>CM051842.1:84042284-85242284 GCA_028451465.1 Erethizon dorsatum | reverse complement strand
GAAAGTCTCGGTTTTCAATAGGCTTTTCTGCTGGGACCCAAATTACTGACTGTTCAAAGAAAGTTGTGGTTATTTCTTCTTTCTGAAAGAAGAAAGTGGTTCAGGGTGGGGATTGGCAGAAAAATTTTTTAAAAAAGGAATGACACCTTTGAGTCTGAATAACAATTTCAGTCTAGGGCTGCTGGCGAACTACCTCTGTACCCATGCTTTCAGTAGATATGCTTGGGGGAGTCAACAACTGATCTTGCCCTTGTGGCTCTAATAGCAAGACTGCTCACTGCAATGGGGGCTTTCTTTGCTATCTTTTCACTTAAAGTCGGAAAGACTATCATTTTCTGGGCTCCCACCTGGGCTATGTATGTTTTAATTTGATCTTCTGGAACCCAACATGATTTGCATTTTCTCTCTTTTAAATGGGTGCTGTGAGTGCCTGCTTTGTTTTAAGCTTCAGCTAGTTTGCCACCAGGGTTTGCCCTCAAACTAATCTTATAATCCAAACTAGTGAGATCGGTTAAACAGCAACTGAACATAATATTTTGCTTTTATGAAATTTTGTATTAATGGCAACTCTTTTGTAGTACAAAACTTTTGTAGTATGAAAGATGTCTTTAAAAAAAGTTGTCTTTTTATGTTTTAAAGTTCAGTTTCTAGCTTATGACTTTACTGATCTCATCACTAAATTATACCTTTCATTCTCAATGTGTAGGGTTTATCTCAGAGTGTTTTTGCTTTACGGAGCCTTTCTAATATTACTAAGAATGATATTTTCTTTTAAGTTCCTAGTGTTGTCTTATGTAACTAGTTCTTACTCATCATTAAGGCTTCAATATTCCCCCACTCTTTTTTTATTTTTATTTTAAAAAGAAAAAAATAGAACAAAATTTCAAAAATAATAGGGTACCAATGGTTAATACATTGCGTATTGTTATCTTTAAATTAGTTACTCAGAGTACAAGATCCCCCACTCTTAATAAGGCTTTTTCTTCTCCTTTGTTTCTTTCTAGCTTTATGATTTCAGTGTTTTCCTTTATTCTCTGAAATACGCCTTTGTATAGTTAAGTCATTCATAGCTTTCAAGTCCTGGCTTTTTTGCCCTTGAGTCTGTAAAGACCTGGGAATGCATTGAAAGTTATTGTGTAAAGTGAGGGTGATATGCTAACTTGCTTTGTTAGCAAAATCAGATTTATTTATATACCTGCTCTGCATGTTTAACATGCACACATCGTAGATACGGAGGTGAGGGAAGGATAGAATGAGAGGGTTTTTTTTTTGTTTGTTTGTTTTTGGCCATTCAAGACCACAAATTTGATTGATAAAAATATCTGAGTTTGAATACAAAAAAATTGGATTTTTTTGAAGGTGCAATAATTTTACTATCATGAGATGAATACTTGTGTTATTTAAAAGATTTAGTGAAATTGACTGAAAAATAAATTAGGGCCCGACTGAGACATTATGAGTTTTTCATTCATCTCTTTTAGAAAAATATATCTTCTTGTAGCTCTTCAAGCTTTCATTGGTAGCTGGCCATACTCAAATTCTTACACATTTTCTGTAAAAATTACCATATGATGTTACAAAAAATAGCTTTTTAATCCTATTGATTCTCCTTCCTTTGTGTGTGTGTGTGTGTTTGTGTGTGTGTTTGAGACAGAGTGTCACTGTGTAGTTCAGGCTGGCCTTGAATTTGCAGCGATCCTCTTGCCTCAGGGTCTTATGTGCTGAGATTACAGGTGTGTGACACCACACACAGCATTGATTCTCCTTTTATCCTATCATTGCCTTCTATAGTCATTACTAATATCCTGGAAGATGATGTTTCTCAGAAGCATCTAACTTAAGCTTATTTAAAAAAAAAAAAAAACTACGAAGTCTGTTACTACCATAGACCTTGGGAGCAGAGAATCATCTTTGGGGATATTTCCTTAGAAATTCTAGCAACAAGGCTCTGTAATTTCTCTGGCTGTGAGGAGACCAGTAGCATGAAAAAGTAGTGTGGGAACCAATGACACAGCTGTGAAATTGGGGTAATGAGAAGGAAAAAGGGCTCTTTAATCCCACCTCTCCCCCCCAAGAAAAGATAAATGGGCCATTGACAATTAAGATGAAGAGAGTTGGGTTGGAGAAAAGGGGGAAAAAACAGAATAGAAAGAGAAAAAAGAGAAAGAAGTTTATACAGAATATATAGGCCACTATGCTATTGTCATAATCCCATTTTAAATTTTCTGGTTAAACACTAAACCAAACCAACCCAATCTAAACTAAACAAATGCTTGTTTGTTTCTTCTTACAGTGGGGGTATGCTGTAATAATATGGCTTTAGCTAAAGTTCCCCTTCTCCCCATACTGTAATTATAGGCAGGATACCAGGGAAAAATAAAGAACCTAAAGAGCTCTAATGACATTTTTATTCTAGGTAGTAGTGATCCATCTCCCACTAGGCTTTCAAGGGCATTCAGTGATTGCAGCATGTTATGGTTTGTATCTAGATATACCTCCAAAACCTCATGTGCACATAGGTAGGGCTTTTTGGAGGTGGCTGAATCTAGGGTGTATGATGTGATGTCAGAATTAATTCATAGTGTGATGCTAGGATTAAGGCTGCCCCACCCTGGGTGTGAGTGCTACCCACTCTAAGGATGAGTAGCCTGGGTAGGATATAAGGGACAGAAAGTGTTGTTGCTTGTCACTTGTTGCTTCCTGCTTCTTCACTACTTTGCTGCTTTTCTGCCTTCTGCCCACCATGAACTGTTTTCCCTCTGTGATGCTCCTCTGTCATGCCACTCTGCTTTGGAGCCAGCCAACTATGAACTGAAACCTCTACAAACTGTAAGCCAAAATAAACATTTCCTCCTTTAACTTTAGGTCTTGGGTATTTTGTCTCAGCAATGCAAGAAAAGTAACTAAGACACACTGATATCCTAGGTTCCCTCACCCTAGCCTAGTGATATTTTCAGAGAATTCATATTACACTGAAGTTCTCACATTCTTTGTTTTTACATTTCCTAATGAGGGGCAATATGGTTTATTCCATTAATATCCCAGCCTAAAATGGTAAGGTGAATAAACAGAGATCTTTAAAATAGGTGATTGTTGGAGTTTGAGAAAAGTGGCTAGGATGCCAGGGGGCCTTGGGACTTATTAGTTTAAAACTTTATCTTAGGCAAGATGGATTTTGTCCCTCTGGCTCACCCTTCTTGCTTGAAATCTTTGGTTTGAGAGCAAATATACATAGTGGTGATGAGTATACAAGTATAAAAAATAGTATTATACCCAAAAGCATGAACTTTAGTTCTTTGAGTTCAAGACCCCAATCTACTACTCATTAGCTCTGGGACCTTGGACAAGTCACTTTTGGTTCTGAGTCTTAGTTTCATACATGAAAAAGGAGGATTATAGTAGCACCTATCAGTAGGGTTATTTGAGAACCAAGTGAAATTGTAGAATTTAGTACAATGTTTGGCACATTGTTAGCACCCAGTAGATGATGCTGTTTACTACCACCATTGTGCTTACATACCTCATCTATTTCCTCTTCCGGTTCAGAAAATTCAGGAATCACTTTAATCTGAGTTTTGATAAAACATTTTTGAAGACCTACAAAGTAGATGCCAGTGTATCCCTATAATATAGACAAAACAATAATAAAATTTCCTGAAATAGTCACAATTAATGAGTTCCATTGTCTGTTAGGGCCACAGACAAACTAAATTTGAATTCAAATGGAAAGTTTTGTCTTATAAATTAAGTGAGGCTGTAGACAATTTTCTTTTTTTTTGTGGGTACCGGGGGGTCGACCTCAGGACCTCCTGTGCCAGGAGGCACCCGTGCCGCTGAGCGATATCACCGGCCCGACAATTTTTAATTTGTCTCAATTGCTCTAAATTTTAAATAATAAAACTTAAGGGGAAAACATCCAACTTACGTTTTTAAAGTCATGCACTTCCAATGTTTCTTCAGTGCCATTTCCGCTTCTGAATATTTCAGTTCTGGTCATGGGATCAATTTCCATGTAAATTTTCTTCTTTTCTCCATTGCTATAGAAAGTGTGCTCCATGTCATAGGTCTGGGAGAGCAGAAGAAAACAGGCTGTGACATACTTATTGTGCCCCTTCATAAAATACTTTAATTGGGTACTCTCTGGGGCACCATCTCTTTCTGGAACCTTTGTAGTGAAGTGTCGTCTCAGTTTCCTACTAGAAATTTGCTGAAAATTGAGAACAAAGTGATGTGCTTGGGATGATATGGCTCTTTCAGAGCCAATATTTTGTAGTAAAGCCAAGTTTCTGAGCTAATTACTAAGAATTCCAACAGTTTTCTTGGCAGCCTTGACTAAATAGGAAATGATATTCTGCAAACCAGCTTGTAAAGTATTTTTCCCTTGTGTTAAGCCAAGGGATCACCTACAACCAATGCTGTTTTTAAAGTTACCACTTCCTTTCCCAAGTGCTCTGTAATCACCCCCTCATTTCTCTCCCCTCTATGAAATTTATTGGAAGTGATAAAGAGATTTGAACATGTTTAGAGTAGTCAGGTGTTACTCCCTATCTTTCTATCTATGCAGGGCTTTAATATTGCCTTGACAGTCTTGAGTCTGTCCATTTTAGAATCCAAAGAGTTCTCCTTGATAATTATTAGATAACAGTCTTATTCTATCCTCATTTGATTCCTTTTTCTCTTTAAACTTCAGGAAATATTTATTGCCTTCTCTTAGCCTTCTACTTTATAGGTTAACCAACCCTACTCAGTTTATTCCAGGCTGCTGTTTTCTAAACCTTATTGCATTGTCTTCAAGATCTCTAGCATCTCTGATGTATATCTTGGCAACTCTGTGAAGTGCCATGCATTAAGTAACAAGGGACTTCTCAATAGGACTGCCTTGGGAAGGGTGCTTATTAGGTCCTTCTGGAGTGGTTGAAACAAAACCTCAAATTTCCTTTTGCCCTCTAAAAGAGATAATTCTACTTGTAAAGACCAAGATAACCATTACCATAAAATTTAGGAGTAAACATATAACCTATAATTTAGGACATATTTATAGCTAGAAGTAAACAAGTCTAAAGGAGTTTTCTACCTGTCACAATCTAGGCCAGACTTGCTGGTGCTATTTGGATGTCTTTCTTCTGTTTGTTGTTAGGAAGTATTTATCTATTAAGTTTCTTCACATCCACTTGTCCCTGTGAAAAAAGTTTGGAAAACTAAAAGCCTGAAAAAGCAAGCTGTCTACAGAGCCAGAGTTGCTTTCTAATGATACATTTTTCAGTGACAGCTTTGTAAAGCTTGCACTGGGTTGGGTTGTTTTATAGTGTCTGTTCATTTCTGTGACAGCATATTAGTTTAACCTGGTCAAATTTTCCCCAACTCGAGTAGAAAAACAAGTTGGAAAGCTTTGTAGAAACAAGTGTTATTTCAAGAGTGAAAAGTCTAATGTAGCTGCTGACTAGAAAAACAGAGGCAATGCCATTTACCTCTTTGTATCCCTGAAGAGCCTTGGACATGGTTGGCAGTTAAGTATTTGTTGAGTAAGTTTTCTCCACCAATGGTACATACTTTTCTTCCTAAAGAAAGATTTTGAATATTGGCAATATCTTTTGAGAGATCATTTTAAAAGGGAAGAAGGGAGATAAGATCTTTCTCAAATGGGAAGGGAATCAAGAGATGGAGGGAGGGGGAAAAAGAGGAGAGGAAAAGGGAATGAAAAAGGAATTAAAATGTGTTATGTACATGTACCAACTTCACACAAAGAATGTAAACATGATGTACTGCAAACATGTACTAATAAAAAATAAATTTAAAAAAGGGAAGGAAAGCAGTATGGAGCACCCTCCTGGAACCACAAAGTTAATTCTGAAAGTCTGACATGGTTTGTGACAGGTAGTAAATGCCTTTAGGCATGTTATTTGCTTCTGCTTATAAATATGTTCTCAGTTCTAACTCTGCAATCAGCTGGAGATGAAAAACTTCTACCTGTAACAACAAACTGAGCTCTTAGTCAGTCTGACCTAAGCAGACAACAGAGGTATCCCTGTCAGATCCAGTGTTGTCAGGTCTCCCAACAGGTGGTAGTTTCCTTAGAAATACTATTCATTGTTGAGAAAAATATTGACACTACTAGCCACTGAGTGTTGGGAGAGTGTTTATTTTATAGGTAGCAACACTGATAGATCGTTGCTTAGAAAAATTAGGTTAGAATCTAGGGGATGTTGGACTGCTGCCTACCTGGGCAGAAGAAAAAGTGCAGGTTGTGTATTCAATCATTGGTAGAAGACTATGGAACCATATTAGTGACATTTAAACTGTTCAGTGTACTTCTGTGGAATGAGTTTTTCTGCACTATTGGCAAGGTACTTTACTTGGACGCCATGCTAAATGAAAACTGTTGGAAACTGCCAAGCTCAGCAGATCTTGATTATTTTCAACATTCCTGCAGAGGTGTTTTTTTTTCTTTTCTTTTCTTTCCTTTCCCTTCCTTTCCTTTTCTTTCTTTTTTTTTTTGTGAGTGAGAAAGAGTTCATTTTGATTGTTTCCATTAACTAACTTGTTTTATGTTGGAAATAATATGTTGTTAAATAGAGTGGGATCAGAATGACTTCATATACGTGTGAATCCTTCAGGAAAAAGAATGGGAAGCTATATATTTACCCAGATGGAATTTCACTATAAAAGATAACTTTTTGAAACAGATTGTTTTTGTCGAGGAAGATGATGCCAGTCACTCACTTTGGACTGTGTTGGGATGAGTTTGAGCAAATCCAGACATACTGTCTCATTCCAGTCCCTGTGGAGCACAATGCTTGGGTAATGGCTGTACAAGCTTCACCAGCTCATATGAAGACTGAACCTATACCTTTGGCATCAGAAGTACTTTGTTTTTTACTAAACTCTCTGTCTAAGGGTTTGAGGGTCCTTCTGGTGATGCAGGAATGGCTTTGTCCTCTCCAGGAGCAAACTAAAGCAGAGACAGGATAGCTGGCCTGAGAAAGGTGTGGGTAGGCTATAAGCAGCTCACCTAAGACTCACCCCCAACTCAGCTTTATTTCAGGAAAGAAAGCACATGAAGAGGAGTACACTACCAAAGTGGCAAATATTGGTAAGAAAAGTTAATCTTCGTGTTTCCCTTTTATGGTATATTTTCATATTTTGTTCACTCTGTATCCTCAGGGCCTTTTCCAGGCTCTTTCCATTTCCATCTTATCTTAGTTTCCTTCTTCACTGTTGGGACACAATACCCAACACCCACAAATTAAAGAAGAAAGGGTTTATTATGGCTCACAGTTTGTAGAGGTTTCAGTCCATAGTTGGTTGGTTCCAAGGCAGAGTGGCATGGCAGAGGGACATGGCAGAGGAGAAAGAGCTCATAGCATGGCAGCAGAATCAGGAAGATCAAGGGAGGAAAAAGAGAGCTATATCCTCCCAACCCATGCCCCTGGTGACCCACCTCCTCCCATCAGGCTTCACTTTTCAAGATCACATTTTAGCTATAAACATATCCGTGGACTAATCTGCTAATTAGTATCATGCACCCATGATCCAATCACCTCCCCAAAGCTCCACCTATGAGAGCATGAGGCTTTGAGGGGACATCTAGATATAAACCATAAGATTCCACCCCTGGTCTCCAAAAGATTCATGTGCATCTTTTATGCAGAATGCATTATTTTAGCTCATCTCTAAGAGTTGCCATAGTCCTAACAGTTTCAACATTGCTGAAAAGTCCAAGTCCAAAGTGTCTCAGATTTAAGGCAAACCATTAGCTGTGAGCCCCTGTAAAAATTAAACACAGCTGACATACAAAAACACACACTGCCTGGCCTCCCAGGCCTTCTTCTGAAATCTGGATGAAAGCCTTCCTAATCTCACAACTCTTGCATTCTGCATAGATGTAAAACCAGCACCACATGGATGATAAGAAGATCTGCCTCTGTCTAGAGTAGTAGCCAGGTTTCCATCTATCATGGCTGTAGGGTCTCTGAGTGTCTGGGTGGCTGTGCACTAGGAATTGAATTCTGAGGAAAAATTCCCTTGTCAATGGCCATTCTAGTGGATGGCACACTGGGGCTGTCTTCTCAAAGCAATCTTTCACTTTTGAAATTTTGAGCCTGGCAAGGACCTGAGCCTTACTGGTTCTTCAGATTCCCTCTAGGCATTTTTTCCTATTGTCCCTATTGTAAAGTACTGTACTTGACTTCTTTTAAATGTTAATTTTTTTAGCAGCTAAGCTCTCCTCTACTCCATCTTTGCAGGTCCCAACTTTATAGGAGCTTCCTTTCTTGTGCAAAAACTTTTTAAAACATTTTAAATCATGCAGTTGTGTCTTTTGCCCTTGATTCTCAATCAAGAGCTGGCTAAAAGTCTACAACAGTTGCCATGCCACTGCCTCAACATTAGACTGCCTCAAAATTTTTCCTACCAAATATATTGGTCCACTATCCTTACTCTTAGGCTCTTATAATGTCTTAGGACAGGAGGAAAATGTAGACAAATTTTCTGCCAGAGCATAACACATATGGCCTGGAGTCCAACTGCCAATGCAGTCCTTGCTCCCAACTGAAACCTCCTGAGCCTGATCTTTACCAGCTGCATTTTTTTTTTTTTTTTGTGGGTACCGGGGGGTCGACCTCAGGACCTCGCGCGCCAGCAGGCGCCCGTGCCGCTGAGCGATATCACCGGCCCCTTTTTCGTATGTGGGATCTGGGAGTCGAACTCGGGCCCTCGCGCTTGCCAGGCAGGCGCTTACACCACTGAGCCATCTCACCGGCCCTACCAGCTGCATTTTTATCAGCATTCTGAGCTCTGACCAGAATCTCCCATCAAGCTTGCTTTACAGCATTCTAGGGCTGCTTCATAAACCAGCATCTCCAAACTTTTCCAAATTCCTCCCTCAAACCAGTTCCAAAGGCTTCTGAACCACAGCAACGGCACCCTTTCTCTGGTACCAAAATCTGTCTTAGTTACTTTCTTTATTGCCAGGACACAATACCCAACACCCACAAATTAATGGAGAAAAGGTTTATTACGGCTCACAGCTTGTAGAGATTTCAGTCCATAGTCAGCTGGCTCCAAGGCAGGGCAGCATGGCAGAGGAGAAAGAACTCATGGCATGGCAACAGAATCAGTAAGATCAAAGGAGCGAGAGAGCTATATCCTTTCAGGCGATATCCCTGGTGACCCACTTCCTCCCACCAGATTTCATTTTCCAACATCACATTTAGCTATAACCACATCAGTGAACTAATCCACTGATGATTATCATGCACTCATGATCCAATTGAGGCAGGAGACTAGGATGTGGCAAAGCTGGCTGGGAAAATAGGCATGACCTGTTAATTACAATATCCAGGACATACGTGCAGAACAGTTCCCAAAGCCCTGCACGTGGACTTCTTGAGAGAACTGGAGCAGGTTTTCAGTAGGATGTCCCAAACCTGATGTCAGTCTGAGGAATGGGTGATACAAAAAGGACAGTTGACTTTGAGCTCTTTGCTACCATGTTCATTCATTGTAGTCTATTATCATGCTGTAGAGTGTACTTTTTTTCTTACTTTTACTTAGCCTAAACTTGCTCTGCGGAGCATATTTCTTTTCCTACCTTTAATAAATGTAAAACCTTGCTACCATTTGTGCTTTTTGTGACCAATTCTTTGATCAGGATGGAAGGAATTTAGAAACTACTTCTAGAAGGAGACTGCAGTACTCCAAAACCTAGTAACACAATCACTTCCCAAAAGCCTCACCTACAAAAGCAAGAGACTTTGGGGGGACATCTAGACATAAACCATAGCACATTTGTCTCTGTCTATTGTGTAGACATCCAGGAATCTCATGGTACTTCAAGTACCTTATGTAACAGAAGAAATAAATTTGAGAAATGATTTCACATTTAGATATTAACAACAGATGTTCGTCTTTTTAAAAAGTTGAGTGCAGTACTTTCCTTAGACTAATGGAGTACTAATGGAGGATTTTATGCAGAGTGATACCAGGAACCAGAGACATTTAGGGGCAAATGTATCTTTCAGGCACAGCTCAAATAAACTCTTGCTCCATTTACACATAAGACTGGCTCCATTCACACATAAGGGCCAGAATGTTGGAATGAGACAGGGAAGCCAAAGGCATGAAATATGAATTAGAAGGGAAATAAGACTGATGTGTGGTTAAATGTAGGCAGTAAGAAGACTACAGTGATAAAATATTGAGACAATACAAAACCATTTCTCTTCCCTGCCTGGAAATTCACTCCTTAGTCCAGTTAAATCCTACACTCAGGCAGCAAATGAGCCCTAACATCCTCCTTTCAATTTTTGGTTTCCTTGCCTCTATTTGTGAGGATCTCTGAGATCAGAAAATAAGGCTTTTTATAAAGAATTAAGCTGCTTTAGACTTTAGTGTGATGGATCTGTTTTAGGGACAAATGGCTTTAGCCTGTACTGACAGGTATTGAGGACATTTGACTTACATTTGTTTTTGGAAGTCTGTGATTAATCTAGCTGCTGTTCTCTCCACCCTCATTCTTTACTATGTGTTTGTGAGGCACATGTTCCAAAGGTGAAATACATGCTCAGAATACCTGACTAGCAGGTGTTAGGCTGGAAGGAAGGGAAAGGAAGGCACAGTACCATATTATTACTGACCTAGCCTGTAGATATTAAAGGACCACTAGGTATTTCTTTACCAACACAGAGCAGACAGGCTGTTTCTTACTCAAAACTGAACTTCTGCATCTTCAATCAGCAGTTCTCAGCCCTGAAAAAAATTGGCATAAGCAGCCAGAAATTTCTCTTTTTCAACGAGAAAAAGTCATCTCTTTCATTTATAATCTTGAGCTATCTGGGAAGTTTCCCCTACCCACAGTCCCCAACCCTGGTTCTTAAATGCAGCTGAAAAATATTAGTGGAAAGAATACTCAGACCAGGTTCAAGTCTTAATCTTAGCTCAGCCACACACAAGCTGTGTGACTTTAGGCAAATCACTGCATGAGGGCTCATTTCCTATCTTTATGCCCCATCTCTTTCTAGCTGCAATGTTCAATAGGTGGCAAAATTAATTTTGCTTAATTTGGTCTGATATCTGTCAGGTTAATTTGGACTGCAACTATCTGCTATCACCTTGATTATTTTCTCCTACAGCTGTATTGCCACTTGCGGTTACTCAAGACTGGTCTCTTTGAGGTTTCAGGCTCTCCTTGCTGGTGCAATATAAGGTGCTTAGCAAATGCCACCTTAGGAAAATGCAAAAGTAAGAATGTGCCAGGGCCAGGGATATAGCTCAGTGGCACAGTGCCTGCCTGGCAAGCATGAGGTCATGAGTTCGATTCCCAGTACCAAAAATAAAATAAAATAAAATAAAAGAATGCGCCCATCAGAGTCTGGCTTCATGTAATTGGTAAGAGCAGCCCCTGAGTAGCAGCTTGTTCCAGAGTAGTAGCTTGTTCAGTGAGAGTTGTTGTATAAGGCTGGACTTGGATCTTGCAGTGCTTTAAGAGGAAAAAAAATGAAGAGAAGTCCTCTTTTCTAAAATGCCTACACAACACCATCTGGTGAAGATCAGTTCCCTTGCTAAAGACATTCCAGCTACATCTCCAACTTTTTCCTTGTGGGTATAAGTGCTTCATCAGACCCACATTCCCCACCCCAAACTGTTGTGTATGGAAAACCTAAGGAGGAGAATTTTCTCTTTATGTACCTAGAGATGAAGGAAGAAATTTGGTCTTAGGCCAATGCTACTATTAGAAAAATAATCACAAAGAGAGCTGGATCCAGACTTGGCACAAAAGTGCTTCTTTGGAGTAGAGGATTTCCACCCTAGAATGCTATTGGCAAAAGCCTGGGCAAGGCTATTTTAATGGTTCTCTGCAGTTGTGGGGGGGTAAGGAGGGCAGAAGAACACCTACCTATCCCCACCACTTCTCATCTCATACTGATAGTTCAGAGGTTGAGGGAACATCTCCAGGAATTTGCTGATTGCTGTGTGGGTCTGATGGCTTCCAAACAACTGTAGCCATATCCCATTTACCTAATTTATTAGGTAAATTCTGCCTCATTCCAAAAAAGATTGGATGGATGGGTTATAAAATCTGTTATATATTCTAAATTGTTGGTTTCAGTGTGGGACTTTTTCTAATTTATTTTCTCCATGTTGCATTAATTAGCTAGGGATTTGGCTTCTTAATTATTTCAAGTTAAATGTAGAATGCAGAGAGCTTTAAGCAAAAATGCTTCTTCAAGGATCCCAGGGCAGTCACTGCCTGGGAGTGACGCCTTAATATGACACTGTCTTGTAATCTTTGAGAGTGAATTAAATCTCTTTGGCTTGGTTAAGTAAGTTGTGTAGAGTGCCTTATGGAGCTGGCTGTTATTTAGCTTAAGTGGCTCGTATATATGCCTGCAGCTCAGGGGGGTGGGGCCTGGAAGGAAGTGTAGCAGAAATTAGTCCTCCTTGTTTCATTCTTTTCTCTCCAAAATGTGTGTGTGTGTGTGTGTGTGTATGTGTGTGTGTGTGTACACACTCATTCTTGAGCTATGTGAGAAGTCAAACATGGCTTGCTCCCTTTTTGGGATCTGGAATCTGGATCTTTGGTACATACCAAAGTGAGAGGGAGGGGAAGAATTACTACCATGTTAGCATGGAAATGTCAACAGCAGATGTAGGATGTTAACCAAGTACTGTTTATTATAAACAGATGTCAGAAAAACAAAATAAAAAAGAGGTGTGCTGGGGGCTGGAGGAACAAACACTAACAGTTTGGAGGAAGCCCTGGGACAACAAAGAAATTACTGCTGCCAATAGGCACAGTAACATCAACAGCTCTTTCTACCAAGGCTCCCACACTCCTCACAAGTCCCATAGGCTTGGGAAGGAAAATCCAGAAGAGCCTGAATTTTAATCTTCTATGTGTTGTTTCTTGCTAGGCCATACCTTTTTTTTTTTTTGTGTGGGTACCGGAGGTCGAACTCAGGACCTCAGGAGCCAGCAGGCGCCCATGCCACTGAGCGATATCACTGGCCCTTTTATCGTATGTGGCTTCCGGGAGTCGAACTCGGGTCCTCACACTTGCCAGGCAGGCGCTTACGCCACTGAGCCATCTCACCGGCCCTAGGCCATACTTTTAAAAGGAGAGTTTTAAATTTGTTCAAGATGCATTTCTCTACCAATCTTCTTCCAAAACTAATCTGACTATTCGCCTCCTCCTAGGATTCTTAAGTCTGTTTGGAGGCAGCCTGATCTGTACTCTTAGCTATTGGGAATATGAATGGTCTCCCATGCTCCTTCAGGATTTTGAAGGTAGAAGTATACTGACTAAAGCATTCACATCTCCTCAAGATCTCTTAATTTGCAATGGACTCAATCTCATTCTGTGATGAAAGCCAGACTTATATATCAAGAACTGTAAATTGCAATTCCACATTAGAAAGAAAACAAACAACCTTTGTACATGATAGAAAAACTTACCCTAGGAGATACTTACTGTCTTTTATCTGGATTGCTTCATAATAGCTTTGTTCATTTCAGAGAATCCCTTTGTTGAAAATTATATCCCAAGATGGATTACTTCATGTGAAATTTGATTTTTGATAAATTTTATTAGTGTAACCCACCTTTTCTCTATACACACTAAGTTTTTCTTTTAGTTTAAGGAATCACAGAATTGCTGTATAAAATTTATTTAAACAGGTATTGGAAAGACAAGCAAAGGTGATATAATAAGGGAGCAGAAGAAACCATGAACCATGCTAGTGAGTTTTTTGAAACCTTACAAGATAAAGGCAAGGTCCCAGCCTTGTCAGTCATAGCTGCACTGAGACAAATAGCACTACAAGTTTAGAAAAATACATAAATCCTTTCAGAATAGTATTTGTGCCACCATTGGCTACAATAAAATGAGAAAGACCATCTGGCTCCCTATTTAGGCAGACATCTATGGATGGACAAAGGATTAGCTACTACCACATCCTGTTACGTGCATTGTAGTCATGGACAACAAAAGGATTTGTTGTCCTCTAATACATGTATAACTTTCAAGAGGATCTGAGACTCAATTTGTAGGGTGGCCCAGGGTTGGATTCCTAGAACTGCAACAAAATAAAATAAAGCAGAAAGAAAAACAAAAAGTCAATTTGTGGGTCAGCATGTTTACCTTGGTAATTACTTAAGTGATACAAGAATTGTATCAGAATGCATTTTGGCACACTTATTCATTTGGTATTTCCTTCCTGATTTTGATTGCTTTGTGTACGCTTGCAGCTTGTACATATGTGGCTTCTCTAGGAAGACATCTGAACAGTAAGTGGTTTAGAAGTATTGGGGGGGTGTATGGTGCTAACTATAAGCATTAGGTGATGCCTAAAATGCTTTCTGGAACAAAGTATAAATTAAGAAGGCAAAAATGAGTATGGCAGCAGAAGTGGAGAATCCAGGAGTAGCTATGACTTACTTCTCTGTTTCCTTTTGGACACTTAGCCAATTTATTTTCTATTTCTCCCTCTCTGCCTCTCTTTCCTCATCAATTCATGTTCTTTGCTCTCTGCTCCTATTGTTCCTTTGTCTCCTAATGGTCCATGCCAATGCATTTTTTTGTCTCATCCTCCCTCCTAAGTTGAGCTTTTTTCCTTGTATCTGTTGCCAAACAGAAATGAACATTTCATGACAGAAAATTATCAGCAGCAGCAGCAGCAGCAGCAACAACAACCCACAGAGAGTGAAAAACGTGACAAAGCCAGAAAAAAAATTTTCATACTTTGTCATTTGTATATTGACTAATTCTTTTTCAAATGGAAATTTTTATTAGGAAAAGACTAATTTTATTTAGATCACATCTAAAATTGTCCATTGCCTGCATGCCCGGGCATAACAATAACACTAAATGACAGTAATGCAAACTACAATGGCTAACCAAGCTTCACTGGATGACCCCAGTATCAGAAGGTTTCTGACATATCTGTGATTGATGACTTGGTTTATTTCTTCTACTTTGTGGCATTACTAGCTCAGTGGGATAGTGAGGATTATGGTAGAGAGGAGCTAAAAAGACCTAGTTTTTTTTTTTTCTGATGTCATAAATAAATGTAAACTCAGGTATGAGAATTACTCCTTCGAAAAGGAGCTTGCTGCTTGTTTTCAGGGCAGATGCATTAAGTCAGAAACACAATCCCTGAAAAATCCTTTGTTGCCATTTCTGGTTGTTTCTCCTTACGTGGTGGTATAATCCTCCCTCAGTTTCTGCCCAGATAATTGAAAGAAAGATGGAAAGTATTTTTTATTACAGTAAAAATTTTGCTTCTAGAAGGAGATTTAACCCTTAAAGCCAAGCATTATAAAAGAATGAGTAAATCTACATCTTATAATTACTAACTGAAATGCAGAAAACAGTTTTTTTCCTTGCCAAAATAGGCAAATGAAAGAGAAAATCTTGATTTTGTTTTTCATACCACCAGAAAACAAACATAAAAGGGACTTAACTATTTTTTATTTTCAGAGTAGTTTACATATAAACTATTAGTGAATTTCAGTTGACTGCAATAGAAGCATTGGATAATGATGTGCATTGACTTTACTTACTTTCTTGGGTACCTCCGGCCACAAGTGCTTGCTCCCCCAAAACCAGATGATTAGAGTTAAGGCCAGGATACTGAACAGCAGTCCACAAATCTTAAGTGATTTACATATCTTCTTAGATTTAAAAGCTTCTGCCTAAGCAAAGAACAGAGAAAATGAAACAATAAACAATAACTCTGATAGCAAGCCATAATTCAAAGTCTCCTTTGATTTCATTTTCTAGTGTTCACACTGCAATAAAATAAATCCATGAAACCATGCTTCTGCTCAAAAGGTAAAAAATATGAATCAACTTACATTTAGAATATGACAGTCCTCACAGTTCTCTAGAGAGTTCTTTGCCATGTCTTTCAGCACACAGTACTCTTTCCCTGCTTTGCGAGGACTGAGAGACCACTGCTGAGGTGGAGTTGCAAGTGAATCTGCTAACAGATTCCAGAGGAGAAGCTGAATTTATATGGCTCAAATATGTCATACGAGAGCCTGAGGGAGCTCAGGGGACTCCTGTGCTGTGATGTGTTACAACAGAAATACCCATATATGTATATAACTTTTGTGCACAGAATTCCATCCAGAATGGCAAAGACAGAGGGTTATAATGAAGGGGATCAAGCCTAGGAAAGATTAAAATGATTTTTCACTATAAACTTAAAATATCATTGACAATACATGCTGCACACTTTAGAAATAAGCAGACAAAATGAAAAGGGAATGAAATTCTAACTTTAATTCCATTCAACTCAACAAATATTTATTTTAAGGGTGTTAAATGTCAGCCACTGTGTTTGGTATTGGAGATTCAGAAATGAATAAGATAGGATCTTCACTATATAAAATATCACCGATGATTGAAACCAATATGTACTCAAGTAATTATCATTTAAAACAGGATAAAATAAAGACTAGTTATAAGCTTTCTGTCTTTATCTTCTCTGATTATTTTTCTTTCTTGAACCCTTTTTCTCAGTAAGTTCCCTAATGTTGATATTCATTATGGTTCTGTCCTTGATGATATTTTCAAGTTACATATATTTCTTAATTTCATCCATTCCTATACTTTAAAATGTCAGTTGTGTATCAATGTTTTCCAAATCTGTACCTGTAACACTGTTTTTAATTTCAAAGGCATTTGAACATCTCTGCTTGGTTGTACCTCAGGAATCTCAAACTCAACATATTCCATATCAAACTCTTCTTTCAACACTTCCTTTCTGCAACTTACTTCTTTCCCATCATCCCAATTTTGATGGTAGCTATATTAGTTTTCTAGGGTTACCATAAAAAAGTATCATAGACTCAGTGGCTTAAGTAATAGAAATATATATATATATATATGGATTATATGGATTTATACTTTTTCAGGTCTGGAAACTAGAAGCCTGAGATCAAGATGTTAGCCAGGTTAGTTTCTTTGGCCTCTCTCTTTACCTTGTAAATGGGCATCTTCATTTTTACATGGCATTCTCCCTCTATATGTGTCTGTGTTCTAATCTCTTAAAAAGACACTAGTCATGTTGGATAAGGTCCCATCTATATTTTAATTATTTCTTTGAAGGTTCTATTTGCAAATACAGTCAAATTCTGAAGTACTGGAAGTCAAAGATTCAATATATGAAATTTGAGGGAACACGATTCAGCCCTTAGCAGTGGAACAATCATCTGGTCTTCAAAAGTGAGGTTCGTATAAGAATCCCTATGCTTTTTCACAATCCTTTTATCTAATCAAGTGCCAGGTTCTATCCATTCTAAAGGATTGCATCTTTCAGAGCTGTTCTTTCCTCATTTTGCTCATAGCTAAAGCCTTAGTTTAGGTTGTCATCCTCTCTGACAAGTCTCAAATCCGTCTCACTCAGGCTGCTCTCTCTTGGTCTTCAGACCCATGTGTCCATTTAACCTACTATGTATCTCTATTTGTGGATATCAAATACACGTCCCAAACTGAATTAGTTGTATTTTCTTACAAACATATTCTTCCTGCTGTATTACTTCTTTCATTAAATTACACGATGATCAGTCTCTAGAATAAAAACTTTCAAGTAATCTTTGATTTCTTTTTTACTTGTTCATCCCCATATCTAATTAGTTACTAAGTCTAGGAAATTCTGCCTCTGAATTATCTCTATAATCCTATCCTCTGCATCTTCAATACCCATTTACTTAGCTGAGGGTCTATACTTACTTTTACTATTGTAAGAGAATTTAAACAATTGCCTTGCCTCTAATCCATTTTCTTCAAAGTAGTCTTTCTAAGACTCAAATCTGAGGGTAAACTTTCTGCTTAAAATCCTTAATGTCTATTCATTGTCTATAAAATCCAAACCACTTATGGTGTCATAGTAGTCAGTTCATGATCAGGACCTTATTTATTTATATAGCCTTGATTTCAGCGAATTTCTTCCAGAGATAGAGCCAACTGGGGGTCTCATTTGGGAAGAGCAATGGGGCATGTACATATGACTCCATCTACATCCTCATGTCTCCAAGTAAAGCAATTCGTTTACTGTTAGAGATATTATTGTGCATGAAATTGATTATATAAATTATGAAATAAAAATCATGGTTATATTTGTTCTACAATTC
The DNA here is from genome assembly GCA_028451465.1 of Erethizon dorsatum. Taxonomy (NCBI): domain Eukaryota; kingdom Metazoa; phylum Chordata; class Mammalia; order Rodentia; family Erethizontidae; genus Erethizon; species Erethizon dorsatum. The sequence continues at coordinate 85,224,149 of CM051842.1, read as the reverse complement.
TTTCTTTAAAAATGTCATGAGAGCAGTGAAACTGAAGAATCTTTTACTAGATCAGATGGTTCCCTTCAACAATGTTACTCACACTATACCTCAAATGCCTCCCTCATAATTTATACTCATGATGAATATGCTATGCATGTTCACACCACAGCTCCTTGGGGGGGGGGCACTAGGAGTTGAACCTAAAGCTTTTACACTGAGCTACGTCTCCTGCACATTTTTGCTTTTTTAAGAATGGTCTTCCTGAGTTGCTTAGTTGCCCAGGCTGGGATCCAACTTGCTATCCTCTGTCTCAGCCTCCCAGAGTGCTGGAATTATAAATGTGCACCACCACACCCCATTACACACCATAACTCATTTATATATGCTATATTCATTGCATGGATTTCCCTTCTTCCCCATTATTTACCTGGGAAATTTCCATTTAGCCCTTAACATTCTTCTTAGATGTTACCACCTCCTGAAAGCCTTCTTTGGTCTCATCTCTACTACTTCATTGAGTTTATGATGTTTTTCCTTGCTCTAAGTTTGTATCTTGCTCACTCTTCAATCATTGCACTTAGTACACTGTATTATAAGTAGATTTTATATATTTCTCTCCTGAACAGACTTTGAGATCTTGTGTGACATGCTTTCCCTTGTTGAAAAGATTGAAATAAAATAAGGGTCAAAGCAATACACCATGGAAACACTGAAGAAGGAATGATTAGTTCTGACTCAGGAGAGCAGGGAAAATGGCACAAAGGACATGGCATTTCAATAGGTTGTTAATTTATTGGCACATATTTATTCAGCGTTCCCTCTGGGGCAGACACTGTTACAGGGACTGGATATTTAGTCTGCTGAATTTCAGAGTCTAATGAATGAGACAGATATTAAACTAAAAGTGAAAAATCATGTAAATAAATAAAAATAGAAGTTATGAAATTTGCTAAGAAGGAATAGTGAAAACATTCAATTTGGACTGAGCTTCCCAGGGAAGTTCATGCTTAAACTCAGAACTGAATAATGAATAGAAGTTAGCTAGAGGAGAGTGCAATAATGAATATTCCAGCCAAAAGGAACAGTACATCCAAACACCTTGAAGTACAAAAAGGGTTGAAGTGTTCAAAGAATAAATGGAAAATCAGTGGAGAATTGCTTGAGATATGGTTGGAGAGGTATGTAGGGGCTATACCATCCAAAGTTGTATCTATTAGGATTGTTTCAGCTGCTTGTAACAGAAACCAAGTTGTGGTGGTTTTCTTACATAACAACTGTCCCAGGGCTAGTTCAATGTAAGGACTCATACTTCCACCTTTATAGTCTGTGCTCCTATGACCATGGCCTCCATTATAATCTTCTAAGATGTTTCTCCACCTCAAGGAAGAAGAAAATGGAGATGTCAAGGTGCAAAACAACATGTACTAGCTGAGTTTACCCCTTTCCATCATTAAAGTAAGAGTTTTTTTTGAAGCACTATCCAGTAGATTTTTGCTTTTTGTATTGTCCAGAACTGGTTTGGATAGCCACCCTTAACTACAATAGTCTGCAAAAAATTTGATATCAACTCAGCCTATTACTACTAATAATATTTGGGCTTTGGCATGCAAGAGGTATAAAGTTTTTGTTTCAGCATCATGGTAGAGGTTTGAAGTTTATTCTAAGAAGAATGGGAATTCATTGAAAGTTTCAAGAAAAATTCCTTATATATTTATTGACATCTCTCTGGCTGCTGTGAGAAGAATAAATTACAAGGGGACAAGAATGTTGTAACATTGCAGTTCGGAGGTAATTGAAGGAGGTAATAGGGGCTTGGACTAGGGAAGTGGTAGAGATGGAGAGGAGTAAACAGATTTACGAAGTAGTTTCAGGGTAGCGTATATTTGTTGATGGATTGAGTATACAAGGCAAGAGAAAGGAAGGAATAAAACATGGCTACTAGGTTTCTGGCTTGTGCATTTGGGTAGAAACTGGCACCATTCAGTGGGATTAGCAAGCACTGAGAAAGACCAGATTGCAATAAATGAAGAATATGGTTTCAGACATATTGAATTTGAACTGTCCATCAAGCATCCAAGAAGAAATGACTAATTTGCAGTTGGAAATATGTATTTGGAGCTCAGATAACAAGTCCTGGTGTGGAAACATACATTTGTTGCCATTTGCCTTTGGAAAAGCTATGGGAGTTGATGACATGGTCTAGGAAGAGAGTTCAGAATAGCAAGCATAATTTTAGAATGGCTTTTTTTTTTTGAGACAGGATCTTGCTCTATAATTCAGGCTGGCCTTGAACTATTCTGTAGCCCAGGCTGGCCTAGAACTCCTGGAGATCCTACTGCCTCAGCCTCCCGAGTGCTGGGATTACAGGTGTGCACCACCATGCCTGGCTTTCATATTTTTATTGGAAAGATACATCTCATTATACCACAATAAAAAAATATAGAAAAGTACAAAAAGGAGGGAAAATCTCTTCAAATTGAACTAACCAGGAATAACTATTATTGTGCCTCATTTTCCTTCTCTGAATAAAAGGATGAACACAGCACTTATTTATAGGGTTGTTGTGATCACTTAATGAGGTAATCCACCTAAAGTCTACCTGGCAAATAGTGACCATTTAATAAATGGTAGCTGCTTTAGGGTTAATGAACATTATTCTGGGTATCACTTTTATTATATAATAGGATTAAGTGGCTAGACAATTTTTAATAGAAATAATATACATGCTATTTTTAAAAGTATGATTTTTAAAAGAGATGAGGTCTTGCTATGCTGCTCAGGCTGGCCCCTAATTCCTGGGCTCAAGTGATCCATCTGCCTCAGCCTCCTGAATATCTGGGACTATAGACACTACTGCACCCAGTTAAAAGTGTAAAAATTTTTTAAATGCTTGAATTGTACAATAGGAAAATAAATCAAAGTGGAAAGTAAAGTAATTGATAAACTTCAGATAAATTTTTCCCTTTGAAAAACTTCTAGTCTCTGAAAGATTATTATAAAAATAATGTTTATATTGAAAAATATAAACATGTTTCAGCAGCTTTTGGTAGTGTTGTTTCCTGGTTACTAAGTTAAAAGTATGCATTCTAGAGAGAGCCTAATTGGGTTCAAATCAGTTTTGCCACTTACTAGCTATGTAAAGTTGAACTAACTATTATTTAATCTCATATGTGTCTCAGTTTGCTCATCTCCAGAATAGAAATTATAAAGTACCCACTTCATTGGGTAGTGGGGAATAAATGAGTTAATACATGTAAAATACAGTGCTTCGTACATAGAGAACCATTATTATAAATGTGAAGAATTTAGCTAGAAGGAAATATGAGGAAATTACTCTTTGTACCTTCCCCTCCCACCTCCTTATTTCTCTTAGCTATATTGTTACTTTTTCTTTCTTATAGTTTATAATATTTTCATTCTGTTCTTTTCCTAGAATTCTGTAAATATTTTGGCTTGGTTCTGTGTTTAAATGAATTCAATACTTAACACTAGTCTTTTTATAACAGCTTATTTATTCCTAAGATCTAAGATCTTTATTTTGTTATATCTCTTGATTGTTTAGATATTATTATGTATTAATTTTTTAAAAAGAAGTATTCATAGTAAATTATTATTATGAATATGAGAAAGTTAGCTCATATTTCCATAGTATGTTGCATTTCTTGCACTTTGTTGCATGTTTGAGAATATCAGTGTGTTGCAGGTTAAAACAATAAGATATAAAATTCTTAGGTCTCAATGTGGTTCTCTCAGGATTTGGTCAGTACTGCTTCAGTGTCTTTTCATATTATGTGTTACACAAGTCCTTTAACTATGGCCTGTCCATTCATGTTTTGGCTGGTAATATTACATCATAGAAATTCCAGTATTAAAAATTAGGTGTTGGGGGAGAAGGAGCTGGAAAATAAGATTGAAATCTAGTTGACAGGAAAAGGGGAGGAAAATACTGGTGTTGCAAAAGCCAAGAGAACAGTGCATCTGACAAAAAGGCAGTGATGAACTGTGTCAAAGCTTCTGCAAGGTATTAAGATTGTGAAAGGCAGGATTTCAGTGGGTGAAAATGTGGAAGAGCCTTCTGAGCTACAAAAATAACATGGGCAAAGTCATACAGGTGTATAACTATGTATTTGGGGTGGGAAAGTAAAATAGTTTTGTGTGGATGGAATATTGATTGCATGAGAAAAAAGAAGTTAAGACACATCAAATTATCCAGATCCCTTATTTTTTCCCTGGCTCTCCTGTTTTTCCATTCCACCTTCCCAATTAGCTTTACATCTGTTTTTTTTAAGGCACATTTCTGAGTTATATTTCTTTTCTCCCTTCTTTACTGTCTACCATCTTTCTCCATTTTTTTCTTCTGCAATAAAAGAATAAGTTTTTCAGTGATGTGTCCATACATCAATTAATAAATGAAATAAATGTTGAATATTATCTAGTAATACTATAGTGCATAAGATAGTATAGTGAAGGAACATGTAAATCAATGATCAGAGCTTAGTGTGTAGTAAATACTTGGGGCAGTGTAGAGTATTTGGGGATATAGAAGAGTGCTTTGAATTAAGCTTTGAAAATTTATAAGAAGAAGGGGGTACTCAGGGTAGACTTCTAGCAGAGAGTAATAAAGAAACCAAAATATATGAGATGCATAGCCAAGAGAAAAGGTCAGAGAGACTGTTCTAGGCAGAAGGAAAAATCAGGGCAATGCTTAAAATATGAAATAGAATACTTGAACAATTGAAAGAATTTTAGTATAATTATGTTTACATTTTTTTCAAAAGAAGCATGTCTTCACAGATAAATAATCCATCAAAAGTAGGAAGTAAAAAAAAAATGAAAGCTGTTACCCATCTCAAGTTCCTAATATTAACCACTGTTAACAATTTGATGAGTATTATTTTATATCCTTTTCTATTTTTATGAAAATACACCCCGAGATGTATTTACATGCATATATATATATATATATATATATATATATATATACATGTATAGTTTTCTTTATTAGTTTTTAAATATATACTTTTATAAAAACAATTGGCTATGGTTTGATTTTATTTGTTTCCCCAAATTCATATGTTGAAATCTTAACTTCACTCTCTAAAGGTGATAGTATTAGGAGGTAAGGCCTCTGGGAGGTGATTAGACCACAATAATAGATAAGTCATGAATGAGATTAGTGCTGTCATAAAAACGGGCCTAGAGGGACCCCTCACACCTTCCACCAAGGAAGGACACAGGTAGAAGGTACCTGTATAAATCAGGAAAGAGGCCTTCACCAGACATCAAGTCTTCCAGGGCCTTGTTCTTGAACTTCTTAGCATCTAGAATCTTAGTAAAGAAATTTCTATTGTTTATAAGCCATCTAGTCTAAGGTATTTTGCTATAGCAGCCCAAATGGTTGAAGACACATTCATATGTTTGTCTGCTACTTGCTTTTTATTTTAAAATACATCATAGATGACCTTCATTATCAGTACAAGAACTCATTCTTTTTTTTTTTTTTGTGGGTACCGGGGGGTCGACCTCAGGACCTCGCACGCCAGCAGGCGCCCGTGCCGCTGAGTGATATCACCGGCCCCTTTTTCGTATGTGGGTTCCGGGAGTCGAACTCGGGCCCTCGCGCTTGCCGGGCAGGCGCTTAAGCCGCTGAGCCATCTCACCGGCCCAAGAACTCATTCTTAAGTAACTGTATAACATTCTACATACAATGAGATGTACTGTAATGTATTTAACCAGTTAGCTATTGATGGGCATTTAAATTACCTGCAGATTTTTTAAGATTATAAAGAGTGCTGGAATGAGCTCACTAATACATTATAAATATCTCTGCTTGCATTTGCAAGTGCTTCTGTACAGTACATTATAACTACAGTGTATTAGTTTACTAAGGGTGCTATAAATTACCAAAACTCAGTGGCTTAAAACAAAAGAAATTTATTATATCCCAGTTCTGGATACTAGAATATTCCTAAATTAAGGTCTTGACAGGGCCATGACACTTCTGAAGGCTCGAAGAAATAATCTTTCCTTGCCTTTTCCTAACTTCTTGTGACTCCTTAGAATCCTTGCCATTCTTTGGCTTATAGCTGCATCACTTCAATCTCTGCCTCTGTATCACATGGCCCTTTTCCATGTGAGTGGATCTGTGTATCTATAAATCTAAATACAAGGACATGAGTTACTGGTTTTGGGGTCCACCCTAATTTTATGATTTCCTCTTAACTTGATAATGTCTATAAAGCCACTATTTCCAAAGAAGTTCCAATTTACAGGTACTGCGGATTAGGTCTTCAAAATTTCCGGGGGAGAACACGTTCAATTCACCACATAGGGGAATTCTGAGCCATTAAATATGAATATTGAAATCTTGATAAATGTTATCATATTGTCTCCAAGAGGTTGTACCAATATACACTTATTCCAACCATGTATGAGTATACATTATTGTGCAATATAACCAAGTTTTGGTCAAATATGGACTACATATATGATGGTGGTCCCATAAGATTATAATGGTTTATATATTTACTATAATATCCATTTTGTTATTATTTTAATCTGTACCTTATAAAAAGTTTACTGTAAAAGACTCTGTCATATTAAATCAGCAGTTTCATACATTTTGTGTTTACCACATCTCTAGATTTCACTGAGAGTCCACACTGAGTGATTGACCTACACTGTCTAGTTTGTGTGGGTATACTCTTAAGATGTTTGCAAATAGAAAAAATTTCCTAACAATGAGTTTCTCAGAATATATCCATGTCATTATATGATGCATAACTGTTCCTATTTTGCTCTATTTTTCAAAGGTGGGTTAGTACTCCTATTATTTTAATATTTTTTATAATCTGAGAGGTTTAAAAATTATGTCAATTTAAGTCCTCTTCATATTTATTCTGTAAATTTCCTGTTAATATCCCTTACCAAATTCTATTGTTTTTAATTTAATTTTATAGAGATATAGTTCAGACCAAAAATTCACCATTAAAAATTTATGATTCTATGGTTCTTATTCAAGAGCTGTGCAAGTAACATCACTATCTAATCCTAGGACATCTTCATTATCTCCAAAAGAAACTTTATATCCTTTACCAATACCCCTCTACTTTCCCTTTTCCTCAACTCTTGACACCCACTCATCTACTTTTTGTCTGTATGGATTTGTCTAGTCTGGACATTGTATATAAGTGGTATTGTATTGGTTGTGACTTTTGTGTTTGTTCTCTTTCACTTATCATAATATTTTCAAGTTTCATCCATGTCATTGTTATTACCAAAAAATTTTCCATTGTGTAGATATAGTATATTTTGTTTGATCATTCAATTCATATTGTACATTACCTTGCTTACATCTCTTGGTTATTATGACTAATACTACCATGAGCATTCAAATACAAGGTTTTGTATGAGCATATGTTTTTAAATTCTTATATGGTGACTATGTTTAATTTTTTGATGAGCCAACAAAGTATTTTTCACAGTGACTGCATCATTTTATATTCCCATTAGCAACATACAAATGTTCTAGTTTCTCTACATCCTTACCAATACCTGTGAATGCTAATTTATTTTCATATTATAGCTACCCTAGTGGGTGTGAAGTCATATCTCATCATGGTTTTTATTTGCATTTCCCTAATCTCTAATGTTTTTGAACATTTCTATGTGTGTATTAAATATTTCTATATATTTTTAATATCTATTCAAATATTTTACCTATTTTTAAATTTCATTTTTAAAAATCATTGAATTTTAAAAGATTTTCTTATATATACAGATACAGTCCCTTGTTAGGTATATGATTTGCTAATATTTTCTCCTATTTAATGGTTTACTGTTTCTTTTTTTTTGTGTGTGTGTTTGGGTACCGGGGGGTCGACCTCAGGACCTCGTGTGCCAGCAGGCGCCAGTGCTGCTGAGTGATATCACCGGCCCTTTTTTCATATGTGGGTACCGGGAGTCAAACTCAGGCCCTCGCGCTTGCCAGGCAGGTGCTTACACCGCTGAGCCATCTCACCAGCCCTACTGTTTCTTTTTTTGACAAGAATAACATTAGACAACTCATACTTTGTGCTTTAAAAAAGCTGCAGTGATCAAGATAGTGTGGCATCTAAACAAAGGTGGGTATATAAACCAATTGAGCTGAATAGAAAGTCAAGAAATAAACCTTTGCAGAAATGGCCAAATGATTTTTGACATGGATGCCAAGATTATTTGAGGGCAAAAGTCAGTCTTTTCAACAAATGGTGCTATGAAAATTGGATGTACATATGCAAAAAAATGAATTTGGATGCCTATCTCTCACCATATACAAAAACTCACTCAAAATAGATCAAAGACTTAAATGCAAGAGGTAAATCTGTAAAACTCTGTCTGATGTTATTCTTATTTTTCAAGAATATTTTTTGGCTAGTATAGGTCTTTTACATTTCCATATGGATTTTAAGCTGTCATTTTCTGCAAAATAAGTAGTAAGAATTGTGATGGGGATTGCTTTCAATTCATAGATCAATTGATTGTCTTCTTACCATGGAATATCTTTTTACTTAGTTAGGTCTTTAGTTTTTTTCAACAATTCTTTCTAGTTTCCAGTGTAAAATCTTACATTTCTTTGGTTACAGTTATGCTTCGTATTTTATTCTTTTGACACAATTATAAACAGAATTATTTTCTTAATTTCATTTTTGGATCATTCATTTCTTGTGTATAGAAATACAAATGGTTTTTGAGTGCAGACAATCTTTAACTTATGGTTTGATTTATGATTTTTTGACTTTACAATGGTATGAAAGCAATACACTTTCAGGAGAAATCATACTTCAGATTTTGAATTTTGATCTTTTCTCAGGCTAGCAATATGCATCCTGAGAACTTTCTTATGATGCTGGGCAGCAGCAGCAAGCTGTACATCCTAACCAGCAGTTGGATCATGAGTGTAAACAACCAGCACTTCACAATGTATTGTGTTGCCATTGTTTTTTGGATACGGGTGTTCAATAAATTACATATAAGCTTGGTTTTGGATGATTTGTTCAATTTGAATTTAATGTATGTATTCTGAGCATGTTTAAGGTAGCTTGGCTAAGCTATGATGTTAGGTAGGTTACACATATTAAATGCAATCTTAACTTACAATATTTTCACCTCATGATGGGTTTGTTGGGATGTAACACTATCGTAAGTTAAGGAGCACTTGAATTGATTTTGTATCCTGAAACCTTGACTGAATTTATTAGCTTCACTATTTTTTAGTGGTAGAGTCTTTAGGGTTTTCACTATTGGATCATTTCATACACAAAGATAATTTTAAATCTTCCTTTCTGATCCTTTCTTAAAAATTCAATATTTATTGTTATTTTTTTTAAAATACAGGCAAGGTATAAAGACACCAACCTTAACAAAAATTTCAGGAAGAAAGATACTGAATGGTGTAATATCAAAAGTTCAGAATTAAGATGGAGATGGATACTACTGTAAGTACTATTCCATATTTTTTTGGAAGTTCTAGTGAACAACATAAAATAAGAAAAAGAAACAATAGGCTAAAACACTGAAAAGAAAGGAAAAAAACAAGCTGAGCATGGTGGTGCACTCCTGTAATCCCAGCACTCAGGAGGCTGAGGCAGGAGGATTGCCATGAGTTCAAGGCCAGCCTGAACTACCCAGCTTGAGCCTGTCTCAAAAAATAATAAAAAAGGAAAAAAATACAATTAGATTATATGAATGTCGGCACAACAAAACCAAGTGAATTAATGAATGATGAGTAATAACAGCATTTCCAATCCTGATACCTTTCCTTTTTCCCTCTTTTCTTCTCTCCCTCCCTCCCCATGTGAGTACCTTGATATAAGACTTCCCAGATTCCAGAACTCTTTGAAATAAATGTCTGTGGTTTAAACTACACAGTCCATGGTATTCTGTTATAGCAGTCTGAACTAACACACTGTCCTATATTTCTTTTTATTGGTAACTGTATCAACCTATAAAAGAAAAGACACTTTAGAGGTGGAATACTATTATTATTATTATTATTATTATTATTTTGATTTTATTGAGACAGGATCTTGCTGTGTTGTTCAGGCTGGCCTTGAACTCACTATGTAGCCCAGGCTGGCTTCAAACTCTTAGCAGTCCTCTTGCCTCATCCTCCAAAGTGCTGGAATTATAGGTGTGCACCACCACACTCAGCTGGAAAATTATTTTCTAATCCAGATTTTAAGTTCTCTGTAAAATAACTGTCCTGTATTAAGTGGTATCTAATTACATTTTTAAATTGCTAACACTATCATATACTTTATGGCTTCATGCCACTTTGGATTTTTCTTTGTGCTTTGCCTTCTGCCCTGATCAATCAGCCCCTCCTTACTTCCCTATTTACTTCATATGCTCATTCACAGTGTATGTTTTCTTTTATTGATCATTGCATCAAGGAAAATTGGGACTAAAATGACATTAGAGATTTTCTACTTTAACACTCTTATTTTGCAAATAGGAAAACTGAAGGCCAGGGTCATGGAATAGCTTGCCCACAGTAACGTGGATAGTTTGTTGCCCAGCTAGGACCCGTGCCAGTGTATCCTGATTTTTTCCAGGATATTTCTCTTACAGTAATGAGGCTATCCCCAAAGTGAACTAATAATTTTTCATATATTCTTCTAGTAGGACCAAGACTGGGTTGCAAAGGAAGGAATTAGAGAAAAATAGTGAGTTTTAAAGAAAAGTTTGGTCTGTTAAAGAGGTTCACTTTAAACTACTATATTAGCTTTCATTTTTCCTCCCTTCTCTGCCAGAAATAATAGAATGACTACTATGGCACTGTGTCCAATGTGAGGTATTATACTTAAATCTGAGTTTAAACGATTTACAATTGGGTTGGAAGACTGCTGTACTGAGTTTACCAGGATATTTCTGAATTCCACAGACCGGCCATGTGACACTCATAAAATCATGGTAAGGAGCTTTTCCTCAGGTTTTTTTTTTTTTTTTTTTTTTTTTTTAACAGAGATGGCTCTACTCAGAGTACTTAAAAGGGAATTACTTATGTTCAAGGGGATATCAACTTTGGGCAACTTATTGAATGCTTTTAACGTAGGATAAGATTGAGGCATAGAAAGGTGAATGGAAATCTTCACTGCCTCATACTGTGGCTTAATATTCACTTTTAAAAACTTTTAAAGAATTCTCCAAGATAAAAAGGATATTATATTTCAAAATGAGAAAAATCTGGAATAAGAAATATATTTTAGGGGCCGGTGAGATGGCTCAGCGGCATAAGCGCCTGCCTTGCAAGCGCGAGGGTCCGAGTTCGACTCCCGGATCCCACATACGAAAAAGGGGCCGGTGATATCGCTCAGCGGCACGGGCGCCTGCTGGCGCGAGGTCCTGAGGTCGACCCCCCGGTACCCACACAAAAAAATAATAATAATAAGAAGAAATATATTTTATTTCCTGCTAATTTTTTCCTTTCTATATAATCTCTCTGGTTATTACCAAAAGAATTATCAGAAAGTGACTGTGAAAGAGAAATAAGAACAAAGATCAGCCAGGGATGTAGCTCAGCGGCACAACGCCTGCCTGGCAAGCATGAGGTTCTGAGTTCGACTCCTTGTACCAAAAAAAAAAAAGATCATTCAGAGACTTTGACAAAAGAGCAGCAACTGTAGGAAGAAAACAACCATAGTGAGATGTGGTAAAGTCAAGCAATTTGGGTGAGCAAAACATGTGGCACTGTGCAGGATAGGTGGAAAAAAACATGCGCCTGGCCAAAGAACTTTTAAAAAATATTTGAAAAACTGAGAACAGTAGGAGATAAACAGACAGTCTCCAAGGTCCTCTGGAAAATCAATCACAAACACCATCTAGAAGCACCTGACTTAATTCGTTCTATTCCTATTACAATAAATCTGACTGGCATATAAAATACGTGTGCCTGGAAATACTGGCCTGAAAAATTACTTTTGGGCTCTTGCTTGAATTTTTATGTGAATAAAGAAGACCAGAAAACCAAAAAAAAAACCAGAGAGCTCAATCATTTTCTTTTCCAGAGAAAGTTTCAAGGATCAGATCCAATCTAGGGTGTGGGTAGCAACCTATTATATAAAATAATTTATAAACATTTTGGTTATCCAAAGTGAAGAGGCTGTCTTTCTATGTGACGATACAGAGCTTCCACTAAGACAGGTACTTGAAATGTCTTTTTCATATGGCAAATGGTTTTGTGACAACTCATCTGTATTTTGTCAACCAGTCTCCCTCCTATTTAATGCTAACAGGCTGGCCCAGAAACAGAATAAATTGAATGGCCCACACAGGAGTTGGGCCCATGACAGAGGCCTCATTAGCACCTTGGCTCAGCCAACTAATTCTAATGAAAGTGCCACTGAAGTGACTGGGATGGATTCCTAAACCTTAAATTAGAGCTACTGCAAAAGAATAACATTATTTCACAACATAAGCTACTACAGATCAGCTCTCACTGATGATAAGCAAATCACTTCAAATGATCAATCTTTTTTGTGTGTATTTTGCTGGGTACCTGGTGGGTTCTTTTATCCTGTGGATTTGCATTCTTCAATTCTGGGAAGTATTCTTGAACTTCTTATTTGCTTATGTGATAATTTTATATTCTACATTTTCTCTCTTTCTGAACTACTATTAGATGGAGATTAAACCCCTGGACTTATCCTCACATCTTTTTTCTGCCTTTCGTCATATCTTTGTCTTTTTGTTTTTCTATTTTATTAAAATAGAATTTATTGCTTAGAGGAGTTTTAGGTTCACAGCATAATTGAGTGGAAATTAGAGATTATCCATATACCCTGTCTCCACATACACACAGTGTCCCCCACTATCAAAATCCCATACCACAGTGGTTCATTTTTTATAACTGATGAACCTGCATTGATGTATTATTATCATCCAAAGTTCATAGCTCACATTAATATTTACTCTTGGTTTTGAACATTCTGTAGGTCTACCATTACAGTGCCAAACAGTCATTTCACTGCCCACCACATCATTTGTGATTCATTTATTCATCCTTTCCTCCTCTCTAACCCCTGGCAACCAGTGATTCTTTTTATTATATTTATTTTTTTTCCAAGATGTCATACAGTTGTAATCCTGCAATATGTAGCCTTTTCAGATTAGCTCCTTCCACGTAGGTTATCCATATCTTTTAGTGGGTTGAGAGCTTATTTCTTTTTAGCACTGAATAATATTTCATTGTCTGGATGTAATCACAGTTATTTATCCACTCACCCACTGAAGGACATCCTAGGTACTTCCAACTTCGGGTGATCATGAATAAATCTAGAATATCCGTGTGTAGGTTTTTGTGAATATAAATTTTCAACTCATTTAAATACATATCATGAAGCAAAGAAGTTGCGTCAGATGCTAAGAGTATATTTAATTTTGTAAGAAATTGCCACACTGTCTTTTAAAGTGGCTGTACTTTTTTTTTATTTTAAAAAGAAAAAAACAATAAAAACAATGATGCAGAATTTCAAAACAAGATAATAGGAGAATAACAAAGTTTAATATATTGTGTATTGTTATCTTCAAAGTAGTTGCTCAGATTATAAGATATAGGCATGAAAAATTGATGAAACAATGTAAGCACAAACTGGTCTTTTCAATGAACTAATAGAAATTAGTAGTAGTTATCTTATCTATCTTGTGTGTGCATATATATATATATATTCTTTTCCCTTCTTTCTTTTCTCCTTTCCCCTATGCCAGTTGTTCTTTCCTTTTGAGCAGTTTCTTCCCCTTCAAATTTCACAATGTCTATTGTACATTTTGGATCTTATTTACTCTTTCATTTTTTTGCACTAGGGAGACAATATGATGTTTAAAAATGGGAGTCAGATTTATATCACTTATTTTTTTTTCTTTATGTGGGTACTGGGAACCAAACTCAGGACCTTACACTTGCCAGGCAGGTGCCAGGCAGGTGCTGAGCTATATCACTGGCCCTACTTCACTTATGAGTATGGTCTCAAGTTGCTTCCATTTACCTATAAAAGCCTAGAGTTTATCATTCTTTATACTGAGTAGTACTCCATTGCATAAAAATATCACATCTTTTTTATCCATTCCTCAGTTGATGGGCATTTGGGTTGTTTCCAAGATTTAGATATTACAAATTGTGCTGCTATAAACATGGGTGCACATATGTCACTGTGGTACGATGTTTTCAATTCTTCTGGGAAAATACTCAGAAGGGGAATAGCTGGGTCAAATAGGACCTCTAGTCTTAGTTTTTGAGGAATCTCCACACTGATTTCCACAGTGATTGTACCAGTCTACACTCCCACCAACAGTGGAGAAGGGTTCCTTTTTCCTTATAGCCCCTCCAGCATTTGTTATAGGTTGATTTCTTGATGATAGCCATTCTTTCAGGGGTGAGATGGACTGTCAGTGTTGCTTTAATTTGCATTTCTTGAATGACAAATGATGTTGAACATTTTTTCATATATTTATTTGCCATTTGTATTTCTTCATCTGGGAAGTGCATATTCATCTCAGATGCCCATTTTTTGGGTTGGGTCTTTGAATTTGGGAGATCTGATTATTTTCAATACTTTATATGTTCTAAATAGAAGTCCTTTGTCAGAGGGACAGCTTGCTAAAATTTTTTCCCATTTTGTGGGTTGTCTTTTCCCTCTGTTGGTGACTTCTTTTGATGTGCAAAAACTTTTTAGTGAGATGAGATTGCAGTTGTTGATTCTTTGAAGTACTTCCCATGCAGTTTATGTTTTGTTAATGAACTCTGCCTACACCTATGTCTTCAAGATTTCTATCTACTTTCTCTCCCAGTAGATTTAGTGTTTCTGTTTTAATATTTAGATCTTTGATCCATTTTTACTTTAATTTAGTGCATGGTGATAGACATGGGTCTAGTTTTAGTCTTCAGCATGTGGAAAGCCAGTTTTTCCACCACCATTTATTAAAGAGGCTCTTTTTTTCCAGTGAACATGTTTGGCCCCTTTGTCAAAGATAAGGTGGCTAAGTGTGTTTGGAGTCATTTCTGCATCTTCTAATCTGTTCCACTGATCCTCAGGTCTCTTTTTTTGCCAGTAGCATGCTGAATTTATCACACTAGCTTCGTGTATAATTTCAAGTCAGGGTTTGTGATGCTTCCTGCTTGCCTCTGTTGCTCAGGATTGCCTTTGCTATTCTAGGTCTGTTCTGTTTTGAAATGAATTTTAGGAATGTTTTCTCTAATTCTGTGAGGTATGCTAATGGTATATTGATTGGGATTGCATTAAGTCTGTGTAACAGTTTTGGGAGTATGGCCATTTTCATTTTGTTGGTTCTTCTTATTCATGAGCAAGGGATATCTTTCCATTTTATGATATCTTCTTTTATCTCCTTTTTCAGAGTAATGTAATTTTCAATATATAGATCTTTTACTTCCTTTGTTAGATTGATTCCTAAGTATTTCAGTTTTTTGGATGCTATTGTGGAAGGTATTTTTTCTCTAGTTTCTGTCTCAGTCAATTTATTGTTTGTGTACAGAAATGCTATTGATATTTGAGTGTTGACTTTGTACACAGCTATGCTGCTGAATTTTTTTATTAAATCTAGTTTTCATGGAGTTTTTGGAGTCTTCTATGGAGAGTATCATGCCATTTGTGAAAAATGATAATATAACTTCTTACTTTCTTATCCTTATTCCTTTTATTTCTCTCTCTTGTCTAATTGCTCTGGCTAAAATTTCCAAAACTATATTGAATAGGAGTGGTGATAGTGGACATCCTTGTCTTGTTCCTGATTTTAGAGTGAAAGCTTTCAGGTTTTGTCCATTTAGAATGATGTTGGTTGTTGGTTGTTGGTTTGTCATAGATGGCTTTTATCAGATTGAGGTAGGGTTTTTATCATGTATGAGTGTTGGACATTATCAAAAGCTTTTTCTCCATCTATTGAGATGATCACATGATATTTGCCTTTGGCTCTGTTGATATGGTGTGTTACATTTATTGATTTGTGTACGTTGAACCATCCCTGCAGTGCTGGGATGAATCCCACTTGATCATGGTGTATAATCTTCTTGATGATTTCCTGCATTCTGTTTGCTAGTATCTTATTGAGGATTTTTGCACCTATGTTCATTAGGGAGATTAGCCTGTAGTTCTCTTTCTTGGTTAGGTCTTTCTCTGGTTTTTGTATCAGGATAATACTTGCCTCCAGGAATGAGTTAGGAAGAATTGCTTCCCTTTCCATGTCATTAAAGATTTTGAGGAGTAATGGCATTAAATCTTCTCTAAATTTCTTGTAGAATTCAGCCGTGAATCCATCAAGACATGGGCTTTTCTTTGTTGGAAAGTTATTAATTATGTTTTCAATTTCATCAACTGATATTGGGTTATTCAGAATTTTTACATCTTGATTCAGCTTTGGTAATTCATACATTTCTAAGAACCTGTCCATTTCTTCTGTGTTTTACATCCAATGTGAGTAATAATTTTTGAAGTAGGTATTAACGATCTTCTGAGTTTCCACAGGATCTGTAGTGATTTCACCCTTTTCATTCATCATTGCATGAATTTGAGTTTTTTCTTTGCTTTTTTTGATAAGTTTGGCTAGAGGTTTATCAATTTTACCTATTCTTTCAAAGAACCAACTTTTTGATTCATTAATTCTTTGTATTGTTTACTTAGTCTCCACTGCATTAATTTCTGCTCTGATCTTTATAATTTCCTCCCTTCTATGAGCTTTGGGCTTGACTTGCTCTTCTTTTTCTAGAAGTTTGAGGTGCAGCATTAGGTTGTTTATTTGTGCTTGTTCTGTTTTCCTGATGTGAGAATTCACCGCTATAAATTTCCCTCTGAAGACTGCTTTCATTGTGTCCCACAAGTTCCGGTATGTTGTATTTGCATTTTTGTTTGATTGTAGTTATTGTTTAATTTCTACTTTTATTTCATCTGTGACTCATTGGTTGTTCAGAAGGTTGTTATTTAATTTCCATGTGTTTATGGAGTTTTTGCAGTTTCTTTTGCCATTAATTTCCAGTTTCATTACACTATGGTCAGATAATATGCATAGGGTAATTTCAGTTCCTTTGCATTTACTTAAGCATGTTCTATGGGCTAGTATATGGTCTATTTTAGAGAACGTCCCATGTGTAGCTGAGAAGAATGTGTATTCTGATGTGGTTGTGAGGAACACTCTGTAAACCTCTACTAAGTCCATTTGTTCACATATTTGAGTCAGTTCTGTTATTTCTTTGCTGATTTTTTGTCTATTTGATCTATCTCTTTGTGACAATGGGGTATTAAGTTCCCCTATTACAATTGTGTTATTGCTTAGTTGATTTTTCATGTCTATTAATATGTTTTATATAGTTGGGTGCTTCTGTATTTGGTGCATATATATTTATGATTGTTATCCCTTCTTCTTGAATTTCTCCCCTAACAAGTATGTAACGACCTTCTTTATCTCTTTTGATCATTTTTGGTTTGAAGTTCATATTGTCTGTAAACAGAATAGTTACCCCTGCTTTTTCTGGGTTCCTGTTGTGAGGAGTAATGTTTTCTATCCTTTGACTTTCAGTCTATGAGTTTCTTTTTGAGTTAAATGTGTTTCTTGTATATAGCATATTGCTGGATCTTGTTTCTTGATCCATCCTGCCAATCCATTTCTTTTGATTTGTGAATTGAAGCCATTTCTGTTGATGGTTGTAACTGATATGTATTGGCTTATCTTTGTCATGTTATTTTCCTGTTGTTGGCTCCCTGCTTTTCCCCTCTGTTTAATTGTTTGCACTGCCTTGTGGTTTCTTTCTATTGTTGCTTTTGACATTGTGGTCATTTTTATGTCTGTCTAGAATATCTTTTGGCATCCTTTGTAGGGTTGGTTTGGTGGTCATGAATTTCTTCAGTTGTTCTGTCATGGAAGTATCTTATTTCACCTTTAATTTTGAAAGATAGTTTTGCAGGGTACATCAATCTGGCTTGGAAATTGTTTTCTTTCAGGACTTGATATACTTCACTCCAAGCTCTTCTTGACTTCAATCTTTGTGTTAAGAAGTTGGCCATTGGGCTGGTGAGATGGCTCAGTGGCATAAGTGCCTGCCTGGCAAGCATGAGGGCCCGAGTTTGACTCCCAGAACCCACATACGAAAAAAGGGCCGGTGATATCGCTCAGTGGCATGGGTGCCTGCTGGCGTGCGAGGTCCTGAGGTCGACTCCCAGTACCCATACACACACAAAAAAGAAGTTGGCCATGATTCTAATGGGCTTTTCTTTATAGGCGATCTGTTTCTTTTCTCTAACAGCTTTTAATATTCTGTTTATGTGCTGAATTTCTGGGATCTTGATTATTATATGTCTGCATGTAGGTTTATTTTGGTTATGGGTGTTTGGAGTTCTACATGCCTCACTTATCTGTATTTCAGATTCTGTTCCCATACTTGGGAAGTTTTCTGCTATTACTTCTGCAAATAGTCTTTTTATGTTATTTGTGTTGACTCCTGCTTTTTCATTAACATCTATAAGTCTTATATTGTTTTTCTTTCCTTTGTCTTGGAGCTGATGAATTGTTACTTCCTGGTCTCTTGTTATTTTTAAGAGATCTTTCCTTTCATGATTGCTAGTGACAATCCTGTCTTCAAGGTCTGAAGGTCTACCTTCAGTTTCATTCAAGCGCTTTGCCAGGTTTCAGTGGAATTTTTAATTTCCTGGATACCTCTTTGAATCTGTGTCATGCATTCTATTTCTTTCTTATATTGTTCATTCAAGGTTTCCAACATTTTCTTATGCTCCTGTATTTTTTACCTATGTCTTCTCTAGCTATGCTGAGAAATTCCTTCATTATGGTTGTCATTTCCTTTTTACCTGAGAGATTTTTTCTGATCTAGTGTCCTCTATAGCCTGATGAATTTGTTTCTTTGCTTCACTAGCTATCTTTTCAGAAATTTCAGGTGTGTGTGCTCCTATTTCTTCTGTGTCAATGTCTCCTGTACTTGTTCTGGGTGGTCTGGAGGTTGGAGATAGCATTTTGCTTTTTCATCTTGTCATTTTCTATTAAAAAAGTTTTTAAAATTTTGTTTCTGTGATGATCCTTGTGAGTTTTTGTAGTAGGTAGCTATATCACTAGTATCAAGGCCTGTCTAGGAAAAGTCTGTTCTTTAGGGATGTCTTCTGTATGTAGTTGGTTCTTAGTTTGTTTCTGTCCCAGGATCCTACCTTTCCAATTAATTGAGAGTGGGTTGTTGATGTCTGTTTGGCTCCATCCTCAGTTCTTTGATCTTAGGCTGTGGTGAGGTTATTACCCCAAGAGCTTCCCAATATTGTTACAGAAGAAAGAACAAGTGATTACAACAGATATGACATCCTAGCTAAAATAGTAAAATTAGCAATAACAGTAACATCAAGCAGAATTTAGAAATTGACAAACTGGTAACTGTTTATTTTGTTCTTTAGACCACAAGAGCAAAGTCTATAGTTATATAACAGAATCGATTGTAAGTTAGGAGTTTATATGTAGTGTGTTTCCCCTTGGTAGAGTGATTTTACCCTGTGGTAGGGAAATTTAGGGAGGGTGTTGTATAAAACAAAGATAACTGGAAGAAGGTAGGAGCAAGGCTGGAGGACAAAAGATGATCATGCTAGGTTTGGGAAACTGGAGAATGGAGTAGAAAAGAAAGAATGAAAGAGTATTTGAGGGATTATCTGAACTTGGTCTTTGGGTTTGGGGGATGTGATTAATTTTCTGTGGCTGGATTTCTCCCCAGCCATTTAGAAAAGAGAGAAAAAAAGAAAACAAAAGAAAGGTGAATAAAGAAGAAAAAAAAAGAAAAGAAAAACAAAGAAAAAATTGAGAAAAAATAAAAAAAAGGAAAAGGAAAAGAAAGTAAGATAAAAACAAAAATAAATCAAGATAAAAAATAAAATTAATTAAATAAAAGGAAGAAAGAGCAAAAAAAAGAGGACGACCCCACCCACCTGCTTCTATTCAGTTTCTCTTTGTCCATAAGCAGTGTTGGTTCACATAACTTATCACCTGTTGGTTCGTATTTCAGTCTTTTCAATCTTGCTAGTCTCACCTGTCTATCTTGTGTGCCCTAGTCGGGGTCCTACTTTGTGGCTGCTCTTTCCCCAGTCACTGGGTCCCATGGTGTAAGGAGAAGGTCCAGTCACCTGGATTCCTCCTGTGGGCTGGTTGCCGAGTCCTGGTTTTTCTCAGGCTGACTAGCCTAGGAGTATTGATGTGAACCAACTGTTGGCTCATATTGTTACTGCTGCTTCAGACTTTTCCAGGCTGCTAGTCCCACCTGCCCATTGTGTGCACCCCAGCCAAGGGCCTACTGTGTCACCAGCAATCTCTTGGGTCCACCTGGGCCCTCGGGATGGAGGGAAGTGTCACCAATAATCTCAGAGGTCCACCCGGGCCCTCTGGATGGTAGGGTTCACCCAGCTATACTATTTTTGTGCTCCCTATAATAAATGAAAATTCTTATTACTACATAGCCCCATCCAAATTTGGTAATAGCTATATAGTATTATCTCATAGTTCTTTTTAATTTGCAATTCCATAATGACATTATGGTGTTAAACATCTTTTAATATGCTTATTTTTTCCATCTATATATCTTCTTTGGTGAGATGTCTAGGTGGGTCTTTTGCCCATTTTTAAAATTGTGTTGTATTCTTGTTAACTTTTAAGTATTCATGGTGTATTTTGGACTATAGCATTCTGTGAAATATGCCTTCTGTAAATGTTTTCTTCCAGTATTTAGTAGTGGTTTACCCAGGCCAGAAGTTTTTAATTTCAGTGAAGTCCAGCTTATTCTTTCTTTCATAGATTTTGCCTTTGGTATTGAATATAAAAAGACATCCCCATACCCACAGTAGTCTAAATGTTCTCCAGTGTTATTCTACAAGATTTTGTAGTTTATATTTTACATATAGCTATAACATCCATTTTGGACTAATTTTTGTGAAGGGTGTAAGGACTCTTTTTTTTTTTTGTATGTGGATATCCAGTTATTCCCACACCATTTGTTGAAAATCTGTCTTTGCTCCATTGTATTACCTGTGCTTCTTTGCCAAGAATCAATTGACTACATTTATGTGGGACTATTCCTTGACTTTCTATTATGTTCCATTGATATATTTATCTAGTCTTTCACCAGTATCACACTGTCTCAATTAGTGTGGCTTTTACTATGTTTTATGTTGAAAATGTCTCCCAAAGGCCACACATGTCATAGGCAGACTTTTGGAAGAGGACTGGACCATGAGGACACTACAGTTGTCTTGCTGATAGGAAGCAGGGCCAGTTAAGGGAGGCAGGTCACTGGTGGTGAGACTTTACAGGGTACATCTCTGTCCTTGGATTCCCCCTTCTCTCTCTTCTTCCTGGTTGCCATGATGTGAGCAGTTTTTCTTCTGCTCTGCCCCTCTGCCTTGCTGTTCTTCCTTGAAGCCAGTGTACCATGGACTATAACCATTAGCTAAATTAAACCTCTCCTCCTTTAAATTGAGGGTATCCAGTATTGTGTCTCAGGAAGGAGAAAGTGACTAAGACAGCTTTACAGTAAACAAGTTTTACATGTCATCTTCCAACATTTTGATTATAATTCTTTTCTTTATGTGGGTACTGGAGTTGAACTCAGGACCTCACGCTTGCCAGGCAGGCACTTATGCCACTGAGCCATCTCACCGGCCCTTGATTATAATTCTTATTAAGTCATTCATTTTTTAAAAATTTCAAGGATAGCTAATGGAGGAGGAGTCATGTCAGAGGTGCTCAGAGAGGATTCATTGAACCACAGGTACCCTATAAGATGGTAGTCTTACACCCTGAATCAGAAATTTAATTAGAAAGATGATACATGTAGATCAAACCTAATATCTGAATCATTGCAGAGGGAAGAAGTGTCACTATAGCAGCTCCACACTGCTCCAGCCCCTGCCCCTCTGAGGAACAGCCCTCATAAAAGCATTCCAAAT
This sequence comes from Erethizon dorsatum, assembly GCA_028451465.1. Lineage (NCBI taxonomy): Eukaryota > Metazoa > Chordata > Mammalia > Rodentia > Erethizontidae > Erethizon > Erethizon dorsatum. The sequence continues at coordinate 85,202,202 of CM051842.1, read as the reverse complement.
AGCTTGAGGGAGGGAACTAATGAAGGAGTGTATATACCAGCCTCTTCACCCCACCTCTCTTCCAGACATCTGGGAATGCTGCAACCCAGAGGCATCCTCACCAGTGCTCACCAAGGGGAAAAAAACAAAAAACAAAAAACAAAACAAAACAAAACAAAAAACCCTCAGCCAGGGCAGGGAAAGTATAAAAAGATTTTATAGACACCTTCGTGATAGTGGATCACCCACATATTCCTGTGGTTCAACACCAGCAAATATCCTCTTCTACAGAATTGCCTATATGTGTGTGAATGCATTCATGGATTCCAGAGAACCCCCACCAGATTGTGTGTCCCCAACTCCACGGTCCCACAGCTGTGAGAGAACCTGCCCATTCTCTATGCCTGGTGTGTGTGTGTGTGTGTGTGTGTGTGTGTGTGTGGTTCCTAAACCAAGACCAGGGACAACATCATATTCAGCCTGCAAGCTGGCAAAAACCCTTGAAACAGTACATTTAGGTTAGTGAGTGCAAAAAAATGGTGATTCAGGTTTGGTTGCATGCAGTCAGACAGCAACCAAGGCAAGAAGAAAATTGTGTGATTGTTACCAGGAGTTGGGGTGCTGAGGTCTCCTTCTAGAAGTGGCTTCTAGGCTCATTCTTTCCTGAACAAAGAATCAGTTAAGACAAGCATAAAAGGTAGACATGTTTTACATTTATTAAAGGCATGAAAAGGAATGAAACATGCTCTGCAGAGTGAATGCAGGCCAATTGAAAGTAGGAAAAGAAGTATACTCTACAGGGTGAGAACAGACCACTGTGAAAGAGAAAGCACAGTGGTCAAGAGGAAAATGGTGGCTGCCTTTTTTATTTCCCACTCCTCAGGATTATGTCAAGTCTAGGCTATCTTATCTAAAACCAGCTTGGATTCTGTGGAGAAGAGTTGAAGAAGGCACTCTGGTTGATTCCACATGCAGGGCTTTGGAAATTGTTCTGCACATGTGTTCTGGAACTTTGTAGTTGACAGATCATGCCCACCCCCCCAGCCAGTTTCTCATGCCCTAAACTCCAGCCTCATAACCTCTCAGGTTTTTTAGCAAAGTGGTCACTGGTGAATCCCATGCATATTCTCTTGTTGGAGTATTTGAAGTGAGTTCCAGATGGATATTTTCTGTGTTTTTTGTTCTATTTCATAAAGAAAATAGGTATAGAAGGACCTTATCTCAATCTGATATAAGCATTTATGACAAATCAATGGGCAACATCATACTGAATGGAGAGAAGGTGAAAGATTTCCCTCTAAAATCCGGAAGGAGACAGGGATGTCCGCCATCACCACTCTTGTTCAATACAATTTTTAAAATACTAGCCAGAACAGTCAGGCAAGAGAAAGAAAGAAAATGGTTATGTATAGGAAAGGAAAAAGTCCAATTATCATTATGTGCATATGACATAATCCTCTACATAGAAGACCCAAAAACTTCCATAAGAAGACTCCTAGAATGAATAACCAAATTCAGCAATGTAGCATGAATATAAAATCAAATCTCAAAAATCAATAGTGTTCCTATACACTAATAATAAACTCACTGAGATGGAAATTAGGAAAATGATACTATTCACAATAGCATCAAGAAAAATTAAATACTTAGGAATTAACCCAACAAAGGAAGTGAAAGACCTTTACAATGAAGGGTGCAGTACTTTGAAAAAGGAAATCAAAGGAGACATCAGAAAATGGTAAGATATCCCCTGTTGCTGGATAGGCCAAACCAATATTGTCAAAATGGCCATACTTCCACAAGTGACACAGATTTAATGCAATCCCAACCAAAATTCCAACAGCGGTCCTCAAAGATCTAGCAAAGACAGCCCTAAAATTCATATGGAACCAGAAGAGACACAGAAGAGCAAAAGCAGTACTGAGTAAGAAAAGCAAAGCAGCAGGCATCAAAATCTCAGTCTTTAAGTTACAGTCTAAAGCTACTGTGATAAAAACAGCATGTTACTAGCACAGAAAGAGAAATGTAGATCAATAGAACAGAATAGAAGAAGCAGAAACAACCCCAGGGACATTCAACTATTTGATCTTTGAAAGTGGCCCAAACCATTAATTTTAGGAAAGATAGTCTCTTTAATAAATGGTGCTGGGAAAATTGGATATCTATATGTAGAAGATTGTGTCTAGATCCATACACCTCACTGTGTACTAAACTAAAATTAAAATGGATTAAAAATTTAAATGTTAAAACTGAAACAATCTGCAGAAAGATAAAATAGATAAAACTCTTGAAGACATAGGAATATGCAAGGAGTTTCTGAACAGAAAACCAGTTGCACAAGAAATAATACCAAGAATCAACAAATGGGGTCATATCAAATTAAAAAGCTTCTGTGCAGCAAAGGAAAGAACCAACAGAGTGAAAATACACTTTACAAAATGGGAAAATTTTTTCCAACTTTTTCTCAGACAGAGGACTAACATCTAGAGTATATGAAGTACTCAAAAAGTTAGACCCTGCAAAATAGAAGACCCAATCAAAAAATGGGCAACTGAAATGAATAGACATTTGTTTGAAGAAGAACTACAAGTAGCCAATAAATACATGAAAACAGGTTCTTGGCCAAAGAAATGTGAATTAAAATAACATTGAGATAACATCTTACTACAGAAAGTATAGCTATCATCAAGAAATCGAATAATAATAAATGTTGTGAGGATGTTGTAAAAAAGGATCGCTTCTACACCATTGGTGGGAATGCAAACTAATACCATCATTATGGAAATAAGTTTAGAGATTCCCCAAAATACTAAAAATAGAAATTGCATTTGATGCAGCTATTCCCCTTCCAGATGTCTTCCCAAAAGAAATAAAATAATCATATTTCAGGAATACCTGCATACCTATGTTTATAGCAGCACAATTTGTAACAGCTAAATCTTGGAATCAGCTTATATCCCTATCAACAGATAAATTGATTAAAAAAGGTGGTATTTATACACAATGAATTACTATTTTGCCATAAAGAATGATAAACTTGAGGCATTCTTAGGTAAGTGGATGCATCTTGAGACCATAATATTGTGAAAGAAGTCAGACACATACTTAAATATAACATGGTTTCTCTTATATGAGAAACTCAACTCTAATGAAAAGAAGTTATATGATTTACCTCACAAGGAATTACATATCTTCTATACTTTTTCTTTATGAATAACCATCATAAGGATAGCTATCTGACCTTGGTAAACAAGATCAGAAGAAAAATTCATGAACAAAATGAGAAATCAACAAATTCAACAAAGAAGTGGAATATATATGTATATCAGTAATCATGAAACTAAAGAAAATTATATCTGAACTGAAAAACTTAGTAAAGGGGTTGAACATCAGACTAGATCAGGCAAAGTGAAGGATCAGTGAACTCAAAGACTAGGTACCATATAATATTCAGTCAGAAGAACGAAAAGAAAAAAATAATAAAGGAGAGTAGAGAAGTTTAATGAACCTATGGGAAAACAGCAAACGGACCAAAGCACATTGGAGTTAGAGATGGTAGTTTAGGCTGACATGTGTGTGTGTTTGTGAGTGTGTGTGTGTTTGTTTGTGTGTGTGTGTGTGTTTGTTTGTGTGTGAGAGAGAGAGAGAACAGAAATCATACACACAGAGAACCAGAAATCATACATCAGTCATCCAGATCCGAGAAGCCCATAGATATTCCAGTAAAATGAACCCTAAGAAATTCACACCAAGATACATTATGATTTATTTGTTAAAGTCAAAGACAAAGAGAATATTGGAACTAACAAGTGAAAAAAACACTTGTCACATACAAGAGAACCTCCATATCAGCAGTTTTTCAACAGAGACCTTGTAGGCCAGAGATGAGTGCAATATTTATGAAATGCTGACAGGAGAAATTACCGAGGATATTATACCTGACAAAACTGTTACTCAAGAGATGGGTGTGGTAGTACATGTCGGTAACCCCAACACTCAGGAGGCTGAAGCAGGAGAATCACTGAAAGTTTGAGGCCAGCCTGGGCTATATAGTTCAAGGCCAGCCTGAACTACATAGTGAGACCTTGTCTTGCCCATCCTCAAAAAAAGAAAGAAAGAAAGAAAGAAAGAAACTGTTACTCAAAAGTAAAGAATTGAGAAACAAAAGTCATCAACACATTTATAAGAAATGAGAAAGATAGTTCTTCAAATTGAAATTAAAGACATGAAACAGCAACACAATAGCCAAAGAAAGTATAGCACACACACACACACACACACACACACACATATATATATATACACACACATATATGTATATATGGACATAGAACATTGTACAATTTTAATGTGCTGGGTAAGTCACTTTTAATTCTAGTTTAAAAGACAAAAGTGTTAAAATAACTAAAATGCTAGAATACACAATATAGATGCACATTGTGAAATCAATAATATAAAATCAATAAAGTAAAAATGTAGTGTTTCTATCTGATTGAGGTTATTATCAGTTTAAATTTACTGTTACAACTCTAAGATATTTTATATAAGCCCCATGATAACTAGAAAGAAAATATCTATAGAAATTACATGAAAAAGGGAAAATAATTTAAGCATATCAACTAAAAGTCCATAAAACATAAATGAAGACATCAAGAGAGAAAAAGAGGAACAAAAGAATTACCATACAAACAACTCATTAGTAGAGTTTGTGCTTAACATGTGAAGGCCCTGGGTTCAACCCACAGCACCAACACAAAAAAAGCAAACAAAAAACAGAGAAAATTAATAAAATGGCAATTATCAATAAATGCCTTTAAAGTAAATGAATTAGACTCCTCAATCAAAATCCAGCGTGGTTGATTGGATAAAATAATAATCCATTTATATGCTACCTATAAAATACTCACTATAGATTTAAGGTCACATTTGGTAAGCTGAAAGTAAAGGGATGGAAAAAGATATTCCATGCAATGACAACCAAATGAGAGCAGGAAGCAGCTATAGTTACATGAGACAAAATGGACTTTTGGTTAAAATCAACCAAACCAAGAAACCAAAAAAGGAAGCTATATAATGATTAAAGTGTCAATTCCTTAGGAAGTTATAACAATTAAAAAATATACAATGCACATGATATAGGAGCACCTAAACATAGAAAGCAAACACTGACAGAACTGAAAAGAGAAGTAGCCACATAATAATAAGAGTTACCAATATTGTACTTTCAATAATTTATAGTCTAGACACAAAATCGATAAGGAAACAACAGACTTGAACAACACTGCAAGCCAAAAGTGCATAACAGACCTATACAGAACATTCCACCCTACACCATCAGAATATACATTCTGGGAACCTTCTCCAGGATGGATCACATGATAGCTCACAAAACTTAACAAATTTAAGAAAATTAAAATAATACAAATATATTTGCCAACCAAAATAGGATTAAACTACAAATGTATAATAGAAAGAAAACTGTAATATTCACAAATATCTGGAAATTAAAAAAACACACTTTGAACACCAATTGGTGAAAGAATATTTCAAAAGGAAATTTATGAAATGAGACAAACAAAAGTGAAACAAAATGTAAGACATGCAACAAAAGTAGTACTAGCATTTTATAGTGATAAATGTCTACATTAAAAAAGAAGAAAAGAATGAAACCCTGTCATTTGTGACATCATTGGAATTCAAGATCATTATGTTAAGTGAAATAAGCTAGACACAGACAAGTACTGCATAATTTCATTTATATATGGTATCTAAAAAATATGATCTCATAGATGTTGGGAGTAGAATAGCAGTTAACAGAGCATTCAGTGAGAAGTTGTGGGATAGGTTTGAGAAAAATGGTGATTCAGTGAGCATGATGTTACAGTTAGTGAAGAGCAAGAAGTCCTCTTGTGCTATCATACAGTAGGGTGAATATAGGTAACAATAATGTACTCTATATTTCAAAAAGCTAGAAGAAAGGATATTGAAAGATTTGCTACAAATAAATGATAAACGTTTGAAGAGCTGAATATACTTAACCTGATTTAAACATTATACAATGTATACACATAACAAAACATAATACCCCATTAATACATATGATATATGTTTTCTCGTTTCAGTTAAAAATTAATTCAAAAAATTAAAATTCAAAAGAAGAAAGGTTTCAAATAACCTACCTTCACACCTTAAGAATTGGAAAAAGAATAACAACAAAGGTCAGAATTATTACAAGGAAGGAAATGATAAAAGTTACAGCAGAAAAAATTAAAGAGAATATAAAACAATAAATATTGCAGCTTTAAAAATACAAACAAAATTGAATAAGATTTAGCTATATTAAGTAAGAAAGAACATTTCAAATTAATAACACTAGAAATTAAAGAGGGAACATTACAACTGAATCCATAAAAATGTAGAGGATAACAACAGAATACTATGACTAGTTATAAGTCAACAAACTGGATAAACTAGGAAAAGTGGATAAATTCCTAGAAACATACAAATTTCCAAGAGTGAAACATTAATAAATAGACTCTGAACAGAACTATAACCTGTGAGGAAATTTATTTAGTATTAAAAAAGCTGAAAAATGAAAAATCTAGGACCAGATGGTGTCACTGACGACTTTTACCAAACATTTAAGGGAGGATTAATGCCCATTCCTCCCAAAATCTTTCAAAAAATTGAAGAGAAGGCAATATTTCCAAACTCATTTTGAGCCTAGTGTTAGTCTGGTATCAAATGCAGAGAAAGACCTCATTAAAAAAAAAACCTACTAGCCAATATCACAGAAAAATATGGATGTCAAAATCTTCAGCAAAATGCTTGCAAATAATTCAGTGGGTCATTAAAAGGATCCTACAACATAACCAAGTAGGATATGAGAATGATTCAACATACATAAGTCAATGAATGTAATACACCACATTAACAGAAGGGATAGTAAAAATAATATCATTTCATTAAATATATAAACATCATTTGAAAATATTTGACACCTCACAAGGAATAAAAATAGACTAGGAGTAGAAGGCACTAGGAATAAAACACTAGGAATAGAAGGCAATTACTTCTTCATAAAATTTTACCAAATTACTTCTAAAATTTTACCAAAAGACTATTAAAACTAATAAATAATTTCATTAAAGCTGCAGATCAGAACATTAACATAAAATATGTTGTTTTTCTGCAGACTAACTGTATTAGTCAGGTTTTTATTGCTGGCATAAAATACTTGACACTTGGAATTCAAAGGAGGAGAGGTTTAATTTGGGTCACAGTTTCAGAGGGTTAATTTAATCATCAACTGACTAAAAGGCAGGAGCATCATAGTAGAAGGGGGAAAATGTTGCTTACCTCATGATAGAAACACAGCAGAAGACCAGTACCAGAGTAGAAAAGGCCAGAGACCAAATATAGACCACAGGGTCATGCCTGCATAACCCACCAGACATACTCAGAGAGTGCTTTATTAATTCCTTAGGCAGCTCCCAAGCCAATGAGGGTGACAGTTAGGCTTAACCACTACACGCCACTCCTTGTCAACTTGACACCTAAAAATCTGCTTAAACCATACTTAATCTCCAAATATAAAGACAAGTTTGTAATTCCACCTAGCATGATCTTGTGTACAACCAAAATGCAATACCTCCTTCCCCAAAGTTTTCCAACTCAGTAAAAGTTCCAGGTCAAAGGACCCTCTGAGACATGAGGCAAACTCTTAGCTGTGGACCCCTGTAAAAACAAACAACAATAACAACAAAAGGCATCAAATCTCAAAGTGCTATGGCACATAGAAAGCATTCCTGTTATAAATCAGAGAGCTGGGGCAATAGAAAAGAACAGGACCAAAACAAGATGAAAATCTAGCAGGGAAAATACTAAGTCTTGTAGCTGTATATCCAGTATCTGGGGCATATCATGGTAAGATGTGTGTTCCAGATGGCTTTGATAGCTCCAATCCTATGTCTTCACCAGTTGCAGCCCACAAAACCTGTCTCTTTGGTTGGATCCTTTCACAGCCAGCAACTTTCCTCAACAGGTGTTGTACAGTCCTGGCATTTCTTACTCTCTGGGTCCTTCAATAAATCCTTGACTTCCTTCTCACAAATTCACACACTGCCCTCTCAGGGGGTCCTTGCCTTGCCTCCCAGGCCTTCTTTTGAAATCTGGGTGGAAGCCTCCCTGACCCACCAACTCTTGCATTTTGCATACTGGTAAAACCAGCATCACATGGATGGTGTCAAGGTCTGCTGCCAGCTTGAACAGTAGCTAGATGCCTTCAGAAAAGAGCTGAAATAGTCTCTGAATGCCTAGATGGCTGAACATTGTGAAATGAATACTGGAACAAATTCTGTAGATGGCCCTTCTCCAGCAGGGAACCCAGGAGCTCTCTTTTTTTATTTTATGAAAAAATAGTAAAACAAAATTTCATAACAAAACAATATGAGAATAACAAAGGTTAATACATTGAGTATTATTATGTTTAAACTAGTCAATCAGAATATAAGATATGGGCATAAAAGTTCTCAAAATGATGTTAGCACAAACCTTTCTTTTCATTGAAATAAGAGAAACTACTAGTATCACTATCTTGTATTTTGCTTTTTCCTTTTTCCTTCCTTCCTTGCCCCCATCGTAGTTCCTTTATCCTTATGAAAAATTTCTTCCCATTTCAAAATATCTATTGCATATTTTGGACCATATTTACTCTTTCTGTTTCTCACACCAGGGAGACAATACAATGTTCACACACATGAGTCTGATTTATTTCACTTAAGGGTATGATCTCTGGTTGCATCCATTTACATAAAAATGTCTCAAGTTTATCCTTCTTTATGGCTGAGTAGTATTTCATTATTCAAAAAAAAACACATCTTTTTTATCCATTCCTCAGTTGATGGGCATTTGGGTTGTTTCCAAGATTAAGATATTACAAATTGTGCTGCTATAAATATGGGTGCTCATATATCACTGTGGTATGATGTTTTCAATTCTTCTGGAAAGATACCCAGAATGGTAACAGCTGGGTCAAATGGGAACTCTAATCCTAGGTTTTTGAGGAATCTCCACACTGATTTCCACAGTGTTTCCACAAGTCTTCACTCCCACCAACAATGGAGAAGAGTTCCTTTTTCTCCACAGCCTCTCCAGCATTTGTTATTGGTTGATTTGATTTCTTTCTGGGAATCAAGCTCAGGACCTCACACTTGCCAGGCAGGCACTGCACCACTGAGCTAAATCCTCAGCCCTATTGGTTGATTTCTTGATGATAGCCATTCTTTCTGGAGTGAGATGGAATCTCAATGTTGTTTTGTGCCTCTCAAATGATCAATGATGTTGAACTTTTTTTATATATTTATTTTTCTTTTGTATTTATTCATCTGAGAAGTGTGTATCCCTTTCAGATGCCCATTTTTGGATTGGGTCTTTGAATTTGGGGGGACTGATTTTTTCCAATTTTTTATATGTTCTAGATATAAGTCCTTTGAGGGAAAAATGACTAAAATTTTTCTCACTCTGTGGGTTGTCTTTTCACTCTGTTGGTGATTTATTTTGATGTGCAGAAGCTTTTTAATGAGATGAGATCCCAGTACTTGATTCTTTGAAGTATTTCCCATGCAGTTTGGGTTCTGTTCATGTAGTCTCTGCCTACACCTATGTCTTCAAGTTTTCTACCTACATTCTCTTTGAGTAGATTTAGTGTTTCTGATTTAATATTTAGATCTTTGCTCCATTTTGATTTTAGTTTAGTGCATGGTGATAGGCATGGGTCTAGTTTTATTCTTCAGCATGTGTAAAGCCAATTTTTCCAGCACCATTTATTAAAGAGGCTATTTTTCTTCCAGTGAACATGTTTGGCCTCTTTGTCAAAGATAAGTTGGCTAAGTGTGTTTGTAGTTGTGTCTGCATCTTCTAATCTGTTCCACTGATCCTTAGGTCTGCTTTTTCCCCCAGTACTATGCTGTTTTTTTTAATCACAGTGGCTTTGTAGTATAATTTCAAGTAAGGGATTGTGATGCTCCCTGCCTTGCCTTTGCTGCTCATAATTGCTTTTGCTATTCTAGGTCTGTTCTGTTTCCAAATGAATTTTAGGAATGTTTTCTCTAGTTCTGTGAGGTATGCTAATGTTTTTTTGATCAGGATTGCATTAAATCTGTATAACAATTTTCAGAGCATGGCCATTTTCACTATATTGGTTTTTCCTAACCATAAGCAAAGGATATCCTTCCATTTTCTGATATCCTCTTTGATCTTCTTTTTTAGAGAACTATAATTTTAAATGTATAGATCTTTTACTTCCTTTGTTAGATTGATTCCTAAATACTTCATCTTGTTTATACCATTGTGAAAGGTGTGGTTTCACTAATTTCTCTCAGTGAATTTGTTGTTTGTGTACAGAAATGCTATTGATTTTTGAGTGTTGACTTTGTATCCAGCTTCATCACTGAATTTGGGTATTAAATCTAGATATCTTTTGGTGGAGCATTTGGGGTCTTCTATGTAGAGTATCATGTCATCTGCAAATAATGATAATTTAACTTTTTCCTTTCCTACTCTTGTTCATTTTATTTATTTCTCTTTTCTAATTGCTCTGGCTATTGTTTCCAGAGCTATATTAAATAGTAGTGATGATAGTGGACATCCTTGTCTTTTTCCTCATTTTAGATTGAAAGCTTTCAGTTTTTAACCATTTAATATGATGTTAGCTGTTGGTTTGTCATAGATGACTTTTATCAGATTAAGATAAAGTCCATCTATTCTAATATTCTGTAGAGTTTTTGTTCATGAATGAGTGTTGGACTTTGTCTGATTCTTCTTACAATACATCTCTGTTAATTGACTTACAAAAAGTTCTGGCTAGTCCATTTATATTTACAAACTTAAGAACTATATAGGAGTTATTATAATTCAAATTGGCCAAATATATTTAAGTGCATTCTGATTTTATAGACAATTGTCTTATTTGTATTTGTTTGTCTGTGTGTTTAACATGTGAACTGCTGCTTTATTTGAGCTCACCATTATTTTTACAGGTATAAAAATACATTAAAATATTGGGACACATTAAATATATATTTTTGTGACTTTGTATGCTTTATACAAAATTATTATATGTTTGAAGTGGTATTCTTGCTAATAATTACCAATTTTGATTTTGCTGTACTTTTCATCAGAATTTTTGAGACACTTCCCAACAAACATATTAAGACTGTAGAAAATAAAAGATGAGAACAGGCATCTAGATAAGAGCAATTTGGGAGTGAGAAATAAGTTGTCTAGGAACAGTATACATCTGAGTTGCAAAGTCTTAAAAACTGAAACAATTCTTAAAATTCCTTTCTAAAAGCACAGTGATTACAATTTTTTTCTTTCCTTTTCTGGTAACAGGAACTGAACCTAGGGCCTTGTGCTGAGCTGAGCTACATCCCTGGCCATATAATTTTTTCTTTTTTAATGTTGTGTTAAGGATGTTCCAGACGTGGCTGGACTTTAAATACTTGTTTTTGTGGTCTTAGCAAATGAACCCAGGGCCTTTGCACTGAGCTACATATCCCCAGTCATTTTTTTTTTATGTGGGTACTGGGAGTCGACCTCAGGACCTTGCATTTGCCAGCAAGAGCTTGTGCCGCTGAGAGATATCACTGGCCCTTTTTATTCTTTTATGTGGGTTCTGGGAGTTGAACTCAGGACCTCATGCTTGCCAGGCAGGCATTTATGCCGCTGAGCTATCTCACTGCCCCCCAGTCATTTTTAAATTTTGAGACAGGGTCTTACTAAGTGGCTAAATAGCCCAGGTTGGGCTCAAACTTGTAATCCTCCTGCCTCAGCCTCCCAGGGTGCTGGGATTACAGGCATGCACCACCACACTGAACACATTTTAAAAATCTAAAGCAGGAGGTGGGAGGAGGGAATCTCAGTGGTAGAATGCTTGTCTAGTATGTGTGTGAGCTCACCATTTTTCTTCTTTTTGCATTTGGATTTTTGAAACAGTTGTCTGTAATTTAAGTCAGCTTATAGGTAAATGTCATCAAAATTGAAGACATGCTTCCACTCAAGCTGGTCAAAATGCCAGCTGGTCAGAATGACTTCAAAATTGGTTTTATAAGTGCAATGCATATTGTTTTCTGTGTGCAGTAGCTCGAAAATCTTTCATTGGTCAAGACAATGTGCTAATTGTTATAATCTAGTTCTCATAGATCATCAAAAATTGCTAAGGTAGATAGAGATCTCTTAAGGTGGGAGAGCTGTTGGACAGAGCGCCCCTCGGTGAATAAAGAATGAGGTGCCTGAAAAATATTATTCCAAGCTTTGTTCATTAAGGGGGTACTGGTGGTTCCCATAGCCTATGGGAGACACCCCAATACATTTTGTTAAATATATTATTGTAATATGTTTATATTGGTCATTGTCAAAAGGTTAAGATTTCTGTGGGTGAAACAATAGGGTTCCATTAAAGGATGCTCTTGGCACAAAACTAAATTAAGAAACAAACTTTCCATTTAGCCATGACAATTCATTGTTGTTAATCTCATGGTATATTAAATGTATTCATGATTTCCAAATGTACAGGTCCTCTAACATGTAAAGCTGGAATTATTCATAATGATAAGCTTTTCCTTCTAGATTCAGATATCTGCCTTTCACTTGTGCTTCAGCTACTTGTAATAAGAAATATATGTGAAACCAATATGAGACCACCTGTGAAAAACGGGGGGCTTCTCTGATCTCTTTGTTATACATGTGTTATTAAACTTAGAGATGTTTAGGTATTAGACAACACAGACAATGTCACAAATTTCTTCAATGATATTCCATTAAAAGACAACATATTAGGTGAGAACTTCTTATGTATTATAGATGACTGAATAAAAATGCTATTCTATACTGAAATGGAGATTAAAGAGTGTTACAAAAATAGTGTCATCATGATTATCATGCTAAAATATTATGTATGGCTTTTGATCTCAAGTTTTCTTTGTAAATTATAACTGTTGTCTGTTAACACTCTATAGGGATTCAATTAGGACAATAGTTGGTAAGAAATAACAGTCTTACTGCTATACTTTATATTTCAAAATGCTTGATATGCAAATAAAATTATAATAATTAAACTCACTCCTCCCACTAAAATACTAATGTCACTGATCTTCTCTTCTGGGTGTTCAACAACTGAGGTTTGGAGACCAAAACTAGAAAGGTAACTGAACTAACAAGAAAGCCAATATTTTGGCCTCAGCCCTCCAAGGTCAACGAGGACCCAAGACATGAGGGAACCTTTTCTGTGACATTCTACAACTCTGGTGAGTCACACAACCTCTTGACCAAGGAGATTACTGGGCCCCAGGGGATGGAAACGCAGTGAACAGTTTGCCAAAGGAGGGTCAATAGAGGGAAAATTCTCCCATGCTTTCATAGAAAGCAATTAGTAAAGTAAAAGCTGTGACTCATCCTAATGGATGACACTGACAGAAGAACTGAGGTGCTCTATAAATGGCTCTATACTGACCTTAATAGATAGCAAAAGGTTAATTTTAATTAATACAGGTCTCATTTTAACTTGGTCTTGTACATCCAGCAGAAAAATATAACCATAAGATATATAAAGCAATGTCATAATAATAAGCTAGATATAGGAAAGGGCCCCAATCACTAACCCTTTCTGCCAGTTTCCAGTTACACCAGTAATTGACCACTGTTATGGGCTATTGAGAATAAATTACAGGGCCGGTGAGATGGCTGAGTGGCATAAGCGCCTGCCTGGCAAGCGCGAGGGCCCGAGTTCAACTCCTGGAACCCACATATGAAAAAAGGGCCGGTGATATCACTCAGTGGCACAGGCACCTGCTGGTGCACAAGGTCGTGAGGTCTACCCCTGGTACTCACAAAAAAAAGAATAAATTACAATAAAATCTGTAAGAATTCATAACTGCTAAACCACAACATGACTTCTATCTGAGGCTCATTAGATTAGCTCTATGGTGAAGGCTCCTGATGGTTGGCCTCCCTTTATATAGACCCTTTTCAGATTGAAGTAGTTAAGATGAAATCTATGCCCATTCTTCCCTAACCTCAGTTAGTTATACTTCTTAAAAGGGGAGATATTATAGATAGCTAAGTTATTTAGAAATATTGTAGGCAATCAGAAAGGGCTGGGCCCTGGAAAGGTCAGTGCAGAAGAGAATTGTGGGTGGAGGTACATTCGCTGAAGGCCACACTTTAAAAAAACTATACCCAGATACTCACCTTTCTTTAAAAACACAATTACAAAAACAAAAATGGGAAATATGTTTTCCTTCAAATGCACAATTAGATCTTGCTATCTTTACCTTAAATTTTTAAAGCCTGGTTGCAGAAAGTATATACCCTCCATCAGAACTTCATTTGCAAAAGGACGAATCTGACAAGCACACCTAGGGCTCAAGTCCTACAGAAGGACAGTGATACAGGAAAGTAAGATGGCCAAGTGTAGTTAATAACATGAGGTTGAGAGTATGCTTTTGTGTTAACAGACAATGGAACACCATTATGGCTGCCCTCTCAGATCATGTGACCATGGGGAGAGCAAAATCCCAGCCCCATGGTGGAATCTGTTCCTGTCTGGGCTTCCATTGTGAGCATTCTCAAGAATGACCCTAGGGGAGAGCCCAACATCTCACATACTGAGATCCACACAGGCTACAAAAGCCATAACATGGGGACAACTAAAGAAGACAATGCAGGAGGCTCATTTGCTGGTGACTTGACAGGGCCTCCCACAAACTCTGGAGAATTTATTTGTTGCTATAACGGCCATGATAGCCTGTACGCTGTTTCAACTGCTGCAATTACAAAATTGCAGTGGAGGAAATGTTGAGGGCCACAAATTCACCATGGCTAGTTTTGCATACTTCCCTAAAGGATAAATGGAGGCCTGGGATTGAGATTTCCCATTATCTCATTAAGGGTGAGCCATCCTCTCCCATCTACTAAGACTAAGACTAAGACTAAGACTAAGACTAAGACTAAAACTAAAACTAAAATTAAAACTACTAAGACTAAGACAACTAAGACTAAAGTTGACCCAGGGCAAGATCCTCATTAGCTTAAGATCACCAACACCCTCTGTGTCATCTGATAATCCCCTCACCATTTTCCTCCATCAATAAATACCAAGGTTCTGGCTGCCTCATGGCCTTTTGTTCCCCAGGATCAACTGGTCATCCCAGATCCCTGTTGCTTGCTATTTGTCTCTTGCTCTTTCTCTCTTGCCATGTGCTGTAATACCTCACAGGAGATTGGACCCCATTGAAAGTGTCCCCAGTAACCAACAAGACAGATTCTCACTGTATGAACTCCCGTGTTTTCATTGGGAATCTCAACATTCTTGTGGTAAAGAAATCTGATGCAGAGGCAATCTTCTTGAAGTATGGCAAAATTGTGGGTTACTCTGTTCATAGGGCTTTGCCTTCATCCAGTACATTAATAAGAGAAATTTCCAGGCCGCTATAGCCAGAGAGGATGGCAGAATGTTTGCTGGCCAGGTTTTAGATATCAATCTGACTGCAGAGCCAAAAGTGAACAGAGCAAAAACAGGTGTGAAATGATCTGCAGGGGATATCTATAGGTCACAACAGTGTACAATGTTTCCCTTTTCTCTATACCTTTGCCAGTATTTGTTGCTTTGTGTCTTTCTGATAGTAGTCATCCTAAACAAAATAGTATGGCAGTGACAAGTACAAACATATAAAACAGTGGAGCAATAAGGAAAGCCCAGACATCAATCCACCCATGTATGGTTGGTCACCCTTCTCTGTTGTCTCAGATATTCTTTTGACTTAGACTGTGACTTTCAGCATGATTATTACTACAGGATGTACAGTTGCCCATTACGTGTCTCTCTTCCTCTTCCTGTTGCTCTGGATGTAGTGCCCTCTAAATGTCTGTGTGTATCAGGAAACACCTCATGAAGGAGCAAAAGTGACTTCAATTCTAAGAATTGACAGTGGGGATCATCTTTCAAGTCTTGAAAGTTGAAAAGAGATGACCTTCAGGCCATTAAGAAGGAACAAACCCAGATAAAACATAAAGGGGATTCTTTGTGGGAAAGCCTGGAGAAAATTGAGAAAGAACAGAGCAAAAAGCAAAGATGAAGAATAAGTCAGAGGAGGAGCAGACCGGCACCTCCCAGAAGAAAGATGAGACTAATGTAAAGATGGAGTCTGATGGTGATACAGGTGACTCTACTGAGGAGTGTGACCTACTGGATGATGATGATGATAATGAAGATTGAAGGGTCAACCAACTGAAATTGATCAAGGAAGATGAAAAAGAGGCTGAGGAAGAAGACGACAGAGACAGTGCTAATGGCAAGGATGACTCTTAAGCACATAATGGTGTTTAGAAGTCTTGTCTCATTATTGCTTTATCTAGACACTTGTCTAAGATCAAAATTTCACCAGATCCTCTCCCCTAGCATCTTTAACAGATAGTCACTGTTCTCATTATCTTTGTCCTTCCCAAGTTCATAATTGCCCTGCACCTAGTCCCACTTTCACTTCCTTTCATGCCCCTTTTAAGTTTACCCTGTAACTTTTCCTTTTTAATTTTGATATCTCTTTATAATAACAATGAAAATGTCATAGAGTTTTTGTCAATTATCTCCACACTGATCTCTTGTCATGAAGGAAGTAGAGTTCTTTCCATTTATACATGACTTCTGTAGTTGTTTCCTTAACATCAAAGACAATCTCACTTAGCCATACCTCCTCAGAGCAGCTTTGAGTTAGAGGTATGTGTGTTATCCCCACATTGAGTGCTTTGTAGAGCTGTTGAGCACAAATATAACAGTGTATTTTTGTGAATGAGAGTTGGCATGTCAAATGAATCCTCCAGAAATATTAGTATATTTGTTTTCTAAAGTTGATACTGTGGGTTGCTTTTGTGAAGAGCCTGATGTTTGGCACCTTTTCTCCCCTCAAAATAAATAAGTTCTTATTACACCAGAAATTTCAAGAAAAACCTTTTTTAAAGTTCTTGCATTTTATAATTGTTTACTTCAAATTCTTTGTTTTACTGCAGCCTCCACAGAACCCTTAGACTGCAATAAATATATAATTTTGCAGTAATTCACAATCATTAAATGAACTGCTATACACAACTCAAGATAGATGTTGCATTAAGTAATAAAGTAATTTTGACATAGAGTGTAGATATTCCAATTACTACTTACACTGCCAGTTACTTTCTACTGTATTTGAGTCTCTGCCTCACTGTTACTAAAAATAGGAAAGTGCTTTCTTAGTCTTCTATAGTTTGTGCCTTCCCAGGTAAATGAGAACATGATGAGGGTTTCTACATTTATTTTCCTTTAAATGACTTTTTATTTGTATGAACTAATCCTTTGTCATTACTCTCAATTTAATTAATTGCATTGATTTTTATGGCAGTGTACTAGTTAGTACTCACATTTCCAAGGATAAATATATTAAACAGCTGCCAGAGTTGTGATGCTTCCTTAATAATATATAAAGACCCAGTGTATTCATGTTTATCTTTCCATTTTTCCAATATACCATGAAAAAAACTGATATTTTAATGTACACAGAACTTGGATTCCTTGTAAAGTTGCTGATACTTGATATTTTGCAGCACAGGCATTTATCACATCCTACTTTCTATTGAAAAAAAGTCATGTTTTTTAAATAAGCACTTGAGATCTTTTTATGTAATGGTAATAAAGCACAATATAATGAAGAAATTGAACTATGGCCTACCCCAGGAACCCAAATTGATGTAATAAAAGTAGCTTCTGTCGAATGTTAATTCAGTCAAAAAACTTGTACCCATTATTTTCTGATCTACTATCACCTCTGTAAAACCTTTATCAGTTAACCCTTGACTAAAAAATCAACTAGATATGCAGAAGAAAATCTCAGAGGCTGAAGATGGTAGTACAAATTATTTAACATAAAAAAGAAACTAGATTTTAGGTGCACTTACCACAAACACACAAAAAGTAACTGTGAATGGTGATAGATATATTATTTTGCTTATCTGTAGTAATCATTTATTATGTATATGCTTATCAAAATATTATGTTGTATACATAAAATATATAAAACATGAATTAATTTTTAAAAATTATTTTATGGGTAAAATTTAGATATGCATAATGATCACATTCATCATAGGGAATTTGTACCTGTACATGATATATCTTAGTTCATCTTTTTCCCCCATTCCCCTCCCCTCTCTTCAACCTCTTTTCCACTCTTTATTTGCAAAGCTTTGTTTTCATTTGATACCATTTTCTCATTTTTTTTCTTTTCCCTTCCAACCCCCATTCCCCTTTCCATTTGAACAATTACTACCTATTTCACAATACCTATTATACATTTTGGTTATTTACACTTTCAGTTTCTCACAACATGGATACAATATGATGTTCACACATATGTGTCCAATTTATTTCACTTAAGAGTATGGTCTCAAGGTCCATCCATTTAGCTATAAATGTATCAAGTCCTTCTTTATTGGCTGAGTAGTACTCCATTGCATAAGAAAAAACATTTTTTAATCCATTCTTTGGTTGATGGGTATTTGGGTTGTTTCCAAGATTTAGCTATTATGAACTGTGTTGCTATAAATATGTGTGTGCATATATCATTGTGGTATGATGCATCTAATTCTTTTGGGAAGATATCCAGAAGGGGAATATCTGGGTCAAATGGGACCTTAAGTCCCAGTTTTTCAAGGTATCTCCAAACTGATTTTCACAGTGGTTGCACCAATCTACACTTCCACCAAAAATGGAGGAGCATTCCTTTTTCCCCACAGCCCCAACAGCATGTGTAATTGGTTGACTTCTTGATAATGGCCATTATTTCTAGAGTGAGATGAAATCTCAGCATTGTTACAATTTGCATCTGTCAAATGATCAGGGTTGTTGACCATTTTTTCAAGTATTTATTTGACGTTTGTACACCTGAGAAGAGTCTATTCATTTCAGATGCCCATTTTTGGATTGGGACTTTAAATTTGGGGGTGTTCTGAATTTTTCAATTCTTGATATGTTCTAGATATTAGCCCTTTGTCTAGAAAACAACTGGCTAAAATTTTTTCCCACTCTGTGAGTTGCCTTTTCAATTTGTTGGTGATTTCTTTTGCTCTGCAAAAGCTGTTTTTTTTTTTTTTTATGTGGGTACTGGGAGTCGACCTCAGGACCTCGCACTTGCCAGCAAGTGCTTGTGCCACAGAGCGATATCACCGGCCCTTTTTTTTTATGTGGGTACCAGGAGTCGAACTCAGGACTTGCACTTGCCAGGCAGGCACTTATTTTTTTTTTTCATGCAAAGGGCAAGGGGTTTTATTATCCAAGCATGCCTGGGGCTCCCTGAACACGCAGGAACAGTGGGCCACGAGGTTTGTCTGTGTAGGGCTTATATGTCTATAGAACAAAGGGAGGAGGGGTGTTTGCAAGCGCGGTTACAGAAGCAGATGGCATTGGTTAGTTTAAACAGTTTTTTACATTCATTGGGAGAAGACACTCATACGGGAGTTTTTAGGCTGGCTGACAGAGCGGGGGAGGATGTTTCCTAATTTGGACAGCAGCTGGTCCGGAACAGCACATTCTCAGGCAGGCACTTATGCTGCTGAGCTATCTCACCGGCCCCTCTGCAAAAGCTTTTTAATAAGATGAGATCACAGTTGTTCTTTCTTTGTAGTATTTCCTGTGCAGTCAATGTTTTGTTCATGAAGTCTTTGCAGACACTTGTGTCTTTAAATTCTACCAATTCTCTCTTCCAGCAAATTTAGTGTTTCTGTTTCAATGTTTAGATTTTTGATCCATTTTGATTTAAATTTAGTGCATGGTGATATACATGGGTCTTTTTTTGTTTTTTGGCACGTGGAAAACCAGTTTTTCCAGTACCATTTATTAAGATGGCAAACTTCCTTCCAGTAAATGTGTTTAGCTCCTTTGTCAAACATAAGATATCTGAGTATATTTGAAGTTGTTTCTGCCTCTTTGATTCTATTTCATTGATCCTCAGGTCTGTTTTTTTTTTTTTTTTTTTTGCCATTACCATGCTCTTTTTAACACAATAGCTCTGTAGCATAATTTCAAGTCAGAAATTGTAATACCCACTGCTTTGCTTTTGTTGCCCAGAATTGCTTTTGTTATTCCAGGTCTCTTCTAGTACCAAGTGAATTTTAGGAATGTTTTTTTCTATTTCTGTGAGGTGTGCTAATGGTATTTTGATCAGGATTGCATTAAACCTGTATAACAAGTTTGTGAGTATGGCCATTTTTAGTATATTGGCTCTTCCTACCCAAAAGCAAGGGATATCTTCCATTTTCTTCTATCCTCTTCAATCTCCTTTTTCAGAATGCTGTAGTTTTCAGTGTAGAGGTCTTTTACTTCCTTCGTTAGATTGACTCCTAAGTACTTCATTTTTTGGATGCTATTGTGAAAGGTTCGGGTTTCCTAATTTCTCTTTTAGTGAGTTTGTTATTTGTGTACAGGAATGCTATTGATTTTTGAGTGTTGTCTTTGTATCCAGCTATGTGACTGAATCCAGTTATTCAAACTAGAACTCTTTCAGTGGAATTATTGGTGTCTTCTATGTAGAGTATCATGTCATCTGCAAATAATGACAACTTAACTTCTTCCTTTCCTATTTCTATTCCTTTCTCTTGTCTAATTGCTCTAGCTAATGTTTCCAGAACTATATTGAATAGGAATTGTGATAGTGGACATCTTTGTCCTGTTTCTGATTTTAGAGAGAAAGCTTTCATTTTTTGACTATTTAGTATGATATTGGCTGTTGGCTTGTGATAGATGGTTTTTATCAGATTGAGATAAAGACCATCTATTTCAATTTTCTGTAGGGTTTTTGTCATGAATGGGAGTTGGATTTTTGAATAATTGCATTTTCTGCATCTATTGCAATGATCATATGGTGTTTCTCCTTGGTTCTGTTAATTTGGTATATTATATGTGTTGATTTGCATATGTTGAACCATTCCTGCATTCCTGGTGTGAATTCTACTTGGACATGGTGTACAATGCTCTTGGTAATGGGCTGCATTCTGTTTGCCATTATCTTGTTGAGGATTTTTGTGTCTATGTTCATTACAGAGATTGGCCTGTAGTTCTTGTTTTTGGTTGGGTCCTTCTCTGGTTTTGGTCCAGGGTAATACATGCTTACAGGAAAGAGTTTGGGAGTATTGTTCCCTTTTCAATTTCATTTAAGAGTATGACAATGGTTGCATTAGATATTCTGTGAATTTCTTGTAGAATTCTGCAGTGAATCCATCAGGACCTGGGATTTTCTTTGTTAGTAAGTTTTTAACTACATCTTCAATTTTGTTAACAGATATTGGGTTAATTAGTGTTTTTATATCTTCTTGATTCAACTTTGGTAATTCATATGTATCTAGGAATCTGTCCATTTCTTCTTTCTATCTTATTATAGTTTCTGAAAGTAGGTATTGATGATATTCTGAATTCCCACAGGGCCCATTGTGATTTCACCCATTTCATTCCCAATTGCATGAAATTGAATCTTTTCTTTACTTTTTTTTGATAAGGTTGGCTAAGGTTTTGTCAATCTTATTTAATCATTCAAAGAGCCAAATCTTCAATTCATTTATATTTTTTATGATTTTATTAATCTCAATTGCATTAACTTCTACTCTCATTTTTATAATTTTTTCCCTTGTACGAGCTTTGGGCTCAATGTCTTTCTTCTTCGTCTAGAAGTTTGAGGTTCAACATTAGGTTGTTTATTTGAGCTCTTTCTGTTTTCCTGATGTGTTTACCACTATTAATTTTCCTCTTATGACTGCTGTCATTGCATCCCATAAGTTCTGGTATGTGGTATCAGCATTATAATTTAATTGTAGATTCTGTTCAATTTTTCTTTAATTTCATCTGTGACCCATTTGTTGTTCAGGAAAATATTTAATTTCCAAGTGTTTTTGGAGATTTTTTGGTTTCTTTTGCAAATGATTTCCAATTTCATTGCACTATGGTCTGATAATCTGCTTGGGATAATTTCAATTCTTTTGCATTTACTTAAGCATGTTCTACAGGCTAGTGTGTGGTTATTTTGGAGACCATCCCATGTGAGAAGAATGTTTATTCTGATGTTGTGGGTTAGAACACTCTGTAGACATCTACTAAGTCCATATGTTCAGAGGTTTGTTTCAGTTCTAATATTTCTTTGTTGATTTTTTGTCTAGTTGATCTATCTCATTATGAGAGTGGAGTATTAAGGTTGCCCATTACAATTTTGTTAGTGTTTATTTGATTTTTTATTCTGTTAATATATTTTTTATATAGGCGGGTGCACTTGTATTTGGTGCATATATACTTATGATAGTTATCTGTTCTTGGATTTTTCCCTTAATAAGTATGTAGTGTCCATCTTTATTTCTTTTGATCCATTTTGACTTGAAGGTCACATTGTCTGCAAGTAGAATAACTACCCCTGTTTTTTTCTGTGTTCCTGTTGCATGGAATATAATTTTCCATCCTTTGTCTTCTGTCTATGAATTTCTTTTTGAGTTAAATATGTTTCTGGAATGAAGCATATTTTTGGATCTTGTTTCTTGGTGCATTCTGCCAGTCTATTTCTTTTGATTGGTGAATTGAGACCATTTACATTGATGGTTATAACTGATATGTATTAGTTTGTCTTTGTCATATAATTTTCCTTTTGATGATTCCCTGTCTTTCCCCTCTGTTTAATTGCTTTCCCTGCCTCGTGGCTTCTTTCTATTGATACTCTTGGAATTTTGAGCTTTGTTGTCTCTTTCTAGAATATCTTTCAGAGTTTTTTGTAGTGTTGGTTTGGTTTCCATGAATTTCTTAAGTAGTTCTTTTTCATGGAAGTTTTATATTTCCCCATTCTGAAAGATAATTTTGCATATTATATTAATCTGGTTGGAACTTGTTTTCTTTCAGTGCTTGAAATATTTCACTCCAAGCTCTCCTTGACTTAAGGGTTTGTGTTGACAAGGCCTCTGTGATTCTGATGGGCTTTCCTTTATAGGTAATTTTTACTTTTGTGTCACAGCTTTTAATATTCTGTTCTTGTGTTGAATTTCTGGGATCTTGATTATTATAAGTGTTGGGGTAGATTTATTTTGGTCATGACTAATTGGAGTTCTATATGCCTCACTTACCTGTCTGTCAAATTTTTTCCCCATGCTTGGGAAGTTTTCTGCCTGTACTTCTTGGAATGGGTTCTTTATGTCATTTGTGCTGACTCCTCCATTTTCATTGACTGCAATCAGTCTTATGTTGTTTATATTACATCCTCATGCATTTGTTGGATTTTTTTCATTGTCCCTTGCTATTTTTAAGATATCTTTCTTTTTGTGATCAGTAACTGTGATCATGTCTTCTAGTTCTGATATTCTATCTTCACTTTCATTCAGTTTTGCAAACTTTCAATGGAATTTTTATTTTCTGGCTATATATTTGAATCTGTTTCATGGATTGCATTTCTTTCCTATGTGGGACATTCATGATTTCTGTTATTTTTCTATGTTCCTCTATTTTTTGAAATCTGTGTCTACTCTAGATTTGCTGAGCAAGTCTTTCATTATGGTCATCACCTTTTTTTTTACCTTTGAGATTATTTCTGTTTTGATATATTGTATAGCCTTTTACTTCTGCTGTCATTCCAGTGAATTCAGGTGGACTGCTTCTGTTTTCCTCTATCATTTGTCCCCTGGATTTGTCCTTGGTGGCTGGAAGTCTGCATTTTGCTTCTGCATCTTATCATTTTCTATATTTATATTTTAATTTGTTTTCTGTGTTGTTGCTTTTGTTTTTCTTATGTTAGATAGCTTTATCACTGGTATTGAAGCTTCCCTAGGAAATGTCTATTCCTCCACAATGCCTTCTAGGTTTAGCTGGCTGTTGTTCCTTGTGTCTGTCCCATGGTCCTATCTTCCCACTTTATTGGGGATGATGTATTGTTATCTGTTTGCCTCTGTACCCAGTACTTTGGTACTGGGCTGTGGGAATGATTGTGACCCCAGATTATCACAGTGTTATCATACAAGGGTGAACAACAGATTACAACAGGCATGGCATCTTGAATAAAGTAGTACAATTAGTAATAACAATATCATCAAGCATAGCCTAGAAACTGATAATCTGTGGTGACTGCTAATTTGGTATCTCTAACTGTAGGATCAAGTTCTATAGTTATATAACAACATCCAACATAAACCGGAACTTGTATGCAATGGATTTCCCCTTGGTAGGGTGAGTTTATGCTGGGTAGAAGGGGACTTTAAAAGGGATATGGGAGAAAAGAGAGTGGTAGGTGGAGAGAAATATATTGGAAACAAGGTTGAAAGACTAAGGATGATAACCCAAATTTTGGGAAGCTGGAGAAGACAACAGGAGAAGAAGTATGGAGGAGAAAGCCAAATAATTTTGAGGCAAAACAGAAAGACTAGAGACAGTGTTCATTCACCTGTAAATATCAGAGAATATCAAAAGACCAGTGAGGAAATAGAGAGGCAGGACACGGAAAACAAACCAAACAATAAAAGTCAAAATCTATACAACCCCCACCAAAATAAAAAAAAAAAGTAAAAATAGAAAGAAAATTATTTTTAAAAATTCTCTGGTGCACCCAGTTCGGTGTTAGTTCCCTAATGAAAGCCGGAATCTGTACTGAATAATTCTGCCAAGTCTGTAGTGGGATTACTGCTGAGTGTGGAGCTGATCTTGGCCACACAGCTGGCTTCTCTTACATGAGTTGGTGGTAGGGCAAACAGAGTGTGCTCTTATCTGCAAGAAGCTAAAGCTGTTTACCTATTGGCCACTGGGCAGGTGGTGATGCCACTGTCTAGCCCAAGGCTGCTTGCCTGCTTGTGCCACAGTCACAGGGCTAGGGGTATGGGGTGCCCTTTTCCCATAACCAGCCAAGGACTCTTGCCTGCTTGTGCCTTTAGACCAAAGACAGGAGCCAGTGCCATTGTCCTGCCACAGGCCAGAGGGATGCTTCTAGTCCTTTGGAGCTAGGTCTAAGGGCTGCCTTTGGCATTTGCTGGATTGAAGTCTGGGTTCCAGCTCCTACTTCTCAGCTGGGTCCCCCCTCCAGTCTGTTGTCCCACTACCGGCTCTCCATTGTGACTGGACAATCCACTCCTCTTCCCTCATTTTACTCCAGGACATTGGCACAGAACTGACCCTGGCGCTATTCTGCTACTGGAGTTTGAGCCCTGGAGCACTGTGAGATAAAATGGCAGTCCTGACCTATAGCTGCTACTCCATGTGACTGGGAGTGGGGCACTGCCACTCTGGTTGACTCACCAGTGGATGACTTTGGGGTGGGAATACTTGGGAAAGTGTCTCATATTTTCACTGCTACCTCTGACTGCACAGTCCAGGTCAGGTCTCAGTCTCCAACTGTTGATTCTGTGGGGCCTCTCAGGAAACAGTGTCCCACCACATAGGGCTGCTCTGCCTAATGAATTAATTTTTAAGGGAAAGCGATGGGGTTGATACGTAGCTCAGTGTTAGAGTGTTTACTTAATATACATGGGGTTTGGGATTGATCCTCAGCACCACAAAATAAATAAGTAAATAAGTTAATAAATGGATGCTGATATGAGTGCCAAGTGCAGTTGAGTAGAACCGCAAGTTGTAAAAAATCCACAACACTTTTTGTAATTGTTTCAAGTCTACAAATTCCAAAGACCACAAATTCCCTCAAATATCTGACTGTGTTTAAATTGAATTACAATGAGAGTAGTGGATTCTGGTCACAAACTTGTCATACTTCTTAGATAGATTAAGTGAAAATTAAAGAAACAAAGTGGTTTCTGAGTAATTTACCCATACATATATTGACTGGAGAAAGACAGTATAAAGTTAGATAATGAAATATAATTATTTGCAGGTGAGGAAATAAGAACAAAAGTTATTACTTCATTTGCATAATGTAACAGAAATAATAAGTAGCAGAAATTATCATAAATTAGTTTTATGAGCTAATTTTTCACTCTTTCTATAGTAAAACTCAAAGTGTATTATATCAGAAAAATGTGTATACTATAGAGTTTTTCCACATAAGCATGAAGACAATGAGCCAAAAGAACATGTAATATTATCTGAAAATAGTGTGTGTTCTTGTTATTTATTCTTTTTTCCATAGAATCTTACTCTTGTTTTATGGATTCAACAATTTTTTAACCCCTGAGGAAATTAACTGTAGCTTTTATATAACTCTTTTTGGAAAACACCCCTCTCTCTTTTACTCCATCCCATACATGTATGTGTCTATCTATCTATATATCTGCCTGTCATCTTCTATCTTATCTATCTATTCTACCATCTACATATTATCTAACTACCCATCTATCTAAAGTAAGAGAATTAAGTAGGATGACAAGAAATATACAAAACATGAAAAAACACCACTGAAAGACAAAGTATACTTGAATAAGCAGAAAGATATACTTTATCCTTAGATTGGGAAGACTCTCATTGTAAAGATTTTAATTGTATCCAAGTAAATTTAAAAATGTAATGCAATCCCAATAAGGTATCAATTTTTATATGGAGGGAAATATTACAATCGTATGAAAAATAAACAAGGAAAATACCCAGGAATCTTTGAAAAAACATATATTAAATAGAAAGATAATACATTAAGATGCATTATAAAGCATCAAAAGTTAAAAGTGTGATATTACTCAATGAATAAATAGACAAATAGGACAGAATAAAAGTTCAGAAATAGACTCAGATAGAGATGGGAATTTAGTACAGTGTATCTCAAATTGATGTAATAAAAATGAACTTTTAATAAATAATTCCACAAAAACATAAAGTTAGATCTGTATCTCATACCATATACCAGGCTAAACTCCAACAATTTAAATTTACAAAGAAACCATGAAGGTACTGAATAAAATATAGGTGAATTCCTTCATTATGTTGGAGTGAGAGAAGTCCTTTTAAACTCTCAAAATACAGAAACCACTAAGAAAAAAGTTGATAAGTTTAATTACATGAAAATCCATTTTTATAGTAAAAATTTCATAAGTAGAGTAAAAAAGGGAGAAATGGAGAAAATCATTTTTAGCACAAAGAGTTACTCTTTTTCATTGAAAAAAATACCAACAACACTATAGAAAAATTGGCATAGGACATCAGCAGAAAATTCAAAGAAATGCAACAATCCCTTAGAAATATAAACAGATGTCCAGCTTCATTCTGAAGATGAAAAATTCAAGTTAAAACTTTTGTGAAATACTAAATTTTACCCACCAGCTTAGAAACAATCCAAAATTATTACAATACACCATATGAGTCTTTGGGAAAGGTGGGATAACTCCTATGAAGTTAAATGTGGGAATTTGCATCATAATTAAAGACCTATTTTCTCTTTGGCCCAATAATCTCGCTTTTGGAAATCTATCCTATAGATATCCTGTACATATATGTGTGCAAATTTACATATATACCATGATATGAATACAAAATATGCTCTTTCAGATAACAATAAACAAACAAAAACCTAAATGTAAAAAACTCCAAGCGGAAACTACAACAAAAATGAAGATTACCATGATATATTTTTATTAAAAATATTTTATGATGAAATCATATACACACAAATTCTTTTGTAGCCTAAATGGAAGAATTAAAATATATATTTATACATTCTTGTATTTACCTAAAGAAATATTTAAAAAACAAGAAAGAATCTAATAAAATTATTATCTTGGGGCAAGGTGGAAGAAAAGTGGATGTGGCAATGTTAAAAGTGAAATCTGTCAATGCATCCCTAGTTATTTTGTTTTCATCTTTAAACCATGTAAATGTAGCAGAAAACGCCCCCCCCCAAGCCAGTATACTTCATTTTCTGTTAGTTGCCCAGGTTACAGTTCCTGTTACTTTTGTTTCTTAGAAATGGCTGGTCACTGTGATGCATAGCCGGTCACTATGATGCACATTGCAAGAACCAATCAAAGACAGCCAAGTACCCTACCTCTGTACTTCCTCTTTGCAACCCCATGAAAACCTCCCTCCCTGAGCCTTCAAGGCCTGATATTTTGGGAATGATCCTGATCAGTGCCTGTTGATGGAAATCCTGGGTGTCATTTTGGTGTCTCTGTTTACTGTAGCATCAATATATTATTGATTAAAGAATGACGATGAAAAATTTTTATTTGCATTGTCTCTGTTTTCTCTTGTTTCCTTTTATTGTTTGCCTGTTTGATTTCTTTTTATAACTGGCACTATCACTGAGGGATCTTAAAATGCCAGACTTGGAAGGATATATTCCATAGAATTTTCCATTTCTCAAGAAGATAATTAATGTTCATGGGAGCCAGAAGATTGGTTTCTGGCATTCTAAGAGCAGAAAAGAGGTGATAGGAATTGACCAGTCCCACATTTAGTGTGTACACTTGTGCTTCATCTACCTGTTTTCAGTTCTACATCCACTACTGCCTTCCATTCTATCTGTTTTAGTTCAATTTCTCCATAGAACAAACCTTTGATTACAGGTGAATTGTCTGGAATCTTTGGTGGTGTAATTACCTTTCTGTTCCTGGGACAAAATAGTAGACACTCACAATTTAAAGATAAAAACTTTATTTTGGTTCATGGTCACAGTGGACTCTGTTCATAGTCAGCTGGCTCCAAGGCAGAAATGTGTCATAGAAGGGTGTGGCAAAGCAAAGCTGCTCAACCCATTGCATCGAGGAAGGAGAGAGAGATAGAGAGAGAGAGAGAGGAGGGACAGGCAGGGAGGGAGGGAGGTGCTAGGAGCAAGAATATATGCCTTCTAGTTCCCTTATACTCCTCGTGACCCATCTCCTCTAAACCAGGTCTCATTTCCTAACAACACATTCAGCTATGAATTCATCAGTAGATTACTGATGAGTATAGCTCTTCCAGGATCTAATCACTTTCTAAAAGCCCCTCCTCTGAACACAGGAGGCTATGAGGATATTTTAGATCTAGACCATAACAAATAGCATACATGGTTTTGGAAGAATAAATATTCAGGCGTAGTAGTGACAGTCAATCATACAAGTAATAGCAGATGAATCCTATTCATAAAAATAGGTTTAAAAGCTAAATTATTGTATATCACTGTGGTCGGTAATTGCATGCACCCAACTTTATGAATAAAATAATCTGAAATACTATGATGAATAACCTAGATATTTAAATGAGTTCAATAAAAAACCATGAGGGGGTCACCATTGCCACTGCATATGTAATCAACTAAAGATTGAAGATCTCAAGAAATGTCCTTTCATAAATGCAGATGTAGGGCTGGGGATGTGGCTCAGTGGTAGAGTACTTGTCTAGCATATACAAGGCCCTGGGTTCAATCCCCAGCACCACAAAAAATAAAATAAAATAAAAATAAATGCAAATGTACACAAAGGCCATCTTTTTGTTTATTGAGGAAGTTTCACCATTTTCACTTATATGGGCAACTTTGTGGTAACACAATTTGCAGAATCAAATTTGCAAAAAATACACACAATGATAAAATTCTTTAAAAATTTATGCAATTTATACCTTTAGTATTAGAAGTGATGTAAAGATACAATATAAATATAGAAAATTGTGAAAAATAATACTGGAAAATTTAAATATTGGGGGAAAACTAGAAAAGAGAGAACCCCGAAAAACAAATCCCTAAAACAAAGCAAACCCCAACCCAAACAAACAAAAACTCTAAAACAAAGAAAAAAACTAAAAATCTTTTTTGACATATATAATAAGTTATTTCAGGGACAATTATGGGCAATTGCACTGAGGTAGTCCTTAAGAGCTGGCCAATTTTCATAATCATTAACTATTTTGAAGTCTTGCATTGTGATAAATTGCTGCTTTTTATTTGTAGGGCTTGATCCCCTTAGAGAATAGTGCACATTCATTTTCTACATGACTGCTCTTTTTGAAATTCTTCTGTAATTTCATATACACAGACATGAACATTCTCTTTAAAATTTCCCTTCTTTTATGTCATGCTTCTATATTGTTTTCATTACTCAGACACACGTTCTTTTTACATTCATATACAGACCACAAATTTGGCAGAAACAATACTGATGATTGAATGATAACACCATTGTGTAAATGTCTTCTTATCCTACTGTGCACATAAATATTTTTTAATACAGGCAGTTAATTTGCTAGCTTTTTTAAGCAAATGTGGTTTAAGTTTTTAAGAGATCCTAGAATTTTACCAGATGGAAGGAATGCCAATGCAGAGAAATGACACATTTAAAAATAGTTACCCTTGTCCTGTTGTGTGGCCCATCCCTTCTCCAGAATTTGGTTTTCTATATCTCTTGTAGAGCTTTTCTTTTCATGGAAATTGCAGTTTTTGGATTTCAGTGTTCAAGATGTTTACATTCTGGATTTCAATCTTAGGCCTGTGATTTTTAGGATTTTAGACTTCAGGGATTTAAAGCTGTAGGGATTTTGGTCTTGTAGGATTACTATACAAAGTGGGCTAAGCCAAGCCTAGAGATAACAAGAATTAAAAGTAGAAAGGAAGTAAAGTGTTCAGAGAATTAGAGAAAGATGCACTGACACACAAAAGAAGGAGGTGGAGGATGACAAAACTTGGACCTAATTATTTTTTTACTACTTATTCCTGGAGAATTTTAAGTGTTTTGAATAATTGAGATCTGTTCCATAATTGCAATGTGAAAGGATCTGTCTCATCAATGATGTAAAGCTCTGCTGTTCTGTTCAACACATCCTCGGCCACTGGATGTCATCTTTTGCAAGTGCCTTAAATTTGTGTTTGGTATCTTTGTGCTAGTGTAGTGCTTCCTAAACTGGAGTCATTTATGAGCCACAATTTTATCTTTTGCCACATATGCCTACCATCAACAAAAAGGTAATGAATTAACATTTTATTTAAATTAATTCAAAATTAATCTACTTTTAAAAATTTAACTTTGTCTTAAGCTGTAATGATCTGTGAATACTTGAGTTAATCAATTGGTTATGTTTTAAATAGATATTAAAATAAATGCATAAGTATTAACATAGAAAATGATCATTTATAAATGACCAAAAATTATTTAGTGTATGGTCTGTGGTTTGGGTGCTATCTTTGGGAAATACTGTGTTAGTGAAATATGTACTCTGGGATAAAAGAAAGCCTGATATAGCTAACCAATCACAGGGAGTCCTCATTTTCCTGTACCAACTGGTAGCAGAAAAACGCACTTCAAATGAATGTATGTAAAACAGAAAATATTTTATTACAAATAGTGGAAAAATAAAAGGTATAATTGAGATTTTTTTAGCTCAAAAATAGAATAATTATGAAAAAAGATTTACATTACATTTAAAAACAGGTTCTAATTGAACTAGTTTCTGATTCTTAAAAACAATTGTTGATTCTTGGATTATAATTTTATGATAAACCATATGATAGAATGATTATAAGATTCCTCACTTTTGATTTTCATTAGGTATTTTTGCAAAAATATTTGAAAGCTATGTCATTTTTCCATGAACCTCTCTTAAGCTTTTATTATTCAAATAATTTACTTTTGAAATGTCAGTGCTGTCATCACACTTGTCCACTTTCTCTTCAATTGTTAATTTATATAACTTTGCC
The DNA here is from genome assembly GCA_028451465.1 of Erethizon dorsatum. Lineage (NCBI taxonomy): Eukaryota > Metazoa > Chordata > Mammalia > Rodentia > Erethizontidae > Erethizon > Erethizon dorsatum. Next base: position 85,170,592 of record CM051842.1, on the reverse strand, counting down.
AGGTCATCAATTGTCAATGACTTTGTGATTTATTTGAGTATTTCTCCAAGGTCTTCTATCTTCTTTGTATTTCTGCATATTTTGCAAAATTTTGGAAATTCACACAGCACATCAATGGATATTTACAGGAAATAATGAACATTGCTGCAGCAGTAGACAGTAGTGTTATTCTGGGAAGGGTGTGGAAACAAGGCCTAACTTTACTATGACTAGTACATTGGTATACAGTTTTATGTTACAGCAAACTTTGCTCCTTGAAAGAACCTACTATGTATACTCTGATAATGAATTTGTGGATAAGAATCTATTTTATGTGCCATTAATATCTACCTTTGTTTAATTAGGATTTATCCCATGAATAACTGTTAATAATTTTCATAATTTATTTACTCATTCATTATTTGGTGTCTCAGTGATAATGATGATATTTTATTTTATTTTTATTTTTTATTTTGGGGTTTCTTTGAGACAGGGTCTTTCTATGTAATTCAGGCTGTCCTTGAACTCACTATGTAGCCCAGGCTGGCCTCAAACTTGCAGTAATCCTCTTGCCTCAGCCTCCCAAATGCTGGGATCACTGGAGTGCACTACCATACCTGGCCAGTGATGATATTTTATACCAGTGGATGTCAATATTGTAGGTCTCAATAATCAATGACAATGACTACTTGTAATATCATGTTCATGTTAGGTTCCTTTGCCTGTCCATACCAATTTCTACATGGCAATATAGAGGGGGCCAAATGAGAACTGTGAACATAGTGGGTTCATAACACAGCAAGCTTGGTTTTTTGGGAACCTAAGTATTTTATTGTGGGCTACAAGTCAACCTGTTCAATCTTTAGTATGGATGGGAACATATTTATTATATGTACTAGATGTCTTAACCACTCATTAGACACTCCATTAATGAAGGGATGATTCCTACCCCAGGTTAGAACAGGCTACCCGTAAGGTCCTGAGAAGTTTAAACAATAATGAGCTCAGGATGGGAAGGGCATGGTGGTCACATCTTGTGGTAAGAAGCCAAGCCAGTCATGTGTAGTTTTCTGAGGAGGCTGTGTGTGAAAGTGCTGGCATTAATTCAAGTGGACTATTTGACACCCCTACTCCCTACTGCCTACATCAAACACATCTGGTCTGTTTGCTTTCCTTATCTGCAAACATGATCAGGGATATGCCTTGGCTTAGAAAGTCACCATATTCCAGGGCTGATGGACAGAAGGACCTCTGGAGCAAAGTGGGCACCTTCCAAGGCCACAGGCCATGGAACTAGTCAGAAATAGCAGGGACTTGTGGCACAGAGTGGGGCATGAATGCTGTGACCCATTGGGGCAAGAATCAGCATATACATACAAAAAAAATGGTTATGGAAACCAAATAGCTGTTATTCACCATCCCTCTCCCATACCACATAGATTCCAACAATATAAATCCTGGAAAGAAACTGCTCACCCAAACACATGAAGGAATTTTCTGGACTTATTTTTCTTTCTTTTTGGGGGGTGTTCTTTCATTCTTTTGCTCTTTGTTTTATTCTTTTCATTAGTTTTCTTTTACCCTTTTTTTCTGTTACTTTTACCTGATACTATTAACCTTCTTTTATTCTTCAATTGGATTCTTTATCTCACTTTTCTCTCCTCCTCCTTCTAATCTTACCTTTTTTTCAAATTTTATTTCTTTCACTTTTCTTTCCCCACACATTCTATTTTATAACTAATACAATTAAGCTTTATTAATGTTTTAGGTAATTAGTTGACTAAATGCTGTTATTGCTGAACTCTTTTCTATTCTTAATGGTGGTATAGTTGTTGCACTTAATAGATATTTATAGTATGTTAATATTTAGTTTTTCTTTATGTCCATATTATTATTGTAGATCTTTTTATTGATAAGAGTGGTAGAGTTGTAGCACTTTTGGTTCTTATGGTATGTCAATATCTGGCTTGTCTCTGATTCTATAATTATTGCTAATTTCTTTGCTATTGACAGTGGTGGCATAATTGTTTGTGTTGTATTTTTTCCTGTATGCTAATACCAGTTCTATCTTTGCATCAACATTATTACTGTGGTTCATTTTCTCCTTTCCGTGTGGTGCTGGGGATCTATCCCCCATAATAAGACTGGATACTGAGAAGTGAGTCAAATATTACACTGAGTAGGTTGAAGAGGGGTATTAACACCAAAACATAACCAAACACAAGGATACATCATGGGGGATGGATTCAAATGAAAGAGATCTACACAGAGTAATGAAAGAGATCTACATAGAAGGGACAATTTCTCTGCTCTAACTGATCTCCAACCTGCAGTACACAAGCAGTAGAAATATGAGAAAGTATGGCAACAAGAGGACTCCAAAAACCCTTAGACCCTCAAAAGCTGAACTTATGGATACTGAAGTAGAATTCAAAGAACTCAGAAACCAAAGGATCAAAATGTTTGAAGAGCTCAAACATGAAACACAGAAGCAATTTCATAAGATACTTAGTGAGTTTAAAAAGGATATTATTAAACAGATAAAGATTTTACTAATAAAATATTTGATGAGCTTAAAGAAGAAAAAATAAACTGATTGAGTTAAACAAGACAATATATAAACAGTTTTGTAAAGAATTAGAAATTATGGAAAGAAAACGATGAGAAATACAAGATATTAAAAAGTCAATAGAAATCATGGCTAACAGATTTTACCAAAACAAGGACAAAGTGGCAGAAATTGAAGACAAGGTAGATGTAGTACATCATAAACACAATGATACCATAAAAATGGTAAGACATAATGTTAGCTGCATCCAACAGCTGCAAGATGATTCAAAAATTAGAATTATAGGAAAAAGGAATAATTGGAAGATGATACAAAGGATATAAAAATGTATTCATTGAAATCCTAACAGTAAATTTTCCAAATATTGTGATAGAATTCAACATTCAAGTACATGATGCATAAAGAACCCCAAGTAAAAGCAGCAAGTTACTCAAATCTAAAAAGACAGGAGAGAGCTTGGAAGAAATTTTTTCATGACATAATACAAAAAAATGTAAACCCAGATTTAATATCCTGCAAAATTTGCCTTCAAAATTGACGGAGTTAAAGACTTTCCATGACAAAGAAACCCTAAAGAGATACTAATTTAGACCATTAAACTAGCATTGCAGAAAATACTCAAGGGCCTCATAGCCAGAGACAGGGAGGCTATCAGCACCAAAGGGCACCAAGGAAAGTAAACATCTAACTGGCAGAGTAGTTAAACAAAAACAAAATAACAAATGAATCAGTACTGAAAAATAATGCAATGACAGGATTCATTAAAAAATTTAAAATAATATCTCAATGTAATTAATGGTCTTAACTCCCCAGTCAAAAGGCACAGACTAGCAGACTGAATTTTAAAAAATTGCAGCCATATATAGCCTACAGCAGACAGTGCTCATCCAAAAGGAAGCTCATAGACTAAAGGTGAATGTATGAAAATTGATAGTCCATGCAGTTGGAACCTAAAGGCCAGCATGTATAGCTATATTCTTTCAGATACAGCAGCCATCTATCCAAAAATAGGAGAGAGAAAATGGCCACTATATTCTGGTAAAGGGAACAATTCAACAGGAAGGGATACTAATTATAAGTATATATGCACTGAACTTTGGTACAGCCAACTTCATAAAACAAAACTACTGGATATAAAAGGACATATAGACACCGACAAATCACAGCAGGGGAATTTAGTACCTCAGACAAAAAATTTAAGAAAGAAATATTAGAGTTAAGTAACCTCTAATCGTAGCTTTTTAATGAATCTCCATACTGATTTCCACAGCGGTTGCACCAGTCTGCACTCCCACCAAGAGTAGAGAAGTGTTCCTTTTTCCCCACAGCCCCTCCAAACCAGCAGTATTTATTAATTTTTCTCTCATCTTTTTGTAAATCATTTTATCATTTCTTTTTCCTAAACCATTATTGTTAGTTTGATAGATGAAAATGGCATTATTTTAATTTGATATTATTTTATATTATTTATGAATTACATGTCTTAACCTTTTGCTAACTTTTTTTTCTTTATTTTTGATTGAACCCAGGGCCTTGGCAATGAGCTATATTGTCAGCCTCTTTTTATGATTTATTTTGAGACAGAGTCGCACTGTCACTAAATTTCCCAGGCTGGGTTCAAACTTCTCATCCTCCTGCCTCATCCTCTCAGAATGATAGGATTACAGGCATGTGCTACCACACTTGGCTCCTTTCCCAGTTTTTTGAGTGCATTTTTTAAATTTTAGACTGACAGAAGTTGATACATTTATGGCAAGCCATATTTTGAGAATCTTCTCTTTGTCTTTGATCTTTGTGAGCTTGATTATAATATGTATTGTGTATAAATATTTGAGTTGACCTTTGATCACCTTGTCCCTGTATATTTGTATCACTCACTAGGTTTATGACATTTTCACTTACTACTGCTTTGAATAAGCTTTCAACCCCTTTGGCATTCCCATCACTCTTGAATGCCAGTAATGAAAATATTTGTGAAGGGACTTTCAGGAAGGTGGTGGAGCAGTGAGCAGCAGAAAATCAGCATCTCCAAGATTGGGAGACCTGATGCTGGAGTATAGCAATTTGGGGAGGAGAGGAAGGAGGGAGGTGGATCCTCAAGACCCAGAGAAGTTCTGAAGGGAGAACTGGAGCCCACAGGGAGAGTGAGATGATGGAACTCAATGCAGAAGAGGCAGATGGCAAGCTGCACTTTCTCCCTGACTCCTGGCTCATGGTGTGAAAGAGGAGGCTTGAGTCTACAGAGGTATGGTGACAGTGGGGGACTCTGGAGGCCTCTAGGGAGAAATACACCAGTGGAGTGGAGCAGTGGATACAGTTGCTTGCAGCAGCTGGTGAGTGAGTCCAGCCCAAATGTCAACAGGAGAGGGTGATTGAGTGGAAGCCATTTTGGGATGAGGCCAGCTGAACCCACGACTTGGAGTAGCCATGGGTTGGCTTCATCTCAGAGCTTCCAGTGCCTGGGTAAAGTGCAGCCCTGAGGCATGCCCAGGGTTGGGAAGCTAAGGTCAAGCAATCAAGAAACAGTCATAGTATTGTGAGCTGAACAACTCAGATCACAGGCCCACAACCAGAGAACAAGATCAACATGAACTTCTGCAGTGTAGAAATGGCACCACACCCTATTGCTACTGCAAGCTTTCTGGGATCATAAAATACATATCAGGGGTCTGTCTGCCTCCTTCATCTACCAGTGACAGCAGAGACATGCCCTGAAATGATGCTACAACAAAACTACAGACAACAGAAGATAAATGCTGGCTTAAGTCACAGAGAAATCTCTCTCTCTCTCTGATTGTATATTCTTGTTTTTCATGAGTATGAACATTGTTTTTAGGATTTTTTTGTTTTGTTTATTTCTTGCTTTTCTTTCTTCCTTCTTTTTTTCCTCCTATCTTCTTCATCAGTTTTCAAAAACTTAGGTAATCTTTTATTGTCCTTCAACCTTGCCTCTAATCCCTTTCCCTACTATTTCTCTATTTTTTTTCTCCTACCTTTTAAAATTTTCTCCTAAGAAGGCAAAAATCACACAGTTGAGGGGATATCTACTGTACATAATTTTCAAGTTTGTTTTATATTTTGTTACATAACTATAAATCTTGTTCCTATGACTAAATGTGACTAATAGTTACCACAGTTTGTCATTTTCTGGGCTGTGCTTCATTCTATTGTTACCATTGATTTTACTACTTTAGCCAAGGTGACATAGTTGTTCTAATCAGTTTTTCTTTCTTGTATGCCAAGACTGAGATTTTCTGAGGATTATAAACAATTCTATAGTCTAGTACCAAAGAACCATGGGCTAGGCCTAATAGGCAGCAACTTCTCATCCCCAATAAATTAAAAAGGTAGTATCTTACAACAGACTCAAAAGCCAGAATCCAGCTACACCTAGAAGACATCTCTGAAAAGTAGTCATATTCTAAGGAGTTCTCGATGCTAGTAATAAAGCTACCTACCATAAACAATGTACAAGTATCAACACAGAAAATAAATTTTAAAAAATAAGAAATGAAAAAACACAGAAACAAAATGCAACCCCAGACCTCCAGTTCACCCAAGTTAAAGCTAGGGGGTAGTGAGATGGAACAAATCAAGAAAACCCAACTGAACTCTCTGAAATTGTAACAGCAGAAGTAACAAAGTAGATGAATGAGGCTCTAGATAAACAAAGACAAATCAGAAATAATTTCTCAGCTAACTAAAGAGATGATGCCCATAATGAAGGGAATGGTTAGTGAATCTAGAATACATACAGACAAAAAATAATTGAGTTTAGGAAAATGATGAAAACCCAACATAGAAAAGAAAATAATTTGATTCCATAAAACAGATTCAAACAGATATCCAGAAGATTAAAAATTCTATTGAAAGTATTCTTTGGCAGGAAGAACCAATTCCATAATTTGTGTGTTGTTCGAGGTTAATGAAGGAAGCACTTAACAAGGATAGTCCATCCCCATAAGCCTCTGTCTGGGGTCAGGGCAGGCCTAGATATCTCACCCACAGTCACTGACCTGTAGTCAGTTATTGCAAAATTCTCTCTGGCACTGGGCTTTACTGCTGAGAGATGATCCCTAAACTCCTATGCAGTAACATGGTGCCTGCGTCTTTGTTCTTCTCTTTTTAAGTGAATAATGGTGAAATAATGGTGAAAGGATGGGATGGACATTCCTATGGCCACCAATGCTGCAACTCTGAGTTGTACCTCAAACCCACACCTTGCTGAGACAAGCACAGGGGTAGAACCATGGGCAATGCTTCTGTGGCCTGCCTACTGTTGTGGTGTACTTATGGTCTAAGACTGTTGTAGCCAGCTGCAGATGATGCTGGCCAGAATACAAATCCTCTTGCTTGGGGCAACAGATTCCCCCTTAACACCAGGGTAGAGCTAGGAGTTGACCAGAGGCTCAGGCTATGGGCACAGCCCTGAAGACATGGACTGTTGGTAACCCACCAAGAAGAATTTCATTGGCTCAGAACTGAATTTCAAGGCAAAGTCCTCTGCTTACTTTCCTCTCCTAGTTCCCAGGAAATGAAATCTTTATGCTGTGCTCCCTGGAGTTCTGGGATGGGTGGTGGAGGCAATCTCTTTGCCTCCTGGCTGGGGAGGGTGTCTAGAGGCTCTGTCTGTGGGTTACTGTCTTCTGTCTTCATTTCAGATGTTTCCCTTGTTAACCTAAAACTATGGGGCAGATCCCTGCTCAGTTCTGCATGGAGACATGATAATTATTGAAGGAGTGCCTTCAGTGCAAGGTTCATTTCACCTAAATTTACCTAGTCAATCTCAGCTGCCTGCAAGACTGAGGACATCAAGATAAGAATAACTAGTTTTCAGGGTTTGCAGAGGTATGCAATTGCCCACTTTTACAACATCCAGTTCCAGAAACCTGGAGCAATGCCTAGAAGTTTTCAAACTTACACTCATTTTGGATTCCATGAAAAGCAGAGCCTTGCAGACCACCCCATGGAGAGCTCACCTTCCCCAAGTAGAAGCAATTATTCCATGATGGGAACTGAAGTAGCCATCCCTCCCAAGCAAGGACATTCATGGGAACTAAATTACTCCTTAGCCATAAGGATTCCCCTGGAGCTACTAAAGCAGGACTGAGATAATGATCAACCAGATCCCAGCAAACCAGCACCCCATAAAACCGGCCCTTTTTTGTGAGCAGACCATTCTGAAACTCCTTTATCAGAGTAAGCCCCCTCCAGTTACTTTAGCTGGTGTTTTGTTTTCTCCCTTACTAATTGCCTAATAAATCATTTTATGCCTCATGCCCACTTGTCCTGGAATTCTTTTTGTGTGACTTGAGCCAAGAACCTACTTGGTTGGCTGAATTGCTCTTTGGGAGACCTCCTTAAACCCATTTATGTGACATAATGATACTGAAACTTGAGAATATATGTTGAAGTATTTAGAGTGCCTTGATGTCTGGAGAGAAGGGTGTTGGAGAGGGAGAGGAGAGGAAATTTGAGGAAGGGAGTGAGGATAGTGAAATGTTAACTGGTGAACCTAAGTGAAGAGTACATAGCTGTTCTTGTAGTATTCTTTCAACTCTTTGTAGGTTTGAAAAATTTCAAAGTAAAGAAGTTGGAAAACTGCAAGATAAAAATGAAGGAAGGAGGCATAATCAGTTTGCACGTGTTTTACAGAAATGAACTAGAATGAGCCCTATGAAGAGGCAGTTGGGTCTAGGACTTAGAAAATAACTAGAGGTCTTAATGAATAATGCCTTTAGAATATTTCAGTGGGAAGGTGGCAAAATTAGATTACAAAGGGATGGAATGAGAGTAGGAGTTAATGCAGCAGAATCAATAAAGCAGGCTGAGAATTTAAACAATGGGAGAAAGAGACAGGACCCTGGCCTGAGAAATAACAAAAATTTGGAAAAATATTTATATTGGTATTAATTTTCACTTTACCATGGATACATATTAATATAAAATTAATATTTGACCTTCTAGGTCCCCTCTACATGTATAATTTTCCTGAAATACAAAATGATTTAGAAAACCAATAAAAGAATAAAATGCACAATGCTACCATCTAGAGTATATATATACAATTACACCCATTGTTTGACAAAATGCAGGTGACTTGTTCAGAAACTAGTTTAGAGCTTTTTTCTAAGTTAATGTTTGTGTTTATGTGTTTGGTTCCTTGGGTAATTTTCATAAGAGAGTAAACAACATTCTTGGTACAGCTCACTGTTTGGAGTCCAATATTTTGATCCCTAAATTTAACATTTCAAATTATGACAAAAGTCTACATTTTAATTTCAAACTAGTAGAGATATTTTGGCAATGCTTCATCTTTATGGTGCTTTGGAAATGAACTCAACCATTTAGAAGAAGAGATGAACCCTACATAAAAGAAAAAAATAGAATTAAAGGGGTGATTGTGTTTAGAGTGGAGAAAGATGACTATATTTTGGGCATTTTTTGGTTTGTTTTTCTTTTGAAAACTGCATCAATCTTTTCATCTGCTCCACAGCCAATTGTTACTATGTAATGGTGAATGTGTATGTATGAGAATGCACTGTCAAGGAATAGTAGATGGAGTAACTTAGGGTAAGGGGGAGCTGGTGCTTGAAGAGTGTGTAGGATTTCAATAATTGAAGATGGGGTGTGCAATGAAAATTCCAGGCACAGGGCACATTGAAAAACAAAGGCAGAACAGCTGAGGCATTTTTTAGAAAACATGGGTCATTCCTGATGTGATCAGAGTATGAAATGTTTAGGATGAAGGGTGGGAGAGATGATGCAAGGGGTTTTGTTGGCATCCAACTGCCTCTCTTCCCTTCCCCCAATCAGATTTGTTCTTGTGAATAGGGGGCTTCATTTTATAGTTGATCTTTAAGGGCCAAATAACTTGGCTGGGTACACAGTAGGTGATTAATAAATACCAGTCAAATATATCATTAGCTAATACCATTTTAGAGGTATATCCCCTAAGAGTTTGTACATCAGAACTAAAAATGAAGGTAGATGCTGAGATTTGGCTCCTAGAGGGTGGTAGTTCTGTACTTGAAATCGGTCAAGTCAAACTACCAACTAAACCAGAGCAGCAATTTTCAGATTTTAATATATATAACCTGGAGATCATGTTAATATGCAGGTTCTTATTCTTTTGTTTGACAAGGAGCCTGTGATTCTGTGTTTCTAATAAACTGCCTAGTGATACCTATGTTACTAGTCTGAGGATCACACGCTGAGAAGAAAGGATTTAAAGGGCCTCTACCTTCCACTCCTTAAACTTTGCAGGCTCCAGACTAGTAAATAACTGAGTGCAGACAACATTTCTTACTTTAGTATACCTAATGAAAACCTCAAGTTACATAAAGTAGCTTATGAAGATTTCCTGCCACTAAAATTGTTGAAGTATATTTGGATTTGTACCCTTCAATTCATGGCTGTTTTTGTTTTGCTTTGATGAATATCGGTGTACTTAGTTGGACTTACAGTGCAATTTAGTCTTTTATGAGAAAGGGTAAGTCTTAACTCTCCAAATATAGACATCTATTGAACATGTCTTCTGTCTAAATTCATGACTGTTTCCCCTTAATAATACAAGACTTTGTTTATCAGGCCAATAGCTCATACAAGGGTTGGTCAAATTATACTCACTGCTATTCTAAAAATTATTTTTGTTATACATAGAATGTGGTTATAACAATATAAATTGTGTTTTGGGGAGTTTATTGATTTTATTTATTTCATTATCTTCATCATTTGCACAGGCTAAGTTGTATAAATTTAACATTGATTTCTATCATTGTGGGGAATCAGGATTTGTAGGAATGATTTTCATGGTGAAAATGAAAATCACTGCAAATTTCTGCATGAATTCATTAGGTTCTTAAAGATTGCACAATGTTACCTAACCACATTTCACCTGCAATTAGGGAGAGAAAGAGTAGCGTGCTAGTGTTATTAAACAAAGATCACAATACTTAGGGTGAGATCAGACTTTTCCCTCAAGACATTGTGGAAAACATATATCTAGCAGTGAGGTATTCATTGGAGGCAAAAAGAGGCTGCTATTTGACTCTCGACAAGAAACCTGGCCTTTCTCTTCTCTTAATATTTGAGTTACCCATTTGCTCAGATTTTGAGTATGAATTTGCAAGACCGCTCAGATGTCTAACTTTGGCCACTGGGGCCTGTTTAGCAATCTCTGAACACCTGAAGGTCCACTGTCATCTCATGTGTAGCTAAAAGAAGAGGAAGAGTTTGTCTGCTGATATCTATATCTATCTATCTATCTATCTATCTATCTATCTATCTATCTATCTATCATCTATCATCTATCTATCTATATCTCAAGAACACAAGAAGAAAAATGAGAGAAATTTGATTTTTTAATCCATTTTCCTTTCAAGGGATAGAGCAACTGTTAGATTTCATTCTTTCCCCCAAAGAGATGGTATGCCTTAATCATTAGCACAGGAACTTAAAAATATATTCATTTTTTGTAAGGAGGAATTAGGTTCTTCATAAACTTGTTAGCCTGGAGCACATCCTCTATAAACTCAGGTCTAGAGGAAGTTAAAACAAGAGTCATCTGGGCCAGTGAGATGGCTCAGCGGCTTAAGCGCCTGCCCGGCAAGCGCAAGGGCCCGAGTTCGACTCCCGGAACCCACATACGAAAAAGGGGCCGGTGATATCGCTCAGCGGCACGGGCGCCTGCTGGCGCGCGAGGTCCTGAGGTCAACCCCCCAGTACCCACCAAAAAAAAAAAATGCAAGAGTCATCTGATTCTCTGCTACTTTTCAAATACAGCTTTATTTGATTTGAATGAGGACTTCATAGGAAGGTTAGTCCTCTTTCCTTCCTGCCTTCCTTTTTAATGTTTTCTTTCTTTGCTCCTAGATATACAAGTTTAAAAATTATGAAAGAACTACATTGTGATTCTCTTATTATTTGGCTATGAAAATTTGTTTTATTATTTCATAAAATAAAAAATTAAAATAAAAACATTTAAATATTACAGAAGTGAAGATACATAATCCCTTTTAATCCCACTTTCCAAAATTAAATTTTGTTAATAGATTCGTGTAAGTTCAGGATTTTATATTCAGATATACAAATTACTTTGCGGTTTACAAAAATTACAAGATATTTTACATACTTTTTTGTAATTTTCATTAATGCATCATGGACACTTTTCCATGTTAGTATTTTTTAGTTTATTCTTGTGTTTTATTATTGTGTTTGGTAATACTGTTTACATTTCAAATATGACACAGAAAAGATAACTTGGATCGGGGCTGGTGAGATGGCTCAGCGGCTTAAGCGCCTGCCCAGCAAGCGCGAGGGCCCGAGTTCGACTCCCGGAACCCACATACGAAAAAGGGGCCGGTGATATCGCTCAGCGGCACGGGCGCCTCCTGGTGCGCGAGGTCCTGAGGTCGACCCCCCGGTACCCACCAAAAAAAAAAAAAAAAAAAAAAAAAGATAACTTGGATCTTTGATCCATTTAGACTTTTGTTTAGTGCATGGTGATAGACATGGTCTAGTTTTAGTCTTTGACAGGCAGAAAGCCAGTTTTTCCAACACCATTTATTAAAGAGGCTATCTTTCTTCCTGTGAATATGTTTTCCCCTTTGTCAAAGATAATGTCACTGGGCGTGTTTGTAGTTGTGTCTGCATCTTCTAATCTGTTCCATTGATCCTCAGATCTGCTTTTATTCCCCCACTACTGTGCTGCTTTTTATCACAGTAGCTTTGTAGTATAATTTCAAGTCAGAGATTGTGATGCCCCCTGCCTTGCCTTTGTTGCCCAGAATTGCTTTTGCTATTCTAGGTCTATTCTGTTTCCAAATTAATTTTAGGAATGTTAAAATTAAGTGAGGTACGCTAATGGTATTTTGATCAGGATTTCATTAAATCTGTATAACAATTTTCAGATTATGGCCACTTTCACAATGTTGGTTTTTCCTATCCATGAGCAAGGGATATCTTTCCATTTTCTGATATCCTCTTTGATCTCCTTTTTCAGAGTACTGTAATTTTCATTATATAGATTTTTACTTCCTTTTCTTAGATTGATTCCTAAGTGTTTCATTTTCTGGATGCTATTGTGAAGGATGTGGTTTCCATAGTTTTACTGTCATAAATTTGTTGTTTTTATGCAGGAATTCTATTGATTTTTGAGTGTTGACTTCGTATCCATCTACACAACTGAATTTGTTTGTTAAATCCAGAAGTCTTTTGGTAGTTTTTGGGGTCTTCTATGTAGAGTATCATGTCATCGTGAATAATGATAATTTAACTTCTTCCTTTCCTATCCTTATTCATTTTATTTATCTCTCTTGTCTAATTGCTCTGCCTAAAGGTTCCAGAACTATACTGAATAGGAGTGGTGATACTGGACATCATTGCCTTGTTCCTGATTTGAAAGTGGAAGCTTTCAGTTTTTGTCCATTTAGTAGGATGTTGGATGTTCGTTTGTCATAGATAGCTTTTAGCAGATTGAGATAAAGACCATCTATTCTGATTTTCTGTAGGTTTTTTTTTTTTTTAATCATGAATGGGTGTTGGATTTTGTCCAAAGGTTTTTCTGCATCTATGGAGATGATCACGTGATTTTTGTCTTTGGCTTTGTTGATGTGGTGTATTACATTTCTTGATTTGCATTCATTGAACCATCCCTGCAGTCCTGGGATGAATCCCACTTGTTCATGGTGTATAATCTTCTTGATGATTCCCTGCATTCTGTTTGGTAGTATCTTATTGAGGATTCTTGCATCTATGTTCATTAGGGAGACTGGCCTGTAGTTCTCTTTTTTGGTTGGGTCCTTCTCTGGTTTTGGTATCAGGTTAATACTTGCTTCCAGGAATGAGTTGGGAAGTATTGTTTCTTTTCAATATCATTAAAGAGTTTGACAAGTAGTCACATTAGATCTTCTTTAAATTTCTTGTAGAATTCAGCAGTTAATCCATTAGGACGTGGGCTTTTCTTTTTGATATTTTTAAATTACATCTTCAATTTCATTAAGTGATATTTGGTCATTCAGAATTTCTATATATTCTTGATTCAACTTTGGTAACTCATAGGTATCTAGGAATCTGTCCATTTCTTCTGTGTTTTCCATTCCATTAGAGTAAATATTCTCTAAGTAGGTATTGAAGCTCTTCTGAATTTCAACAGGATCCATAGTGATTTCCCCCTTTTTATTCCTCAGTGCATGAATCTGAATTTTTCTCTCCTTTTTTTTGATAAGGTTGACTAAGCATTTATCAATTTTATTTAATCTTTAAAGAACAAACTCTTTGATTCATTGATCTCTGTATCATTTTCTTCATCTCAATTGCATTAATTTCTGCTGTGATCTTTGTAATTTCCTCCCTTGTAAGGGCTTTGGGCTTGACGTGCTCTGCTTTTTCTAGAAGCTTGAGGTGCAATTTTAGGTTGTTTATTTGTGCTCATTGTGTTTTCCTGATGTGAGAATTCACTGCTGTAAATTTCCCTCTCAGAACTGCTTTCATTGCATCCCACGGTTCTGATATATTATATCTGCATTTTTGTTTAATTGTAGATATTGTTTAATTTCTTCTTTAATTTCATCTGTGACTCACTGGTTGTTCAGGAGGGTGTTACTAAATTTCTATGTGTTTATGGGGTTTTTGTGGTTTCTTTTGCCATTTGTTTCCAATTTCATTGCACTATGGTTAGATAATATGCATGGATGTTGTAGTCAGGGTTTGCAAGGAAAACAATTTAATACAGGACACATAATTTATAGGATTATTATATAAGTCACCCAAAGAGTCAAATACAAAAGAGTGCAAGAAATCTGTCCACACACTAAAGACCCAAAAAAATCCAGCTGAGGGCCTGGATTCCACAGAAATGTCCTGCATGAGTCCAGCTGAAGACTTAGAGCCCATGGCAATGCCCCCCATGAGTTCAACTGACCAGAGCCCACAACGATGTCTCATGCAAGTCTGTTTCATGGATCTGCTCTGGGAAGGCCCAAAGGTCAGTGGTGGAAGCTAGAATGTCTATGCCAATAGGATGAAGGATTTGTGCCAGCAGGCTGAGGGATCTGCCAGGAAGCGACACTGAAAGTAAGGACCAGAGCTCCCATGAAAATTACTGCAGCCATCCTCAGTGACAATGAGGTCCTGAGCCCCTCTGAGGATGAGAACAGCCAAATTCATATCAAGAAAGCCAGCATGACAAGCTTCTCCAGGAGAACCAGCAGCACCACCTCTTCCTCTCCACTTCTTTTTATGTTGTTGGCAACAATCCTTAGATGGTCCCTCCACACCCAGCACCACACTGATTCAGTTTAGCTGGGTGTTACAAGTTGACCACCAGTTGTCATTCCACCACAATGGGGTAATTTCAATTCCTTTGCATTTACTTAAGCATGTACTATGGGCGAGTATGTGATCTATTTTATAGAATGTCCCATGTGCAGCTGAGAAGAGTGAGTGTTCTGATGTCATTGGATGGAACACTCTGTAAATATTTACTAAGTACATTTGTTCACAGGTTTGGTTCAGTTGTAATATTTCTTTGCTGATTATTTGTCTGGTTGATCTATTTATTTGTGACAATGGAGTATTAAGTCCCCCCATTACAATTGTGTTATTGCTTATTTGATTTTTCATGTCTATTAATTTTTATTTTATATAGCTGGGTGCCCCCATATTTGGTGCATACATATTTATGATTTTTATCTCTTCCTCTTGAAGTTTTCCCCTAAAAAGTAGGTAGTGACCTTCTATATTCTTTTGATCATTCTTGGTTTGAAGTTCACATTGTCTGTAAACAGAAGAGCTACCCCTGATTTTTTTCTGTGTTCCTGCTGCATGGACTATTGTTTTCCATCCTTTAGTTTTCAGTCTATGAGTTTTTTTTTTTTGAGTTAAATGTACTTCTTGTATATAGCATATTGTTGGATCTTGTTTCTTGATCCATTCTGCCAGTCTGTTTCTTTTGATTGGTGAATTGGGACCATTTACATTGATGGTTATAGCTGATATGTATTGGCTTATCTTTGTCATGTTATTTTCCTGCTGCTGGTTCTCTGTTTTTCCCCTCTGTGTAATTGCTTGCCCTGCCTTGTGGCTTCTTTCTATTGTTGTTCTTGGCATTGTGGTCATTTTTATGTCTTTCTAGAATATCTTTCAGTGCCCTTTGTGGGGTTGGTTTGGTGGTCATGAGTTTCTTCAGTTGCTCTCTGTCATGGAATTATTTTCTTTTTCCATTAATTTTTTTTTAATGTGGGTACCGGGGGTCGAACTCAAGACCTCACGCTTGCCAGCAGGCACTTGTGCTGCTGAGCGATATCACCGGCCCTTTTTTCCTTTTTATGTGGGTACTGGGAGTCAAACTCAGGACCTTGTACTTGCCAGGCAGGCGCTTATGCCTCTGAGCCATCTCACCAGTCTTCTCCATTAATTTTGAAAGTTTTGCACGGTACATGAACCTGGGTTGGAAGTTGTTTGGTTTCAGGACTTGAAATACTTCACTCCAAGCTCTTCTTGACTTGAGGGTTTGTGTTGAGAAGTCTGCCATGATTCTGATGGGCTTTCCTTTATAGGTGATCTGTTTCTTTTCTCTAACAGCTTTTAATATTCTGTTCTTGTGTTGGTTTTCTAAGATCTTGATTATTATATGTCTGGGTGTAGATTTATTTTGGTCATGGCTAATTGGAGTGCTATATGCCTCATTTATCTGTATGTCATATTCTGTTCCCATGCTTGGAAAATTTTCTGCTATTACTTCTGTGAATAGTCTTCTTTTGTCATTTGTGTTGACTCCTGCTTTTTCATTGACACCTATAAGTCTTGTTTTTTTTTTTTCTTTGTTGCATTGTCTTGGAGCTATTGAATTGTTATTTCCTGGTCTCTTGTTATTTTTAAGAGATCTTTCCTTTCATGGTGGCTAGCCACTATCCTGTCTTCAAGGTCTGAAAGTGTATCTTCAGTTTTCTTCAAGCAGTTTTGCCAGGTTTCAATGAAATTTTTAATTTCCTGGATACCTCTTTGAATCTGTTTCATGCATTCTACTTCTTTCCTATATTGTTCATTCAACTTTTCCTTCATTTTCCTGTGCCCCTCTATTTATTTTTATATATGTCTACTCTAGTTTTGCTGAGCAATTTCTTCATTATGGTAGTCATTTCTTTTTTTTATCTGAGAGATTATTTCTTTTCTGATTTCCTCTATAGCCTCATGTATTTGTTTCTTTACTTCACTAGCTATCATTTCAGAAATGTCAGGTGTGTGTCTTCCATTTCCCTCTATCGCATTGTCTTCTGGACTTGTTCTGGGTTGGCTGGAAGTCTAAGGTTTCATTTTGCTTCTGTGTCTTGTCATTTTCTATTTAAAAATTATTTATTTTGTTTTCTGTGTTGATTCTTGTAAGTTTTTGTAGTAGGTAGCTTTATCATTAGTATCAAGGCCTTGCTAGGAAATGTCAGTTCTTCAGGGATGTCTTGTCTTTAGGAGGTTTTTGGTTGTGTATGTCCCAAGGTCTTACCTTTCCAATTTATTAAGAGTGAGATGTTGGTATCTGTTTGTCTCTGTCCACAGTCCTTTGGTGGTGGCTTGTGGTGAGGTTATTACACCAGAGCTTCCTAGTATTGTTACACAATGGAGAACAACTGATTACAACAAATATGACATCCTATCTAAAGTGGTATAATTAGCAATAACAAGAGCATCAAGCACAGCTTAGAAACTGACAAACAGTGGTAACTATTAATTTTGTAATTTAAACCATAGGATCAAAATCTACAGTTATATAACAGAACCCATTGTAAATTGGGAGCTGGAATATACAGTGTTTCCCATTGGTAGAGTGGTTTTACCCTGTGGTGGGGAAGTTTAAAAAGGACAGTGGATAAAACAGAGATAACTAAAGAGAAATAAAGTAGAAGCAAGGCTGGAGGACAAATGATGATCACACAAGCTTTGGGAAACTAGAGAAGAGGGCAGAAAAGAAAGAATGAAGGAGTAAGCAAGGGATTATTGGTTTAACCAAAAAAATTAGACTGTTCACTCATATGAAAATATGATGAAATCTAGAGAGGTAAATTGAGGTAAGTGGGAAATAAAATGAATAGATTAAAACAAAAACATAGGTAAAAGACAAAAACAGGAAAAGGAAACAAACCAGCAAAGAAAGAAGACAAACAACATAAAATATAATAAAATACAAAATTCCTTTGGTGTCTCCTGAGAGCCCAAATCTACTGGATAACACTGCCAAGCCTGTAGTAGAGTTTGTGCTGGGTGTGAGGCTGATCTCGGCCTCCAGATATGGGGGCCTGGGGCTAGAGTCTTCAACCAGTATTTTCTGTAAGTCCCTTAGTGGCTTGCCCACTCCTTACCCTGTTTCTGTCTTGGCATCTCTCTCCCAGTTGCTGTGCTGCTTTCAGAAAGAGACGAAGGGCTGCTCTCATTCCCAAGCACAGTTGGCCTCTTCTGGTCCTTGCTCAGCCTTCTGTGTTCCTCTTCCACTGGCAAGTCTCTGTCCTCTCAGGTTGTTTGCTGCAGGGTGGGGTGAAATGCTGTGATATGGTCTGGTCCTCTCCTCCTGATGTTGTAGTCCAAGGCTGCTCAGTCACAATTCTTACTCCTCTCCTGAGGGTGGAGTGCTAACTTCCCAGTCATTGCTTTATGAGGTCTGCCACCACCACCACCTGCTTCCACTGTAGTCAGTAACTTTACCAGGTGAGGTGGGTTGAGGTGCTGTGGGGTGCCTTTCGGCTCCTGCCCTTGTCATGGGGACAGCCCCCAGGCTGCACAGTCCCATGGTGCAAAGCTGTTTAATTCCTACACCTCTTTAGCCAGTGGGAAGGGGTTAGCTGTTCCATTTACTATGTACCCTTGTAGTCTTTAATCTTGTCCCTAGATGTTCCAGTTAGTGCTCTGGTGCATAAAAGGAAAGGGAAGAAGAAAAAGAAAAGAAAAGAAAAGAACACTAGCCGATCCTTAGGGAGGGAGCAGTTCACTCACTACTGTGTGTGCCAGTTGAATTTAGGGCTGGGCTGCAACATCCTCTGTTTGGAGGAAGGCAAATGAGGCAAGGGACCTTATACCCCAAGTCTATCCTGTGTGGCTTGATTTAGCCACACTATTTTATTATATCCTTTCTTTTTTTGCTTCTTTTAAGCTTTCAAGTATTTGCCCATGATCTAGCAACGCACCAGCAGCCGGGTGGGCTGGCTGGCCATTTTATTAAGTCCTTTATCTATGTCTTGCTTGATCTATGAGTCTCTTATTTCATATTAATTTTGGTTTCAAGATGTATGTCACTCCCCTTTCTTCCATTTACCTGTGTTTTTAGTTGAATTTCTCTGAGTAGCTCTGAACAAGGCTCCTTCTCTACTCAGCCATGTTGTCTCTCCTTCATGTTAATATATAAAAATATAATATAAATATAAATATAAATATAAATATAAAAATTTCATTTCTTCATAGTATTCCATTTTCCTAATTTATTTAACCATTTTCCCATTAATGAAAATTTCAATTAATTTCCTTTTTTCTATATGAATTATGGTACAACATATATGGTTATATAACACAAGTTTTTGTGTAACCTAAATTTTTAGAAATGGAAGTCTTGAGTGAAAATATCTGCACCTTTGAATGTTATATGTTGTGAAATTTTATTTTCAAAAGAGAGTGCCAATTTAAACTCCAATGTATAAACCAATGTATGAACAAGTCTATTTATTGGAATTCTTACCAATACTGGATATTTTAACCCTTTATTCTTTTTGTAAGTTTGAGAATTGTTATTTTGGTATTGTTTTAATGTATATTTCATTCATAACTAATGAGACTGAACATCTTCCCATATGTTTGATGGGCATTTATGTTCTTCTTATGAAGTACTTACATCCATTAAGAGCTGTAGAGGTAAACAAGCCAGCTTTTGGGATAGAATTCTGGCAATGGAAATATTTGTCATCATGCTGGCTCAGGAAGAAAAGTACTTCTTTTTATTAGAAGTGCAAATATAATTTTTACATGGCAAATACTGAAAAGAGAGTCTTCATATATTTTTGAGACACAAAGGCAGCAGGACAAAGGAAAACATGGAAGATTAAGAATGCTGGGAGGCTGGCAATATAATGCTAATCATCCATCCATTTGTTCATTATTAGACACATAGCCAATAAATCTCTTAGAACATCTACAACGTGTTAGTCCTGGCCTGGGAGACTGACTGGGTTTGAATTTTGGTCCCATCTCTTACAATTGTATCATTTTGTAGTATTTGCTTCATGTCCCTGTGCTGCAGTTTCCTCATCTCTATAATGGTACAATAATTGTACATGGTTCATAGTTACTGAAAGCATTAAATGAGATAATGAAAGTAAAATTCTGTGCACAGATTAAACATCCTACAAGAGTTATATTTATGATTCCTCTCAAATGAGTTACTGTCTCCCTCCCCAGGATAACTGTAGAAACTACAGAAGCCAGAGAGGAAAAAAGATTCTAGGAACAACAGCAGCACCACCACTATCACTACTACTACTACTGCAAGAAACCCCTGGAACTAGTGAACTGACTTGAAATTGTACCTGTAGAAAGTGGAAAGGGGATGATTATAACTTGGTGCAGAGGATCCAGAAGCAGCAGTGACATGGGGCAGAAGAAAAATTTTAGTGTTCTACTCCTGTGTCTCCCCTGAGTAGCCTTGAGATAAACATTGCCTGCTTTGTACACTGTAATAATCCCTTGCAATAGTCCAGAACTGTTGTGTAGGCAGGCTCATGAGTGGGCAGGCTACCCAAAAGTTCTACTCAGGTGAGGAGATGATGAGTACAGGGATAGAATAATCATCTGCCCTCTGGCCTTCATTCCTTTCCCTCTCCCCCTCCAAATTCTTAGATTTGATCAATTGAAATTCAACATGATTTTTCACAGGAGTTGCTCCATGATGTTTCAGGAAATAGTTGTAACAGTAGTTCTGTGGAGTAGACTGGGTCCTGGTCTTTAGTCTTTTCTTGATATACATTATTAGGTACTGCAGCTGATACCCCTAAGAAATAGGAATTAACATACTTAGACCTCTGAGAAGGATGATTGACTACTGTGAAAGAAAGAAACCTGACTGGATAACCTACATTATCTGATGCAGAATGATTCTAGTAGATAGGCTATCAATTTTAAATGTGCAAGGGAAATCTACTTAAGGAAATATAGAAAGAAGTTAGTAATGTGGGATGAAAGAAGTAAAGTTTGAAAAGAATGAGTGGAAAATATTAGCTATAAAATATATATTTACTTATAACTTTGGCCTTTCTGACACTTTTTATTCTTTTGTATAGACATCAGTTTCTATCTAATACTATTTTACTTCAGCCTGAAAGCATTCCATTGCATTTATTTTTAAACTATATTTTTGTTTCAGAATAGGCCTAGATTTACAAAAATTTCAAAGATAGTATAATTTCCTTATATCCTACATGCTGTTTCCCCTATTATTATCTTACATTAGTATGGTACATTTGTCATAATAAATGAACCAATATTGTTATATTATTATTAACTAAAGTCTGTATTGTGACTTCCTTAGGTTTTACCTAATTTTTTTAATTTTCTGTCTCATAATCACATCCAAGATCACTACATTTTGTTATGTCTCATTGGGGTCCTCTTAGCTGTAACAGTTTCTCAGACTATTTTTCATAATCTTGACAATTTTAAGGAGTACCTGTCAGATATTTTGTAGAATGTTATCTACTTGGGCTTGTGTGCTGTTTTTTGCATGCCTAAACTGGGATTATGTGTTCTTTGGAATAAAAGTGCAAGGGCTAGTCTTATCACATCATATCAATGGTATATGTTATCAATGTGACTTATCATTGATGATGTTAACCGTGGTCACCTGACAGAGGTAGTATTTATGAAATCACTGCCTCCCCACCTCTTTTCTACACTGTACACTTTGAAAGGAAGTTGCGATGTGCAGTTCACATATGAGCTGTGGGGAATATCCACATAAATTACTCAGAATTCTTTAATATGTGATTTTTGTATATTTTGTTCCTTTTAATTATTTAGTAAATCAGTTATGCTATGGATATTTATTTCATATTCTGAGTTATAGCCTCACACTACTTCATTTTCCTGTCCAAATTGTTCTATCTTTGGTCATTGAAAGCCTTTCAGGTAATTGGTGTGTCCCTTTGACATACAGATACCACTTTTCTAGCATTTCCTTACTTTTCCATCTAGTACAATCTTAGCTCTAGCAATAAAGTCAGGCATTTGTTCAAGGAGCCTTGTGTCCTTATACTGCAGAATGATATTAGAATCCAAAATCTGGACACTGAGTATAACATTTCTTTTTGTGCAGGTTTGCTGGTGAAAAGTTTTCTCAGCTTTGGTTTGCCTTACAAATTGTATATTTGGCCTTTATCTGGGAATGTTTTCCCCTCTTGTATATAGAATTCTAAGTTTACATTTTTTTCTTTTAGCATTTTAATGTCTATCCATTGTTTTTGGCTTACATTATTTCTTATTTATTTATTTTTTTTTTGTGGGTACCGGGGGTCGACCTCAGGACCTCACATGCCAGCAGGCGCCCATGCTGCTGAGCAATATCACTGGCCCTTTTTTTGTATGTGGGTCCCGGGAGTCAAACTCAGGACCTCATGCTTGCCAGGCAGGCGCTTATGCCGCTGAGCTATCTCGCCGGCCCAGACATACATTATTTCTGATTAGAAGTCAGTGTTAATCCTTGCTACCTTTTATACAATATTAATCCTTGCTTCCTTATATGTAAAGCATTTTTTATCTTCCTCTGGCTGAATTTTAGATTTTTTCTTTATCATTGGTTTCAGTCACTTGGTTATAATGACCTTGATGTGCTTTGTTGTGTTTGTGCTGCTCAGGGTTTACTGAGGTTTTGGGGTCTATTAATTTATAGTTATTATTGAATAGAGAAAACTTTCAGTCATTATTCAAATGCTTTCTCTGAACTCTCATCTCCATTTACCTATGTGATAGCCAACTTGATATTGTCACACATTCATTGAGACACTGCTGTTTCTTTTTGTACTTTTTTTCCTCTTTGTTTTTCAGTTTGGATAGTTTCTGTTCCTATGTCCTCAAGTGTACTTATTTTCTGTGGTGTCTACTCTGTTGTCAATCTCATTCAGTGGCATATCCATTATATATATTTTCCAGCTCTAGTCTTTTTATTTATTTAAAACTATTTTTCATTTCTTTGCTTAAAATGTTCATGCTTTCCTTTAAACTCTTAAGTACGTTTAAATAGTTGTTCTTAATTTTTTCATCTGCTAATTCTACCCTCTATTATTTCTGTCTTTTTCTGTCACCTGTTATTTCCTTTGGTTATGGGTCATATTTCTCCTGCTTCTTTGCTTGTCTAGTAGCTTTTTATTGCATACTGAATAGTGTCCATGTTTTGTTGTTTAGTGCCTGGATATTGTTGTTTCACATTAGAGAATTCTAATTTAGTTTGGCAGGCAATTAAGTCACTTTAAACTTTCAAGTTTTGTTTATAAGCTTTCTTGTGATAAGTCTAGGGTAGCCTTTATTCTAGGACTAGGATAGTCATATTGCTAAGATGGGATCACTCTTGGATTTTCTCAAATTTCTGATCCTGTGGTTTGGATTTGGTTTGAGTGTTCTCCAAGGGCCCAAGCATGAAAGATTAGTCCTCAGTGTGGCACTGTTGGGAGATGGTAGAACCTTTAAGAAGTAGAGCCTAGGAAGAAGCTTTTAGGTCACTGAGGATACTGCAGACAAAGGGATAAGATAGTACATTGGAGAGGGATGTTATGAAAGGAGCAAGTCTGGCCCCTCACTTTCACTCTGCTTCTTGGTTAAAACATGACTGCTTATTCTTATATACACTCTCTTCATGATTCGACACCACCTACCATCCTCACTAGAGGCTGAACAAATGGGTCTATATGATTTTAAATTTCCAAAGCTGTGAGCTGAATAAAATTTGAGTTGCTTGCCTCAGTTATTTTGTTACAGTAATGAAAAGCTGACTAATACACCTGGTATTCAACATTTCTCCACACTCTGGCTGCTTGGAACTCAAACACTGCCTTGCCTTAGGTGAGCTCTAGGAATTTTTCAGCTTATAGCTGCTCAACAGTCATTCTTTACCTATCCTCATTGAAATTTTACTGTGTGTATGCACAGCTCAGTATTCAATAAAGATTTAGTGGAACTGCTATGCCAATTTCTCACACTCTTTCTTCCCATACTTCTCTCTTATTCCATATCCTGCCCCCAAATTACAGCTCCTTTGGCCCCTTTGAACTCTGATCTCTCTAATCAGCAAGATCTCTGTGTTCTACTTGGGTTTTCCATTTCTATGCTATGGTCCAGAAATTGCCTTCAGGTAGCAAGCTGAGAATAATTCATACAGATTACCTCATCCCTTTTCTCAAGGTTCAGAATTCTGTTCTGCCTGTTGTCTACTCTCTGAAAAACAATAATTTCCTATATTTTGTCCAGTTTTCTAGTTATTTATGGTAGGAGGGCAACTCCAATGCTAGTTTTTCTGTCATGAATAGAAGTGTACATTCTAGTTATAAATATAATAGTTTAAATACAAGAATTGATGGAATCAATCATAGGATGAATGTAGCTAAAGAACAAACTAGTGAGTTAAAGATAACATTGAAGAACTTTCCCAGAAGGTAATAGGGAAGGAAAAGGAGATAGAAAATGGGAAAGAAAAGCTAAAGGATATGGAAATTGGGACTAAACATTCCAATAGCAAATGGAGGAACCTAAGAATTAGAGAAAATAAAAATAGAGTTTATTATTTTAAGAAATAAGTGAGATAAGTTTTCTGGAATTGAAAAATAACAAAAGATTTCATGTTGAAAATAGTAACATAGTGCTAAACAGGAATAAGAAGGAATGCCTATACTAGGCATACTGTAGTGAATATTAAGAGGATCAAAGAGAAAATTGTAAACACATCTTGAAGGAACAAAAAGTACACCTACAGAAGAACAAGAATCATATTGGTCTTAGACTTCTCAATAGCAATATTAGTTGTAAGAAAAAATATAATATATTTGGGGAATTGAGCAGGAGGTCTTTGCAGTGGAAGAAACTGGAAGGAAAGAATCTAGAAGAAGAACTGAACTGATAATTAACCAAAAGCCTCCCCACTCAACAGAGTTTTGTGTACATGTCTTGTGCATGTTTTTCAGGGAAGAAAATTAGGCATATTTTCCCCAATGGAACATTGTTCTCTAGGGTTAGAACAAATTATCCCATCTTACATTTGGATTACATTTATTTTACATTTTAGATTGCTTTGATATTCATTGCCACACTTCCAACTTTTGTGAAAGAGAAAGCTCAGTTGTGCTTGTGTTCAAGTGGTGTTTTCTATATTGCACAGACAGGAAAACTGCTGAAGACCTAGCCAAGATCCCCAACTGCCTGTATGAGGGGGTATGGCAAAGGATGAAATAAGAGACAGAGACAATTTAGTAATGTATAGGGGGCCGGGAGGTCAGTGCCTCGGGATGGTCAAAGACAAGGACCTCTTTGGCTGGCCCGCAATTTACTGAGCATATACACACATTTTCAGAGGGGGTAGTGTACTTTTCCTGGAACAGGGTTGTGTTTGCTATGGGCTAGTAAAAAAAAAACAAAGCATTCTTGCAAGGGTGAGACAAGGGACAATAAGGAAACTGTAGTTTCCCCAGGCAAAACTTTTACTACTGCTACTACATTGCTTTAAAGATCCTTGTGTCCTCAGCAGGTCTTACCTTGCCCTGTGAGTACCACAGCATCACTAGCTGTAGGGCTTCAGCTGTGACCAGGAGAAAGCAGGGAGTTCCTCATTCTGGCTTACAGGGCAGGACAAGGATGGCTTTGGACTTCCTAATTTGTAGTCCCCAACAGAAAACTGAGGCTCTCTAAAATCATCTCATTAATCAGTGACAGAGTTAGACTTAGTTCCCTGAGTTTCTAATTGCTGCATTTCTGCTGTTTCTTCACTATAGTGAAGCAGCATGAAAACTCAGTTGACCTGGGTAAACTGTGACCTGATCTGTCAAATGGAATCTTCCTTTGAAAGACTTTTTCACTAGGTGGGGGGATTCTCAAGTAAAACAATTGTGTCACTCTTGAGAAAGATGTGTTCTGCTCTACTTGGTTTGAATACCATGATTTTCCTCAGCTCTGAGATATAATCCAATAATAATTTTTCTTTTCTCTTTTGGAGATTTTGGTAATTTATATGAATAAGATTTTATTGGTATAATTATTTTAAATATAGTGCACATGAAGTATAGCCCAATTGCATTTTTAGAGCATAAATGTATGATAATGAATTTCATGGCAACTCACAGCAACCTCCTTTTCCCTGAAAGCTACCAACAGGAGAGCAGGAGAGAGATTAATGCCTGTCATAGAAATTACAGATAGGAGGAAATCCCTCCTCTAATGTTCACTTCTCTAGATGTGAAGTGTCTCTTTCTCATGGAGCTCATAAAGAACCTTCATATTGTCAGGTATAATGACCATCCTTCTTACCAGCTAATTTAAGCTTCTAAAAGACCCATTGAGGGAAAAAAAAAGAGCATAATAATTCTAAGAAACAGGCTGAATACTACAATCCAACATCTCATAATCAGAGGGAAAGGAATCACAAGAGCAGCAGCATATCACCCCATTGGTTAGTCTCCTTTATCGCAAGGTGAAGAG
This sequence comes from Erethizon dorsatum, assembly GCA_028451465.1. Classification (NCBI taxonomy): domain Eukaryota; kingdom Metazoa; phylum Chordata; class Mammalia; order Rodentia; family Erethizontidae; genus Erethizon; species Erethizon dorsatum. The sequence continues at coordinate 85,144,341 of CM051842.1, read as the reverse complement.
CTTCAGAAAACCTACTTTTTCAATGTAGAATGTAGTATCCGGCCTTGTGACTATGCTTTCATTTGAAATATGAAAGGTGTACTCTGTGAGAATACAGTGAGAATACTGAGACACATGTGCCCACTACTCCCACAATCTAACCCAAAACCTCAACAGATACATATACTTTCTGTAGCAGAACCTTACAGAGGGCTTATGCTTTCATAGCCCACTGAAAATTAAGATAGAAATAAGGGTAGATAGGGCCTGAACTGTATGTTAAGAGATTTCACAGCTTCAAAATTGTAAAGAAAACAAATTCAAACCCTGATCTGACAGTGAAGTGTAAAATGGAGCTCCAAGTGTAAAAGGTAGTTGAAGTGGGTGAGAGAAAATGAACCATATGTACAAATGAGTTTGAAAATCTTTCAGGAAAAGGTAATTTATATGTTAAGACTCTGCAATTTTAAGATTAGTAATTCGGCTTTACACTTGAAGTAGTGTTTCTATTTTAATCAGAACCCTCTGGATATGTATTTTATTATTTGACTCAAAAGAAAGTATAAAACTTTTATAGAGCCTGGCTGGCACCAGCTGCATTTGGTATCTTCCTTTTCAGATCCCATAGCTACTTACTTGAGCTGGAGGTTGAATTGCTTTTGGTAACCAGTGTAATTGGCAAAATTGGTCATTATGGCTTTAGGTCTCCTTCCTTTTTCCCCTTTTCCCTTTGTGCTACTTCTCCCCATATCCTTACCACTCCCACTGCATTCCATCTTCTTTTAGACTTGCAGCAATACCTATTCTCTTCTTTCTTTTTATTAAAAATTTGTTTTGAAGAATGGCTGCAATACAGTCATTTTTGACTCAGTGTGCATTTAAATCAGCCTTTCCCTTCACACAGGGAACGTTCCTATAGCTTTATCTTCAATTATGGAATTAAAGACTTTGTTCCTTATTAAAGGAATTTTGGGCTAAGTGGACTTAATGGCATCTCAGAAATTGATGGATGATTGTATCACATGCAGTACTTAATATAGTGATTAATACACTTAGTGGCAGTTCATTAAGGTTTGGTAATTGGATAAGTGGTGGTCTAGTCCTACCAATAAGTCTGGCTGTAAGGCTTTTTCTTTAGCTTTTCAATGTCTCCCAGATGGATACTGTAGGACTTGGACAGATTATAGATCCTGACAACACACTGGAGTTTGATAGTAAAGAAGGTTGCAATATTTGAGAAGATTGAATCTTGAAGGATAATTCAGAACAGCAGCAGGACAGAATCGCAAACTTAAACAGACATAGATAAATCTTCCAGAATTGAAAACTGTCAAAATTTCTGGAAGATAAGATCATATTAGTCATTTTCTATAAACCTGCTTTGGCTGTACCTTCAAAGAAAAGTTTATTTCCTGAATGTCAGTCAGCTGTGGCCTGATTAGAGGGAGCAGATTCTGAGGAGGTCAGAGCCTGGATCTAGAGCCATTTCTGATGAGTTTTTCTTTCACTTAAAACACAGAAGGAAAAGTGAGTGCAAGGTGGAGAAGAGATTTACAATTTTTTCCCATTTTGTTCGTGTGAAGATTTTATTTCCATTAAGTCTTTCCACAGAAAGCTCTTGGAAAAACTAACCCTCCAAAATGAACATTGTTTGGAAAGTTTGAGACACTGCTTTTTGGCAAGGTGTAAGTTTTGATGTCATTAACAAACAAGCCATGTACTTCTTGGCTTCTGATGGCTGGCATCCAACTGTATATCATGCAGCCTTCTCTGTTTTTCCTACCACCAGTGTCCCAGCTGCTATCCAGACATTCTTGAGTACATTATCAAACCCTCCTTTATAGTCATCTGGGAGTGGCCCACCCTGTATGCACAGAAATCAGTAATTATAATGTTCCCTAAAATATCCAGGGAGGAAGAACTTGTGGTTAAACTCAGAAGATACTTCTGCCTTACTCACCAAGCCTGTTTTACTAATAAAAGGTCAACTGCTTGCTTTAGGGAAGGAAATGGGAAAGAATATAGGGGTTATTTGCTCTCTCTTTGACAAAGTATTTGCCTTAATTGATAGGCAACTTTTCATGCCCTGATTTTCACACTCCTGATCCTCAGAAATCCCACCATTTCTCCCTTTTTTGGCCTTATATTGTATAGGTTAAGATTATAACTGTTACTAAGCTTTTGTTCCAAGGTTGTCAAACTAGACCTTTTCAAGTCTGTGAATTTGTTTAGCAATTAAAATAAAAGAGATGTGAGATGTCACACATACATGGAAGTTAGTCTTCTTTTCATATTTTTTTGGTCTGGCTATAACTTGAGATGCTTTTCAACCACAAGCTTTTTATTAAGTGGAAAATGTAATTATTCTTTTACAGGGAAAGGGCAAAACATTACCATTGACCTGTCTAAAGATTCCCTTTAACTAATGATAGTTTTTCTGAAATTAGAGAGAGAATTGTACTGATTCTGAACAATGTGGAGGCAGCACAATAAAATCAGGAAACTTTAAAGGATAACATCACTGTAGTTTCTGGCTATAAAAATTAAAAGCACTTTATTAGAGATATATTTGGAAAGATTAAAAATCATTACATCCTAGGTGAAATAAAGGAAAACTGTAATCATGTATAATCTTAAAGATGTTTCAATAAGAAGCTGTACTGGAATATCTAAGAATTTTGTAGCATCTTTTGATGTAAAATTTTATATAATGAATTTCAAAATCCCATTACTATGATCTTCAAATAAATATACAAATATTAGTACAATTTTATTTAATAAGAACCCTTAAGCAAATATTTTACTGAATTTTTTTTTCAAAAAGAGGTGTATCAAAAACTAATCAACTTCCCCGGGGATATAGCTCAGTGGCACAAGCACCTGCCTGGGAAGCACAAGGTCCTGAGTTTGAGTCCCAGTACCAAAAAATAAAAAAATAAAAAAATAACCAACTTGTAGAGTTTTAAACAGCATTTCTAGTGTAGTGTGGCTTCACTATAGTTTAAACACAATCTTGGGAGCCTTTTACTACTACATTACTATTGTAGGTTGAAGTCATTGATACTTAAAAATATGACTGAGACTAAGCAATGTCTTTAATGATAAAATATTGAATTTTGTTCACTAACATAACTTATTACATACTCTACTCACTGAGGCAGGAAATTGGACTCAGAATATTTGGTCATAAATTTTGAAAAATAAAATTTGCAGATTAACCTCTAGCTACAGACCACACCCCACCAAAAAAATTAAGAAAACAAAAAGCAGGTACAGTACTCTTTCTTAGACCAAGTGACAAAAGGAGTGGCCCTGCTGGTGTGCCATTGTATTGAATGTAACCATAACTGTTTATGTGTGGTTTGGGTTCACATGTATTCCATAGTAAATTGGTGATTCTAGAAATTGATCTAAGATGGGGCATGTTTGTATGTACTATATATAACTACACAGAATAGTTCTTGGTACATGATAAGTGATTCAAATTACTTTTTTGTCTAAAAATTAGAATGAAAGTATATCTTGCATATTTTTGTGATATTAAACATTTGCCACTTAATTCTGATAATCTGTTTCCTTGCTGTCTTGCACTCTTTGTACGCAATGAATCATTGCTTTGAGAGAAAGCAGATATAATCTAGAATGAAATTATTTTTGTCATTTTCTTTCAAACTGCAAGTTTTTGAGTGCATAGTGAGGTAACAATTTAAAAAGCCTGGCTTTGATGAAGACGAAGATTTTTTTGCATACAAAGAAAAAAATGTGGGGATTGGAACACAGTAGTGTACTTCACTGTCAGTTATTGTATAGAGAGGATTGGGAATGCTAACATTAGGCCAGTTTCTACTACTCAGGAAACAAAAGCCTTTTTTTTTTTTGCTCAGAAGAGCTTGGGGTATTTGTGGAACAATGTGCCTAGGCTTAACATGCTGACACAACACTCTGGGCCAATAAAGGGGCTGATCCTGCTTTTCTTTTTATACCTCATGGAGATGATAACCTCACATGATGCCTCGGGTAAAGAGAGTAGTCCCAGTTAAGTAAAAAAGGCACCAAGGTGACATGATTAACCAGAGAAGGCTGGAGGCTGTGTGCTCAGTCCTGAAGAGTTGTAAAGAACTTAAGTTTGCACATTCCCTTGTGGGGATGCAAGAAAGATGGAAGAACAAGTGAATAAGAAGAGGTATGGGGTCAGAAAGTGGAAGGGTCTGTGTACAGGAACTGTAGCATCAGAGTAATGGCAAGGTTCATGCTCATTAGCAATGGCTCTGACTCTCCCGAATCCAGGTGCACCTGAAACACTCAGCAGTGGATACTCGTGCAGCAATCAAATAACCAGCCATGGTTAGGGACATCTTAGCAGATATCAGAGAAGAATTATACACCAAAATGCTGCACAAAGGCTCACCTCCAGCTGAGGCTGTATAAGTTTTACCTCTGCACCCTGATGCCATCTTGGGGAAGGAGAAAACATTTTGAGAAAAGAGACTCAGCCACAATAGAAAGTTTTAACTTTGAATTAAGTAGAAATTAGCCTGAAAAACACTGAGCAAATTGGAGCTCCAGAACAAGATGCAGTCATATAGGGAAAATAAAGTTGATTTTTTGGATAACTGAGTCAGAGTGTGTACATTTGTACTTCCTTTAAACAATGCATCTTAATACTTCATAAACTGAGATATGTCTTTATGGGCCTTTCTAATTATCAAGTTTTCCTATATATTTACTCTGGGAAAAGTATGAAGGGGAATGAGATGACAAGGGAGATTTTCTCTATTAAAATGCTGATTCCCTTGGAAGTAGTTATACTTTAAAGTGCTATCAGTAAAATAATTAGACAAAAAATTACTTATCTGTTAACACCTCAGTAGGGGTTTATGGGAAAGGTAGATAAATAAAGACTAAGTATTTTAGAGAGGGGAAAATAAGGATGAATTAGAGAGTGGGTATAGCTTTCTTCACATATTGAAACTGCTGGGACAGTATCATAGAGATTATTTCCCTGTCTTTAACCTGCTGAGGCACAGGAGGGGGTGCTGTGTATTTCTTACTATTATTAACTGCCATGAGTTCAGAACATAACCTTTGTAGTCATGCAAACCTGGGCTCAAATATAAATTCTGTCATTTGGGTTCTAAACACTAGCTGTGTGACTGTGAGAAAGTGACCTAACCCATTTAGTCTCAGTTTTCTCGTGTGTAAAATGGGAGAAATAATATGTACCACAGAGTTAAGTTGTGAGGTATGGAGGTTAGGATAGAGTTTTAACTTGATTGGATTTGAGATCCTCCTTTGGGACTAATGAAGCATACTGTGTGTCTGGGTGGATCATGGAGTCTATATTTGGTCCCTTCTCCCTTCCCCTCTAACACTTTCTCCCTGCTCACTTCCCAGCTGCTATGATCTAAGCAGTTTTGCTCCACCACTCCCTTCCTTCACAATCCCTTCCTTTGACCCAGATGATCATAGACTGAAACAACTACCAAATTAAACCTTTCCTTCTTTAAATTGTGGGTTTTGGGTAATGTGTCTCAGCAAGGAGAAAGATGACTAATATAGAAAATTGGTACCAGGAATGGGGTTGTGTCTTTGACTATACCTGACCACGTGGTTCAGAAGTATATGAAACTTGCTTGGGGAAGAATATGGAAAAATTTGTAGAATTTGGCTGGAGATGCAGCTCTAGAATACTGTGAGCCAAGTATGATGGGCCATGCCGGTCAAAGCTCAGAAGACCAAACTGCTGATAGGAATGAAGATAGTAAAATCAGGACCAGGAGGTTTCAGTTGGGAACAAGGACTCTACTGGCAATTGTAATAGACGCCATGTATATTATACTATGGCAGAAAATTTGTCTACAGTTTGCTTATGTCCTAAGACTTTGCAGGAGACTGAAATTAAGAGTGGTAGAATAATTAATCTTGTAGAGAAAATTTCAAGGCAGCTCAACATTCAGGCTGTACCACAGATACTGCTTGCTCTTTTTAGCCAGGTATATTCTAAAAATCATATCAAAAAAGACCATTAGAAAAAAGAAAGACCATTTAGAGGCAGGGACTGTAAGCCCTGTGCAGCACACACCACCTGGTGGGGACAAGAGGCATGGAAAATTCTGAAGCAGCAGTGTGAATAAGAGCCAGTAGTTAGTGAGTGAGGTGAACTGGTGCTGTGATCCAGCACACAGACACATGGAACAGAAGTGGGCAGGTGAGGCTGTAATTTTATTTCAAAGGGCTCAGGGTGAACTGCAACAGCAGAATGGTCCCGGGTTGCTTCACTACAGATGTCTCAGAGTGGAATGAGGGAAGAGCCATCCAGTCACAGTACACTGCTGGCAGGTGGGAAGCAGACTAGTGGGAATTCTGCTGAGAGGTAGGAGCTGAGACCACCTAGACTCTGCTCCAGTGGTCACTAAAAGCCAGTCTTAGCCATAAATTCAAAGGACTGAAAGTGTCCCCCTGGTCTGAGACCAGCAGAGCAGCTTTGCCCCTGTGGCATAAGCAGGGAAGCAGCCTTGGACTGCAGTAGGACAAGGTCATTCCTACTCCCCAGTGACCAGCATGTAAGAGGAGTCAATGATGTGGAACAAAGAAAACTTTGCAAGGTCCAGAAGGAGTCAACTGTACACAGGTCTGGGAACAACCTCAGGCTTTTTCTACCCAAGGATGCCACAGCAACTGAGAGAGCACCATAGAGACAATCATGGTAAGGAGAAGTGGATATCCAGAACATTGTTCACTTAAGACAAGTACCAGCCTCCACATCCAGAGGCCAATATAAACCCCTCACCCAGCACAAATCTTACTGCAAACTAGATGGGATTACATAGCACATTTCTAGGATCCAACTTGGACATTACCACAAAACTGTGAACACGAGAGTAATTTTATTATTTTTCTGTTTCTTTGTTTGATTGGTTTTCTTTTTTCTGTGTGGTTGGTTTTTTTCTCTTTTCTTTTTCTTTTTTCATTATTTAGGTTTCTTACCTTTCTTTTTGTTTTCTTCTATTTGTTTTACTTTTCTTTCCTCAAGTATTTCTCTTGATTTTATATTTTAATTGTGTCTTCTCCTTCTAGTTCAATTCAATATTCTTTGCATTCTCTGGCATTCTTTCCCTCCTGTGTTCTTCAGTTTCCCAAAATTTGGGGGATCATCCTTTGCCCTCCGGCCTTTCTTCTACTATATTTGGCCTCATTCATCTCTCTATCTTGACCCTATCCCTTTTAAATCCCCCCACAGGGTAAAATCACTCTATTAAAGGGGAAATCATTGCATAGTAATTCATGGTATATGTTGGATTTTGTCATATAACTATAGAACTTGCTTTTATAGTTAAAGGTATAAGGTTGGTAGTTACCAAAGATTGTCAGTAGCTAGGCTGTGCTTAATGTTATTGTTATTGCTAACTGTACTACTTTAGCCAAGATGTCATACCTGTTATAATCAGTTTTTCTCCCTTGTATGACAACACTGTGATTGACTGGGGTCATAACCATCACCATTGTCCAGTACCAAAGAACTGGGTGCTGAGCCAAATAGCAACTTCTCTTCCTTAATAAACTGGGAAGGCAAGTTCTTGGTATAGACATAAGAACCACCTACACCTAGAAGACATACCTGAGGAATAGACATTCCCTTGGGAAGCCTAGATATTATTGATAAAGCTACATACCATAAGAAATCTACAAGCAACAACACAAAAATGAAAATAAAATAGAAAATAGAAAATGACACTACTAAGAAGCAAAATAAAACCCCAGATCTTCAGTCCACCCAGGACAAGTCCAGAACACGATAAGATAGAGGAAATCGGAAGCTACCCACTGGAATTTTCTGAAACGATAGCAGCAGAAGTGGAAAAGCAAATGGATGAGGCTATAGAAAAGATAAACTCTCAGGTAAAAAAAGCAATGATGATCAAAATGAAAGACATTGCAGCAGACACATAAAAAATTAAGGAGCTTAGAAAAATGATGGACACCATGAATGCCCAACATACAAAAATAAAGGAATCCCTGAAACAGATCCAAACAGAAATCCAGGATATTAAAAACTCCATTGAAATTATACACAACAGATTGAACGAAGGGAAGGATAGAATATCAGGTTTAAAGACAAGATTGCAGCTAGCACTCACAAAAAGATGGTATCTTAAAAATAGCAAGGGATCAGGAAAAAATTCAACCTCTACAAAATGAAGCAAAGAAGAAAAACATAAGGTTGATTGGACTCAATGAGAAAGCCAGAGAGCATGCAAATGCCACAAAAAAAAAAACTCTTCACAGAAGTAATGTCAGAAAACCTCCCAAACATGGAAAAAGAATTTGATGTACAACTAAGTGAAGCATATAGAACTCCTAATAGCCATGACCAAAATATATCTACATCAAGACATATAATAATCAAGATTCCAGAAATCCAGCACAAGAACAGAATATTAAAAGTACTAAGAGAAAAAAACAAATTATGTGTAAAGGAAAGCCCATCAGAATCACAGCAGACTTCCCAACGCAAGCCATCAAATCAAGGACAGCTTGGAGAGAGGTATTTCAAGGCAAAATAATAATAATAATAATAATAATAATAATAATAATAATAATAGACAACCCATTTGTACTCTGCAAAACTATCCTTCAAAATCAATGCAGAAATAAGAATCTTCCATGACAAAGAACAACTGAAGAAACTCATGACCACCAATCCAGCTCTCCAAAATGCCCCAAAGGATATTTTAGCACGAGAAAAAAAAATCACAATTAAAAGAACACCAAACAAAGAGGCCACCAGACAGGGCAAGCAGTTAAATAGAGGAGAAAGACAGGAAACCAACAAAAGGAAAATAATATGAGAAGGATAAACCAATGCATACTAGTTATTACCACCAATGTAAATGGTCTCAATTCACCCTTCAAAAGAAACTACTGGCAGGATGTATCAAGAAGCAAGATCCAATACTATGCTGCTTGCAAGAAACACATTTAACTCGAAAAGAAATTCACGGACTGAAAGCCAAAGGAAGGAAAACAATACTCCATGCAACAGGAACCCAGAAAAAAGAAGGGGTAGCTATTCTACTTGCAGACAATGTGAACATGAAGCCAAGACTGATCAAAAGAGATAAAGAAGATCACTATATACTTGTTAAGGGAAACACCAAGGAAAAGAGATTACAATCATGAATATATATGCACCAAATACCAGTGCACCCAACTACATAAAACAAATATTAATGGACATGAGAAATCAAATAAGCACAAACACAGTTGTAGTGGGGGACCTTAATACCCCACTCTCACAAATAGATAGATCAACTAGACAAAAAAAATCAATAAGGTAATATCAGAAATAAACTAAACCTGTGAACAAATGGACTTAGATGTCTACAGGGTGTTCTACCCCACAACATCAGAATACACATTCTTCTCAGTGGCACATGGGATGTTCTCTAAAATAGACCACATGCTAGCCCATAGGACATGCTTAATTAAATACAAAGAATTGAAATTATCCCATGTATATTATTTGACCATAGTGCAATGAAAATGTAAATCAATGCCAAAAGAAACCACGAAAACTCCATAAACATGTGGAAATTAAATAACACACTCCAGAACTACCAATGGGTCACAGAGGAAATTAAAGAAGAAATTAAACAGCATCTACAATTAAATGATAATCCAAACCACCATACTGAAAATTATGGGATGCAGTGAAAACAGTCCTAAGAGGGAAATTAATAGCGATGAATTCTCAGGAAAACAGAAAGAGCTCAAATAAACAACTCAATGTTGAACCTAAATCTAGAAAAAGAAGTTCAAATCAAACCCAAAGCTCATATGAGGGAGGAAATTATAAAGATAAGAGCAGAAATTAATGCAATTGAAACTAAGAAAACACTGCAAAGAATCAAGGAAATAAACAGTTATTTCTTTGAAAGCTTAGATAAAATTGCTAAACTCTTAGCCAACCTCATCAAAAAGAGGAAAGAAAAGACTCAGATTCATGTAATTAGGAATGAAAAGGGTGTAGCAATAAACTTAATTTAAAAATTAAAAAAAAAGAAAAAAGTAGCCCATTTAAAAAGTTTTCAGTTTTGGAAGAAAGAGTCCATAGAGATGGAATAGTATAGAGTTTGGTTGTTGAAAAAATTGTTAAAATGATGTCAAGTATATTTGATCAGGACAATAGGAAAAATGGCTTAAAGGCATGTCACAAATTAGCAAGATCCCATCCTTCATAGGCTCAAAATTGCAAATGTATATAAATTTGCTTTGAGAAGATATCCCTAGTTTACCATACTTGCTGCTCAAGAAGGGCTGCCTAGGGAATTGGTTCACTGAAATTTGATTCACAGTGGTCATCCATCCAGGTACTCAGAAGCCTCTGTGGCCACAACTCAAGGTGGTCTGGCTACTGCTTCAGCTGGTGGGAGACCTTTGCATCATCCATGTGGTGCTGGTTTTATAGGGATATAGAATGTAAGAGTTGTGGGGTCAAGGAGGCTTCCATCTAGATTTCAGAATTTCTGGGAGGCCAGGCAGTGTGCCCCGAGAATGGGTGTGTTGTAGTGTGTGAAGCTTTGAGAGTGAAGCCAAACATGTAGTAGAGACCCCAAAATGTTGGAGAAGCCAGGAAATGGAATGTCTGGGGAAAGCCCCAAAGAGTGAGCAAAGCCATTCTATGAGAGAAGCTTTAAATCCTACAGCCACAGACAGCACCATAGGGGTGGGGCCACCTAAGCCCTTTGGAGTTCACATCTTAACACAGCTTTCCCTGGGTGCTGAACACAGAGATACAGAGTTTTATGTTTTCCCTGCTGTGTTTTGGTCTTGCTTGGGTCCCATTGGTGCCCATACTCCTCTTCTTTCCTTTTGAAAGAGGAATGTTTACCCTGTACCATTGCATTTTGGAAGAGTTCAATTTCTACAGGGCTTACAGCCAAGTTTGTCTTGAGTCTCAAAGGAGTTGAACTTTTCAACAATGATGGAACTGTTAAAACTTCGGCAACTCATACAAATGGATTAATTTTGTTTTGCATAAATAGATGTGCTTGAGTCTCTTGGCTGAGGGAGGAATGTTTTGATTTATAACTACATGTCCCCCCGAAGCTTCATTCAGTCATAAGTGAGCTTCTGGGATATGACTGGGTCATGGGGTCCTATACTCATTGGTAGATTAGACCACTGTGTTTATAGCTAAATGTGCTGTTAGGAGGTGGGACTCTATCAAAAGAGGTGAGTCCATGAAGATGTGGCCTAGAAAGTTATACCTCCCTTCCTTGCTCTTCCCTTCACTCTGCTTCCCAGCCGCCATGTGATGAGCAGCTTTTTCTCCACCATGCTCCTCTGCCATGCCATCCTGCCTTGGATCCAGCCAACTATGAACTCAAATGTGAGCCACAATAAACCTCTCCTCCTTCACTTTGTGGGTGTCAAATATAGTGTCTCAGCAACAAGAAAAGTGACTAAGACAAAGAGATTTTGACTTTTGAAAAATACTGAAACTGTTGACTCTTTGATGAAGGGAGTTTTGCACTTTTGATTCTACTCAAGATTCTTGTTAGGTGGAATTATGAACTTGCTATTGTATTTATATGGAGATTAAATATGTTTAAGATGTGTTTAGGTAGTAAATTGTAAAAGGGTAGGGTGTGGTGGATAGGGTAAAATTTTAATTTGATTGGCTTTGCAATTCACCTCAGGGATTGGTGGAGCATACTTCTAAATGTGGCTGTGTGGGTCATGGAAGGATTGGCTTGGGGTCTGTGTCTGATTCCTCACCCCATCCATTCTGGCACTCTTCTCCTACTCTGCTTTATAGCTGCCATGAACTAGGTAGATTTGCTCTTCTGTTCCAATCCATCATGATGTATCTGACTGGAAGTCGGCTGATCATGGACTGAAACCACATTAAACCTCTCCTCCTTTAAGTTGTGGGTGTTGGTATTGTGTTTCAGTGACAAAAGTCCTGCTGATTATATGAGGAATATGTATAATGTGAAAATTTCCAAGGATAATGTCTAAAATGTGATAGGTACTCCATAAGTGTTTGTTTCCTTTCGTTTGTTGAACTGGACTGGGTATCTTCTCTTTGCTTCTTCTGAATTGTTCTCCACACTTTCCTACCCTTCTTGGTATTCTAGAGAACAGACGTATATGGGCTCCATTATTGGTCTTTCTTGTCCTCTGGCTTTCACATGGGTTAGGCCAATGAGGAACATTGGTGGGAGATCAGAGGGAGGAGAGTGAAGTTGGACTATTTATTCCTCCAGGCTCCTCCCTGCAGGATGCCATGGGCTAATTGTGCCCCTCCTCAATGCAAAGTTACAGCACCCTGGAATTTCTTTCTAGATAACTTTTTCTCCTGGAAGCAGCTTATTCTTAGTGCTTTTACAGGCATGAGGTGGTAACACCCTCCCACATCTCTCAGGAGTTCATGATCTCTTGTAGCTTATCACCTCTTCATAAATAGTCCATTTATTAAAATTTCCTCAAATTATTTAATTTGAGTGTGTGTGCCTGTTTCTTGCTGGGACCTTGATTGTTGGGTACATTCTATTATCTTTTCTAGGTATCTTTAAAAAATGTTATTAGTACTTATACAGAATAGTGGTTTTAATTTTGGCATATTTGTGCATGCATAAAACATACTTTGAGGATTTTCATTGCCTATTACCTCTTCTCCCTTTACCCCTCCACTATCAGATCCCCTTCTTCTTCTCTAATAGTTTCCTTTTACCTTCCTATTATCTCTTTTTATTTTTTATTTTATTTTTTTAGATTTCACATATGAGAGAAAATATGCAATATTTTACTTTCTGAGTCTGGCTTATTTCATTTAACCTGATAATCACCAGTTCCATCCATTTTCCTACATATTACACGATTTTATTTTTTATGACTGAGCAATTCTCCATTGTGTATGTATACCACATTTTTTTATCCATTCATGTGTTGGCAAGCATCTAGGCTGATTTCATAAGTTAGTTATTCAGAATTGTGTCACAATACACATAGGCATGTGAGTATCACTATAATATGCTTATTTTAATTCTTTCCAGAATACACATTGTAGCTCTTTTTTTAGTGCTTGAAGGAACATCCATACTGATTTCCATAGTGGGTTTAATAGTTTATATTCCCACCAACACTGTAGAAGTGTTCATTTCTCCCCACAGCCTCACCAGAATTTTTTTTTTTTTGTATTCTTGATCATAGATAGCCATTACCACTGGCTTGAGGTAGAATATCAATGTAGTTTTGATTTCCATTTCCTTAATGGCTAAAGATGTTAAAATTTTTTTCATATACTTATTAGCCATTTGTACTTCTTCTTTTGAGAAGTGTTTGTTCAGGTATTTGTCCATTTATTTGTTGGCTTTTTGTGTTAAATTTTTTGAGTTCTAGATATTAATCCTCAGTCAGAGGAGTAGCAAGCAAAGGTTTTCTCACATTCTGCAAGCTATCTCTTCACTTCATTGTTTCCTTTGCTGGGTAGAAGCTTTTCAATTTGGTGTATTTGCATTTGTTTGTTTGTTGTTGTTGTTCTTATTATTATTACTACTACTACTACTGGAGTCCTATTCAGGAAGACTTGGACTGTGTCTAAGACATCTAGTGTTTCCCTGTAGTTTCTTTATTTTTCCTAGCAGTTTCATAGTTTCAGATCTTACACGAAGGTCTTTGATCAATTTTGAGGTGATATTTTTTATAAAGAATGAGAGAGAAGGATCTGGTTTCCATCTTCTACATGTGGATATCCGGTTTCCCCCAAATCATTTGTTAACCAGGCTCTCTTTTCTCCAACATGTTTTTGGTTCCTTTGCCAAGAATCAGATAGCTGTAGCCACATTAGTTTGCTTCTGTGTCCTCTGTTTTATTCCATTTGTGTATGCATCTATTTTTGTGCCAGTGTCATGCTGTTTTTTTTTTTTTTTTTTACTGTGGCTCTTCAGTATATTTTGAAAATAAGTATTGTGATGCTTCCCAACATTGCTCTTTTTTCATTGGATTTCTTTGGCTATTCTGGATCTTTTATGCTTCCATATGAATTTTAGAATATTTTTCTAGTTTTGTGAAAAATATCATTGGAACTTTGGTGAGGATTCCATAGAACACTTTGAATCAATCAACAGGCAACTTTGGTAATATAGCCATTTTAACAATATTTTTTTCTGCTAATCCATGAACAAGAGAAGTCTTTCCAACTTCTAGTGTCCTTTTCAATTATTTTCTTCAGTATTCTATAAGTTTCATTACAGAATACTTTCACCTCTATGATATTTATTAAGTTTATTCCTACGTATTTTTTGAAGCTATTTTGAAGGGAATTGTTTTCCTGATTTCTTTTTCAGTGGGTTCATTTTTGGTATGTAGGAAAGCTATTGCTTTTATGTTTTAGTTTTGTATCCTGCCATTTTACTAAATTTGTTTATCAGAGATCTAAAACTCTTGTACTGAAAGTTTTAGGGTCTTCTAAGTAAAGGATCATATAGTTTGTAAATAAGAATGATTTGATCTCTTCCTTTCTTGTTTGTATCCCATTCATTTATTTATTATTTATTTATTATTTTTTTTATTTTTTATTTTAAAAAGAAGAAAAAACAAAACAAATCAAAAAAAGAACAAATTTTCAAAACAACATAATATGAGGGCAACAATGGTCAATGCATTACGTATTATTATCTTTAAGTTAGCTATTCAGGATACCAGACATTAGCATTCAATTGTCCAAACATTATTGGTTCAAACCTTACTCTTCAATGAACTAAGTAAAATTGGTAGTGTATCTATCTTAACCATCATATATATATATATATATATATATATATATATATATACATTTTTTCCCCTTTCCCTTCTTTCTTTTCCCTATTCCAGTCTCTCTTCCCTATTCACCAATTTCTTTTTGATTCACCATGTCTATTGTACATTTTGGATCTTATTTACTCTTTCAGTTTCTCATACTAGAGAGACAATACGATGCTTACACATGTGCATCCGGTTTATTTCACTTATGAGTATTTTCTCGAGTTGCATCCATTTACCTATAAAAGTCTCCAGTTTATCCTTCTTTATGGCTGAATAGTACTCCATTGTATAAAAATACCACATCTTTCTTATCCATTCCTCAGTTGATGGGTATTTGGGTTGTTTCCAAGATCTGGCTATTACAAATTGTGCTGCTATAAACATGGGTGCACATATATCACTGTGGTACGATGTTTTTAATTCTTCTGGGAAGATGCCCAGAAGGGGAATAGCTGGGTGAAATGGAACCTCCAACCCTAGTTTTTTCAGGAATCTCCACATAGACTTCCACAGTGGCTGTACCAGTCGACACTCCCACCAACAGTGAAGAAGGGTTCCTTTTTCCCCACAGCCCCTCCAGCATTTGTTATTGGTTGATTTCTTTATAGTAGCCATTCTTTCTGGGGTGAGATGGTATCTCAGTGTTGTTTTAATTTGCATCTCTCGAATGACTAGTGATGTTGCACATTTTTTTGTATATTTATTTGCCATTAGTATTTCTTCATCTGAGAAATGTGTATTCATCTCAGATGCCCATTTTTGGAGTGGGTCTTTAAATTTGGGAGGTCTGATTTTTTTGAGTTCTTTATATGTTCTCGATAGTAATCCTTTGCCTGAGGAACAGCTGGCAAACATTTTTTCCCATGTTGTGGGTTGTCTCTTCACTCTGTTGGTGGTTTCTCTTGCTGTGCAAAAGCTTTTTAATAAGATGAGATCCCAGTTATTGATTCTTTGGGATAGTTCCCGTGTGGCTGAGTTTTTATTCATAAAGTCTTTGCCTACACCAATGTCTTCAAGGGTTTTACCTATCTTACCTTACAGCAGATTTAATGTTTCTGTTTTAATATTTAGATCTCTGATCCATTTTGAATTTAGTTTAGTGCATGGTGAAAGATATGGGTCTAGTTTTAATCTTCGGCATGTGTAGAGCCAGTTTTTCCAGCACCATTTATTAAAGAGGCTATCTTTCTTCCAGCGAATGTGTTTGGCACCTTTGTCAAAGATAAGGTGGCTTAGTATGTCTGGGGTTGCTTCAACATCTTCTAATCTGTTCCATTGATCTTCAGGTCTGTTTTTTTGCCAGTACCACACTGTTTTTATCACAGTAGCTTTATAGTATAATTTCAAGTCGGGGATTGTGATGCCCCCTGCCTTGCCTTTGTTGCCCAGAATTGCCTTTGCTATTCTAGGTCTCTTCTGATTCCAAATGAATTTTAGGATTGTTTTCTCTAATTCTGTGAGATATGCTGTTGGAAGTTTGATTGGAATTGCATTAAATCTGTATAACAATTTTGGAAGTATGGCCATTTTCACTATATTGGTTCTTCCTATCCAGGAGCAAGGGATATCTTTCCATTTTCTGATATCCTCTTCAATCTCCTTTTTCAGAGTACTGTAGTTTTCAGTATATAGGTCTTTTACATCCTTTGTGAGGTTGATTCCTAGGTATTTCATCTTTTTGGATGTTATTGTGAAAGGTATTGTTTCCCTAATTTCTCTTTCAGTAAATTTGTTATTTGTGTACAGGAAGGCTATTGACTTTTGAGTATTGACTTTGTATCCAGCTACATTACTGAATTTGCTTATTAAATCTAGCAGTTTTTTAGTGGAGTTTTTGGGGTCTTCTGTGTAGAGTATCATGTCATCTGCAAATAATGATAATTTAACTTCTTCCTTTCCAATCATTATTCCCTTTATTTCTTTCTCTTGTCTAATTGCTCTGGCTAAAGTTTCCAGAACTATGTTGAATAAGAGTGGGGACAGTGGACATCCTTGTCTTGTTCCTGATTTTAGAGGGAAGCCTTTCAGTTTTTGGCCATTTAGTATAATATTGGCTGTTGGTTTGTCATAGATAGCTTTTACCAGGTTGAGATAAAAACCCTCTATTCCAATTTTCTGTAGGGTTTTTATTTTTATATACATAATGTGATTTGATTGTTGTTATTTAACACCTTATTGCAGATTAATTTGTCAGATAACTAGCTGTTACCTTGGTAATTCAGGCAGGATCCTGACACTGTTATGAGGCATAGCATAGGAAAGTTTTGCCTGGATGCTGAGGGTGAGGCCGAGAGGCCTAGAAAGAGCTTCAGGGATTAAGCGATACACCATGTGTAAAGTATCTAGGAAGTATATGGCATAGAGAAGGTGTTTAATGAAAAAAAAATTGAGGTAGCAATGTCTAGAAAAATTTGGACCATGGGGTACTGTTTAGGGAGAGCACTTTGGAGGAAGGCCAAAGTGCTGAGTGACTGAAGCAAGGGGCATGTTGGAAAGCAGAGGGAAAGAGAAAATAGTACAAACGGTTAGGTGAAACATGTCCAATTGGCTGACCTGTTAAGGAATGTAAGGTTTGTTTGGAGGCCTTCCTCATGCTGAAAGGCATAGAAAGGCAATAAAAAATGAGGTTTGTTTTGTAGTTAAAGTATCTATTTTTAAATCTCAATTTTCATCCTAAGCTGCCTTGGATGTATCAATGCCACACAGAAATCAAGCAGGTCAGTAACCTGTTGGCATGAGAAATCACATTCTTTTCTCTGAACCCTCCTGACAGAGTAATAATATATTACAATCAAGTCAAGATAATTTACATGGCTCATAGAGCTTTTTTTTTTTTTAAACTGCACTTAGCTGTATTTCAGGTCAATGTTTTTCTTGCACTGAACAAAACAGTGCTTGCAACTGGTTTAGGGCTCTCTGTATGTCACTTTGGGAATGCATATGCCTATTCCAGGTGAAACTTCCTTCTCTAGAGAGCAGATGGGTGTTAAAATCTTGCTTTGGATTTCAAGATCTTTGGTGCTCAATTAGCTTGCATGTTTCTTTCTTCATCCCCACCGTGACCTTCAACTCCACTGGCTGCCTTCAGAAGGCAAGGGACTGCTATAAGTTTTGCATACTCACTATAATCATGAATGCATAAAAAACAAGGCAGGCTCCAAACACTAGTTATAATAATCATCATCATCAAACCTTGCCACATTTCAGGGGAACAGAACAAGGGCTCCAGGAAGAAATTATGCCCTGATTTAGATACTAAAATGTCACATTCCACTGGCCAAATCCTGCAGATGTTGTCCAGCAAGAAGTATCATGAGACATTAAGTATTCTCTTTGCAAGTTTACAGGGCTAAACAGACTTGCCTTTTTTTAGACTTATAAACTGGGCTGCTGGCTAGTCTGTTGTTTTTGTTTTTCAGCTCTTTGTTGTTGGCTGAGGTCAAAGGCAGGTTTCCTTGGCCCACCAGCAGTCTCATCTGGTCCATTCACTGGACTCTTCCAGAAATGTCTCTAGAAAAGTTACAACAAATAATGCCATGGCGTGTTCATTTCAACAAGCTACTTGCATGGCAAATGTAATTTAAAGGATCTCTTTAAATGATTGCTAGGATTTGGGGAACTTTTTAAAGCTGTTTGAAGTGCATACTTTCTAGAGGTTAACATTTGTTTTATATTTGTTCTACTTCTGGGTTCCTTCATCTTTTCATCCTCAGTCCGTCACTGTTTTAAGTAGCATTTACCTTCTCTTGGGATCCTGGTTTCCTCTCTGACTCTTTCCCTTTCCTCTTCAGACACAACTCACTTGGGCAGAGACTTTTCTATATGGGATGCTCTGTTTATGTCTTGTCATTTCTCTGTGCCCACCACCCTAGCCAGAGCTCCTGTTTATTCTGCTTGTCTTTTCAGCCACATTTCAAATATCTGATATTCTGGAGGCATCACCAGAGTCACATAATACATGTGAATACCATCTTAGCTTAAAGAAAGAACAGGGTTCACAAGGTCAGTTTTGTGAATAAATCAAGATTAGGCTGATTAACTTGAAATTGGCTGGCAGGAAAATGGTGTTTGTATATTTTCCTATAGATGGAGTGCCATTCCCAGCCATCTAACTTTTAAACATAGCTAACCATTATATCTATTATTTCTTAAAAGCTCAGCCCAGACATCTTCACCTTCCTGTGAAGCTTTGTTTACCATCAAGTGCATTGTGGAGGACCACCTGGACACCTGTCATTGAAAGAAGAGCGATTATCTCCATTTTGGCTAAACCTGGCCCTATTTCCATGTATTGATATGTACAGAGCAGGCTAGGACTTTTCCTTATTCCTTCAATTGGCTTTAAGCAATGCAAATCAGTCTAGCCAAGGTGCTTATGTGTGGTCTTTGAAGCAAAGTGGTGGGTCAGTATTACTCCAGCCTCGCAGCTCCCAAAAATCATGTTTGAGCCAGGCAGGAAGGAGAGCCATGCTCCATGTTGTTGGCTGGGATCGAGTCTTGAGATAAGAGGCTATGATTTCCCAGGGCATAAAAGATTACACATTAGAACTGAAGCACTGACCCCAAGACATTACATACTACCTCAAACTGTGTTATGCTGATTACTTTTTCTGCATTCCTTCTCTCTGCATATTGCAGAGGTGATTTCAGACCACCTATCTAGTCCAGCTCACAGCACTCACATAATTCCCACCATTCTCACAGTCACTCATCCTGAGCCACTCCCCTCATCCAGAGTTAATAAAACCCAGGTTCAGCCCTGGGTCAAGGCCTTTGTTCTGGTTATCCATCACCCTAGCTGGATTTAGGATCCCCTTGGCTCCCCACAACTACAAATATGCCTTAGTGTATTTATTCTCACCATGGGTTGCACTGGAAGTGGAAGATTGGAATTAACTTGCTAGAATTCCAATAACTTTTCCATGGGATTACAAATATAAACTTCCTGGACCATGACAAGGACCAGGAAGGGGTGTCTATAGTGCACTACTAACAACAGCTAACATATTGAGTACTTATGTGCTAGACATTATACATGTAGGAACTCATTTAATCCTTACAATCGTTCTGTAAGATAGGTGCTCAGTTATAATTTCCAGTTTACAAATGGAGAAACAGACACTGATAGTTTAAGCAAACAGTTGGCAAGCTCTAATACAAACTTAGACATTCAGGCCCCAAAGCCTATGGTTTACTGCCAATCCCTCCCCTTACATAGCTAATGTAGCATTTGTATTCCTACTAGTGTAATTATCTAGTTACTTTCCTGTATTTATATCTGTATTGAAAACTGTGCAAGGCAGAGTTGATGTCTTCTTTATTTCCATATCTCCAGGGCCTGGCATAATTATTTGTGCAAAATAGATGCTCAATAAAAGTTGAGTGGATGAGGGAATGAGTGAATGAATGAATGAACGAATGATTGTATTACAGTGGAAAGCACAACATTTTCTGAATTAGAAAAGCTGGATTTGAATCTTGGTTCTGCCTGTATGATTCTGGTGAAGTGATACAATTTTTTGAGCCTCAGTTTCTTCTTTTGTGAAATGGAAATAAAAGATACTGCAATATCTTATTCTGGGGGTTGAGTAACATGATGTATTTATTTTATTATTTATTTATTTTATTAGTATATGTTTAATTACATAATTATTACATTTATTGTGGGGAGTTTACATGTGTAAATAATACATCTTAATTTTTTTTTTGGCCACTAACACTACCATCCCTCCCTGCTCCTTCCAACTCTTGGTCCCCTTCTTATTTGCAAAAGCTCTATTTCCACTTTTTAAAAATTCTTTTCTCCCCATCCAATTTCTCTCCCTTCTTTCTACTTCTCTGGAATTTCTCATTCCCTATCTTAGTTACTTTCTTGTTGCTGGAACAAAATACATGACACCTACAAGTTAAAGGAGGAAAGATTTATTTTGGCTCACAGGTTGTAGAGGCTTCACTCCATAGTTTGTTGGCTCCATGGCAAGGTGGCATTGTAACATAGCATGGCATAGGAGAAACAGCTCATGGCAAGGCAGGAAGTAAGCAGCAAGGCATCAAGGGAGGAGGAGGGATATACACCCTTCCAGGACATGCACAAGGTAACTTAACTCTTTCCACCAGGCTTCACCTTCCAACATTATACCCAGCTATAAACACATCAGTGGACTAATCCACTGAAGAATATAATGCATCTTTGATCCAATTACTTCTCCAAAGCCCCACCTATGAGTGCATGAGGCTTTGGGGGACATTTAGATATAAACCATAACATTCCACCCCTGGCCCCCAAAGACTTGTGCATATCCTTTTATGCAAAAGGCATTTAGTTCATCTCTAAGTTGCCAAAGTCTTCAGTCTCAGCATTGCTGACAAGTCCAAATCCAAAGTATCCTCTGAGGTTTATGGCAAACTCTTAGCTGTGAGGTCCCATAAAAATGAAAGGAAAGTTAAACACTTCCAATATACAATGGCACAGGATAAACATTCCCACTCCAAAATGGAGAAATAAGCAGATAGAAAAGAATGAGACCAAGGGAACACCGAAATCCAGCAGGGCAAATATTAAATCCTATAGTTCCATGTCTGGTCCTGGGGGCAATACAAAATGTGTTCTCCAAAGGGCTTGGGTGGCCCCACCCCTAAACTCTATCAGTAGTTATAGCCCTCATGGCCTCTCCCTTGGGCTGACTTTGCTCACTTCTCATGGCTTTCCTCAGATGTTCCACTGGCTTTTCTAACATCCTGGCTTTTCTAACATCCTGGGGTCTTCACTGCACTTTCAGTCTCCCACTCACAGCTACGCACTGCCCTCTCAAGGGAATACTGCCTGGCCTCTGAGGCCTTCTCAAATCTGGGTGCAAGCCTCCCTGATCCCACAACTCTTACATTTTGCTTGCTTATAAAACCATAACCACCTGGATGATGTCAACATCTGCCAGAAGCTAAAGCAGTAGCTGGGCCCTTTTGCATCTTGCTGGTGGTTTCAGGGACCTCAGAGTGGCTGGATGGCTAAGCATTATCTTAGCCCCCAGGGCCAGACATGGAGAATCAATTCCCATTCCCTAAGCTGCTGCCATTCTGGAATGTGATGCCCTGGGGATCTCTTCTCAGAGCAAATTCTCTCATTTTGCAATTTTGAGCCTTCAAAGTGTGGGGCCATGCTGGTTCTTGTGATGCCTTCAAGCCATCTTTTCTATTGTCTTGTTCCAAAGTTCTTTTTTTTTTTTTTGTGGGTACCGGGGGATCGACCTCAGGACCTCGCGCGCCAGCAGGCGCCCGTGCTGCTGAGCGATATCACCGGCCCCTTTTTTGTATGTGGGTTCCGGGAGTCAAACTCAGGCCCTCGTGCTTGCCGGGCAGGCGCTTAAGCCGCTGAGCCATCTCACCGGCCCTGTTCCAAAGTTCTTGACTTTTTAATGTTAATCTTTTCAGGAACCAAGTTCTCTGCTCCATATTTGTAGGCTGTAACTTTACCAGAGCTTCCTCTCTGGCCAAACTCAAAACTTTTTACATAATTCTACTGGACTGTTTGCTCTTGATTTTCAATTTAGAGCTAGCTGAAAAGCACCCAACAGTAGGCATGACACTGCCTCAACATTAGACTGCCTTGAAATTTCATTTGCTAGATTAATTAGCCCACTGCCATTAATCTCATTCTCATGCAGTGTCTCAGGACAGGAGTGAAATATAAACAAATTTTCTGCCAGAGTATAACACATATGGCCTGGAGTCCAACTGCCAATGCAGTACTTACTTCCAACTAAAACCTTCTGAGTCTGATCTTTACTGCCTGCATCTATATCAGAATTCTGGCCTTCTGAGTTCTGAACAGAATCTCCCATCAAGCTGGGCTTAAAGCATTCTGGGACTGCTTCTTCAGCTGGTATCTCCAAACCTTTCAAAACACCTCCCAGATGCCAGTTCCAATGACTTCTGAACTCCATGGCTAGGTAGCATTACAGCAACAACTCCATTTCTCTGATAATGAAATCTGTATCAATTAGTGTTCCCTAGAGAAACAGAGTTACTATAAGATATAATAAATCCATATATTTGCAGACTGTAGATTGGAAAGATCCAGTCAAAAGTCAAAAGCCTAGAGATCACTGCAGTGTCCTATGTGAGACTATAAGGAAGCTGAAGGATCTGCTCTGAAAGACTGAGGAGTCTGTGCTGGAAGCCTGGAGATGGATGTCCAAAGATGATGGCAAAGACTGGAGCTCTTCCAAGGAAACAGAAGTGAGACATCCTTCTTCTTTCCCTTTTTATTCCATCCAGGCTACAAGCCTATTGAGAGGTGCCTGCACACCTAGGGTGGGACTTCCCTCTTCAGTAAGCACATCATTCAGACACACCCAGAACTATGCTAAACCAATCAGCTGGGCATTTCTTATTCAAATAGACTTCACAATTAGCAATCACACTCCCCCATTCATTTGAAAGATTCCCTTACTTCCTATTTATCTATATTTTTATTGCTATTTATGTGGGGTTTTTTTTGATTTCTCACATGAGATAAACCACCTGATAATTAAGGTTGTTTGTCTTACTTATTTCACTTAGTATTGCATTCTCAAGGCACATTCACCTACTTATGAACACTTCTAGTTTATTTTTCTTCATGGAAGAATAGTACTCCATTGTGTATAAATACCATATTTTCTTTATCCATTTATCTATTTATAGACATATAAGTCATTACCATGATTTAGCTATTATAAATTGGGCTGCTATAAACATGAGTATGCATGTATTACTGTAATATGATGACTTTTTATTAGTACATATTTGCAGTGCATGATTATAATTATCATGGGGAGTGGTGCATATACATAATACATTTTAATTCTTTTTTCTCATTATTTTTCATCCTCTATCTTTCCCTTTCCTCCCCACTTCTTCCAACTCTTGGCCCTCTTTCCATTTGCAAAATCTCTATTTCATCTTTTTTTCTGTTCAGTTATTTTTCCATCCCCTATCCCTTCTCTCCCTTAACACTCTCTCCATCTCTTGGACCCTATCCACTTTAAGAAGGTCTATTTCCTATTCACCTATCTTCTATTTTGCCCTCCTTCTCTCTCTATCTTTCTCTCTCTCTCTCTCTCTCTCTATATATATATTTGAGTTTTGTTATAAGAGAAACTACACAACATTTAAGCTATGTGTCTGAATTATTTCTAACTTATTTTACTAAATATTATGGTCTAAAGTTGCTTCCATTTACCTAGGAATGCCTGAAGTTTATCTTTCTTTATGGCATAATATTCCATTCTGTATAAATACCATATTTTCTTTATCCATTCATCTGTTGATAAACATATAGGCCATTTCCTAGAATTTGCTATTATAAATCATGCTGCTACAATTTATAATAGCTAAATCTTGGAAACAACCCAAATGCCCATCAACCAAGGAATGGATAAAAAGATGTGGTATTTTTATACAATGGAGTACTACTCAGCTATAAAGAAGGATAAACTCTAGGCTTTTATAGGCAAATGGATGCAAATCGAGACCATACTCATAAGTGAAATAAATCAGATGCACATGTGTAAACACTGTATTGTCTCCCTAGTGTAAAATACTGAAAGAGTAAATAAGATCCAAAATGTACAATAGATATTGTGAAAGGGGAACAAATTGCTTAAAAGGAAAGAACAACTGGGATGGGGGAAAGGAGAAAGAAAGGAAGGGAAAAGAAAATATATATACCTATGTATACACAAGATAGCTAAAATAATTATACTACTAATTTCTATTAGTTCATTAAAAAGAATGGTTTGTGCTTATATTGTTTGATTAATTTTTGATGTCTATATCTTGTAATCTGAGCAACTACTTTGAAGTTAACCATATGCAATATATTAACCATTGTTAATCTCTTATTATCTTGTTTTGAAATTCTGTATCATAGTTTTTATTTTTTCTCTTTTAAATAAGTAAATAAATAAATAAATAAATAAATAAATAAATAAATTGTGTTGCTATAAGCATGGGTATTCATGTATCCATGTAATGTGATGTATTTAAATCTTTTGGGAAGATATCTAGAAGGGGAAAAGCTGAGTCAAATTGAATTTATATTTTTAGCTTTTTGAGAAATCTCCACACTGATTTCCATAGAGGCTGTCCAAATTTACATTTACACAAAAAATGTAGGAGGTTTCCTTTTTCCCCACAGCCTTGCTAGCATTTGTTATTATTTGATTTCTTGATGATAGCCATTCATCCTGGAGTAAGATGGTATCTCAGTGTTGTTTTAATCTGTGTTTTTGTAGTGGCCAGCAATGTTGAACATTTTTTATGTATTTATTTGCCATTTGTTCTTCTTCTGACAAGTGTTTATTCATTTTGGTAGCCATTATTTGATTGGGTCTTTTATTTCAGGGAGTCTAAATCTTTGTTTAGTTCATTTTACAGTCTAGATGTTTGTCCTTTGCCAAAGGAATAGCTGACAATTTTTTTTCAATTCTGTACATTGTCTCTTCACTCTGTTAGTTGTTTCCTTTTTTGTGCAAAAGGTTTTTAAATTTGGTATGATCCAATTTGTTGGTTCTTTGTGTTATTTCATGTGCAATTATAAATTTGTTCAGAAAATCCTTGTATATTCCTGTATCTTTAAGAGTTTTAACTATTTTATCTTCCATCAGATTATTTTAACATTTAGATGTTTAATCTATTTTTATTTTAGTTTGATACATGATGAAATACATGGTTCTAGACTCAATCTTCTGCATGTACAGATCCAATTTTCCCAGCGCAATTTATTAAACAGTCTGTATTTTTTCCAGTGTATGTTTTTGCAACTTTTGTAAAAACTAAAAAGCTGAATATGCCTGGGATTGTTTCTTCTATTCTGTTCCATTGATCCACAGGTCTGTATTTGTGCTAGTAGCATGCTGTTTTTATCACTATAGCTTTGTAATATAACTTCAAATCAGGAATTATGATGCCTTCTACTTTGCTATATGTTACCTAGGATCACATTTGCTATTTTGGGTATATTTTATTTCCATATGAATTTTTTTTAGATCTGTGTGGAATGTTGGTATTTTGATTGGGATTGTATTTATTCACATAACAATTTTGAAAGTATAGTGATTTTGATTATATTGGTTCTGCCTATCCAGAACCATCCAATATCTTTCCATTTTCTGTTGTGTTCCTCGATCTCCTTTTCTGGAGTGATGTAATTTTCATTGTAGAAGTCTGTCACTTCTTTGATTAGGTTAAATTCTAAGTATTTAATTTCTTGAGGGTATTGTGAATGGTATTGCTTTTCTAATTTCTTTCTCAGTTAGTTCATTATTAGTGTGTAGGAACACTATTGATGTTTGAGCACTGATTTTGCATCCTGATACATTGTTGAATTTGATGAATTCTAGCATTCTTTTAGTTGGTATTTTGGGTCTTGCAAGTAGAGCATCATGTCCTTTGCAAATAGTGATACTTTGACTTCATTTTCTATACATATCCATTTTATTTCTTTCTATTTCATGATTGCCTTGGTGAATGTTTCAAAGACTATGTTGAAGAAGAGGAGTAGTAGTGGAAATCCTTGTTTATTACTGATTTTAGAGGGAAAGCTTTCAGTTTTCCCCATTTGATGTGATGTTGGCAGTAGATTTGTCATAAGTGGTTGTTATGGCTCATATCTTGACATCCTCCCAAATCCTCATGTGCTCATGGGTGGGGCTTTTCAGAGGTGGTTGGTTCTAGGGTGTGTGAATGTTGATTAAGGGTGTGTGGAAACTAAATTAGTTCACTGTTTCATTTAGCATAGTTCTGGGTGTGGATAATGGGAAGGCCAACGTTGGGTGTGGGTGGCACCAACAAATATGCTTGTAGCCTGGATGGAATAAAAGGGAAAGAAAGGCTTGCCACTACTGCTGCTTCCCGCCTGTCCTGCCATGGATTGTTACTCCTCTGCCATGTCCATATGCCATGCCACGCAGCATTGGAGCCAGGCAACTATGGACTGAAGTCTCTACAAGCTGTGAGCTAAAATAAAACTTTCCTCCTTTAACATGTAGATGTTGGGTATGTCTTAGTGACAAGAAAATAACTAAGACAGTGGCTTTTATCAGATTGAGATAAGGTCCTTATATATGTATTTTCTTTAGGGTTTCTTTATATCATGAATGGATGTTAGATTTTGTTAAGGCTTTTTCTGTGTCTATTGAGATGGTCATATCATTTTTGTCATTGTTTCTGTTTATGGTATGGATTACATTTATTGATTTGCATATGTTGAACCACACTTGTATCCCTAGGATGAAGCTTATATGCCCATTGTGTATGATCATTTTGATGATTTGTTGCCTTCTGTTTGCTAGTATCTTGTTGAGGATTTTTTTATCTATATTCACTAGAAAGGTTGACCTGTAGTTATCTTTCTTGGTTGTATCCTTGTCTAGTATTGGAATCAGGGTAATGCTAGCTTCCAAGAAGTACTTTGGGAGTACTCCTACAATTTGATCTCATTAAAGAGTTTTTGAGGTATATTGGTATTAGGTCTTTACTGAATTTCTTGTAGAATTTGAGAGTAAATCCATTAGGTTCTTTATTTTAATTTGGAGGTTTTTTACTGCTGTTTCAACTTCATTGTTATTAGATTATTCAGGATTTTTAGGTCTTGGCTCATTTTGGTAATTCATATGTATCTAACAATTTTTCCATTTAGTCCGTATTCTCTGGTTTATGGCATACAGGTTGATGAAATAGTTAGAAATGATTTTCCAGATTTTGGAGGGTGTCCATTGTGCTCTTACCTTTTTCATTTCTAACTGCCTTGTTTTATGTTTTTCTTTCATTTTTCTTGGTAAGATCAGCAAAGAATTTGTGCATTTTGCTTATTCTTTTAAGAAGCATTGTCTTCAATTCATCAATTCTTTGAATTTTTTTAGTCCTCATATTGTTGATTTCTGCTCTGATCTTTATAACTTCCTTCCTTGTAACAACTCTGGATTTGGATTGTACTTGGTTTTCTGGAACCTTGAGGTAGGTACATCATTAGGTTATTTATTTGGGCTTAAACTGCTTTTCTGATGTGGGGATTCCCAGCCATAAATTTACCTCTTAGGACTGCTTTTATTGTGTCCCATCAGAACTAGTATGTTATACTTGCATTATCATTTAATTCTAGAAACTGCCTTATTTCTTCCTTAATTTCTTATATGACTCATTGAATATTCAAGAGTGTGTTGTTTAATTTCTCTGCATTTATATAAATTATGTAGTTTATTTTGCCATTGATTGATAACTTAATTGCACTATGATCTCATAATGTGCATGGGAACATTTCAATGCTTTTGCGTGTATTTAATCATGTTTTATTAGTTAGTATGTGGACTATTTTGGAGAAAGTTCCATATACTGCCAAAAAGAATGTATTGTGCTGTTAGGTGGAACACTTTGTATATACATATTAAATCCCTTTGTTCAAATATTTGGTTCAACTCTTTTTAAAATTAATTTTATTGCTATATTTTAGATATTCATAATAATAACACTCATCATAGGGGATTTGTACTTGTACATGATGTATCTTGATTCTTCTTTTCTTCCTCATTCCCCTCCCCTCCCTTCAACACCTTTCCCCCTACTTATTTATGAAAGCTTTGTTTCCATTTTTTCCTTCTATTCTCCTCTTTTCTTTTCCCTTTCTTCCTTTGCCCCTCTCTGGTTCCCCCTCCCTTTAGAAAATTTTCTTCCTATTCTCCAATATCTATTATATATTTTGGTCCTTATTTACCCTTTTGGTTTTTCACACCAGAGAAACAATGTGATATTTACACATGAGTGTCTGATTTATTTCACTTAAGAGCATGGTCTCAAGGTGCATCCATTTACCTAGAAATGTCTCAAGTTTATCCTTCTTTATGGCAGAGTACTACTCCATTGTATTAAAATAAAGCCCACACCTTCTTTATCCATTCATCTGTTGATAGGGATTTGGGCTGTTTCCAAGATTTAGCTATTACAAACTATGCTGCTATAAACATAGATGTGCATATATCACTGAGGAATGATGCTTTTAATTCTTTCAGGAAGATACCAAGAAAGAAAATAGCTGGGCAAATGGAAGCTCTATTAACAGAATCAAGAACAAAAACCACACGATCATCTGAACAGATGCAGAAAAAACATTTTACAAAGTCAAACACCCATTCATGATAAAAATAAATCCCACAGAAAATTAGAATAGATGATCTTTATCTCAATCTGATAAAAGTCATCTATGAAAAACCATCAGCCAACATCATACTAAATGGTCTAAAACTGAAAGCTTTCCCTGTAAAATCAGGGACAAGACATGGATATCCACTATCACCACTCATACACAATACAGTTCTGGAAACATTAGAACAATTAGACAAGAGAAAGAAAAAAAAGAATAAGGATAAGTAAAAAAGAAGTTAAATTATCATTATTTGCAGATGACATGATACTCTAAATAGAAGACTCCAAAAGCACCAAAAACTTCTAGATTTAATAACTAAATTTAGTCACATCACTAGATAAAAAGTCAATGTTCAAATATCCAAAGCATTCATGTACACAAATAAAAACTCACCAAGAAAGAAACTAAGGAAACCATGACTCTCACCATAGGATAAAAAAAATGAAATACTTAGAAATCAATCTAATGAAGGAAGTAAAAGACCTTTACATTAAAAATTACAGTACTCTGAAAAAGGAGATAGAAGAGGATATCAGTAAGTGGAAAGATATCCCTAGTTCTTAGGTAGGAAGGACCAATATAGTGAAAATGGCCATAATTCCAAATTGTTGTACAGATTCAATGCAATCTTGATTGAAATACCAATAACATACACCACAGAACTAGAGAAAGTAATTCTAAAATTCATTTGGTAGCAGAAGAGATCTAGAATAGCAAAAGAAATTCTGGGCAACAAAGCCAAGGCAGGGGAGCATCACAATCCCTGACTTGAAATTATACTACAAGGCTACTGTGAAAATAACAGCATGGTACTGACAAGAAAACAGGCCTAAGGATCAATGGAACAGATTGGAAGATGCAGAAACAACTTCAAACACACTCAGCCACCTTATCTTTGACAAACAGGCCAAACATATTCACTGGAAAAAATCTAGCCTCTTTAATAAATGGTGCTGGTAAAACTGGTTTTCCCATGCTGAAGATTAAAACTTGACGCACATCTCTCACCACCCACTAAACTAATCAGAATGAATCAAAAATCTAAATTTTAAAACAAAAACACTAAATCTGCTGGAAATAGAATAGATAGAACACTTGAGGACATAGGTGAAGGCAAAGACTTTATGGACAAAACCCTGACCACATAGGAAATAGCACAAAGAATCAATGACTGGGATCTCATCTCATCTTTTGCACAGTAAAAGAAACCATCAGTAGAGTGAAGAGACACCCCAGAGTGGGAAAACTTTTTGCCCGCTTTTCCTCAAAAGACTAATAACTAGAATATATAAAGAACTAAAAAACAAAATCAAACCCCCAATATTTAAAGAACCAATTCAAAAACAGGCATCTGAAATGAATAGACACTTCTCAGGTGAAGAATTAGAAATTGCAAATAAATATATGAAAAAATGTTCAACGTCATTGGTCATTTGAGAGATGCAAATTGAAACAACACTGAGATTCCAACTCACTCCAGAAGGAATGGCTATTATCAAGAAATCAACCAATGTCAAATGGTGGCAGGGCTGCGGGGAAAAAAGAACACTTCTCTACTCTTGGATAGTGGGTGAACTTGTACAACCACTGTGGAAATCAGTGAGGAGATTCCTCAAAAATTTAGAAGTTTCATTTGGCCCAGCTATTACCCTTCTTGGTTCAACTCTTATATTTCTTTGTTGATTTTTTCTTTAGTTGATTGATCTACTTGTGACAGTGGGGAAGTATCACAGTATAATTGTGTTGGTTTTATTCAGGTGTTTTTTATGTCCAGTAATGTTTGCTTTTATAAAGTTGGGTGCACTTCAGTTTCATGCTTATATGTTTATAATTGTTACCTCTTCCTGTTGAATAGTTCCCTTAACCAGTATTTAGCGGGTTTTTTATTTTTTGCCTCTTCTGATAAGTTTTGTTTTAAAGTCCACTTTTCTGATGATAGGATAGTTACTCCTGCTTGTTTTTGCATTCCCATTGCAAGGAACACTGTTTTCCATCCTTTGATTTCTTAGTCTGTGAATTCCTTTTGGTAATAAAGTTGTTTCATGTGTATAGCATAGTGTTTGATTTTGTTTCTACATCCATTCTGCTAATCTGTGTCTTTTGATTGGTGAATTGAGACCATTCACATTGATGGTTTTAACTGATGTGTATTGACTTATTCTTATCATTGTATTTTTTCCTGCTACTGATTTTTTTCTTTCACTTATCCTTAATTGCTCACCCTACATGATGCATTCATTCTATTCGACATTTTGGCATTGTTAGCTTCATTTTCTCTTTATAGTGACAATGAAGCGAAACTCTCAAACTTCCTTGAGAATTTTGGGGCATGTTGGTTTGGTCATCATGATAATTTTAGGTGCTCTTTATCATGAAAATGTCTTGTTTCTCCATCAGTTTCAAAAGATAATTTTGCAGGATATGTCAGTGTGTTTAGAAGTTGTTTTCTTTTAGGGCTTGAACCACTTCACTCCAACTTCTTTGTGCCCTTAATGTTTGTGGTGAGCAGTCTGCTATAAATCTGATGAGTTTTCCCTTATAAGTGATTCATTGTTTTTCCCTAACACCTTAAGATTCTTTTCTTGTATTGAAATTCTGGTATTTTGACTATAATGTATCATGTATTTGTTCTTTCATGATCCTGACTATTTGGGGTCCTATATGCCATATATATATATTTTTTTTTTTTCATGTTTGAAAAGTTTTGTGCTATTCCTTCTGTATGTAGGTTTTTATGCCCTTTGTGCTTTTTTGATTTTTCACTAATTTTAGTTAATCTTTGATTAGTCATTTTTGTACCATGTAGCATTTATTGGATCCATTTATCGTGTTCTCTAAAATCTGTTAGATCCATTTGTAGTGTTCTCTTGTTTTTTTTTAATGGTATGTCTTTAATTGATCACCAACCACAGCCCTGTCTTCTATGTCTGACACTCTGTCCTCACATTTAGTTGCTTCTACTCCCTATACTTTCAATAGTATTTTTAATCTTATCCATTTCTGTTTAGAATTATTTTATGGACTCCAGTAATTTTCTATGCTGGGCATTCATGTCCTGCACCTTTCTTTAGCTTTGCTACTTCTTCATTATTGTTTTCTGTAGATGTACTGATCATTTGTTTCTTTAGGATTATTTTCTATTTAGATACATCTTCTTTTAATTCATTCAGCACTTTATTGATCAGTTTTGTTACTTTTACTGTTATCCTTTCTGATATTTCTGTTGTGTGGCTTTTGATTTTCTTGCCTTCCATGCCCCCTTGGTTGGCTTTAGCAGATTTGGGAGTTTTTGGAAGCCATTTATTGCATTTTTTTATGTTTCTATTTTTGTATATTTGTTTTCTGTGCTGTTTTTCTGATGTGGGCATTCGTACTTATAAATTTCCCCTTAAGACAGTTTTTAATGTTTCCCATATGTTCTGTTGATTATAAGTTAGTAGCGTTGTTGCTAGTATGGAGAATTCTTTATTTACTGTCTACATTTCAGAAATATCCTCTGGACATGGCTGACTCTTGTCCTTTGTTTCTGCCTCAGGATCCATCCACTTCCATTTACTTGGGAGAGGAGGGTGCAGCTTATTTGGCCCCATGCCATTTCTTCAGAAATGGACCACAGTATTGTTTATGATACACGGACAATCCAGATATTGGTGTGCAGAAAAAAACAATTGATAGCAACAACTCTGTCACCTTGGTTTTAGTTGTAAAATCAGCAAAAACGGTGGTGTCTAATACAAATCAGATATTGACATACCTTAAAAACCAATCATGTACTACCCTTAACTGTAGCAAAGAGATCTATGGTTATAGTATAAACACTAAGACAACCCAGATATTGATCTACAGTAAATATCTACTCAATTGAACAACTTTACCTCCACTAACAATAGAACAGAGTTCAACCCTAGCAAGATATAGTTTACTATGTATAGATTCTTAAAACTACATGGTTATACTAGTAAGAATAAAGTTTTCAGGAAATGGGATCATTATATAATTAGAATTTTAAAGATTAAGCAGTGGAAGCTTAGAAGGTGACAAAAGTGAAACAAAGTATCTTATTGAGGCATAAAAGAAAATTAGAAGTATTAGATAACAAAAATGTAACAGAAAAAACCAACAAGTAAAAGGAGGAATAAAAATAGTAAACTAAATTTAAAAAGAATAATAAACTAATTAGGACAGAGAGAAAAGAAAGGAGAAAAATGATCAATTCATACAAACAAAGATAATAATAATAATAAAAAGAAAAAGAAAGCAAGAGATAAAACTTCAAACACCACAGACAATTAGAGAAAAAAAATGGGTCCAAATGAAAATTGTATGTACTTCCAAATGAAAGGTTTCTGGCTAGAACCTGCAGTCTTTGGGAATCAGCAAGTCACAGTCCTCTTCACTCCGCTTCACAGCCTGCTGGTTTGTGAGGTGACCCCTCAGCTTAAGAGGTCTCCTATTTGTAAGCCTCAGATCACGGCAACTGTCAAAGCATCACCACTCACATTGGTAGCCAGAGAAGCAATCAGACCACTGGTCTCCACTGGATATAGGCAACAGGATTGGGGTTCAAGCAAACTGCTGGACTCAATGATATCACCCTCAGATTCAGCCACCTCTGAATGCTACACCCACTAAATCTGGCCTTCTACTACTGAAATCAGGCCCTGTGTCTTTCCTGGCTGAACTTGAACTTCTCAGGGGATATCAAGAGATCTATGTCTCACCCTCACCTTCTCTGTATCTGTCTCCCATAGGTTTCTCTCACCCAGTCTCTGTGGTAGGATAACACTTCAGTCCTGGAATGAAACTGTTTGTTGGGGTGTTGCCTCATCCTTGATCTGGTTTGTCACTTGGTAGTCACTTCTGCCACCCTGTGCTAAGTAGAACCAAGGTGCCGAGCTGTTTGATGACTGTAGCACTGAGGGTTGGTGGGCTTCTCCTTATGTGGTGTGGTGGGATTGGTCCGACATGATGTTTTCAAAGCACCAAGAACAGTAAAGGTGTTCAGTATATGGTTTTATTCATCCAACCATCTCTTCATTCAAGAAATCGTTATTGAGCACATGATATGTTCCAGGAACTATATTTGTTGGGTATATACTGTGAACAAAACAGAGTTCCTATCTTGTGTAATTACTTCTAGTGGGGGACGGAGAACAAAATAAATGTGTAAGCAACTTAAGAAATATATAACACTGGGCCGGTGAGATGGCTCAGCAGCTTAAGCACCTGCCCGGCAAGCACGAGGGCCTGAGTTCGACTCCCGGAACTCACATACGAAAAAGGGGCCAGTGATATTGCTCAGCGGCACAGGCGCCTGCTGGCACGCGAGGTCCTGAGGTCGACCCCCCGGTACCCACAAAAAAAGAAAAGAAATATATAACATTTAGAAAGAAAGAAAGAAAGAAAGAAAGAAAGAAAGAAAGAAAGAAAGAAAGAAAGAAAAAGAAGAAAGAGAATAACTGAAAGGCTAGTTCATTTACATAGGAGAATAGGGAGATGCCTTCAAGGAGTGATGCTGACATTGAGGATTGAAGGATGAGGAGGAGCCAGGGAAATGGAAAGCCAGGAGATGATCACTGTATAAAGACAGAATAACCAATATAAGTTTCTTGATTTTAAAAAATGACAGTGTTCAAAGAAGAGAGAGGAAGCTAATATGTCTGGCATCTGGTAAGTGAAAAGTAGAGAGTCAGGACATATGGTTGGAGACATAGGTTGTGGCTAGATAGTTAAGCATATTCTACTTTCTGTTTAGGATTTTGGATTAACCTAGATGCAAAAGAAAGTTTTAGCTAGATTTCAAGTGAAGGTGTGTGTCTTTGTCACGTTCTTGTCACTGAGACATGATACCTAGCACCTTTAATATAAATGAGGAAAGTTTTATTTTGGCTCATTATATAGGTTTCAGTCCATAGTCTGCTGTCTCCAAGGCAGAATGACATGGTAGAGGAGCACAGGAAAGGATAGCTGTTCATGGAATGGTGATAAGAAGCAGAGAGAAAGTCAAGAGAGGAGGTGGGAAGGGAAATATAATTTTTCTGGTTATGCCCACAGTGACCTGCTTCTTTTGACCAGACCCCCACCTAACAGCAAATCAGCTGTAATGCCAGTCACTTTCCAAAGGACCTGTATATAGTCCCATGAACTTTTAGGGGGATATTTAAATATAAACCACAACACAGTGGTATAATGTTATTTATATTTTTGGCAGCTCACTTTGGTTATTGTGTGGTATGTGGATTTTAAAGGGCAAGAATAGAAGGGAAGCCAGTTAGCAGCTTGTTGATATAGTCTAGGTGAAAATTTACAGTACTCTAGTTTGGAGATTGTGTCTGTGGAGATGAAGGAAAATAGTCATAGTTGAAATACATTTTAGAGGTAGAACTTTCATAACTGGATATTGTGGAGGGTGGAAATGAAGTAATCAAGGATGATTCATAGATTTGAGCTTGAACAACTGAATGGATGGTGTTATATTTATTGAAGCAGTGATGGCTGAGAAAGAAACAGAATTGGGAGAAAAATGAGTTATGTTTAAGACATGTTAAGTTTTATATGCTTACAACATATCAGAGAAGATGTCAAATAGATGGTTGGGTTAATTTAATAGTTTATTTTATCTGAACTTGTCTGTATTAAGTCATGCCCATATAGTTGGTAAAACATTATTTCTGACTATATCTGTGCAGGTGTATCTGGAAGGAATTAGCATTTGAATAAGTAGACTGAGTAGAGAAAATCCATCTTCATCTAATATGATCAAGCACAGTCCAAACCATTGACATAGATGGAACAAAATGAAGAAAATGAATGAAATAATTTTCTTTTCTGAAGTTGGAGCACTCATCGTTTTCTGCTTTCAGACACCAGAGTCCCTGGTTTTCAGGCCTTCAGTCTCTGGGTTACACCAACAGCCCCTTACTTGTCAGGTATTCAGTCTCAGAGTGGGAGTTACACCATTAGTTCTCCTGGTTCTGAGGTCTTCAGACTCAGACTGAATTACTCCACTGATCTTCCTGGTTCTCCTGCTTGAAGATAGCATATGGGACAGGACAGAGTTGGGGGATATCAATTAGGAGTCATTCATCTATGAATGACATTTAACATTATGGGAGTTGATGTAATTATCTAAGCAAGAGTATAGACAGAGGAGAGAATAGTAATAATAATGGTAATAATAATTGTCTTACTTACTTTTCTCATTGCTGAGACAAAATACCCAATGCTCAAAGTTGAAGGAGGAAAGGCTTATTTCAGCTCACAGTTTGTAGAGGTTTCAATCTATAGTTGGCTGGCTCCAAAGCAGGGTGGCATGGCAGGGTTATCACAGAGGAGAAACAGTCTATGACAGAGCAGGCAGGCAGCAGGAAGCAGTGAAGCAAGCCCGCCTTTCCCTTTTATCCCATCCAGGCTAGAAGCCATTTGGGTGGTACCACCCAAACCCAGGGTGGGGCTTCTCATTACCCACACCCAGAACAATTGTAAGCCAATTAGTGGACTGATCCAGTACCACACACTCTTAATACCAGTATCACACCCTTAATCTACAGTTACACACCCTAGATACAGCCACCTTTTAAAAGCCCCACCTATGACCTCATCAGGCTTTGGGAGACATCTAGATACAAGCCATAACATTAATGTTCAGTGTTATAGCAATAGTGAATATTAGCAAAGTGTTTATTAGATTCTGGGAATTGTTCTAAGTAGTTTATATCTACATTAACTCATTTAATATTTCCAACAGTACTATGACATAGGTGCTATTATTTTCCTACTTTACAAATAAGGAACTTGAGGTACTGATGGATTTAAGCAAATTGACCAAATTTACACTAATTAGCAGATAAGATTCACAACTAGGCAGTTTGGCTTCCAGGTCAATTCTCTTTACTATACTATTATTGCTTCTCAAGAGAAGGGAGTCCAGAATCAAGCCTTGGGGCTCCATTAACATTTAGAGGGAAGGAAAAGTAGCACCCATCAAAGGAAACCAATAAAGAATAGCAGCAGAGTATGGTGTCATGCCAGCCAGGTAAGAAAAGAATTCAATAAGGAGTAAGTATTTATGCATATTAAATATTTTGGGGCCAATAAGCACGAGGATAGACAGGTTTACACTGGATTCATTCATATGAAAGTTATTGGTGTTCTGATAAGAGCAGTTCCTTCTTTAATAGTATTTACCATTTTTCAGAAGACTCCTCTCTTCAGTAAGTTCCATCCTTTTTCAACTTTAGTGACTCCCTTTAGTATTATAATTGGCCTCTTTAGCTAGTGTCATGGTTTAGATATATAAAGTTCCCTAAATGTCTCATGTGTTCAGAGCTGGGGCTTTCAGAAGGTGATTCAGTCACCAGGGCTCTAACTCATCACTGGATTAATCCATTGATGAAACCATAATTTGATGGCATTATTGGGAGGTGATAGAAACAGGAGGTAGTGCTGAATTGAAAGGAGTAGATCCTGGAAATATCACCTTGAACACTATATCTACTTTCCACCCCTAACTTCTGGCTTTTTCTATTCTATGCTTCCTGGCTGCCATGAAGTGAAAACTTCCTCAGCTGTGCACTTCTATCATAATATTTCTGCCTTGGAGCCAGCCAAACACAGACTGCAACCTCTGAAACCTTGAACCAAAGTAAATTTTTCTTCTTCTAAGTTGTTTTTTCTCAGGTATTTAGTCACAGAAATGAAAAAGCTGACTAACACAACCATGAATTTCATATGCCACTAGGTATTTGCAACTAGATCACTTCAATTTTTTATGGGTTATATTTTAAGGAGCATTTTATATTTAAACTTTTATCTCATTGTCTTATTTTGAGGTGTCACAATCTAGTTTACTTGAGTTTTAAAATTTCTTCTGGAGCTATTTCCCATGTTGTGAGAGGACTTACATAAAAGGCTCTTTCCTCAGTCCCATTGCTCCTACTTCCTCAGCTGGTTGATTCAAAGTGGAAAAGAGAACAAGATTCCTGGCTGTTTCTGAATGAAAAAGCACGAATTATGTTACTCGGTGATTCTGATGTATAGAAATCTTTCTCTACTGTTCTATGCTTGAGTAATCAAGAAATAATGTCTAAAAGTTAAATTTCCCTGCACCAAGAATAATGATTCTTACTAGGTAGTTTAGAGTAAGGCCAGATCACGTGACTAGTGTCTCTAATTAGCCTCTCTGCAAGCTCTAGTCTAGAGTCCTTATTTAGGGCACAGTGGTACTTAGAAAGGGTGTGATTCATTTCTGCCAGTGTGTTTTAACACATCTGAATACATCGAAAGGAAACTCATTTCCAGACAGAGTATACTTGAACAGTGCTGCCTGGGGAGGGTGAATAATGGCACACTTCAGCCTCAATAATACAAGACACTTGAAGAGGGAGCCTCCTCATATTTTCTGATAAGGAAAAGTAATGCCCTCAATAGGATGTCATAAGCTGGTGGATGCTGTCTCAAGCTCAGGAGAGCAGATGGCAAGAGCACAGCAAGAGTTTGACAAATGCATATCACTATTTCTCAGTAACTTTCTCAAAATATGTCAACATTGGCCTTCTCTGGAGATCTCAATTAAGACATTACTTTAAAGGAGAACATTCACATAGCTGAATTCATGAAGAATTCACAGAGCATTCATAGAAAACGCTGAGTTGATTTTCTTAGAGAGCTGACTGAGTTCCTTACCTGTGTTTGCCATTACATATAGGATTTGGAATTCTTAGGGTTCAAGAAGTCAAAGCTTTTGGCCTCTCCTCACAAATGTGTCTTCCTCTTGTAGAAATGGTACACGCTGAATACTTACTCCAAAACATTGACTATTTAGTTGTTTTATAATCATAGAATTCCTAGGCAGAGGTATAGAAAGGGTCATCATTGGTGCTGAAGGCATCAGTAAAAAGGAATGAGTTATAAGAGGACCTGTGATCCTGGAACACTAGAATTGATCTGATGATAAAATAAAGAGGCTGGAAAGGGAGACATCTTGAAAGCAATTAGAGAAAGGGAAATTGCAATGGTGAGAGGAGTTCTGAAACCAAATTATCTTCTAGCAACAGAGATAAAGCAGAGGGAAAATAGCTCCTGAGATGATGAAAACCCACATGAGTAAGTCCAAAGAAGGGCTTCATTGTTTAACACTATCCCTTCTATGTATCTAGAAGAAGGCAAGAAGAGATTCTCTGGACTTTTATTCTACCCAGAACTAAAAGCAAAGAAATGCATGAAGTGAACAGAAAGAAAGGCAGAGAGGGGCCTTGCCATTAGATCAGAAATAGAAACATCTGAAATTTTCCACTGGAAAAATTTGGCAGGATCAGATACTAGTGGGATATTAAAGAAATCTCATTTTGATTCTTACTGGCCCGCATAGTACAAGGGTGTGGCATGCTTAGAACAGCTTCCAGTCCCGGGAGAAAAATGTAACCATGAAAAGTTATTTTCCTATGTGAGAGTTGAGGATAAAATAATTTTTTAAAATTTTTATTTTTATAAACTCTTCAGATTTGCTACAAACTTGTGATCCCAGTGAAATCTATCTCAGAGTCAGCTCTTCACCTCAACCAAATTCTACTACATCAATGATGATTACCTTCTTCTGAGCTTTCAAGTAGAACATTTTTAACACTGAGCAATCAGTTTTTTTGGTTCTCTGCCTGGAATTTAAACTTAGAGTTAGATTCTTCATAAAAAGGACAGTATATTGGCCAAAGTTAGGCCCTAGTTATAATCAATGGCAGTTTCAAATGGATGAAAACAAAGGACAATTTACTGCAATTTTCCAGAATTTCATCAGAGCTTGAGATTCACCCTAAAGAAAGTGAGTGATAAAATATAGCCTGAATAATTTATCTGGGCATTGGGAGCTTGGTGCCTATCAAATTAGGCCAGGCCTCAAAATCAGCAGAAGACTAAGGGTAAAGGTGTCAGGGTCACATTCCTAATAAAATAAACTTCTCCCATCTACTGGCAGGTACCTAAAATTATTTTAGAAAGGGACAAGGCCTTTATTTTATCCTTCTTTGACTCTCCTAAACTTTTTAACATGGTCACATTACCCAGAGGTGTTAGATCCTTTTGTAGACCAGATTTTTCATAGCACATTAGTGTACTGCCTGCTTAAAGTGGCAACGTCAAATATTGGAGGGTGAAAAAGGAGGAACTGAAAATATAAAAGCCAAGTGACTGACTTTATAGTTTTGTAAAGATCACTAGCCCTATTAAACTTGGAGTTCTAGGAAAATTCACTCAAATTGATGGTAAGATTCTTCTTAAAGCAAGTAATACTTTCATCTAGATGAAGTGTCAGCATTGTGACTTTGGGAAGTACTTGAAGGGCTGCCAGTATTTTGCATGCAGATTGTAGCATTTTTGACTTAGCAGTTCTTTTGGCCTCTCCTACAAGCTTGATGAAATCTATAATAATTTTTAATTAGTACTTGTTTGTAGTGCATAATGTTTACATTCTTTGTAGAGAATTAGTATATGTAAATTTATTTTCTTTCACCCCCTTTCTTTTCCCTCCCTCCCCCCTCTTCCCCCCTCCTTCCATCTCCTGATTCCCTTCTCTTTTTGTACGTTTGCAATACATAATGTTTACTTTCCTTCTGTACAGTTGATACACGTACATAACATATTTTAATTCCTTTTTTGCATTCCCTTTCCCTTCCCTTTCTCCCCTCTCCCTCCATCTTTTGATCCCTTTCCCTTTTTAGAAAGATCTACCTTTCTACTTCCTATCATCTAGCTTTTATTTGGTCTTTATTTATACTTTGGGTTTCTTATATAAGAGTAACCATGAAATATTTAAGCTCATGTGTCTGATTTATTTCACATAGCATTATGGTCTGTAATATATTTACTTTTTAAGAAACGCCAATTTCTGATCAGCTGGTTTGATAAGATGCTCTTTTTTTCAAATTATTGGATTACATTCAATAATTCATGGATTATTCTTAAAAACAATCTATTCTGGGTAAATCCTCATACACATAGTGGAGTCATGGCTAGCAGTCTATACAATAATGTTTTAATTAAAGAAACACCTTAGCAAGTCCTTTGAGGAGAAAAATAATACAGTCAAAGACAGCTGGTGTCCAGCATCAGAATCTGGCACATGCTGGATCTCTGGGGGTGCCACACATCTGAGTTCCTTTTCAGTTTTGACCGGGATGGTTTTCTGCAGCTTGTCAGTGGCCATCCTCTGCGACAGAAAAGCAGTCACACAAGAAAAATGTTAGCAAGAATGATGTCTGAAATTTCTCTTTATTTTAGTAAACACTATTGCCACCTCAATTATTATCTTTCCAACTTATTTGGCCAAAAAGGATTTGTCAATTTACATTTCTTTTGATCTGGGGTGAAACAACAACCAGAGGTAGAGGAGTAGCAGGTGGCTGGTCACAAATTTCAAACAGGTGCAGGAGTAATGAGTGTGCATTTGAAGTATTTTGATGCTGTATGGCTTGTATGGAGGAACATATGCTGAGAGCAGCGAGACTTATATGCTCCTTTCCAAATAAAACACTCTCAGTCTATGCTGCATCACTACTGCTAGGTTTTAAATAGCCAACATTGTAGGAGAATATGCCATTGCCAAAGCCCATCACAAACTCCCAGAGGATACCTGGCACTCATGCATCATTGCTTTTCTTTAACTTGTAAACAGCATTGAACTCTTACCTGAATTGTGGAAGCAACAAGAAAAGGAGATGGAGGCAAATAGCCAGGAAAACATTACACTAAATACACACTTATTACCATCAGTGCTTCTTCCCATCCTTCAAGTAATCCTGCCTTTAATCTATTGGAATGGTTAGTCCAGGATAAATTGAGTTGAGGAAAAACTCAAGATAAAACATTCTAGATTATAGCACTTGAGGTAGTTGAAATATCTTACACACAACTGAGGCTCAAGTCACAGTAAGTAATTTAATAAATACTAGGAAATATAAACACTTGGGAAAAACTAGGTTAAAATTATGTCATGATGTTATTGGAATAAAGAAGTAATTATGGTTATATTGAAGGTAACATTTTCAGATAAAAGAAGAATACTTACAAACCCTCTAACTGCAGCTTTTTTCACTTTCCCATTTCCTTTTTAAGTCTGCATCCAAATGCATGCTACTTTTTGCATAGTTTCAACTGAAAATGAGCATAAACTTTGTAGTGCTTTTCCTCATAACATTGAATCCTAAACATTGTCAATATCTCCACCTAATCTTCAGTCTTTTTAAAGTTTTCATTTATTTATGATTATAAGATTTTTATAATTATGACTATTATGATTATTATAAGGTTATGATTATTGTAGAAAATTTGGGAAGTACAGAAAAAAATCAAAAAAGGTCACCCATAATTTCACTATTCAAATGCAACTACTAAAAACATATTGGCCTATTTCCTTCTACATTTTTTGCAACCACTGTATTTTTCTTTACGCAATCAAGATTATACTCTCTATACACATATATGTATGTATTTTTTGTTTTATTGTTATATAAAAAGCATTTTACTATGCTCTTACAAATAATAATTATTATAAACACACTGTATGAGGACTGCATCTTTTCCATTTTTGGAAGTTCCCTAATGTTAGATTGTTTTGCTATTTCCCTAATACCAACAATGCTGCAATTTACATTCCATTACTTGGGACAGTGCTAACTGCTATAATAAATAGGCTACTGTAATGACCAAAGTCAAAGAGAAATGTGTTTCTCTTTCAAGTAAGGGAATAAATTACAAGTCAGGTCATACTTCTTAATGAATTCATTCAAGAATGTGGTTATTTTCCTTTTTCTATCAGCCTTGCTGAAAACTGTGTCACTGGAACATACAGGCTCACACGTGCTCAGAAATAGAATATGACGAAGGTATGCCTATTTATTAAGAGCTTTGGGCAGGAGTGGCTCATGCTTTTTCTTGCATTTCATGGTCAGCAAGTGAAGCCTGAAGCTGTAGTATAGCTGGGCAACCATGTGCCTGACACATCTGTTACTATGGAGGAAGGAGGAAAAAACGTGGGAGAGAGCAGGCATTTTTGGCCACAAACATTTATGTGCATAAATATTTGCTGACATTTCAGTATATTTTTAGGATATATTCTTAGAAAGAGACTATATATGACTCTTTTTATACTAACTACTTCACTTTTGTTGTCCTATTTTTATTAATCTCTTAGCTAAACTGAATGTTTTAAATAGTTTCTTTAGAGAAGGATACCTGAATGATGGACATCCTGAGCTCTTGCACATCTGAGAACTTTTTCATACTTTCACATATGAAAAGAAATTTCTCTAAGTATAAAATTGTTGGCTCACAAACTTTCCAGCTAATACTTTATAGTTACGATCATTTTGTTTTCCAGCATTCATTCATTCAACAAATATTTATTGAGCATCTACATAGGCCAAGGATTGCTATGGGTCCTGAGAATAGAGATGTGGACAAAACAGATAAAAAGCCTCCATCCTCACAGAAAGTGGATTGTACTTGGTTTTTCCTGTTTGCTCCCCAATGCTGAACCATCCTTTGCCTGCTCTGTGACTTGAAAGACTGATTCCTGCAGACAGCCTTTCCCTGAGTATGATGGCTGTCTTTCCCTTATTTCCTTCAGTCAGTGGTACAGGCACGAGATTGCAAGTCAGGAGAGAAAAATCTAGGATCCTCTTATCTGCTCTCTTCCTTCTTCTGCATTTCATTTCTGACAATAGTTATATACCTCCAGTAAGCCTCATTTTCTATAGTTCCATTTTTCTTATTGAAGTGATCTGGGACTAATTCTGTTCATCTCCACAGTTTTGCAAAGGATGTTATGATCAGGGTTACAGCAGGAAAGATCTGATGTATTCATGGTTTGACTAGGGCTAATTTAATGACAAGACTACAGAGTTATTGACAGGGTTAGGGAACCAAGAAGGCATCGTGAGTCATTCATGTGTAGCAAGAATAGAAATTTATTTCTACTGGCAGGCCAGAAAGCACCAGGGAAGTGGATACTAGAACCAGATGAGATGTATTGATAAGAAAGAAGGTTTCTCAGACAGGTACTGTCATTAAGGAAAGAAAAACACAAACATTATAAAAGCAATTGGCTAGGAAGACAACAGAGTTGTAAGGGAAATAAGTACCCTGGCTTTTCTCCCCTCCCACCTTCAGATCACTTGCAATTTTCTCCCATTTTCCAAACCCAATTGGAAACCAAAAATGCAGGCATTTCTGATGACACAATATGTATGGGTCATCCACTAAGGACACTGCTGCAAAGACAAGAGATGGATCTGGGAGGACAAGTGGAGACAATCAA
The DNA here is from genome assembly GCA_028451465.1 of Erethizon dorsatum. Taxonomy (NCBI): domain Eukaryota; kingdom Metazoa; phylum Chordata; class Mammalia; order Rodentia; family Erethizontidae; genus Erethizon; species Erethizon dorsatum. The sequence goes on along the minus strand of CM051842.1, from coordinate 85,100,065 downwards.
GGAAAAATAGATGAATATGTACACTTAATGTTGAGGTTTAGTCAGAGGTTTTCTTTTTCTTTATTTTATTTTAAATTGACAAGTAGTAATTATATATACAAATATTTATGCAGTACATAATGATGTTTTGGTATATGTATAGGTTATTTAATGAAGGAATCAAACCCTAATTACTTATTTTTTAGAACATTTAAAAATCTACTTTTTTAGCAAATTTGAAATATACAATACATTATTATTAAGTGCAGTCACTGTGTCATGCAACAGACCATACTAAAATTTATTCTTTCTGTCTGAGACTTTGTACTCTTAGACCAAAATCTCCCCTTTCCCCATTCCATCTACCACCTATCTCAACCCCTGGGAACTATCATTCTATTATCTACTTCTATAAGTACAGCTTTTGAAGATTCCACATATAAATGAGATTATACAAATACTGTCTTTCTGTGCCTGGTTTATATCACTTCAGGTTCACCCATATTTTTACAAACAATAGAATTTCCTTCTTTTTAAAGGCTGAATAGCATTTCATTGTGTGTAAATGTTGAATTTTCCTTATCCATTTACCTAGATGAACATTTAGGTTGATTGCATGTCTTGGCTATTGTGAATAGTGCCACAATAAACATGGGTATACAGGTATCTCTTTTATGTGATGATTTTATTTCCTTTGCATACATACCCATGAGTGGTATAGTTGGGACATTTTTAGTTTTTTTGAGGAAACTTCATACTGTTTTCCATAATGGCAACACCAATTAACATTACCATCCACAATGTACAAGGGTTCCCTTTTTTCTTAATCCTTGTTAACACTTGTAATCTTTCATTTTTTTATAATAAACATTCTAATAGATGTGAGGTGCTATCTTACTATGGTTTAAATTTATGTTTTTCTTGTGATCAGTGATGTTGAACATTTTTCATATAACTACTGGCCATTCGTATGTCTTCTTTTGAGAAATTTCTGTTCAGGCATTTGTACATTTCTTAATCAAATCATTTATTTTCTTGCTTTAAGTTATTTGAGATCCTTATTTAGTTTGGTTATTAGTTCCATGGCCAGTATGTGGTTTGCAAATATTTTTTGTCAGTCCATAGGTTGTATCTTCATTCCGTCAATTGATTCTTTTTCTGTGAAGGAATATTTTAGTTTGATGCCATCCCATTTATTTTTGCTTTTGCTGCTTGTGATTTTGGGGCCATATCTGAGAAGTCATTGCCCAGACCAATATGCTTTCTTCTAGTGGTTTTACAGTTTTATATATTATGGTTAAGTCTTTAATCCATTTTGGGTTGATTTGTGTATATGGTGTGAGATATAGGTCTAACTTCATTCTTCTACATGTGAATATTCTGTTTTCCCAATACGATTTATCAAAGAGACTACAGTTACCCATTGTACATCCTTGACACCTGTTTGAAAACTAATTGACCATAGATGTGTGGGGTAATTTCTGGACATTCTCTCCTGTTTCACTGGTCAATGTATCTGTTTTAATGTCTACTCTCACCACTTCTATGTATGTAATGTGATATGAGAATTCTTGGCCACAGCAATTAGGTAAGAAGAAATGAACATAAAAAACAAAATCTATAAAAGTCTTAGTCTAAAATACAAAAGAATAAATCCTTCATAAATGAGTTATATAAGTAACCCTAGAAGTCACAATGGAAAACACAAATAAGCTCTAAAATATAAAATTAAAAAGTAAAACAATAGCAACAATAAAAAGCCTCCGAACAGCAACAACTCACTAGAAGCTAGCTCTCAAACTGGTGGGCCATACAAGCAAGATACTTTACCTAGCACAGAGCTTTAAATATGTTTATGTAAATTTTTAGGTGGATATTAATGTTTAAAAGTTTAAATGTTTATCATTGCCTTTTCCTTATTGTCTTACACCTGGTGAGCATCACACAATTACATTACCTTCCTAGCCCTTGTAATTGTTTGAATTTGTCATCTGTGAAACAAAATGAAAAGACAAGGAAAATACAACATATGTAAAAGATAAAAAGTCAATATCCATAACATACTGAGTGCTGCTACAAATCGATAAGAAAGTGGGAAATAATTCATTAGATGAATAAGCAAATGTATAACTGGGTGATCCATTAAAGAAATACTAATGACAATGAACATATGAAAAGATGCTCTTTCTCACTAGTAATCAGGAGAAAAAAATGAAGCAAAAATAAGAATGTACATATTATAGCTCCATTAGTTTGGCAAAAAATATTGATAATATGTAATGGTAATGTTTTGGGTGTAGAAAACTAATAATATCACACATTATTGATGGAAATATAAATCCATATAGATATTCTCTTGGGTAATTTGGCACAATTTTATCCAGTTTTGAAATACAAATACACTTTGATATAGTCATTTCACTTATAAAAATGCTTGCACAATGAGGCTTGAAAAGAATCTTTACAGTTTTAAAAGATTGAAAGGAACCCTGTGGTCTGTCTGTAGTGGAAAGGTTATATAAACTATCACATTTCTATGCTAGGATATTCTGTCACTATTAATGAGATGGACCCATCTGTACTTACATAGAGAGATCTACATGACATATTTATTTTTATTTTTCTTGCTTATAATTTATTATTTGCCTGCATGTTTATTATACATAATAATCACATTCATCTTGGGGAATATATATATTATAGTATATATAGTATTATATATTCTGTATATTATATTGTATATAATATATATATATATATATATAGTATTAATTCTTTTCACTTCCCCTTCCCCTCCCTTTCCTCTTTTCTCTACTCATCCTCAGATACCCTTCCCATCTCCACAAAGTCTACCTCCTTGTTTTCTACCATCTATCTTTTATTTTGCTTTCTATATTATTTATATTTTGATGTTTCATATTAGAAAAAGCATATGATATTTAACCTTCTGTGTCTGACTCATTTCACTTAGTATTATGGTCCCAAGGCACATGCATTTTCTTACAAATGACTCAAATATATCCTTCTTTATGGCTGGGGAGTACTCCATTGTGCACGTACACCACACTTTATTCATGCATCTGTTGATGGGCATATAGGTTGGTTCCAATATTTAAATATTATGAGTTGTGCTATGAACATGGTTTTGCCTGTATCACTGTAATATAACATCTTTAAATCTTTCTGGAAGATACCCAAAAGAGATATAGCTAGATTGAATTGAATTTGTATAGTCAGTTTTTTGAGAATTTCCATACTGACTTCCATAGTGGTTGTATTAGTCTACATTCTCACCAAAAAATGTAGAAGTTTCCCTTTTCCCCACAACCTCACCAGTATTTGTTGTTTTTCCATCATGATCATAGCCATTCTTTCTAAATTAAGGTAGAATCCCAGTGTATATTTTGGTTTGCATTTTTCTAATGGCCAAATATATGGAACATTTTTAATGTACTTATTGGGCATTTGCATACTTCTTTTGAGAAATATGTGTTCACTTCAATTGTTCATTTTTTACTGGATCTCTTATTTCAGGGGATCTATTTTTTTAGTTATTTTTATATTCTAGATATTAGTCCTCTGCCTGAGCGGTAGCTGCCAAATTCTTTTTCCTATTCAGTAGTTTGTCTCTTCACTTTGTTGCTTGTTTCCTTTGCTGTGCAGAAACTTTTAACTTTGTTATCACATTTGTTTGTTCTTGGTGTTTTTTCTTGTGCAGTTGGTTTCTTTTCAGGAAGTCTTTGTCTTTATTTATAGTTTCAAGAGTTTTACCTATTTTCTATTCTAGCAGTTTCAGTGTTTCTATTTTTATATCTGGGTCTTTGATCCATTTCAATTTTATTTTGGTACAGCCTGAGGGATATGGATCTAAATCTATTCTTCTGCATGGAAATAACCAGTCTTCTTAGCAACATTTGCTCAAGAGGCTCTTTTCTCCAAATATATATTTTTGGCCCCTTTGTTAAAAATCAGTTCGGTGACAGTGCTGGGGTAATTTCTCCATCCTCGATTGTGTTCCATTCATCAGAACTTCTGTTTTTGCGCAAGTACTATCCTATTTTTATCATTGTAGCTTAAAAAAAAAAACAATTGAAGAGGACAGTAGAAAATGGAAAGACATCCCCTGTTCCTGGATAGGCATAACCAATATTGTCAAATACCATTTTACCAAAATGATATATAAGTTTAATGCAATTCCAAACAAAATATCAGCAACATTTTTCACAGAACTATCATAAACATATGCTAATAATTGTTTTCAATTTAGAAAAAATAATCTTAATATATAAATGGAACTAGAGAGATCCAGAATAGCCAAAGCAATATTGAGCAAGAGTAAAGCAGGAGGTATCACAATCCCAGATTTTAAGTTATTTTCCATAGCATATTTTTCAATGAAATATGCAAGTATCATAATACATAAAGGATAATCTAAGTTTTTTAAAAAGAAACAACCTCAAATTTTATGCATGTTATGCATATGCATAGGAAAAATTCTGGAAGGATATACACAAAACTGTTAGTTTGGGGTTAAATCTGGGGAATGCTGATATAAAATGAGAATGGTGGTAAAGAAAATTTTTACTGTATAAATTTCTCTATGTTTGACATTTCATGAAAATGTATTCTTTTAGTATTTGATTTGAAAAACTTAAAGGGAGTTACAGCAAAGTCATGGATTTGAAAGCTTTTCATATGGAAGATGAGAAAAATGCAAATGGGAGGTAGAGGAAGTAACTGAAGTTAGAGTAAGGCAAGGTGAGATCAAACAAAATACACTGGCACTATATATTTTCAAAAAACCAATAGTACCTCAATTCACAAGTTTGTGCAGGCTCTTGTATCAGAATTCAATCAGGACAGCAGTTTTATGGTATAAGATATTGGTTATAAGAATTAAGGCTCTTAAAATTGTGGGAGGAACATATTGGGAAGTTAAAGGTTTGAAAAGAGAAGTCCAAGAATCATCAGAAAAGTCACTAATCAGCTCTCAGGCTGGTAAAAGAGTTGGTGCTTATAGGAAAATCTGTCAAACTTCTAGGATTGGGCTGTTACTGGGGTGTGTCAGGTTAAATTTCATAGAAGAGGGCATAAGGTGGGTGTATAACACCCATATTTATTTTTTAGGGTATTTCTATTAATGGATTATTTATTTTAATTTTAAGAGTTTTATTGTATTATACAATGTATAAACAGGAAAGTAGAATATCAATAAAACAAAATATTAAAATTTTAATATTTATTGTTTATAATAAATATCAACATTTTGACATCAACTGTTTGTTTGAAAAATCTAAAAAATAACAACAGAAATAAATGCTTATATGAAGTTCAATGAAAATACAAGTAAAACTCTACAACAAAAATAATCTTTACTTCAATTATGACTCCTAAGGCAGACTTCACATGTGAAAACAGCATGTTCCATACACAAGTATCGCTTACAGTGATAGCACATGTGTTTTGTTTTCCTGTCTTTTTCTGTAGGACATAATTGGCATCTCACTGGTCTCACTTTTTTGTTAGGGAGATCTTGTGATGTTTCACTTGTCTGTTTACCGGTTTGCTCCAGAATTCTTTTGCAGAGATTTTGGGCAGACACATATTGTTCTTCTTCTGTTGTAATTTCTCTTTTATTAATTCCAGTCCCAATTCTCTAAGAAAATATTTCATGATATTCTTCACTTGTTATTTTCTTTGTAAACTATGATACCATTTATGTCTGACATGTTTAGGATCCAGTAAAACACAACTATTGGCCAATGATTTTTGTTTTGAGAGATATCATAGTTGCTGCATAATTCATTAACAACATCTATTCCACCTTTGTTGCAAAATGTGACAATTTCTGGCTTCATTTGTGTTGAGGATTCACTATCAATCTTTTTGTTGTTGTTGTTGTTGTTGTTCATGAGACAGGATCTCACTATGTAGTCCAGGCTAGCCTTAACTCATTATGTAGCACAAGCTGACTTTGAACTCCCAGGACCCTCCTGCCTCAGCCTCCCTAGTGCTGGGATTGCAGGTGTGCACTACCTTGCTCAGCTTCACTATCAATCTTATCACCATGGTGTAATGTTGACAGTATCAATACTACTTTGTTTTTCTTCACCATACAGGAGGCCAATGTTATGTCTTTCTGAAATCCAAAGACTGTACTATACATTTCTCTGTTGTGAACTTGCAACATTTTTTTCAAGAATCTCCACTTTGTTCTTGTGAATAGTTCCCATGCTGGTCAACTGGTGTTCTTTTAGCAAATATAACATCAATGGGCAGCTAGTGAACCATTTGTTGAATGTGACATTTTGGTTACTTTTTGAAATAGGTGCAACAAGTCTGTTCACAATATTATATGGTACATTATTGCACAAATAAAGACCTGGTGGCTGAGTTCCAGGATAGATTTCTAAGTTCAAGGTGTAAAATGTCTTTGCATCTACCACGGCATATATTTTTATACCATATTTGAAAGATTTATTTGGCACATATTGCTGAAAGCTACAATGACCACAAAATGATGCAAGTTGTTCATAAATTGTCATGTATTTGGATGGCGTATAAATTGTTTCACAGTCCTAAGCAAAGCTTTCAGAAAATGAGCAAATAGCAGCCAAATTGTTGGATTTTTTTCTTTCTTGCTGGGGTCTTTTCATCATGAAAGCATAGGCAATTTTGAAGGAAACCAGATCTCTCGAGTGTCATTGTTGTTCTAAAAATCTCAGTGCTACATCTGTCACTTCTCCATAAACCCTTTAGATTCTGATGATTAGAATGATGAAGTCCTGCCATCTATAACAAACCTATGAAGGCTTAAAGTTCACATAATGAGGTGTCATGATAAATATATTTTTGAGTATTACTATTGACACATATAAAGCATTTTACTTGTATTTCATTATTAGCGTATTTTGCAACATTTCGTAGCATATCATCCATTACAAACAATTTCCAACCGTGAATCACAGTGTTGGCATTCCATCCAGTAGGTTTTACCCCTGGCAAGTACCTAATAACATTTTCCAACTTAGTCCTGATGCTGGATCACTCAGGCATACACGACCATTTTGTAGCATTTTGACTAGTCAAATATTTATTTACATTACTGTTTTCTTCTTCATCTGAATCAAGGTCTTCATTCTGTACTTCTCTGTCATATCTTGCTCTCACTGTCACAAATTCTTTGACTTACAGGATCCCAGTCATCTTCAGTAGCCAAATCACCTGATGATGCACTTTCAACCTCTTCCCAAAGTTGTAAAAGTACATTTTCATGTGGCATTGTACTGAATTGGGCTAATTCTGCAAGAAAAATAAAAATAGAACATTTAATAAAACAAATTATATAAGCAATATATTAACCGCTGTTAATTTCCTATTATCTTGTTTTGAAACTCTGTATCATTTTCATTGTTTGTTTCCCTTTAAAAAAAAAGTTATAGTCTCAAGGTCCATCCATTTAGCTATAAATGTCTCAATTTTCGTGAAATAAATCAGACACACGTGTAAATATCGCATTATCTCTCTGGTGTGAAACACTGAAAATGTAAATAAGAACATACATGTACAATAGATATTGTGAAACAGGAAGAAACTGTTCAAAAAGAAAAGGGAAATAGGGAGTGGGAGGGGGAAAGGAAGGGAAAGAAAAAAGTGAAAAAAGGATAAAATGAAAAGCAACCTTTGTCAATGGAGAGGGGATGAGGTTTGAAAAGAGGGGATGGGAATGGGGAAAAAAAGGAATCAAGATATATAAGGAACAGATACAAATTCCCTATAATGAATGTGGTTATTATGTATACCTAAATTGTACCCATCAATTTAAATAAAATGGTAAAAAATAAAAACAAATTGTAAATGCCTGAAAATGTAACATGGAGCATAAGTTGGGTAAAAACTCACCTTTTGCTACTTTGACACTCGTTCATGTACCTTGCCATTCATCCAGCAAGTGGGTGAATACAAAGGTTGCTTCCTGTGTTCCTCCAGCACAGCTACTGAGATGCACAGCTGGCTACTGTTATGCTAAAGTAAATATTTTCATTAGAAAAGTATGGTATGGATGTTTCTCACCAAACATGATGCATCAGTTAAGTGAGGATGATGTAAAAGTCCATGGAAAGTGTTGGCTTTGTATGGCTACATTGCCTGTGTGAATGTAGTGGCGGGCCTGGTCATCAGGCCCAATAATAAGGAAGAAAACCTAAAAATATGACAGAAAAAAAGTAAAGACAAACTAGAAATTGCCCACACTTTTATGTCTATCTCTCACTGCTTATAATCAAAGATGGCATTTTATTTTATTTTATTTTATTTTTTATTTTTGTGGGTACCGGGGGTCGACCTCAGGACCTCGTGTGCCAGCAGGCGCCCGTGCCGCTGAGCAATATCACTGGCCCTTTTTTCGTACGTGGGTTCCGGGAGTTGAACTCAGGCCCTCGCGCTTGCCAGGCAGGTGCTTACGCCGCTGAGCCATCTCACCGGCCCCATAAGATGGCATTTTAGTGTAATGTCTGCAGCTTTACTTCTGCTTCCCAAATCTTGCATTATATCACGTTTAGCCTACAGTAAGCAAGTTCCATCTAGGTAAGAGGGTTGTGGGAAATGTATCCTCATTATACTGAGGTTGACAAGAGAGCAAACTAGCACAGACCCTATTCAATGATTACTAAAAGATAATAAAGGCCTTGGATAAGCTGAAAGACAAAACTGTATGTTTTTTTATTGAGGTTGGATTGGAAAGAAGTCTCCATTTTGTAGCCTTTGTTGAACTGATCCATATCTAAGTTCCTTTGATTTAGCTTTGTGAATGTCTGGGCTGCAAACATGTTTGCCAAGGTCAGGGATTAGCAGTAAGAGATCCATAATGGTGCTTCATTCATGCCATTCAGTCAGGGAATATTTAATGGAGTCCAGGCTATGTGAATGGTGCCAGGATAATGCAGGGGATACAGAATAAGCAAAACTAGATATGGTCTCTGCCCTTTATAGTTCCAAGTCTTGTGGTTGAATCACAATCAGGGGACATACGTTTACAAGAAAATGTAAAAACCATAATCATGGAAAGTGCAATGAATGTCATAGGTGGATGTGAGGGAGATTTGAGAAGTCAAGGACAATTTGATGACAGGAGGACAAATAGAAAGTAACTAGGTGATAGGAAATGTAATGCTAGTGGTTATAGTGGGAAGAAAAGTGCAAAGTATAATTTCCTATTCAAGAACAAAGATTCTTACATGGATCCTTCCTGATAACAAGGAGAAACTTGAAATTTGTGATGGTTGCTAACTATGGCTCAATGGGTTTGTACTCCAGGGATCGCTATGCTATCCAGAAGAGGGTAGCCTCATTAGCTCGCCTTGTTAGCTCTTTAGCTTGGTGCTAGTTTTTGTTGGACTGGCAATTTAAGCCTTGTGGAGCAGGATTTGTCTGGGAGAAGAGCTTCCTACTGTGGTTGCATGAGAATACTTTCTTTTTCTCCTGTGATTGGGGCTTGAGATGTAGATATAATTTCAGAAACTTCTTTTTTAAGCAACCAAGAAGTTCTGGAATGTCGGGTGTGGTAGAACATGTGAAAGTGATTTTTAATAAAGCTGTTCTTCCAGTATTAATTGGTGAAGTCTTACAGGGCAAGTAGGAAAAAATTCCCAACTATATCTTTAACTTCACACACAAATATTCAGGTTCTTGACTCTGGATTGGTGACAGGGTGTCACCAAACTACGGAGTCTAGGCAAGATGGTATCAAACTCTCAATCTCTCATGAGGACTCTGAATGAAGGATAGCCTGGTAATCCAAGGATCCAGGGTGTAAATACAGTTTACAAAACTAAAACTGTAAGCAGAGCTAAAAGTCGTGTGGAAAAGCCAAGTTTCCAAAGCTAGGAGAGTCAGGAGAGTTACCAAAAGCCCAACATCAGGTTATGGAGACCTCTGTACTGACTGATGAGCCTAGAACCTATGCGATGAGAGTATCAGAGAAATAATGGCTGTACACTGCAGTGGGGGATAGTGATGGGCAGACAAATACTGTCTGCTAGCTGGCCTTTCTTCATTGGTGGGAGGTCAAGTTTTTGTGGAACATCAGTTAGAAATGTCTGCTATACAACGTATATCTACAAACATTTAGACACCGGTGTATGATGAGATAAGGAGCATGAGCTAAATTATAAATCAACTATTTTACTGTGTAAACTAGTTCAGCTAGATTTTCTCAAGGAACAAAGTAATATACAGATTTATGTCATTCTGGCCAATCTTCTTATCTCATTGTTGGACCACCACTTAGACTCACTCCAGAGATAGCTCTAGGCTGGAGTGAAAATCTAGACATCACTGACATCTTTGCAGTGTTTGAAATTTCAAAGTAGATAAAGTTTCCCTGAGCACATACAAAGAGTGAGTTAAGGACAAGACCCTGAAGAATACTGATTTTTTATGTTAAGAAATGTTTTTATGCTAATAAATCTGAGCATTTATGTATTAAGTACTCCCCATGCAATATCATATTCAATCTTCAGGGCCATCCTAAGAGGTAGGTATTATTACCCCATTTTTTGCATTTGAAAGCCAAGATTTACAGTTATGTAGCTAATTAATGGCAGAGCTGAGAATATAAACCACGTTCTCTGACTTCAGAGCTTATGCTCTAAATTGCTAAGATTTACCAGGGCACTGTTTAGAAGGAGGGACCTCAGTGCCTCTTATCATTTCATTCTGAGAGAGAGGGTACTTAGGGGCAAAGTAAGATGAGTGATCCAAAATGACTTACTGGATCAAGGAGCTCTAAAAGGAAGTTGAAATATGTTCATAGGAGGCAGTGCCTGGGTACACACTAGAGACAGTTGCTAATATCTAAATTGAGTTTTTTTCCCTGGATGGAGCAGTTTTCTTTTATGAATTCTTTTGACTTGTTTTCACGGATACAGTGCATCGTACATAGCAGAGTGCCCTAGCATAAAAGGCCAGGTATGGAATGGATGGTTTGTGGACGCTGGAAATATTTTGATCATTTCAAAGTGGTTTTGTCAGAATGTTGTGAGGTCACCCACATAGGGTAGAGTCCTAAGGACAGCTTCTAGGTTATGGGAAAAATGGAGAGACCTGAGCGTTCTTCAGCCTTGGGGTATCTTTTAACTGTTTTGAAATGAAATGAGGATTTCATGCCTATCAAACAGAAAGAAGGGGGGCAAATACCTGAGGAATTTAGGCTTAAGAAGGAAAATAAGCAATAAGTTTCTGCTATCTCAGTGGGCAAAAGAACATGAGATGAAGAAGCTTTCACGGAACCTCATGCTTTCCTGTGAGCCCAAAACAGCAGGCAGCAAAGAGAGGACCTGCCTTAATACAGAACTAGTGACAGTTGTTCAGACAAAATAAATAAGATTTATCTCAAAACATATATTTACTACATTTACTTTTATATTAATTTGTTGTCTCATCACTCATTACCTATCCTACCCTACTATACACTTTTCAGGGTGTTGGAGACATTATCTTGTTCATTTCTATGGCACTACATCTAGAAAAATTCCTAGTACATTGTAAGTCTTTGATAAATACCTGTTGAATAGATGAAGACAAAGATAAATGGATCATAGAGGAAGGAAGAGATACTTACGGGAAACAAATTATAGTTGAAAACATAGACTCTGGTGCTAGACTGCCTGACCTCAAATCCTATGTGACTTTGGGCAAGTTGATTACTTTATGCCTCAATTTATTCATCTGGAAATGAGGATAATAATAGCATCTACTCCATTGGATTGCTGTTATGATTGAGTTAGTTAAGAGGTATAAAGCACTTAGAATAATGCCTTACACATAGGAAAAGCTATCTAAGTAATAACTGTTATTAATTTGGGAAGTTTACTGGAAGAAAATTTAAGCTGTTTGTATTTTCCAGGTGATTTGGTCTATAAGTTACTTGTACTTTTTCTTTGAACCCTCACTACAATTTTGTCAGGTAGGTAACATCATTATCCCACTTTACAGATGAGGGCACTGTGGTACTTGTTCAAGTCATGCAGAGCTAAAACTAAACCCCAGTACTGACTTTAAACTCTTTCCACCTCAGAGTACCAACTTTAAGTTTCAGATCATGGGAACAGCCACATTTATTTTTATTCATAATTTTTTTGTAGCCTCTAACAAACAGTGGTGACCCAAGAATGGTTGATGGGTTTGAATGAATGATGAATAAATAAATACCTTTAAGAACAGCAGACTAGAGAAGAACCTAGAACGGTCATGGAGGTGGTCAGTCTGAAGTAGGACATATTCTGGACCAGAGTGAACAATCTGAACCTGCTAGAGCTGGACTGAGAATAATCTTGGGCTGATACAGTGCCAGTACCAAGCTTCCTTAGGTTCCTGGAATGTGGTTGAAATTTACAATTCTATTTTTAAATTAAAAGGGAAAATATAAATATATGAAATATATTTTCATTTTTAAAGCTCACAGTGAAGACAAAGCAGAGTCTCTTTGATGTACTTTCCACTGTCATTTTTTGTGCATTTTTTCTATAAATTTAAATATGTACATACACACAGAAATATCTATCATTGAGTTTTGTGGGGTTTTACATAAATAATATCCTTCTTTATGTATTGTTTTACAGCTAGGCTTTTCCATTTTAAACACTTGTTGTGGCCTTTTCTGTTTTAGTATAGATATATCTTCCTTTACATCGTTTCACAGTATACTGTATTCTATTGTTTGGATAAACAAAACAAGTTCATGTAAACGTTCTTTTTTATTCTCTCTCTCTTTCTCTCTCCTTTTGATGTTACAAACAATGTTGTAGTAAGAATTTTTACAAGTGCCTCTTTGTGCTCATGTACAAGACTTCCTCTGCACAGCAATTTGGAAATAGACTTTCTTGGCTGAAGAATATGCTCAAGTAAAATTTAGTAGATAACTGCCAAGTTATGTAATTAGAGTTTAGGAAAGTAGAGACAAATTGGTGCTTTCTGTACTCATTCGTCTCTCTAATCTTGGATTGTTTGCCTGTTTCAATATTGCTTTACTTTAGCTTCGCTGTGAGGTCACTTTTTTTTTTTTTTGCTGTTAGGAAATTGCTTGTGTCCATTTCCCCATGTCTTTATTAGTTTGTGAGGTCACTTCTGAAATAAGTTTAGCCTGTCTGAGAAAAGCTAAGGAAAAATGTTACTTGGTTACACTGATTTCTATGAAATTAGGGGACACCAAGAGTGCCCCTAGTGGCAATATGGCTGCACACCAGCCCTGGCTGCCTGGGCTCAGCTGGGGTAAAGGATCCAGGGCAGTAAGTGAAGTTTGTCTGGGGAAGGTAGGATGGCTGCAGTATTCATACTTTTAGGCTTAGAATGTTTCTGCATACACTTTACTTTTCTTTGGGGTCTTGGAGAACACGTTATTGTGGGTGATACTTTATCTTCTTTTCCCCACCCACAATGAAGAAAAAGGGAATCCAAACATTTCACAGAGAAATAAGACATTCTGAAGAACTAGTGCCATCTACAGTTCCTAAAAACTGTCCATAAGTTTTCTTGAGAATTTCTCCACAAGTTTCATCTTCACTTGCTTCAAATTATACTTGTTTTTCCTATAACCTTGGGAGTAAAAATAGTAGTAATAATAAAGGAGTAATACATAATTTATAATTTCAATGGGGTTTTCTTTTTAGGGTTTTTAACTACTCCTGCAACAGTATTAATTCTTTGTATTTTTCTTTGCATATGTTTAGCTGTATTAGCATACTCACAATTTATATATCCCTTAGAGTTTTCAGAACACTTCCACTGCAACATTCACTTACTATTTATAGCAACTTCTATGGTCCTTGATTTTATAGTAAACAATGTTTAGGGAAGTTCAGCTACTTGCCTCAAAATACGCTGAACTCCAGATTAAGGAATTACAGTGGTACCGTAGTTCACAAATGTAACTCATTCCAGGATTCTGGGGAAGATAACTGCTGTTGTGTTCGTCACTCGAGGCAGAGTTCGCGAAGGGAAGCAAAATTTTGCCAAACGCTTCTGTTTGCCAACTGAATTGTTCCTGCACAGAAGCATTAGCGAACTGAGGTGTGATTACTGTGATTAGAAAATTTTGCCTGTGAATGTAAACATGATTTTGCTTATCTCCTTTAAATTAAATTATTTGAAGATGAGGAAGCTAAGGTTTGTATTTTGAGTTCATTAAGGCTTATGAACAAACTTCTGGTGAATAAGATAATCTGAGGATGAAGTTAGATTTGCACTTGGATTTTGAAGAATAGTCTCCTTAGGTGTGATAAAGACTAAGCTACTGTCTAGTAGTACAGTCTGCACCCCCAACTCCAGTCAGCACACAAACTGAGCTGTTGGTTGGGGTAGCACTCATGATTTGTTGAGTCTAGCTCTGTGGGTGATTTCTGCCTGGCTCCCACTCTCAAGAATATGCTTCCCCTGTTTGAGGGTGGTACACTTGGTGGTTGTTATGGTTTTTATCTAGGTATCTCTCCCAATGACTCATGGGCTCATAGGTGGGGCTCTTTGGAGCTGGCTGGATCTAGGACATGTGATATTGGGATTAAGGGTGTGTGGTACTAATTTAGTCCGCTGATAGGAATTAGCATAGTTCTGGGTGTGGATAATGGGAAGTCCCACTCTGGGAGAGGGTGGCAGCACCCGAAAGGTTTGTAGCCTGGATGAGATAAAAGGGAAAGGGAGGCTTACTTCTTGCTGCTTTCTGCCTGCCCTCCCATGGACTCTTTTTCCTGTGATGCCCCTCTGCCATGCTGACCTACCTTAAAGCCAGCCAACTACGGATTGAAATATCTACAAACTGTGAACCAAAATAAACCTTTCCTCCTTTAATTTTGGGTGTTGAGTATTTTGTCATAGCATTGAGAAAGTAACTAATTGGTCCTGGTGTTTCTGTGTTTTTCTTGGTACTCAGAATTTCAAGTTGAGGCTTAACTCTAGAGTGACCCTAAAGCTGTCTTCTCTGCTTTTTATAATATGTTTAAGTAATATTTATTGAGTCCATTTAGGTGTTAGGCACTATAATAAGCTCTTTACACATATTAACATACAATTTTCAGCCCCATAAAGTAGGGGTTATTGGTATCAACTACATTTTACAGATGAAGAAACTGAAGCTCGGAGATGTTAAGCAACTTGTTGAAATTCACAGAGCAATTAAGTAGCAGAGCTGAGACATGATTCCAAGTTCAGATGATTTCAAAACATGTACATCTAAACATTATAAATTTCTTGAAAAGCTTTTCTGCATCCTCTAAGCCCATTTTAGTAATTCCTAAAAGAACTCCTAATATGTAACACAATAGCAGAAATGAAGTATCATTGTTGCTATTCCATAGCTTGAATTCTATTTCTTTAACAATGGACAAAATGGCTTCCAAACATGAATTGTGATATGTATTTTGGGGTTTCCCAAACTTGGATTCAAATTTCAGCTTGGACTTTTCTTTATTTCTTGGTTTCTTTTTCTGTAAAATAAAGATAATGATAACTATTGTGATAGAGTGATAGTGAAATATAAATGAGTTAATACATGTAAGCCTTTTGGAACTTCCCTGGTCCATAGAAAACACTATGTGGTAAAGCTCTTTACAAAGGTATTAGACAAATGTAGTGACTCTGTCTTTTCCTTGGTTCAGTGGCTGAACAGGAGACTTATCTAGAGCAAAGGGAACATGAGAATGGCAATATCATTGCCTACTAGAAAAGAACTGCTATTCACCCCAGCCTATTGAAGCAACATGGGGGAATATATTTGTAGCTATCTCTTGTTAGTGCTGGCCTTAGGCAAATATATGAACTGGTCAAGTCTGTTTTGTGGGTATCCCCTTTATGTATCCTCATGAGGCACTCTGTATAATTTTTCTTCCTTTCTTTTCCCATGACTTATCAATAACTATACCTGTACAACTGGTAAAATACCCTTACTCTCACTGTGGTGTCTCTGGTAAAGCCTTCCTCTATGCAGTTACTTTCATTTGACTGAACAGTAAGTGTAAACTCATGGTGGGTTTTCTGACATTTATCAGTGGGAATGTCTTAGTCAGCAGGCTACCACAATAAAATACAAAGGACTGTGTGGCTTTTATAATAGAAATTTATTTTGTCACAGTTCTAGAGGTTTGAAAGGCCAACATCAAGGTGGTATTCAATCTGATTCCTGATAAAAGCTCTCTTGTTGGCTTGTAGATGGTCACTACTTCACCATGTTCTCACATGGTCAAGAGAGATACCCCAATGTCTCTTCTTATAAGGCACTAAACCATCGTGAGGTTCTCACCCTCCTGAACACATCTGAATCAATCTAATTATCTCCCAAAATTCACATCTCCAAAACTATTACATTGAGAGTTAGGATTTCAATGTATGAATTGGATGGGAGGGGACATGATTTGAACCATAGCAGGTCATAAAATGATTATTTGAACCTAAGCCTTCAGTTGTCACCAGAATCATGCTGTAAGCCAAGTCCCTTCCCACCCTAGACCTGTGCATGGTTCAGAGTTGACATATTCTGTGACAATCCTCAGGGCCCTTCCCATCCTGTACAGTAAGAAGGAGAGATTCTCCCTCTTACTCATAGACATAGTTCAGAAGACAAGTTTTAAAAACAGCTTAATCTACATCATCAGGCTGTCAAGAGAAAAGAGTCTCATTTGACTTGGTAAATGTTTTGTTATTTTTTAGTGAAAAATGTCCCTTTGTTGTAATTAGACTTAGTGATCAGACTATCTAGAGTTTGCTCTTTAAGTACAAGCAAGTGTTAAAGTGCTGGGGACCATGAAGAAAGTTTGAATTTGAGTTGTTGGTGAAAAGGGAAGGTTTGTGGAGGACCTAAGCTTCTAGGTTAAAATGAACATTAGGTGCCCAAAGACACTTGAGAAAAGGTGTTCATAAGCTATTAATGAATGCATAGGGGAGACTGAATTATTTCTCCAATAACTTGGTCCACTTGCTTTTAAAATCATTTGTGGGTTCCTTACATCTTCCAGTTTGTGGAGGAAAAAAAGGAATAATATTTCTGTCTTTTCTTCGTGTTTGGATTTTGAAAACTTTTGCCCTGATGAAGACATAAAGACTCCAGAGTACAGTAATGCTATGAGTGTGGTGATGTCCTTCAATAGGTAAGCATGTATGATAGACAAATACTGATATTATCTTTTTATTCATATATGGAGTTCTTACAGATTAATCAGAAAATACAAGCATCACACAGATAAAAGACAAAAGACTGAAGCAGAACATTTACACACATTAAAAGACAAAAAAGTGGAATAAAAAGTCAATAGACATAATTTAAAATAACAATGAACTCATGTGCTCCGTTAATGCCTAAACACATTGACAAGGCTTAAAAAATTAAGAACCAATGATCATAGCCAGTGTTAGTAAGATTAAGGCAGAAAAGGACACTGCAATATGGTTTTAGTGGAGGTATAAATTGATCTAAACTTTTTGAAGGACAATTTGAAAATATGTACCACAATCTTTAATATGTACATATCTTTTGATTTATCATTTCCTCCATTAGATATTTATGCTGAAGAAATAACTAATGATGGGCCGGTGAGACGGCTCAGCGGCTTAAGCGCCTGCCTTGCAAGCGTGAGGGCCCGAGTTCGACTCCCGGATCCCACATACGAAAAAGGGGCCGGTGATATCGCTCAGCGGCACGGGTGCCTGTTGGCGCGCGAGGTCCTGAGGTCGTCCCCCCGGTACCCACAAAAAAAAAAAAAAAAAAAAAAAAATAACTAATGATGTGCAAAATGATTTAGCCACAAAAACAATTGTAGCAGCAAAAATTGGAAGCACCTTTCCCCAAATTGGAAACTAGTTAAATAAATTGTGGTATAAACAAAGAATAGAGAATTATGCAGCCATTAAAAATCATGTTTTTGAAATGAGAAAATGGTCACAATATCATAATATTAAAATAAGATGTGTTGGGCCGGTGAGATGGCTCAGCGGTGTAGGCACCTGCCTGGCAGACACGAGGGCCCGAGTTCGACTCTTGGAACCCACATATGAAAAAAGGGCTGGTGACATCGCTCAGTGGCACAGGCGCCTGCTGGCACGCGAGGTCCTGAGGTTGACCCCCGGTACCCATAAAAAAAAAATTGTGTTATGTACACATACCAACTCCCCATGACGAATGTAATCATTATGTACTGCAAACATGTACGAATAGAAATAAATATTTTTAAAAATAAAAATAAAAATGAGAAAGTAAGATATGAAGATGTGTATGCAGAGTATACACATTACAAAAGTACTGCATATTAAAAGAGTGGAAGAAAATACTTTAAAATATTAACAATGATTATCTCTGGATGGCAGGATGACAGGTAATCTTTACTTTCTATTTTTAGGATTTTACATCTTTTCCAAATTTCATACAGTGATTATGTCTACTTTTAAAATTAGAAAAACAATAGCAACACCAAAACTATTTAAAAGGACATTTTAGCTTATTTCTGAAAGCTAATCTTTGATTTCATTTTTTCTCTTCAAATTTAAACACAATTTTATTTCAAAAATGAGAAAACATTCAACTGTCTGGTAGGAGAAATTACATAAAGGCAAAAATTTTCTGGGATATTCAGGGAATATCCCAATATAAAAATTTGCAGTGATAAGTACATATTTCAGACTGACCCTTCTTTTCTTTTCTTTTATTTATTTATTTATTATTTTTTTTTTTGTGGGTACTGGGGGTCGACCTCAGGACCTCGCGCGCCAGCAGGCGCCCGTGCCGCTGAGCGATATCACCGGCCCTTTTTCGTATGTGAGTTCCGGGAGTCGAACTCGGGCCCTCGCACTTGCTAGGCAGGCGCTGACGCTGCTGAGCCATCTCACTGGCCCTGACCCTTCTTTTAAAAGCTTCATGTTGGGACTGTGAGATGGCTTAGCGGTATAAGCACCTGCCTGGCAAGCACAAGGTCCTGAGTTCGACTCCCAATACCCACATAAAAGCTTCTTGTCACTTTTTCTTAAAAATTGCTTTATTGAGACATGTCACATACAATAAAATTCAGTCATGTAGGGTGTACAAGTCAGTTTTTTGGTATGTTAACAGAAGTATGTAGCCATCAACACTATCTAATTCCAGAATATTTTCAAAATGCTAAAAGAAAATTCAGGGGCTGGTGAGATAGCTCAGTGGCATAAGCGCCTGCCTGGCAAGCGTGAGGTCCTGAGTTCAACTCCCTGTACCCACATACGAAATAAGGGCTGATGATATCGCTCAGCGGCACGGGAGCTTGCTGACGCGTGAGGTCCTGAGTTCGACCCCCGGTACCCACAAAAAAAGAAAGAAAAAAAGAAAATTCATACTCATTAATAGTCACTTCTGGATTTCCCCCTTTCCCCAGCTCCTGGTAACCATTAATCAACTTTCTATTGCTATAGATTTGCCTATAGTGATTATGTCATATAAATGGAATCATACAATATCTGAGCTTTTATGAGTTTTCACTTAGAATGTTTTCAAGCTTCATGCATGTTTTAGCATGAATCTATATTTCATTCCTTTTTATAGTCAAGGAATATTTTATTGTATGTGTAATGAAATCACAAATATCTATAACTCATGTATGTTTATTTATCAGTTGATGGATAGATATTTCAGTTGTTTCTGTTTTTTGGCTATTATGAATAATGCCGGCCTAAACATCTGTGTACAAGTTTTTGCCTAAAATTATGTTTGCTTTTCTCTTGGGTATATACCTAAGTGTAATTGCTGAATCATATAGTAACTTGGTGATTAAGCTTTTGAGGAAATGCCAACGTGTTTTCCAAAATTCCTGCACCATTCTGCATTCCCACACGTTAACTTTCATCTAACAAACCTTACATATACACTAATTGTCTTAGTTACTTTCTCATGATTGGGACAAAATATCCAACACCCACAACTTAAAGGGGAGAGGTTTATTTTTGGCTCATAATTCCAGAAGTTTCAGTCCATGTCCATCAGTTTCAAATGCTGAAATGGCATGGTGTAAAGGCCTGATCAGAAGAAAGCTGCTCACATCAATGGTGACCAGCAAGTAGAGAGAGGCAAGAGGAACCTGGGAGGGAAATACACATTCCAGGTCATGTTCCTGGTGATCCACTTCCAACCAGGCCCCACCTCCTAACAGCAACTGATCTATAGCTCTTGGTAATCCATTCCTGATAATCCAATCACTTTTCAAAGTTCCACCTCTGAACACATGAGGCCTTTGGGGACATTCTAGCTCTAAACCATAACACTAGGAAATATATACGAAGATGATCATTTATAATTGCAAAAATTAGAAACAATCAGATATTTATAAATAGAAAACTAGTTAAATTGATTATGGTAAGTTAGACTGTGGATACTGTGCAGTTGCTAAATATAATGAAATTCTATGTAAATGCTCTTATTGAGAAAGATATCCAAGAAATACTAAGTTGAAAAATCAAGTTGTAAATCATTATGTTTGATATTATTTATTTGTGTCAAATATAATTATTGCACATATGTGTGTATATTTACAGAAAATTTCTGGAAGGATACCTAAGCAATTACTAATAGTGGTTATTGCTGGAATATATTGGTGGTAGTCTAAAGTGTGATATGGGGAGGCAGTTGCTTTCTCCCTTAAAGCCTTATGTCCATTCAAATTTTAAAAAGTAATGTATATTATTTTTAGAATAATAAAGATTCTTAAAGCCTGAATTAGTAAAACTTAGCTTTTTATGGTATGGGCAATTCAGTTTTCATTATTCATACAAGTATAGGGGGAGGGAAGTGCATGGTTAGTTGTCTCAACAGGACCTGATAACAGTGTTGAGCCTCCTTTTTATCAATAGTCCAGTATATTTATTGATTTTCCCTTACTATGAGGAAATGCTGGAGGCTGAATAACTTGTAAAAAGATTTATTTAGCTCACCGTTATAGAGATCTAAGAGCTTAGCATTGGCCTCTGCTTAACTCTGGTGAGAGCCCATGGTGGACTGCATCATAATAGTGGGAGCACGTGCAGGAGAGAGAGAGATCTCATGGCCAGACAGGAAGCCAAGAGCAGAGAAGGGATCTTTTATAACAACTTGCTCTTTTGAGAACTAACTCAAAGTTTTACGAGAACTAAATTAACCCACCTCAAGTGAAGCACCCATAATGAGTCAACAAACTCCCATGAAGTTCAGTCTCTTAAATATCCCACATGAATGCTTAGGGGACACACTCTTCCTATATCCAAATTATGGCACCCAGGATTTTTTAATCCCCCATGTAGGATTGAACCAACTTTTAGAAACAAATGACTTTTTTTTCTATCGTATTCAGATGGTCAAATTTTTGTTCCTAGGCCAAATTTGTGGCTTCTGAAAGCATAACCCACAAGATTAAAGTAGTAATGACTAGAGTCAACATCTGATATATTTGTTGGGAACCAGTTTTTGATAAATTGCATTTCTTAAAAACAGAGTTTGCCAGAATAGTTTGTTATAAGTGTGACAGAAATCTATTTTTTAAATTTTAAATTTTTTATTAGTATATGTTCACAATACATTCCTAGCTTGAGAATTAGTACATATACACAATGATCATTTTTGCTCTCCTTTCCCGCATCCTATCCCTCTTTTCTCAGATCCTCTTCCATCTCCACAGTGTCTATCTCCCTGTTTCTTACCATCTCTCTTTTATTTTGCTTTACATATTATTTATAATATGGGTCTCTTATATTAGAGAAACCATGTAATATTTAACCTTCTGTGTCTGATTTATTTCAATTACCATTATGGTTTCAAGATCCATCACTTTTCCTACATAAGACTAGAATTTATCATTCTTTATGGTTGTATATATTATGTAAATACAGGACATTTTCTTTATCAACTTATCTGTTCATGGGAATACAGGCCGTGTCCACAATTTAGTAATTGTAGTTGTGCTGCCACAAACAGGTTTGCATATATCACCATAATATGATGACCTTAACTCTGTCAGAAAGATACTTAGAAGAGGTATAGATGGTTCAACTGGGATTTCTGTTTTTAGTTTTTAGAGGATTCTCCATACTGATTTCTTTAGTAGTTGTACTAGTTTCATTCTCACCAATAATGTAGAAGTGTTCCTTTTCCTCTATACAAACTCACCAAAATTTGTTGTTTTTGAGTCCTTGAAAATAGCTATTCATACTGGTGGAAGGTGGAATCTCAGTGTTGCTTTGATTTGCATTTCTGTAATGGACAAAAATGTTGAACATTTTTTAATGTACTTACTGGCCATTTGTACTTTTTCTGAGAAGTATCTGTTCATTTCAATTGCCCATTTTTTGATTGGGTCTTTTATTTTCAGCAGTCTTTTTTTTAGTTCTTTTTATATTCTAGATATTAGCCCTCTGAGGAGTAGCTGATAAAATTATTTTCCTTTTCTGTGGGTTGTTTCTTCACTGTGTTGTTTCTATTGTTATGCAAAACCTTTAAAATTTGATGTAATCCCATTTGTTGATTCTTGGTTTTATGTCTGGTGCAATGGAAGTTGTGTTCAGGAAGTCTTTTCCTATGCGTATGTCTTCAAAAGTTTTACCAATATTTCCATCCAGCAGATTCAGTGTTTCTGTTTTTATATCTAGGTCTTTAATATATTTTGATTTGATTTTGGTATAGAGTGGGAGATACCAATCTAGATTCATGCTTCTGCATGTGGATAACCAGTTTTCTCACACCATTTGTTTAAAAAGGGTATGTTTTCGCCAGCGTGCATTATTGGTTCCTTTGTCAAAAATCAGATGGCTGAATGGACTTGGAGGTGTTTCTGAATCCTCTCTTCTATTCCATTGTGACAGAAATTTAAAAGCTATTTCTAGTTTAGAAAAAGTGATGTGGGCCAGTGAGATGGCTCAGCGGCGTAAGCGCATGCCTGGCAAGGGCGAGGGCCTGAGTTCGACTCCTAGAACCCACATACGAAAAAAGGGGCTGGTGATATCACTCAGCGGCACGGGCGCCTGCTGGCGCGCGAGGTCCTGAGGTCGACCCCCCAGTACCCACAAAAAATAAATAAATAAATAAATAAATTTCTAGTTCTTATCCAGTTCAGATCTCATATGGTAAAGCCTTGTAATGTCTGTTGTTTCATTGCCATGCATTGTTATTACAGTCATTACATAGACTTTTTTGTAGTATTAGAAATTGAACACAGAGCCTTTACACTGTGCTACATCTCAAGCCCCTTCTTTTTTTTTTTTTTTTTTTTTTTAATTTTGAGACAGGATCTCACTAAGTCACTAAGTTGCCCAGGCTAGTCTCAAACTTGTGATCCTCTTGCCTTAGTCTCCCAAGTGCTGGGATCGATTACAGGTTTATACCAGTTGTTTTTCTAATTTAGTATTATACAGATCTACCACATATGCCTTGTGTGTACGTGTGTGTGTGTGTGTGTGTGTGTGTGTGTGTATTTTACTGATAATTTAATCCAAGGCCTTTGAATTTTGAGACAAGATCTTGTTAAATTACTAAGTTTCTCAGGCTGGCTTGAACTTGCCATCTTCCTGCCTTAGCCTACCAGAGTGGTGAAATTACAGTTGTGTGCCATCACACCCAGCACACAGAGATACACTGACCTACATCCCCAGGTGTCTTAGTTACTTTACTCTCACTGCTGAGACAAAATGTCCAACTCCCAAAGTTAAAGGTGGGAAGGTTTATTTGGCTCACAGTTTGTAGAAGTTTCAGTCCATAGTCAGCTGGCTCCAAGGCAGGATGGCATGGCAGACAGGAATCACAGAGGGAAAACAGTTCACGGCAAACAGAAGGTAGCAAAGCAAGCAAGAGGGACAAGATAACCCTCTTTCTGTCCCTTAGGTTTTATCCAGTGTACTGGAGTTAGGGTGGTGTCAGACCAATCAGTGGACTGATTTAGTAATCATCCACCCTTAATCCTAGCACCCCAGTCCTAGCATTGTGCCATGAATCAATCACACACTCTAGATTCAGCCACCTCTGAAAAAGCCCCACCTACGACTGCACGAGGTTTTGGCGGACATCTAGACACAAGCCATAACACCAGCCCCTTTTTATTTTGAGGCAGGGTCTAAGTGGCCAAGGCTGGGTTTGAATTGTGATCATGCTCCTCAGAATCTCAAGGTTTTTGTATTCGCACTTTATCTGAAGAAACTGAGTTGTTAAATGACTTGCCCATGAACACATATTTAACCTGTTTGTTGAGTATATCTCATTTTCCTCACCAAAATGGAAATACTTGAGATTAGGGACCTTGAAATGAGGGTGACAGAAAGAACTCTAGAGACAGCCAGATCAGTTTCAGTCCTGATTCTTCATGCTATGGAGTCTTGGGCCTGTTGTTTCATGCCCTGTGTCTCAAGTTTTTTTTTTTTCTTTTTTGGAAAATATATATAATACCTCATAGAGTTTGTCTACAGAATGAAGACAATAATACATACATAGAAAATCACTAACGTAGTGTTTGACACATTAATAAATGGTGGCAGTTGTCAGCATTACAAAGAATATAAAACAATCATAATAAATAGCAGTAAAATAGTAAATGTTTTTTCTAAGATCATACTTGTCAGGGAGCTGTTCACTGCATTTATGTTGCATATAGGGCACTTTTAGCTAAAAGGTGACATTCCTTTAAGTGCCTAAGATGACCTTCATACATTATCACATACCAGATCATTTGACACACAATGATTTTATGACAGTTTAATTGAAAAGAATCCATGAAAGCACTTAGGACAGAGCTTGGTATATAGTAGCTCCTCAGTTAATAGTGTTATTATTATATAAGCTATTATTTCTCTTTTTCTAGGTTGCTTGACATTGTACTGAGTACACAGATGTTCAATTAATATTAAATGAACAAGTGAATAAATATAAAATATAAAATATAAAATAACCCTATTTGGTAGTAGTTAAAACAGAGCCAAATGAATTAATACTGGGCTTTGTCTCTTTTTTTCTCTAGTGTCCCCACTATCACCTAAACCAACCTGATGGGAGAAACTATGCCTTCCCCTGCCTTTGGATCCTTCCCTATCCTTGTTTCCATTGGTTGTTATGCTTAGTTCAATTTTTTGTACAAAGTGAGCAATCAATAAATACATGTTAAATCAATGACCAGTTCATTTTTCTAGAGGTTCATTTCTAGCAGATCAAATTACATGACACCTCAGTGATTCATGGCTGCATTAATGACATTCTTCCAAGAGAAAACTGAGTCTGAGGTTTCTGGAAATTTGTAATAGGACTTCAGGATTCTGGGTTAAATTCAATATTTGGCATATAGCTGGTACTCAATACATAATTGTTGAAAGAAAAAGAGAATAAATATTAAATTAATGAATCTTTCACTCTTGCTACTAGATTCTTCTTGCTACCATATATCATGTAGGAAAATCTGCATCCTTTGTTTCCTAAGTGCTTATAGCCAAAGGCATTGCTGAGCAGCTCCCTTAGGCAGTGGCATCTTAGTTGAATGCCATTAGGCAGGTCTCTCAACAGAAGCAGTTTGACCTCTGAGTCACATGATGCTTCATTTTTTGATGACTGTTCTTCCCAAGGCAGTAAAAAACAGGATCTGTTCAGTGTTGGCCAAGTGTGCTGTGTACCTGTGGGTAAAACCTACAAGATGTCCAACAAGGTAAGGCCATGCTTTCACCTCCAGAGACAGTAGGCTTTGAAAGTGAGCTGTAACTGAAATTGAGAACTTTCTTGAACTAACAATGAAACCTGGTTAACCCCTTTAGGTCTGCAGTTTGAGATCTATAAATAGCATTTGTGTCTGTCTGTGTAAAAGAAAGCCATTTGTTTTCTAGATAACAATGTGTTAGTGACTGGGGTGAGGAGGAGGCAATTTTGTTGTAAGGATGTTAGGCATGATTTAAAGGGTTTTCTATTCTTTATAATAGGTTTTCATTTTTGCTGATTGAATTTATTTCCTTTTGTGGCTGGTGTGCAAGCTTCTGGTTGGGGGTGGGTTGTGTGACCTTTTTAACTTTGTAGCACTTTAATCCAAATGAAATTTAAGGGAGGGGGAAGCAAGCAAAACCAACCTAATGACAATGAAATCATTTTCTAAATATGTTTACAATCAAATATCTTCTTCAATAATTTGATTTGTAGGAAATGGCAGAGTGCAGCATTTTATACCAAAGCTTTTGAATAATTCATCCTATCTCATTGATGTGCAAGCCTTTGGCTACATTGGTGAGTGCAATAGGTGCTCTGGAATGGGAAGAAATTCATTTGAGGCCTGAAATCAATGTACCCATTGTCTGACCAAACTGTCTAATGCTGCTCTGGCCTGTGGCAAGAGTTTTTTCAACTTTCTAGACTCTTGTATTACTCTTTTCCAGGGTCCTGGGGGCATTTAGAAATTGTGATTTCTCTTCATTTAATTGTGGGGGACTTGTATTTTTACAATCCTTATTAAATTGTCCAAATGATTAAATCCCTCTGTATAAACTTCTGGAAAATTGGCATTCTCAAGTGTTAACTTTTGGGGTCAGGGAGAAATGGAAAAAGTGGGAAGTGGGTATTAGAAAGGGCTTCTACTAGCTGAAAAGTTAAACTTCTCACCCTGTCACAAGGTCAGGCAAACTTGAATTCATGAGTAACAGAGAGACCAAGAGACACTTGAAATCCTCCAAACTTGAGCTAAGTGTTTAAAGGGGGGCTTTCCTCTGCAAACTCGCACTCTTGTGGTGGCTCCTTAGAGAACTTCTGTAAGATATGCTATTCTGGCCTCTTGATGGGGGTGGGAGAAATGATTTACAAGCTGGGGCCTGTACCAGGAGGAGGCAGGATATAGGGAGGAGACGGGTGAGGAGAAAATGGCATGGCATTCAACATGATCTCAATTAGAATCCAGAGTTCTCAGGCAGTGGTGTTCTGAGGCTTTGGCAGTCAGAGAAACCAGATAGTGATTACCTTCTTTGTAATAATAGACAGGACACACAAAGTTTGCTATTGTGCTATTGCTGCTCTGAAACTTTGTGAAACCATTAATCTGACTTCAGTGAACCATAACACTATTGATTTGGTGTCAGATCACTGGTAGGCACTTGAGTGACAGCTTGAGTGGATGTGATGTTACATTTAAATTGTCTTTTTGTTTGCCTTCTAGTTGTCAAAACCTCTTGATAGAAACTGTGCTGCCAAGTGCTTGTACAGTTCTTATTAGAGTTCAAGTACCAAGAGCATGTGCTGCATCATTAAACAAAATGGATGGCTTTATGCCAAATTCTGTTAGTTAAAATATATAGTATTTGGAGTGCCTGATTTTCTCTGACTAGCTCAGAAGAGCATAATATAGTGCCTTCTAAAGCTGGAAAGGATCGAAGTAAAGTCATCCTGCATCCCCTCTCCCATCTTGCTGGTTAATGGAATTCATGACGTCTCAACCATATTCCTGACTGTGCCATCTCTGAGAAAAAGTTTTACTAGGTAAAAAACCTGGTTGAAGAATATCTTGTGCTATCACAGAGGAATTAGAAAAAGAATCAATAAAATGTGTCTGAAATGTTCTCCTCAGCATATGTTCCAAACCAAGCCTCATATTGGGCACTGTGTCCCTGTAAGCATATGACTTGGGGGAAATTGGGATATGTGAATCCTTAATAGATTTCAATCACTCATTATTTTTATTTATGCACTGAATACCCAGCAGGCAACAGACATTGTGCTTATTCTTAAGAATACAGTAGTGAATCATAACAACATGGTGCCTATGTTCAAAACATAGTTTAAAAGGGAGAAAAGAACCAAATAAGTCTAACAAAGAATCCTAATGATAATGATAGAATTCTTTTGTAAAATGAAAGGAGACTAAGAGATGCATTGGGGAGGGAAGTGAGGGGAAAGGGGTGGAAAACAAATTAATATGTGTTATGTACATGTACCAACTCCCCACTATAAATGTAATAATTATTTAGAGCAAACATGTACTAATAAAATATTGCTTGGAAAAAATAAAAAGAGAGGCAGTAGAAATAAACATGAGCTTTGGAGTGTGGTGGATCTACAATTGAATCTAAATTAGCTATTTGTTTTTGAACAAATTACTTCTTTTCTTTGAGCCTTAGTTTCTTCTCCTATAAGTGGTGATAATAATACTACATGCCCCAAATCATTGTTCTTGTTAGGATGAAGTGGGAATACACATATAGAGATCCTTGGTTTCTCTTCTACTCTAAATGATTAAAGAAGGTGCCTGCCTGGCAGTTCTGGGCCGACCATCTCAGAACAGCTACAGTCATGAGTCTACAACCCATAGTCTCTCCACAGGTCTTTCTGCTTGACAGAACTGCCATGGCCTGGTAAACAGAGTCCACCAGCTAACATCTACTCTCAGGAAACTAGTCTGAGAGTCCCTCCTCAGTCCTCCCAACTAACCTGCTGCAGATAAACCCAAGGCTTCTGATTGGATTAATAGGAAAGTGCCTTTGTTTGTAGAAAGAATTATTCAATTCCAGACACCCAGATTTTATACCTGTCAATCCATCATACTTCAACAATGCTTTCTAGTATCTTTTTACAATATGCTCCAGTCCTGGCCAGAATAACAACTAGAGGTTCTAAGCACTGAAAATGTTATGATTTTCCACATATGTACAAAGTGAAAGGTATACTAAACTAAAATAAATGTAGAAAGTCCAAAACTCTGAGCTTAATGTTATATCTATTTGGCTTTTTAAATATCAAATATGAAATGATTTAATAATATTTTGGAAGATTTAAATAATTTAGCTGTAGCTCCAGTTTGACCATAACAGCATCAGCAGTGAGAAGCTACTTCTCCAGAAAGACCATTGAACTCTGTATGTAAAGATTCCAAATGAAAAAAACTCACATCCCCCTCCTCTGAAATCTTTACAGACTGTTCCAAATAAATATCCAATTCCTAGGGCTCCAGAACTGCCAGGCAGTCACCTGCTTTCAGCATTGAGAGTAGAAGAGAAATCAAGCAAACAATTTCTAGGCACTCCAGTCTGACCTCAGTAAGTCTATGTCATCTTTAAAACTAGTTGTTTCTCCTGGGAAAGAACCAGAGAAATCCAAATAGCAAGCACAGATCCAAATTAACTGGGTTACCTGGTTCCCTCTTTTATAATTGGTGCATTTTGTACATAGTGAATAAATCCATCATGGGGAGTTGGTACATGTACAGGACACATCTTGATTCATTTTTATCCCCATCCCCTCCCCTCCCCTCCTTATATATATAATATATATATATATATATATATATATATATATATGTATATGTTTGCAGTACATAATGATAATGCTCATCATAAGAACTTTGCATATGTAAACAACACATCACAACCCCCCCATTTTAAAATCTAATTCCCCCCCTTCCTCCCTCTGTCTCTTGGTTCCCTTCCCACATGCAAAAGATTTATATATATATATATATATATATATATATATATATATATATTTCCCATTGTCTATTTTTTATTTTACTCTTTACTTATATTTTGTTTTTCTCACATAAAAGAAACTGTGAGATACTTATGCTTGTGTGTCTGATTTATTTAACTGAATATTATGGTCTCAAGGTACATCCATTTTTTCTACAAATGACTCAAGTTGATCTTTCTTTATGTGTATAAATACTATGTTTTCTTTATCCATTCTTCTGTTGATGGATATATAGGCCACTTCCAAATTTAGCTGTTGTAAATTGTGCTGCTATGAACATGGGTATGGATGTATCATGGTAATATGATGTCTTTAACTCTTTCAGGAAGATATCTAGAAGGGGAATAGTGAAAGGAATTTTAAAGTTTAATTTTTGAAGAATCTCCATACTGATTTCCATAATGGCTGTACTAGTTTACTCTTCCACCAACAATAAAGAAGGCTTACATTTTTCCCTGCAGCCTCTCCAGTATTTATTGTTTGACTTCTTGAAGATAGCCATTCTTTCTGGAGTTAGATGGAATATCAATGTTGTTTTAAATTGCATTTGTTGAATTGCCACAGATTTTGAACATTTCTTTGTGTATTTATTGGTCATTTGTAATTCTTCAGAGAAATGTCTCTTACTTTTAGTTGTCCAATTTTTTATTGGGTATTTTAATTTGAGGGGTCTAATTTTTTGAATTTGTTCTTTGTATATTCTAGATATTAGTCCTCTCTCTCAGGAATAGCTGGTAAAACAATTTTCCCATTCTGTAGGTTATTCTTCCCTCTGTTGGTTGCTTCCTTTGCTGTGCAGAAGGCTTTTAATTTGATATGATCCTACTTGTCGATTCTTGGCATTTTTTCTTGTGCAATTTGGGTTCTGTTCAGACAATACCTGCCTACCCCTGTGAATTCAAGAATTTTACCTATTTTGTCTTCTAGCAGATTTTCTTTTGTTTTAATATTATAGGGAGGGGAAGAGGGGTTGAAGGGAGGAGGGGGGATTGGGAAAAAAAGAGGAATCAAAATATGTACAGGTACAAATTCCCTATGATGAATATGATCATTATGCATATCTAAAATGTACCAATAAACTTAATTTTTAAAAAAGTGAAACACCAGATAACTCATGCATGGATGATGAAGACGATCATTTATGGTAAAAAAAAATGTTTTCATAATAGAAGAGTGGTGTGGGTAGATGATGATGGTGATGATGATGATGACTTTGATGTTGGCCATGTGAGCCAAAGTTCCTGTGACAGTGAAATGTAGTGAGAATCAACTGATATTGACACAAGGAATGCATAACTCTTTGATTCAGATGAAGAAAACAGCAATGTGAGTAAATATATGACAGTTGAAATCTTGTGAAATGGTCACGCGACCAAATGGAATGACCCAATATTAAAACTAGGTCTGAAAATATAGTGAGGGTCTTGGCAGGGGTGAAAGGTATTGGACAGAATGCCAGCACTGCCATTCAGTGTTGGAAATTGTAACAGACAAAATGCTACAAGATGCTGTGAAATACACAAACGCTGAAATGCAAGTAAAACATTCTGTATGCACCAATAGCCATATTAAAAAATGTATTTATTATGAAACTTCACTAGCGGAACTGAACTCATTCATAGGTCTGCTGTATTTAGCAGAGATTTCTCATGGTAATCATAGGAATCTAAAAAGACTTATCAAAAAGCTATGGGTCAGGGGTCAGTGAGATGGCTCAGCAGTGTAAGCGCCTGCCTTGCAAGCATGAGGGCCCGAGTTTGACTCCTGGAACCCACATATGGAAAACGGGCCGGTGAT
Source organism: Erethizon dorsatum (assembly GCA_028451465.1). Taxonomy (NCBI): domain Eukaryota; kingdom Metazoa; phylum Chordata; class Mammalia; order Rodentia; family Erethizontidae; genus Erethizon; species Erethizon dorsatum. The sequence continues at coordinate 85,068,858 of CM051842.1, read as the reverse complement.
ATCGCTCAGCGGCACAGACGCCTGCTGGCATGTGAGGTCCCTGGTACCCACACACACAAAAAAAGCTATGGGTCAAAATATGGCATAAAAATTTATGCCCTTGTAGGTGCAAAGATTATTTTTATGCTTTCAATTTAGAAATTTATCCTGGAACTTAGCCATCAGGCCCTTATTTGTATAGTAATAAACCAAATGATGTTGTGAACAGACTTGTTGCTCCCATCTCCCAAACTAATCAGAATGTGACATTTGCAAGTTGGTTTACCAGTTTCCAATTGATGTTACATTTGCTAACTGAGCACAAGTTGACCAGTGCAGGAACTGTATGCAAGAACAAAGAAGAAATAACAACTGAAATGTTGCAATTTCAAAACAGAAAATTATATAGTACAATCTTTAGATTTCAGAAAGATTTACATTGACCTCATATTTGACAAAGAAAAACAAACTAATAGTGTTGATGTCAACATTGCACCATGATGGAAATTGACAGGCAAACCTTCACAAAATGGAAGCCTGAGATGGAAACTTTTGACAGCAAAACTAAAGGCAGAGTAGATGTTGTTGATGAGTTATGCAGCAACTATAATGTCCCTTGAAGCACAAATGCATTGGCCAATGGTTGTGTTTTACTCAATCCTAAACATGTGTCGCATAAATAATTTGATAGTTTGCAAATACCACAGAGAAATTTTCTTAGAGGTTTGGGATTGGAACTCATAAGAAATCATTTACAGCAGAGGAAAAACAAAATTTTTCTGCCTAGGGAACTATGCAAAAAAATTGTGGACCACACTGGTGAGCTGACAGGTGAACAGGCACGTGCAGCATCCCAAAGACCTACTACAACAACAGGAAAACCAAAAAGAGGTTAACTGTGCCCTACAAGAAAGGACAGGAAAACAAAACATACATGGTAGCAGTGTAAGCAATACTTGTTTATGGAACATGCAATTTTCATGTGTGAAGACTGCCTTGGGTATGACAATTGAAGCAAAGATTATTTTTGTTATAGAGTTCTATTGGTATTTTCATTGTAGTTCATGAAGGTTTTTAATTCTGATGTTATCTCTTAGGTTTTGTATGCAAGTAAATAACTGATGTGAAAATGTTTATGTCTATTCTAAGCACTTATTACACATTTGATATTTTATTTTATTGATATCTTATTTCCCTGCTAAGTGCACATTGTATAACATAGCAGGAAGCTCCTGACTAAACAGGAAGAGAAGTGAAAAGAATAGCCTGCCACATAGGAAAGGAAAGCTACACACATGTGCTGTTGTTGTAAGCAAGACGTACACATGAAATATACAGTTGTCGTGTATGAAGACTGCCTTGAGTGTGAGAGTTGAGGCAAAGATTATTTCTGTGGTAGATTTTTATTTGTGTTTACATTGTAGCTCACATAACATTTTATTTCTGATGTTATCTCTTAGGTTTTGCAAGCAAGTACACAGCTGATGTGAAATTGATATTTATTCTAAATGTGCAATACATATTAAGAATTTCATACTTTATTTTATTGATATTTTATGTTCCTGTTAACTGCACATTGCATAATATAATAAGAAGCTCCTGTCAAAACAGCAAGAGCAGTGAGATGTCAAGTATGTCCTACAAAAAGGCAAGGAAAGCAAAACACATGTGCTGTCAGTGTAAGTGACATGTGTGTATGGAACATACTGTTGTCATGTGTGAAAACTGCCTTAGATGTGATAATTGAAGTAAAGATGATTTCCTTTGTAGAGTTCTATTGGTATTTTCATTGTGGTTCAAATAGGAATTTATTTCTGTTGTTCTGTTTTAGACTTTGTAGAACAAAAACCAGTCAATGTTGAAAAATTTGATGCTTTTTGTAAACATTAATAAATATTAAAAATGCAATACTTTACTTTGTGATTTTTTTTCTGTTAAGCACTCCTTGTTTTATATAGTAAAACTCATAAAATCAGTAATTCATCAATAGAAATATTCTAAAGATTAAACATGGGTTTGACACACCCATGTTTGTGGGCCTTTATGACAAAAAAGTGTTGTTCTCTGCTTAACACAATGTCTACTATTGCTTTGTCATTAATATATTTTATCAGATTGAGATAAGGCCCTTCTATACCTCTTTTCTTCACAGTTTTTATCATGAATGGATGTTGGATTCTGTCAGAAGCTTTTTCTGCATCTACTGAATTGATCCTGTGGTTTTTGCACTTTTTTCTATTTTTGTGGTGTATTACATGTATTGAATTGCATATGTTGAACAATCCTTGCATCCCAGGAGTAAATTCTACTTGGTCATGTTGCATGAACTTTTTTTTTATGCAGGTACCGGGAGTCGAACTCAGGACCTTGTGCTTGCCAGGCAGGCGCTTATGCCTCTGAGCTATATCACCGGCCCTGGCATGAACTTTTTGATAATCTGTTCAATCCTGTTTTCCAGTATTTTATTGAGGATTTTTGTGTCTATTCTCGTTAAAGAGATTGGCCTGTAGTTTTCTTTTTGGTTAGGTCCTTTTCTTGGTTTGAAATCAGTGTAAAGGAAGCTTCCAAGAATGACTTTGGGAGTACTTCTTCCCTTTCAATTTCATTAAAGAGTTAGAGAAGTTTTCAGTTAGATCTTCTCTAAAGTTCTTGTAGAATTCAGTGGTGAATCCAACCAGGCCAGGGCTTTTATTAGTTGATAATTTTGTATTATTTCTTCAATTTTTTTACTAATATTGTGTTGTTCAGGATTTTCATACCTTCTTGGTTCAGCTTTGGTTGGTAATATGTATCTAAGAATCTATCTATTTCCTCTTAGTTCTCCAATTAATTAGACTATAGGTTCTCAAAGTAGCTACCAATGATCTTCTGAATTTTGGTGAAATCCATTGTGATTTTCCCTTTCACTTTTAATTTCATTGATTTGGGTCTTTTCTTTCCTTTTCTCATAAGATTGGCTATGGGTTTTTCAAATTTATTTAGTCTTTCAAAGAAACAACACCATGATTCATTGATTCATTTTAAATTTTATTTTTTAGTACATGTGTGTTGTACATAATTTTTGCATTCCTTATGGGAAGTTGGTACTTATACATAAAACAACTTTTCTTTATTCTGTTATTTCATTCTTTTGTTCCCTTCCCTCCCTCTCCTGTCCGTGTATCTCTTGATCTTCTTGGCCTTTTTATGCACATGTTTGCAGTATGTAATGTTTCATTCCTTCTGTGAAGTTGGTATATGTATATAACACATCTCAGTCCATTTTTAATCCACTGTCACTCCCTTCCTCCATCTCTTGATCTGCTTCCCCTTTGAGAATGCTTATATAACAGAAATCATTGGCATTTACACTTGTGTGTGTGTGATTTTTTTTTGTGTGTGTGCGTACTGGGGGTCGACCTTAGGACCTCGCATGTCAGCAGCCACCCGTGCCACTGAGCGATATCACCAGCCCCTTTTTGTATGTAGGTTCCAGGAGTCAAACTCAGGCCCTTGTGCTGGCCAGGCAGGTGCTTGCACTGCTGAGCCATTTCACTGGCACGTGTGTGTGATTTATTTCACTTAACATTATGGTCTAAAGGTGGCATCCATTTCTCTACAAATGACTAAAATTGATCTTTCTTTATGGCATAGTAGAACTCCATTGTGTATAAATATCATGTTTTCCTTATTCATTCATGTGTTTATAGACATATAAGGCACTTCCAACTTTTAGCTATAATGAGTTGTGCTGCTATAGCAAAGGGAAGCAGAAACACCAAAACAACACTCAGGATTTGGAGGCAGATTCATTTTATGTCAATGGGCACTGATTAGGATCATTCCCAAAATATCAGGTCTTGAAGGCCCAGGGATAGAGGTTTTCACTTGAAGGCAAAGGGGGTGTACAGAGGTAGAGTACTTTGCTGTCCTCAATTAGTTCTTACAATATGCATCATAGCGACCAGCTATGCATCACAGTGACCAGCTGTTTTTAAGAGACAGAAGCAAGCAGAGCTGCAACAGGAACTATCACCCAGGCAACTGAAGTATACTGGCTGGGGGGCATTTTCTGCTACATTTCCCCCCTCCTTTAGTTTCCCCAGGAAATCTTTACTGAGCATATTACAGGTGATCTTCTGACACAAGGCACAACTAGAAGCAGTGACATTAGGGTTGTCAGTGATCCTAGGATGGGTCCTAGCCAAAGTCCCCAGAATTGTCTTTTTACAGAGTTTTCCCTAAGTTGTTTTTAGGAAGAGACATAATTTAGGCCTGTCTGTTCTGCAACATTACTCTGGCAAAGTAGTGAGGGAATTAATCTGATCTAGGGGAGTGTCCAATGTACCTTGGATGCTCATCAAATCTTGGTCAAGTGTTTGATTGATTGTTCTATTCTCTTGGGGCAACCGTCCATAAAGTTCAAGGCAAAAACTACAGCAAGCAGGGGGACAGGGAAGCAAGGACTGGGTAAGCAGCCTGAAAAGGCACAAAAATGAAGGGGAATATGTATGGAGAAATCCTGTGAATGGTGTCCTCAGTCTTCAGCTGTGCATGGACTGGTTGGTGTCTGGAGGGACTAGAGCAGGGTTTTGAGTGCATCATCTTTTCAGAGTGAGCCTCAGAGGAGCTGTCCAGGTAAATTCACCAGCAGATCTAAGACTGGATTTCTGAAACTTGTAGAGGTAGTTAATATGCACCTGGGTTACATATGTGTGCAGGAATGCCTACAGGTATAGCTGGTCTTTGAACTGCTTACAAGCTGTTTCTGTAGGCTTATGTTTTTATTTTTTAACTTTTTAGAGCTTTGTGGCCAATATGCTATATGTAATTTTTATTTAGTTATCCCTGTTACAAATACAGGCCCATTGTCACTGCCAATGGTCAAGGGTAGGCTATATCTAGGGATGATTTTTCACAGCAGGACCCTACAAGTTTTTGTTGTCTTCTCAGTGCAGGCAGGGAATGTCTCAGGCCAGCCTGAGTAGATGCAGAAGAGCACTAGCATATATTTGTAACCCCTATAAGTTTTTATTTCTGTGAAATCTACTTGTATATTTTTAAAGGGGGAGAGTTCACTATATTGCATGAATTCAGGGTCAGTGACACAGATGCTGAAGCCTGAGCAGGCTGCAGAGATACAGGGGCCAGCCCTGCAACCTGAGCTTCCAGAACAAATGGTTCTGCAGGTCTAGCTCTGATCTTCTGGGAGTACAAGATAAAGTTTTTCTGGCTGGGGTTGATGTTTTACTCAATCAGATACCTGGAGGGGGCTGAGGCCTCTGGACCAGATTATTTTGAGAACAAGTTTGGCATCATTGGTGGCAGGTTTCCAAACAGCAGCAGGAAGCAGTAGCAGGAGAGCTTTAGCCAAAATAACTTTGTCCAAGGTGACCACAGCATACCTAACCTGCCAGACTCCATTCCTAACAGAGCTACTTCCATCCATAAACAGAATGTACTCAGCATCTGTCAGGAGATTCATTTTAAGTCTGCTCAGTTCAAGAACAGTTCAGTCAGAGCAAGGCAGTCATGGTCCGGTGGGCTCAGCTTGGTCGGTATGTGGCAGGATTGAGTGGTCCTCTGTTATTCATGAGGTCCAGTAGAGCATGTGGAACCTGGACAGTTAGGTCTTGGCCTAAGGTGAGCTTGTCAACTTTTTTTGATCAGAAGGTCAGTGGTTATTAGAGCATGAAGGCAAAGTGGGAAGGCAGCCCTTAGTGACTGAATCCAAGTATTTGCACAGGTAGGCCACTGGGCACTCCCCGGTGCTGACAGTTTGTATTGTTTTTGTGAACTCAAGAATCCAGATTCTATAGAAGCCAGCAGCTCCAAGAAATGTATGGAATTTCTTTCTTGTAACCAGTTTCTGCCAGATATTGCAACAGAGCTTTTGTGTCTTTCCAGCAGGCAGCTTGGGTGTCATCATTCAGAAGTGCAGTGATATTTTGTGCTGGGAAACTAGTGAGGTCAGCTGTGAGGGCTTCTCCAAAGAAGATAAACAAGTTTTTGAACCTCTGGGAGGTTGAGTCCAGGTCAGTTGAATTTTGAGTCCAGAACTGGGGTCTTTTCATTTAAGGGTGAAGAGAGATTGTCTGACAGGAGCCAACTGAAGGTAGAAGAAGGCATCCTTTAGGTCCAGGCAGGCATACTAGCAGGCTGTGGGTGGCAGGAGACTGAGGTGGCATTGATATCTCAGAGATCCTGAACTGGAAGATATTCTCCACTAGGTTTCTTTATAGGCAGTTTAGCAGCTTGACAGTCTATAAACATTTTGCAGTTTTGAAGCCTCTGGATGTATGGTTGAATTGATAGTCAAGTCTCTTGTGGCATGGGGTACTATTTGCTTGGGATACTGTGACAGAAGAGGAAGAAACAGAGAAACAGGCTGTCCTGGAGAGAAGTTGATAGGAACTTGGCCAAATCTGTTGTCAGAGCCTCCCAAAAATAGTGGGAGAGTTCTTAATCCCTTGTGTGAATTGAGTCCATGTGAGCTGGCCTTTTCATCCTGTCTCAGGATCTTCTTATGGGAGCAACCTGCAAGCAAAATAAGGCATCTTTTCAATCTAGACATGTAAACCAGGTGTCATCTGGAGGTAACAGTCCAAAAAGGGTGTATGTTTTGGGAACCACAGAGTGCAAGGTGATTAACAGTTCATCAAGATATCAAACTGTTTTAGGTGACTGAGGTGTGGCTGGATGTCTGTGTGCTTCCTGTGACATAGGACATTGTCTGACAGCAATGGTAGTTGCAGTGGGGCAGCATGGTTTATGGCCAGGCCCAGAGTTGAGTCTTTGGCCCACACCTCTGGTAGAAGAGTTTTCAGAATTTCAGGATTGTGATTATCTGTCTCAGGCTGATGCAGTGTCATCTTCCTCTTGGGGAACAGTCAGAGTTGAAAGTGCTGGGTTAAATGAGAGGGAGGCTTACTGGCTTGGTGCAAAAGAGACAGTTACTTCTAACTTGAATAGGAGGTCTCTAACTTGAAGTGGTATGGGGACTAGCTTATACAGGAATTCATGTTTGGTGAGATGTCCTCCCAGGCTTCAAGTTTGTGCCTGGAAAAAGGGGTGAGAGGCAGGAGTCCCAGTTGCCCCAATGATGGTAAATTTTTAACAGAGGTGACTTTTGAAGGCAGAGAGTTCTGTTCCATTGTCTACCAGGAAAGTCATAGATTGGCCTCCAATATGGATGTGGAAGCTTTTGAGAGTCCTTATCTTTTAATTTGAAGGAGCATTTATTTTTAGTGTCCATAGTCCTTATATCAGGCTTCTGGGTAACAGTGGTAACTTTTGACATATTGATGGGCTTTTTGTTCCCCCTCTTTGATGTCTTTGAGAAGCACTTGACTGGGTTGTTTCTAGGAAGTGTGACCTTTGGGAAAGGCCATGGCAACTCATTCGACGGGGATGACAGTCCAATTTTTCCTCAGTCAAAATGTGGAACTCAGAAGGAATTGCTGACAGTCATCTCAGGTGGGCATTAGATGATGCCATCTGACCAGGATAAGAAGCAGAAGGCTCTGGAGGGAGGGTCTCTGTGGCTGAATGCAGGAAGTGGCTAGCTGGAACCAGTTCAATTTGTTGGAAGTAAATGAGTCAGGAGTGGGGAGTGAAGCTATAGTTGTTGGCAGCAATTGCAGCAGCTGATAAAGGGGCCAAGGTGGAATTCTCAGAAAAAATGGGCCTCTTTTTTTCTTTTTTTCCTTTGAGCAGTTTGGTTTCATTTTTAACTCTGTAATCTCAGAAAAGCCATTTGTCCTGCAGTCAGAGACTATGGGTTTTGACTAATTATTTCCCATCTCTGACTTCAAACATGTGTGTTGTGTACCCTTGAACAATGGCACAACAGACAAAGGATGGGTGCCCCTCAGAGAGAGACCATTCAGAAGCCCACCTGACTGCACCCCTAGTGGATACTTAGATGCAACTTAGCTAAGAAGGATGCAAGGCCTCCGTTATGCCATATGTCAATTGCCATGGAACCATAGGCGAGGGCCCAATCAGCCACCGTGACCAGCACTTCCCAGTCTTGGTGCATAGACAGAGCAGTCTATTGCTTTTGCTATTTGTTCCACTCATTCACACATTCATTCAATAGGCACTCAGAGGTTAAAACTTTCCAACCCCCTTCCCTTCAGGGTGGTTCTGACTAACAAGAGGTGATCAGACACTCCTTCTGCTCGACCTGAGTAGGACTGACAGACAAACTAACTGGGGTGCCCCTGAGGGTCTTACTGGAATCAAGCAGTCAGACAGACAGAAAGACAGTGCCCTTCTCCTTTTGGGGTTTGATGTGAGCTGCTTGAGTGGGGAGCCAGGGATCCTCCTCCAGACCTCCAAGATGACTTGAGAAATCTTGAGGGCACACCTTCCCTTTGGGAGTTAGAGAGATCCTTGCTCTGTCCTTGAGGGCCACAACCAGTGACCAAAGCAGTCAGCATGGTTGGTCTTCCCAGCCGACACACCAGATACAACAGCAAGCAGAAAGAGCAAAATGACACCCAGGATTTATAGGCAGATTTATTTTATGTCGATGGGCACTGATTGGGATCATTCCCAAAATACCAGCCCTCAAAGGCCCAGGGAAGGAGGTTTTTGTTGGGTTGCAAAGAGGAGGTACAGAGGTAGAGTACTTGGCTGTCCTCAATTGGTTTTTACACTATGAATCACGGTGACCAGCCATTTCTAAGAGACAGAAGCAACTGGAACTGCAACAGGAACTATCACCAGGGAAACTGAAGTATAGTGTCTGGTGGGGCATTTTCTGCTACACTATAAACATGGGTATACATGTATCACTGAAATATGATTTCCTTAACTCTTTGGGGAATATACCCACAAGGGAAATAGCTGGGTCAAGTGAACTATCTAGTTTCATTTTATAAGGAATTTCCACTCTAATTTCCATAGTGTTGTACCAGTTTACATTCTCAACAAAAGTGTACAAGAGTTCTTTTGTCCCCACATCCACTTCAGCATTTGTTATTATTTGATTTATGATAGCCATTCTTTCTGAGGTAAGATGGATTCTCAGTGTTATTTTAATTTGCATTTCTCTAATGGCTAGCAATGTTGAGCATTTGTTTATATATTTACTGGTCATTTGTACTGCTTATTCTGTGATGTGTCTATTCATGTCTCTTGTCCATTTTTTGATTGGATCTATTACTTGGAGGTTTTTTTTTTGAGATTTTATATATTATAGATATGAGTCTTCTGTCTGAGGAATCACTGTCAAAGTTTTTCCCAATGTGTAGGTTTTTTCCCACTTTTGGTTGTTTATTTTACAGTGCAGAAGCTTTTAAACATGATATGATCCCATTTGTTGATTTCCAGAACTATTTCTTGTGCAAAAGGAGTGCTGTTCCGAAAGTCTTTGCCTACGCCTATGACCTCAGGAATTTTACCTATTTTGTCATCCAGCAAGTTAAGTGTTTCTGGTTCAAAATTTATTTCTTTGATCTATTTTGATTTCAGTTTATTACATGGTGAGAGATATGGGTCTAGTTTCAATATTCTCCATGTGGTTATCTAGTTTTCCCAACACCATTTGTTAAAGAAGCTATCATTCCTCCAGTGTGTGTTTTGACCCCTTTGTCAAAGATCAAATAGCTGAATGTACTTGGGGTTGTTCCTGCATCCTTTATTCTGTTCCATTGATTAGCATATCTGTTTTTATGCCAGTAGCATGCTGTTTCTATCATAGTAGCTTAGTAATCCAACTTCAGGTCTGGGTTTGTGATCCTTCTCACTTTGCTCTTTTTACCAAGGATAGCAGTTGGTATTTTAGGTCTTTTCTGGGTCCATATGTATTTTAGGATTGTTTTCTCTAGCTCTTTGATGAATGCTGTTGGAATTTTAATCAGAATTGCATTAACCAATTTTGGTATATCAATTTTGGTAGTATGGTCATTTTGACTATATTGGTTCTGCCTATCCAAGAAAAAGGAATATCTTTCCATTTTCTGTTGTCCTATTTGATTTCCTTTTTCAATGTATTGTTGTTTTCTTTGTAGAGATCGTTAATTCCTTAGTTAGGTTATTTCCTAAGTATGTATTTTTTTCTTGGTACTATTGTGAATGGCATTTTTCCTAATTTTTTTCCCATTGATTTCATTATTTGTATGTAGGAGCACTACTGATTTTTGTGTGTTGGTTTCATATACTGCTACATTACTGAATTTTTTAATTAACTCTAGGAATGTTTGGTGGGTTTTGGGGATCTTCTACATAGAGGAACATATCTCCTGCAAATAATGATAATTTGATTTCTTTTCCTACACATATCCTGTTTATTTCTTTTTCCAGCATAATTTGTCTTGCTAATGTTTCAAGTACTACGTTGAACAGGTGATAGTGGATGTCTTTGTCTTGTTCCTAATTTTAAGCGGAAAGCTTTCAGGTTTTCCACATTAAATATGATTTTGGCAGTAAGTTTATCATAAATGGCTTTCATCAGATTGAACTAAAGTGTTCCTATACCTATTTTCTTCAGTGTTTTTTTTTTATCATGAATGGATGTTGGATTTTGTCAAAGGCTTTTTCTGTATCTATTGAGATGACCATGAGATTTTTGTCCTGACTTTTGTTAATGTGATGTGTTACATTTGTTGGTTTGTTGAACCACCCTTGCATCCTAGGGATGAAGACTAATTGGTCATGATGTGTGAACTTTTTGATGATTTGTTGCATTCTGATTCCCAGGATCTTATTGATGATGTTTGTTTCTATGCTCATTAAATAAATTGGTCTATAATTCTCTTTTTTGGTTGGATCCTTGTCTGGTTTTAGAGTTAGAGTAATGGTACCTTACTCTAATGACTCTGGGAGTACCCCTTCCCTTTCAATTTCATTAAAAAGCTTGAAAAGTATTGGTTTTAGAACTTATCTGCAGATTTTATAGAATTTAGCTCTGATCCCATGTGGACCTGTGCTTTTCTTAGTTGGCAGGTTATTTATTGCTTCTTCAATTTCACTGCCTATTATTGAATTATTCTGGATTTTTAAATCTTGGTTCACTTGTGGTAATACACGTGTATCTAGGAATCTATACATTTCTTCTGAGTTCTCTGTTTATTGGCATACAGGTTTGCAAAGTAGTTCATAATAAAATTTTTAATTTTCATAGTGTTCATTGTAATTTCAACTTTTTCTATTCTAATTGCATTGATTTGGGTCTTTTTTCTCCTTTTTTTTTGTTAGATTGGCTATGGGTTTGTTTATTTGTTTATTTTTTAAGAACTCTTCAATGAATTCCTTGTATGTTTGATCTCAATTTCATTGATTTCCACTCTGATCTTTGTAATTTCCTTCTTTTTACTAGCTTAGGGTTTTATTTATTTATTTTTTTCCTAGGCCTTGAGGTGCATTGTCAGCTTACTTATTTGGACTTACTCTATGTTTTTAATTTGGGCATTCACAGCTATGAACTTCCCTCTTAGGACTGTTTTTATTGTATCCCATAAGTTATGGTATATTACACTGACATTATCATTTAGTTCTAGAAACTGCCTTATTTATTCCTTGATTTCTTCTGTCACCCATTGTTGTGTCCTATAGGTTCTGGTATGTTGTACTGGCATTATTGTTTGATTTTAGGAACTGTCTAATTTTTTCTCTGACCCATTGATTATTCAAGACAGTATTGTTTAATTTCCATGTGTTTGTATAATTCCTGTGGTTTCCTTTGCCATTAATTTCCATTTCACTGCACTGCATTCTGTTAATATGCATATGATAATTTTGATTATTTTGCATTTGCTTAAGAAGAATTTGTGGGATAGCATGTCGTCTCTTGTAGAGAAACTTCCATGTGTTTCTGAGAAGAATATGTATTTCGTTGTTAGGTGCAACACTGTAGATAACTATTAAGTCCATTTGCTCAAAAGTTTGTTTCAACTCTGATATTTCTTTATTGTTTTTTTTGTCTAGTTGATCTGTATATTTGTGATGGTAGAGTATTTAAGTCCCTTCATTATATTTGGGTTCATGTTTATCTGGTATTTTTATCCATTACTGTTTGTTTTATGAAGTTAGACACACCAGTGTTTGGTGTGTAAATGTTTGGTGTATAATTGTTATCTCTTCCTGTTGAATTGTTCATTAACCAATATTTAGTGACATTCTTTGTCTCTTCTGATTAGTTTGTTCTTGAAATCTACTTTCTCTGAGATTAGGATACTGATTATTCTCCTACTTTTCTCTGGGTTTCTGTCACATGTAATATTGTTTTCCATCCTTTTAGCTTTAATTTATGAATTTTTTGAATTAAATGTATTTCTTATTTATTGCATATCGTTGGGTTTTGTTTCTTGATCCATTCTACCAATCTGTGTGTTTTGATTGAGGAATTAGACCATTCACATTGAGAGTTATTACTGAAAGGTATTGGCCTATTGCTGTCATTTCATTCTTTTGCTGTCCCTAATTTCCTTATGTCTTCCCTTCTGCTTAACTACTCACCCTGCCAATTGTACTCATTCTATTTAACTGATTGGCATTGTTGACTTCATTGTCTCTTTCTAGGTATTCTTGAAAAATTTTTATAATGCTGGTTTGTTGGTCATGAATTTCTTGAGGTGCTTTTTGTCATGGAAATAACTTATTTCTCCAACAAATACTAAGGAAGGATTTACAGGATATATATATATATATATATATATATATATATATATATATATATATATGTAAGTTGTTATCTTTTAGGGCCTCAAACACTTCAGTCTAAATCCTCCTGGCCTTTAAAGTTTGTGTTGAGAAGTCTGCTATAATTTTAATGGTTTTACTTTTCTATGTGATTTGTTGCTTTACTTCCACAGGTTTTAAGATTTTTGTCTCTGTGATGGACTTCTGGTATTTTAAATATAATATGACATACAGATATTCTCTTTTGATCATTTCTATTAAGGGTTCTATATGCCTCACTTACCTTTATGTTTATTTTTCCGCTATACTTGGGAAATTTCCTGCTAATATTTTTGTAAACAAGTTTATTTTGTGCAATTTTTGCTGTCTTCTGAAATGCCATTTATTCCATTTAATCTTAGATGAGTCTGATTTGCATCACCTAGCAGCTGTTGGATCCATTTTTTTGTTATCTTGTTTGTAAGATGTCTTTGAAAGCATCCCTGTCTTCTAATTCTGGAAATCTGTTTCTCACATTGTCACTTCTGCCCATATTTTCAATATAATTTTTAATCTGGATTTCTGATTGAAATCTTTTCATGGACTCTAATTCCTTGCTAAACTAGTCACTCATGATTTTTGTCATTTTTTTAGCTCAGCTAGCTTTTTATTAGTGTCTTCTGAATGTTCCCTGATTATTTTGTTTATTACTTCCTTTATCTGCTGAGTTATATCTTCTGTGATCCCACAGAGCACCTTTGTGATCTGTTTTTGAACATCTACTCTTTTCATTCCTAATAATTTGGGTGTGTGGCTTTTCTGTTCTCCCCTTTGAGGCCCTCTGGATTGGCTATTTGGGAGTTGAGAGTTTTGAGAAGCATCTTGTTTCCTTGTCTTCTCCTGTTTGTGTTGATTGTTTGACGTGAAGTTTATGAGTACTTATAGTGCAAATACTTTGTTGCTAGTATAGAGATCTCTTCAGTTAGTGTTTCTCATGTACTTTGAGCATTGCTATCTATAGTCCTTTGCCTCTGCCCCAAGATCCAAACAGTTGTGTTAATTTGCATGGGGAGGAAGCAGTTCAATTAGCCCAAACCCTCTTTTATGGAATAGGACCCCGTTATTGCTAATGTCACAAAGGTAATGTGGGTGTTGTCATGTTGAGGATCATTCTATATAATTTTTTGGAAAAATCATTTCATAATTAAATTGGGATTAGGCTTGTCCAAGGCCTGGTATCTTGCCATGGGAGCCGGCTATGGTATGTGGAAAAATAACTTTGTGTTCCTCTGTCACAGTTGAGGCCTCAATGATTCCGTGATGCTGTGACATCCTAGTGCAAGATTACATCAGCTGAAGACATCCTGCTTCCTTAAGAACCCAGTAGTAATAAGAAAAGTGTTTCACCTTGGGAAAAGGACAAACTCCCTGATAACCTGCCCTCTCTCCCCACTTTCCTCATCAACATAAAGACCTTTGTTAGCATAAGACTATCACAGTCCTCTGAGTCATCCCATAATACCCTCATCATTTTCCTCAATCAATAAATGTGGAGGTTCTGGCTGCCTCATGGCCTTTTGTTCCTGATGAACAACTGGTCATCCCAGTTCCCTGTTGCATTGCCATTTTGTCTCTTGCTCTTTTTTTTCACCATGCACTGTAACACACTTGCAGGAGATTGGAGTCCACTGCAGGGGTTCCCAATATTGTCATACATAGAAAACCCATAAATACCAACAATTATACAACCCTGGCAATATCAAGCAAATATGGTACAGTAGTATCATCAGACAATACCACACCATAAGAGCCAATAATGTACCACCCATATCCATACAAAAGTAGTCCACCATTATAGTATGAACAGTAAGACAACCCAGGTAGTGATACACAGCTAATATGTACTAAATACTATATCTCAAGTAATGCTACAAAAGACTTCAATGGTAATTATATACATTTGACCATTTCAAGATTAATAAAGTTTAATCGTTATACCATTAAAGACATAAGGGATTGAGAATGTGAGAATGCAAGAAGAAAAATTTGGAAATTTAAACTACAGGAGATGAAAAGGAAGAGAGATAAGTGAGACAAAGTATCCTATTAGGGAGTAGAAGGATTATAGAAATAGGTAAAGGTAATAGAAAATACAAATGAAAAATAGAAGATAAAGGAGAAAAAGAAATATTATGGAGAATAAAAGTAAGAAAATTTATAGGAAATAATAACAAAAAATGAAAGGAAAAGGGGAAAAAAGTAAAAAAAAAAGAAAGAAAAAAGGTTTAAAAAGTAAAACAAGGAAAAAGGATAAAGTAAAATTCTCCAAACCTAATAAACCAGTGAAGAAGAAAAAGGAAAGGAAAAAAGAGTCCAGAATATTTCTATTTGCTTTTGAATGAGTGCTTTCCTTCTGGGAGCTGCAGTGTTGGAGTCTAGCAATTCACAGTTTTTTCCACCTAGTTTTAAGGCACGTGGATTTTTGAGGTGCCTGCCCTCCACCTGTTTATGTAGGCTGTGACAATGTCCAAGCCAAGATGTATCCCTGCTCAAGCCAGTACATAAGAAAGTCATTCAGAATCTAGATCCAAGCTGGATGCAGAAAATAGGGTAAAGGCTTCTGAGAGTCTCAAACCCAGAACAACTTAAGCCAGCCCTGGCCTCTGGCTGTGGGGGAGCAGGGTCTGTTTCCTTTCCAGCCCAGGTTCAATCCTCTCAGGGGGTCTCTTTCCAGCCCAGTTCCTATTCGAGGCTCTTTCCTCATGGCTGTCTCTCACCCAGTCACTGTGACAAGGTAACACTGTGGACTCTAAAATGCATCTGTCCCACAGCTGTTCTGAGTCCTAAATTCAAACCCTCAACCCCACATTCTTTCTAGAGATATGGCAGGTGCCTGCATTGTGATACCTCTCTAGCTGTTGCCTGTGGAAGGACTCTTGTACTGTCCCTGAAGATCACAGCAACCACCAGCCCAGTCCACCAGCCTTTCTCTCGGGGTCCCCCTGAAACCACCAGAGCTCAACTTGCTTTGGCAGAGTCAGGCCAGGGGAAAGTCCAGACTGTTTCTTTCCTTTCCCTGAGTTGTGGTCCACGTCTTCAACTTCTCTGTAGCTTTTAATTTTCCTGTCAGTTCCTTCCTGATTCTTTGGGATCTACTTTTCTCTCTCTCTCTCTTTTTCTTTCCCAAGTTGTATTTTCCAGTATCTGGTTTCCAAATATCAGAGATGCTGAATTGTTGCCACTCACCAATCCACCATTTTTACTTGATTCCCTCTTACTGCTTAACTAGGAAAGCCAATTTGATTAATCAAAGCAAAGAATCATCTGACATCTCAGTGTCATCAAATTTACATCTTTTCTTGAAAACATGGCTTGACACCCTGCTATTGCTTGGAACTTCTACCAGAATTTTTGTTTGGTTACCTAATTTTCATATGAAACAATTCTCCCTTTCCTTTGAACAAAACCTTTACAGAAGTGTAAGTGGTTTGGGCTGAAAGAGAGGATGGATTTTCTCAGTCCCTTAGTATGGCAGAACAATCCATCATTAAGTATACAGAGGGCCCAAGGGAAACTACTCAAGGATTAGCCCAAAGGGGTATTTCTTGACTTGTTATGTGTTGCTTTTTTTTCATTCTAGTGGAAGTAAATACATTTTGGGTGGGAAGCACACTTCTTCCTATGTGAAAACATGAAACACTAATAACCAAATTCAGTAAATCAAGTACAAAGATGTAAAGCTTCCAGCAGGAGAAAGCTATAACCAAGAACATTCCATTTATTCAGCTTAACCTCAAAGCTCATTGTTTATTAATCCTAAATAATGATAAACCTATAGATGTACCTCTTTCTGTGTATGATTCAGGGAAATTGAACTGGCAAGACTCACTACACTATGTATTCAGTTGTTAAATGAAACTTGAACACACAGGCAGCTATTTGAGGAGGCCAGAGACTGATCTGTCACTGACTTTAGGTCTATGGAGACTAAGGAGGGGGTGTTTGGATCAATTCCTGTTCTGGAAAAATATTTCAAATTTGGTTTCTCTATTGTGCTTCAGTAGGTTTATTTCTATTTAAAGAACACCACATTTTATTTTTCAAAAGTGATTACATCTGAAACATCTATTATATATATTAAATAATGCAATGTATATGTTGGGTTTGTTTATGGAATCCCAGCCTGCAGCTTTGTACCGTGCAATGCATTTGCTTCCTTTTAACTTTCCCTCCTGTAGGAAACAACCAACCACAAATACCTTCAGTGAATTTGACTTGTATTTTCAAAGGGGGAAATAAACTTCTTTCTTATCTTTCAAATTAATTCTGGAATCATAAGTCTGGGTGCAAAATTCACCAATTACACAGTTTTCTCAGAAGGAAAATCTTATAATTGCATGCTAGACATGAATAAAGATATGATTTCTAATTTACTATCAAGGAAACTAAGGCACAGGCAGATTAAGTGACATTCTGTGGTATAGTGTGTTGAATAAAGCCCCTCACCCCAAGATTCATACCCACCCAGACTTGCAAATTTTACTTCATCTGGAAATAAGATCTTTGCAGATGTTACCAAGTTAAAGTAAGCTCAGATTAGGATAAATCCAATAATTAGCGTCCTTATAAGGAAAAGGAGTTTTGGCAATAAAGAGATACAGTGATGGGAAGAAAGTCATGTGATGGTGGAGTCACAGATTGAAGTGATGCACCTACAACTCAAGGAACACCAAGGACTGGCAACAAAGACCAGAAGATAGGAGGGAACAATGGAACAATATTTGCTTTAGAATCTTTAAAGGAAGTATGGCTCTCTGGAAAATTTTATTTCAGATTTCTAGCTTCCTGAGTTGTGAGAGAATGAATTTCTTCTTTAAGCTCCGAAATCTGTAGTAATTTGCTATAGAAGCCCTGGAATGCTAACTCACCAGGGTTTCACAGATAATGAGTCCACGGTTTAGATTTGGCGTTTCTGAACCCTAGTGCACCTAGATGCTTATCTGTGAGTGTCCTAACTTCATATACTATCACTCTCACTAGTAAAAAGTACAAAATCTTTGCCTTTGGGACCTATGTCATTTTGTGTTTTAGGGTACTGTAATTATGAGAAGGTAGGTAACAGACTGGAATGTTAAGGGGACAACGGTATAAAAATGCCACAGATGCTGTTTGGAGGCAAAACTTGCTGTATTGGGCAAGCTATGTCATGTGAAGAATACATTCCTCCTTTTTGGTTTCCTCCACTGAGACTGTCTCAAAACAGAGTTGTAATGAGCACTAGTTATCTCTGTTGGCAATCTATGACACAATTATGATGATGATGTTAACACCTATAGTGTAAGGTGTTACTTGTTCAAAATACATAGTAAACTTAATCCCCACTGTCATAGGGTTTACACAACACTGGCACAGTGTGAGAGCTGGCACTTCATGGTCAGTTAATGCTTTGAGCTTATTGCCTTGGCCAATAGACCGTGATCTTGCATACTTTTATCTGTAAACTAAAAAAAGTACTCAATTTATTTTATTAAATGAATATTTGTGTTGTTTGAAAAAATCTATACATTCCTTTAAAACCACTATTCAATTAAGAATGGCTTCTTGTCATCATTCATTTTGTTAAATCAGTGGTTACTAAAAGAACAATTACTCTTTTGTGGTAGTCTAAAATGTTTTGATTTGGAAAGAGTTCCTTATATTTATGAAGATCGGAGACCATAAGTATCTTCTTTCTGATGGCTGTAACAAAATAACATAGACTGGGTGATTTAAACAACAAATATTTGTTTCTCATAGTTCTGGAGACTAGGAAGTACTAGGTCAAGTTACTGGCAAGTTTGGTGCCTGGCTTGAGCCCTTTTCCTGGTTTGCTGGTGGCCGCCTTGCTTCATCCTCACATAGTAGAGAGAAAGATGATCTTTTCTTTCTTCTTATAAGGGTACAAACTCCATCATAAGGGCTCCATACTCATCATCTAAATTACCTCCCAAAGTCTCTACCTTCACATATAGTCACATTGAGCTTAGAGTTTCAGCATATGCATTTTAGGGGGACACAAACATTCAGGCAATAGCAACAAGTACAGTAGAAAGAACTGAATTTGTAGTCAGACCTGGGTTTGAATTTTGGCTTCATTTAGCTTTCTAGATGAGTGACGATGGACAAATTTCTTAATCATCGAGATTCAGTTTCTTCATCTGTAAAGTGGTTATTCTGTAACTTATTTCATAGCGTTGGTGAGAGTCTCAAATGCAACAGTGATGTGAAAGTATTTTGTAAGTAATAAAATTTTCTAGGAATATAGGACTATAGGGAAATCATTGTTATTCATTTATGATATTCAAGAATTGTATTTAGTCCTAAATTCTTTCATGTGTCAGTTTTGCCTGCAGTCCTTTTGTGTACATTTATTTACCTATGTCACTATGTCACTATTCTGATGCTAAGATGAAGGAATATGTCAGTTTATAAGAAAATGATATTCATTTGTGGCATAAACAGCTCCACTTTCTAGTCATGCCTGGAATAAGACATCCTTTGTGAGATGAAGTGTTTGGGTGGTTCAGAGGAAAATAAGATGGTATTCTAGAACTTCTGCATGTTTGACTTCACCTCATCACTTTGAGTATGTTAAAATCTTTCTGGGGTGCTTTACTACATCTTTCTTTCTTTTTTTTTTTTTTTTTTTGGCTGACAACTATGAATAGAAATATTAAGCCCATCCAAAGAGAAGGAATACTATCCCTGCCTCTCTCTCACATTTCTCTACTTTCTCAGCTTTCCATTCTCAATAGTGGGGACACTGTGTGTGTGTGTGTGTTACTGGGAATTGAACCTAGGGCCTTTGCACTAAGCTATATACCCAGCCATTTTATTTTATTTTTTTACTTTGAAATATGGTTTCACTAAGTTGCCCATGGTGGACTTGACCTTGCAATCCTTCTGCCTCGGCCCCCAGAGTGCTGGGATTACAGGTGTGCAGCACTGCACCCAACTGTGAACAGTACTTTTTAAAGCAAAAGCTCACAAAAGAACAGAACAGATACACCTCTGGCTTTCTCAGTGGTGTAGAAATGTTCTGGGATCTATTTAATGCTGTTACCATTGTGAAGTGGTTAGCCAGAACACCCCTTACCAGTGAATCCAAGGGTCTTGGTGGAGTTGTGACTGAACAACAGCAGAAAAAATCCTGAAGAAACTTCATCTCCAAGTCTGACTTAGTCACCTGCTGTGATTTTCCATTTCTCCCATGATCCCAGGCATTCATAACTGTTAAGCTACTCTAACAGTTAGTAGTTAGCCTAGACTTCTGGAACTAGAGCTATGCTTTCCCGACTTTTAGTTGGGAGTATATCAGCAGGGATTGTCCTCACATCATTCTCAGAAGCCAGTTGCCAACAAACAGAATGCTGAATTTACTTTTTGTCTAAGAAAAGCATTTTTATTGGGAGATTCTTTGAAGTGGAGTTTGGTTTCTTGGTTACTGAATGAATTTACAAGGTTGGCAGTAATGAATCCTTAAACAGGCTTCTTGTACTCTTACTAGCCATAACTAATATTATTAATAAGAGTGCATTAATAATCTAGGTTTGACCAGTGCTCAGACATGATTAATTTCTGCCCCAAATGCACTCCAGCTCTTTTGTTAACATCTAACCTGAGAACATGTGATTATCAAGAGAGACTGACAGCCTCCTTGTTAATTACAGTAGGAGTCCACAGTCAGGTCTTTATAAGACTCAAAAAGTATGGCAAGACTAGTTGGATAATCTAGGTTAGTATCATCAACCTATGCTGAGGACTTTGCTACGTACCTCTTTGATTCCATTTATACTCCTGGTTCCTGGTTTGGGTCCACCATAGTCCATTCTCACGTCAGACTTTGGTTGAGAGTCTTGGCAGAAGAAAAAACCTGCTTAATCTGCCATTTCTTATGCTTAAGGAGAGCGTAGTCATCACCTTTTTTAAGGTAAGTGAAACCTAATGCAAGATGGGTAGGTCTTTATCCTAGGCCATTTATACTACTATAGCAAAACATCTAAGCCTGTGTGATTTAAAAAGAACAGGAATTTATATCTGAGTTCTGGCATCTGAGAAGTCCAAAACAAAGGTGCTAGAGGTTTAGTGTCTGGTGAGGGTTGCTCTCTGCTTCCTACATTGTACCTTATTGCTACACCCTCTAGAGGGAATGAATGTTGTGTCCTCACATGGTAGAAGGGATGGAAAAGCAAAATGAATGAATGAATGAATGAATGAATGAATGAATGAATGAATAGAGCTAGTTATTTCCTTCCAGATATTTTGTAAAGTTGCTAATCCAATTCATAAGGGCTTTACCATTATGACTTAATCACTTCTTGAAGTCTCTATCTCTTAATACTATCACCTTGAAATTTAAATTCTACTGTATGAACTTATGGAAGGATACATACATTCAAATGATAACAGTCTTATAGAAAGGAATGATCCTGTGTACTTTGGAGTTGGCCCACGTCAGGCCTAAAGTGAGTGTGTGGATGGAACCAAGAGAGGTATCGTTTTCTGGATCCACTCTGAAAAGTTTGCTTTATGTTCACACAGAAGAGGTTGGTTGTCAGTGTTGGTCATCTGGCTGCTCTTAGACGTATACTTCATTTTCATTATGCCAAAGCAAGGGCTAAAGGGAGATAAGTCATAGGTTTGGAATGTGCCATACCACTGATGAAGTCATAAGATCTGATAGAGGTAGAAATTGTGGGAGTACACAGGAGAGTTCTGTTCCAGGGTCTTTGAGCCCCAAGCATATGAAAATCATTGAAATACATAGTTTTACAGATATGCAATCAAGGTTTCCAGAATTAATAATTTTCATATTTACTACTTGCCTCTGCCTCCAGGTCATTTCCTTAAATTGTATTACCTTTTGGCAAAACTTTTATCATTTTTCCCAAGAATTTCTTATGCTTGGGGGCTGGCAGGATGGCTCAGCGGTGTAATCGCCTGCCTGGCAAGCACGAGGGCCCAAGTTCGACTCCCGGAACCCACATACGAAAAAGGGTCAGTGATATCGCTCAGCGGCACGGGCACCTCCTGGCGCACGAGGTCCTGAGGTCGACCCCCGGTATCCATAAAAAAAAAAAAAGAATTTCTTACTCTAATCTTTAGCGAATACCTTGAAAAAATTCAAGTTGGACAGGCAAATGATTTTATCCATGTAGACTGTCTTAGCTGGTCTTTAGACCTCATAATAGTAAATTAAATGTTACTTCCTCCAAGGGGCCTTTCCTGATCATCTACTTTAAAATTTATTTCTCCAACCTATTTTTTGTTAAGAAGTTAAGAAAACATATTCTAGAGCCAGACATCCATTCCCTGTCTCTGTCTTCCACTACCAGGATTACTCAAGGCAAGCTATTTGGCTCCTTCTACATCTCAGTTTCCTCATCTGTCAAGTAGATACATTAATAGTATATACTTCAGAGAGTTGTCATGAGGAGGAATTACAGTGCATAAAACACTTAGAACAGTTCCTGACTATCATCATCAGCATCATCATCATGTGAGCCTAGATTATGTTTTTCATATTAATTTTCATATCAATTGAAATTGTTGTAGGTGTCAGTTTGGGTTTTTGTTTTTGTTTTTTTTTTTGTCTTTTCTTCACTGTTCTGAAAATTGCATGAGGGCAGAAACTGTTTGTAAAGGTTGCGGGTATAGCTTTGTGGCAGACAACTTGCCATAGCAGGTACAAAACTCTGGGTTTGGTCCCCAGCATGGCAAAACAAAACTGTTTTTCATGTTCGTTCTTACTTCCTTTGTGTCTTGTACACAGTAAGAACTCAATGAATACTTGCCAAGTGAATGAATGATCACTGAAGGAAATTTCCCTAAACAACTTAGATATTACAAATCTAATTCCTCCAGTCTCCCATTACAATAAAATCTCTTTGTGACAAAAAGGCTTCCAGATCTTAATAAACCATTTTACTTCAAAGAACATTTGCTACAAATTTTACTTCAAAGAACATTTGCTACAAACAAAATTCTAGGACAACACATTCCAGACAGTCTTCCAGGTTAAACTTTCCTTTTTACTATTACCTTTGCATTATCCAGCTATTTCCATGTGGTTCTACTAATGTGACCCAACTCTTAGTCCAGGCTCAGATCCCAATGCAATCATCCAAGCCGTAACTAAAGCAGAATGATTGAGGATTTAGTTTACATTATAAAAATTATAAAGGTATAAGGACATTAAGCAGTTTAAGTATGTTATTTAAACTGCAAAGACCCCTTCCCCTAGCATGAAGTGCATTAGAGATGAACTGTGGGTGTTTGTATGGCCTCCAAGTCATAGATACTGCTTCACTGTGCTATCTGCCGCAGACAGCCAGATCTTCTGCAATCAGCACAGGACTACACCTGCACTTGTTACCTAGAATCTTCTGCCAACCTGTCTGTCCTCTGCTTCCATGAAACATTTTGGGACTTACTTCATTCCTTGGAAACAATGTCTCAGATGTTCAGCTTCCACTGCTTATGTCAGTCTCCTCTACCTTACGGTACCCCAGTCTTAGTGTTGCCACCAAGTCTCAGCAGCCTTCACTTGACCTCACTCTAGTTATGCTGCTTTGGTGTGTGTTGTACTAGAATTTGACTTTGAAAGAATTAGTGAGTTAACCTAAAATGTGGGCAAAGTGCAAGAAGGTTGAAGAAGACAGACTTTCCCCTTTGAACTAAACCATAAACCACAAAATGATATATGGATATTTCCCAACATGAAAGCCTTTGATGACTCCAGTTGCCTTCAGTATAAAGTTCTAATCCTTCATTTGAGCAATCAAAGCTCTGTACAATAACCTCTATCTACTTTTGTAACCTTAACTTCCGTTATTCTGCTATATAAACCTTCTGGGAAATCCTTGAGACTGGACTTTCTCTTTTTTAGTAATGGCCTTCATCTGTATCTAGCACATTGCATTGTGGTGCTCAATAAATGTAGCAGCTAAAAATCACCTTTGCTCTGAGCTAGGCATGTAAAACACAAATGCTTTATAGATACCCTCTTACTTTAAAGGCATCATTTCATGCAATCCCACAATTTTACTAAATATATATACTACATAAATTTGCCCAAGATCACTCCCTAGGGAAATGGTAGAACCAAGACATGATTCCGAATCTGTTTAGCCCCAAAGCTGGTGCCCTCAATGAATATGCCACAGCACTTTGTGTTTATAGAATAAATGCTTGAACTAAAGCATATTCTTCATTTCTCCAAAACACAATTTACTGAAACATACACCTTCACAAAAAACTTTTCTCTGATTGGGAAGATATTCCCAGGGCCTCTAGGTCATCAACCTGTAACTTTGGGTATATCAGGGCTGCTTTGATAAACACATCTTTGTATTTGTAGTTCTCCTTTCATGATATCCACAACTAGACTCTAAGCACTTGGGGGCAGGATTCATATCTCCCACCATTGTGTATTAATAGTCCTAAATATCAAGTGTAGACAATCATTAATATTGCCTGATGGTATTGACTCAAACTGGAAACAAAAAGTTAAATTTATGTTCGAGGATAATTACAACTGCTTAGGGATTTATTTTACATAAAGATTATCAAAACATGAAGGTACTTTTATATGTAAATATTAGCTACCAGAATGAGAAATTGTGGGAACAGGGAAGAAATAGGTAATCATCATCATAACCATGGTTCTTACAAATAAATATGCCTCAGAAGTTTAACTATCATTTTATGCCTACCATCTATTTTAGACCAATCAATGGAAGCTTCTAGAACTCACGAATTTGTTGCCTGAGCTGGACATACTTATTTTGCATCTAGAGAGTAATTTACATTTAAAAAACTGCTGCACAATAATTTTAATGTCCACCGGAGATCAAACAAGACTAAGCAGGAAACCTGGGAGGGTCTTCAAAGGCTTCTTGACGACCGGGAACTGCCTCTGGTAGGAAATCTTTGGTTAAACTCTATGAAGAGCTCCTTTCCTCAAGAGAGGATCAGATTTCATTGAGCTCCATGTTCCACAGCTGTTCATGAACCCTGCTGTTCGGATGTGTGACAGCTATTTATTTCTCAGGGAAAAGGAAACTAAATTAAGCAACTTTATTTTACTCTCCTTGGCTAGAAAAATGTAACACTGTATTGAAACAGTTTAATAGTACACTAAGTAGTATTCAGACCCATGCGTTAAAAAGGAAGGGAGGCCTGTGCACGAATCTCCTGAAATGTACATGACAAGATGTGAAATTCAGCACTGTAAGTTCTCTTCTGACTCTTGTAGGTGATTATCTTTGCTGGGCTTTTAATCTGGTGGTTTCACAGAGTATGAGATCAACAATGTTACTCATGAAAAATAAAACACACACACACATGCGTGTATAGTTATATACAAAATGACATAAATTTTTATGCTGTCTACTTTAGAAAGAGAGGTCTGGGAAAGATGTCTTCATATACATTGCATTGAAGAAAAACTCTCTAAATTTTTCCAGATTGCCCTTACCTCTGCTGTGGAGCATGCAATTTGATTACCTTGCTAGTGTTCACTTATATTGCATAACTAACAAAATTATTAACAGCTATAAAATTATTCAGGTCCTTAAAGGCATAGTCACAATTTTCCTTTCAGTGGTTTCTCACAGAAGCAAATTCTAGGCTGATTAGAAGTTGCACAGTAATTTTAATTTTTAAATATGTTTTTTATTAATTTAATTAAGCCTACTCTTGCTGCCCTCCCTACAGTGGCTCCATGAATTGGAAGCTTGCCTGTCTCCCACTACATCCTCCGTGGATGGAAGAAATCAAATCTGTCTTTTTCCACTTCTCATTCTTGGACTTAGTCTATCTTTTCCGCTTTATCATTTCTTCCCGAATAATGCTGCTCTTGACCCCGGGCATGCAATCTGAGAGCTGCATGGGGGTGGAGTGTGAGGAGGATGTTCTGGAGCTCAGCAGATGGATCCCAAGAGCACAATGATTTACCAGTCCTTCTGTGATTGTTGCCAAAATGTCTTCCTGTTTTCAAAAATGTCTCACCCCCTGCTTCTTTGTTTTGCTGTGCTAGGAGACTGCAGTTCTGATTTTGCTAGGAACCAAATCTGCTGTTTCAAGGAAATTTAGCTGCTTGCTTCAGTGGGTGGCTCAAAAGAGGGAATTTTTCTACCCTCCCTCTCCAACCACCTTGCCATCCCATCTCCATGTAAACTCCACCGGCTGGCTCATCATCTCATGAGGCATTGATTTTAGAAGTTGACTATTTGCTTTTGATTATTTGGCTGGGGCTATAACAAAGCCAATGATGGATCTCATTTTGTGTTATCGTCCTGTCTACTCATTTTGCTCAGCCTTCTAGAAATGATTGCTTGTTCCCTCAAATAAAACTACACAGCCAGACAGCAAGGATTTCGGAAGTTCCACCATTTCCCAAGGCAGAGAACATGCAGAGCTGCACGTGCCTCAAACTAGGCCCACTCCCCTGGAAGACCGTTAGTTCTCTTACCAACCCATCATCAAGTGCGAGGCTTAATTTGATCATTGCTCTCTAGGCTGCTATCTCTGAGTAGATATTGCCGGGTACTGATGTCACTGCATTTTTGTGACGTTTGCTGTAAGAGACCAGCCAAGCTTAGCCCAGATGGTGTCTTTTGTGATACGGGACATTCTCCCTACCCCTCTGAACTCACAGCTTTTAGAAGAAAGGTCATTGGCCCTCTATGGCCCTTCTGGCTCCAGCTGCAGGCAACAGACACAAATTAATATGCTTCTCCACTGAGCCCAGTGCATCAATATGCAAACTCCTGGACCCCAAACTGGGATGCTTTCCCAACTGGCAAGTCACTGTTTTCTTCTCATTCAAAAAAGATGCACAATTTCCCTGCTACTAAAATGATTTTTCTGTCACTTCTGCTCTATCTGTCCTCTTTGTGGTGCTCTCACTGACTCCTTCTGGGATCTCCCTCTTTGAGTTTACTCACCACTGCCCCAGGGCTTGTCAACCTGAACAGATACTGTGCGTTGCACTGTTAGTGGCATACATGACATGCCTTTGGTACTTACATTGTAGCCCAAGTAATGTAACTGTAGCTGTCAAACTTGCAGATCTTCATGTCTATTAGTTTTCATTCTTTCCTTCTTAAGTTAACATTAGCCAACTAGTAAGTTTCCTAGTGCAGTGAAAAATCTGTTCATGGAACAGCTGGAACTCCTGGGGAACTATATAAGGCCTCTCCTGAGTGTGGAAGAAGCTTTGGAGGAACCAAGAAATTGAGGCCCTGACTGGTCACCTAGAATTAAAGAGTATGAAATAGGTCTGGTATCTCATTGATATCATCTTCTACCCAAGGTACTTAGAGAAGCACAAGACACTGGCCTATCAGATTTCATCAAATTAAGTTTTGTGTTACTTTTCCTACCAACTCTTTGGCACAAAGTGCCTTAGTGTGGAATTAACACACTCTCACCTGGGCTCCAGCATCATATATCTCAAGGTTTTAAAAGATCTGATGTGTGTTTTTTCCAGTCTTTTGGGAATCTCCAAAAACTGTTTAGCCTCATATAAGACCAGGCAATCATCCTATAGGGTTGATTTTGCTTTGTTTTGACTTATTAATACATGTTTGAAGTACATAATGATTATACTCACTGTAGGGAATTGATACATGTGCACATTTCAATTATTTTTCCTCCTTCCCTCCAACCCCTTTTATTTTTCCAGCATCAGATTCATTTATTTATCTTATAATGTCTTATAAAGTTAATTATTATATATACAGATTGAAAACCAGACAAATAGGCCAAAGAACACATAAGACATGTAACAATTGTACTAGGTCAAGGTACTCTTTTAGATACATTGTCTGCGCGGGATTATAATACCTTTCTTTTTCTTTTGATTAGGGGTCTTTCAGTAGCCTCAATCATTCTTTTCAGTGATAAGAATGCCCCCCTTGAACCATTGCAAAAGTAGCAGGAGAGACTGTGAGAAAAGTCTAGGCTGAGAGTCAAAAGTCAAGCGGCCACCAGGAGCTCTAGTTTAAGAGGAGTTATACAAGGTATAGGATTCCTGGGATCCACCAACTAGGTTATAGCATTGGAAATATTAGCGGTTGAGGGCACTGAGGGCAAAACAAACAAACACACAAACACAAACAAAAAAAATGAAACAGTCTGAAAAAAGGCATCCCTAGTCTGCTCATTTTCAATTATCTCCTCTTTTTAACATTGTTGCTCATATTTCAATTGGATTCTGAGGTCTCTTAATTTAGGAATTTTCATTTCCAGTTGTCAAAAGGCATTTCCTCATTTCCTCTCGGGGGTGCTGTGGAATGTCACTTTTACCTTCTTTGGGATGAGAGAGACAGCAATGAGAAGGCTAGGCAAGGTTTGGTCAGAGTGCCTTTGAAGGGATAACTGTTTGTTTTCGAAAGTGGAGGTCATGGGGAACAATAACAGTTGGGCATAAAGTTGCACCTAAGAAACTGGCATTTGGGATCCACTTGGAGAGAATTCACATGAAAAGACTGAGGCAATAATGCTGAGAGCCTAAATGGTACTGTCAAACATCACAGGTGATCTCTGCAGGGTAGTACAGAAGGTGTTAGAGAGCAGTGTCATTTATTGAAATGTATCTGCTGTTTAGCCTCTGCTAATTAAATGGTCCCCATGATGTGTGTTTACTTAGGGACAGTTATGAGTTTGGCAGCAGCAGGGGTTTGATCTTGCAGGAAATAGCATTCCTAAAAAGAGGATAAGGCGTGTTGGGGGTTTGGACATAACTTGTTCAGGGATTCTTGCCTTGTAAAAACTAGAACCCACTTAGAGGGATTAATAACTTTCTCAGCTTCTTTTTCCCCACTGTCCCCAACTTCTCATGCAGGGGTCAGGGCCACAGTGAACAATTTTAGCACTTAAGCAACACTTTATCTACTTTGTTTATCTGCCAAAACTCCCTGCCATCACTGTTATCCTCTGTCACAGGGTGGGAATTCGTGTGGGGCTTGGCAGGAAGACAGAGGAAAAAGTGCAATGGACCTCAACGACTTTACTTGGCTCCCTTCTCTAGTCTTCCTGGTGTTTCAAAAGAGTCAGAAACAGCGTCCTGGATGGTGGAAACTGTGCTCCATCTCTGTCCAGTGGGTCTATATTCTTGCTCTTGATGACTTTCCTTGCATTGTCTGCAACAGTAGGGGAAAGAGTGGGGGGAGGACTAGAAATTGGGCAATTCTTTTGGGCAAAAGAGATTAGAATTTCAAGAAGCTGTCAACACGATATACCTCAAGGTATATTTATGGTATATAGAATCTTGTGCTGTTATTAAATCTATTAACTGGATTTTAAACTTAGAAAATTCTTCGTCCATAACACAATGCTGGGTACATAGCCAGCACTTGTTGATTTCACAAGGGAAGTAGTTGAATTTTGTGTAATGAGGTCATTTTGGCAAATCAGTGAACTGTTCTGCAACTCTTCTTCTACATCTGCAAAGTGTCTTTACCTCCCAGGGATATTTCAAAGATTAAATAAGATGATGGCTTTAAGAATGACACTTTCAGTTTTGTTCATGCTTCAGTTCTCTGTACTCTAGATACTGTAACATGTAAGGAGATAAGATTTGTAGGCAGGAAAAGTATGATTGACTTTTGCTAGTTTTTAAAACAAACTTTCTTTCTAAGATAATGTTCCCAGGCAGCTGATCAAATTATTTGGGTGGAATGAAATTCCTAAGTGATGGAACAAAAGGCAGGCTAGAAGATGATCCAATTTTCTATAGCACAGGCAGAGAAATGAGGAGAAAGAGGAGAAGGGAAGAGGGGGAAATTGGAGTTATTTGAAG
Organism: Erethizon dorsatum; assembly: GCA_028451465.1. NCBI lineage: Eukaryota > Metazoa > Chordata > Mammalia > Rodentia > Erethizontidae > Erethizon > Erethizon dorsatum. Next base: position 85,039,427 of record CM051842.1, on the reverse strand, counting down.
GCTGTTCTCTTTGGAGGTTGAAACAAACACTTTAATAACACATCTCAGAAAGCCCCCTTAAATTTGTCATTGCTACAGTCCTTCATATCCTAGTATCTTAGCTCCTACCATCAATTTTGATCTTTCTGAATAAACCTACATTTACCAATGTTGGGAGAGCAAGAGTTCTCTTACACATTGGTTTGATTTAAAGGCAAGGGTTTCTTCTATTGAATTCAGCACTACTTTAGTGGCGTGGATGAAATTTGAAAGACAAAAAAAAATCACATCACCAGTTTTGATCCCAGCCTCAGTAGCTCAAGGAGCTAACTTGGCCTAGAGAGTTGAGGCCTGCAATGTTAGCACTTTACTTGGTACTCAGCTCCTAGTTTATCCACAGCATTTGAGTAAAAAATACTGAGAATGGTCACTAGATGTCCCTCTTGCGTCTCTAAAGAAGCTGAGGAGGCAGACTCCCTTCAGGATAGAAATAAAGCAAGTTTCTTTTTGTGTTTATTATCTACATGCAAAACAGTTTTATTCAGTTAGTTAATAAATTCCTGATCACTAAAATGTTTTTGACCACTCATTTAGCCAATAGTATTGTTGCAGTACAATGATTGAGTATGCCTATTAGAAAAAATATTGTGAGAATAAATCGTGCTGGATTATCAGTATAAATAGAATGGGGGAAGAAAGAACTATTGTATGTGTGGTTGGGGGTGTGACTGTCACTTTGAGCTTGGATTGGGGGAGGCAATGAGAAAAAAGGGAAGCAGATGCAAACACCCCTGCCTCACTCAGCATCTGGCTTCTGTAAAAGTGATTCGGTGGCTGGAAGTACTTGGGTTCTTTGCTTGGAAAAGAGGGGAGCCTGGAGAGTGAGCAGTGAGCAGGAAACAGGGAAAATGATGCCATCGCCTTAGTGAAGAGCGTTTGTCTTTGCAAATGCAGAACATGTTTTTGCAATGTGATTGCAATTACAAAGGTAATGACATTCTACATGAATTGAATTCTCCTATTTATCTTTAAAAGACAGCAGAATATAGACATTATATTAGCACTCCCTAAGGTAAGACGTCCCTAGTCTTGTCTTGTTGTGTGCATCTTTTCAGATGCCACGACAATGTTAATCATTTTACCTGAGTAATTCTTCCATTTCTCGTTACCTGGGGGATTGTTAATGGCTGAGACTACTTCTCAGACTCTTTGCTCCCGCTCAATCAAGCCGTAGAGGCGCCAGTTTACTTCTATTGATCAGTGGGTTCCTGACAGCCTTCGCCACAAGGAAGCAGCATCATCCTTTTTTAACTTAAAGGGGAACAGAGTGTCTTAAAGTTTATAGCTAAAAGCTTCTAAGCATAGCATACAAACATTTTAACATGCTGCTAATTGTTCTGTTTAAATAGTCCAAGCAATATTTTAGAAAGCTGCCAAACGCTGAACTCACATCCCATGATCAGATAGCAAACCCATTTCAAATGCCTTTTTAGGCCTTTTTAATTAGACCAAGATGCACTTCATTCCCATTCCTTGACATCAAAGGTAAATAATTGCAATATATCAAATGGCGCCCACGAAGTGTGCCCTCACCGCCTGCCATGTTGTCATTTTCCCCCACTAGCCCATTTCTCCATCGTGTTTCCCGAAAACCCAGAGGGCCATGGAGTTCCCTGAGCCACTTCCTCTGCCTTCCTTCCACAGCTCTTAATGATAAAAATTCAAGGATATTCATTGCAGGAGCTTCGATTTTTCTCCCTGATATTCTGGGCTGAATTGCTTCTTAATGTGAAAGAATGAAAGGACCCCCCACGCGGAAAGCAGATCAGACTCCAGGCTTTCTTCTCTTGGCCTTGGCTGCACATTCAGAGTCGCAATTTCGCTGGTGAAATAATTCCTTTCTGTAGGAGAAAGCTATCTTTCTCCCCTCCCACCGTCAAGGTAAAGGCTGCTAATCTAGCTCCCCTTGGAAGGAGAAATTTTTGAACGCTGCTGTGTTTCTCTGTACAAGAAGATGGCAGTTTTGTGAAAATTCATTATGTGCCCAAATGCTTTCTTTTCTTTTCTTATTTAAAGTTTTTTTTTCTTTTTTTCTTTTTTTTTTCTTTTTTTTTTTTTTTTGAGCTAAAATAAGTCTGGTTTTAAATCAACAGGCTCCGGCTAGTGTCGCTGGGCTAATTATGAGTTTGCTCACTCAAGACTCCCAAATATCTGAGATCATTCACCCGGAAGGGAGTTTTACTCTCCCAAGAATTGTGAATTCAGAAGCTGCTCTCCCACCCTCAATCTATGATTTTAGAAAATGTTCGGCGGAGGTGCTTTTGATTCTTTCCGCCAGTGACCTTAATTAAGAGCCTCAGAACGTGATGAGGAGGAGTCCTCCTCCGTCCTCAAGGAGTCTTCTGTCCAGAAGGTAGGCTAGGCTCGATGTCAGCCCTGGCTTTGCCGACCTCAGGCTTCCCAGTATTGGCGAACACCGCAGCCACACCGCTACCGCCGCCCAAGCAGGGCTGGTTGCCCTCTGGGACTGCGGCCCCGTGGGAAAGCTGGGACGCCCAGCATATGAGCGCTGGCTCCCAGCTGCTAGGGACCTATGTAGGTGTCGCGCCCACCACACAGCTTCTGCCCAGCTCGGGCTCTTCTGGCTTGACTTGGAGCGGCGAGGCGGCGGCTTCCGCTTCACAGGCTTTTCTCAAACGTGCAGTTTGTACAGAGCTAAATTATCAAAACAAGGTGGGGTGAAGGGCAACAAAATGTGTCCAGGCCCCTTGGAGGCTCAGCCCTTGCGCCAACGTTCCCATTTGATTAACAAGCAACGGAACAGCGAACTCAACTGGGTCAGGGGCTCTGCTGGCGGGGATCGGGGGAATGCAGCGTCTCCTCGGGGATGGATGGATCGGGGCGACAGTCTTGGTGGATGGCAGCTTTAGCTCTAGGCTGAAGAGAAAACGCAGGGGCGAAGGGCCGGATGAATAACGCTCCCAGGGGCGCTTTCTTCTTCCCTTCCTTTCACTACCCAAGAATGAGATCATGAGAAGACAAGAAGAGAGGAAAACGAGAAACAGAGAAATCCAGGGCTGGGAGGGAGTAAGAATGAATATGAGTATTATATTCAATATATGAAGATATGTGATGAAGATAAACACCCCAGGAGAATCAAATCCTCCTCTTTCCCGCAATCCCTGCAAACTGTACAGGCGTGCAGTTCCTGAGCAAGCTCAGCCGCAGCGCCTGCACATCCCCTCTCCGCTCCACCCTGCCCTCTTTCCCCAGCCTGTTCAGCCCGTCCGGCCTCCAAAGACTCCGGCTGGGCTCCGCAAGTGGGGGAATGGCTCTGTCCTGCCTGTGTGTAAGTTTCAGCCTGACCCCGCCCCTCTCCGCCCCCCAAGCGCCTTGGTCCCGCCCCAAGACCCGAGTCCTCTGGGCGGCGCGCTGATTGGCCAGCGCGTGGCGTAGCCCGGCTCGGCAGCTACGGCTCTCTTCGGCTCTCTCCAGACTCCACAGCCAGTAGTTTGCGGCATCGGGAGGAGCAGCAGCAGCAGTAGCAGTGGCGGTTGGTGCAGGGGGAAGACGGACGAGCTAGCGCAGACGGCAGCACAGCTCTCGCTCACCACGCCTGGCTTGCCTGGAGGGCACTAGCAACCACGTCCCTAACCCGGTGCAGGCCTTTGGCGCGTTGTCTCCGCAGCATTCCAGCTAAACGGCTTCGTCCGAGATCCGAAACCTCCCACCCAAAAACCATCCCTTCCTACTCGCTCATACTCCACACTCACACTCCCCATATCACACTTTCACTCTTCCTCTCTCACACATTCGCACACAGCTCGACACGGAGAGCAAGACAGATCTTCCCAGCGCTCGAGCGCCCGGGAGAGGAGGGAGCCCAAGGCAGCGCGGCCAGCGCCTCTCCGGGAGGATGGAATCAAGACGCTCCCGCAAGTAAACTTTGGCGGCGACAGAACCGTCGACCCTGGCAGCTGCTGAGGCGGACCCCAACGACATGCAACTGAGCTAGGAGGGCTTCCTACCGTGGCGGCGGCAGCGGCGACGGCTCTTGGAGCTACACCCCAGCCCAAACGAGTGAAGTGGAGAAGCCCCAGTAACCGCGGTTGTAGCCCCGCCTCTCCTGGCCGGTACTGTTGTCCTTATCCCTTCCCTCATCCCCATCCCCTCTTCCTCTCCCCAGCTGGGCCGTTGAAAAGATCTGGACTTTGATTTTTCTTGGACAAATTGCCATCTCCCGGTTTTCACAAACTTAACGTGGCTCTGGGCTGTGTCGGTAACTTTGATTTCTGAGACGAAAACGCCCACAGGCCCACCAAGTGCTGCGTGTGTGTGTGTGCGCGTGTGTGTGTGGTGTGTGCGTGGGGGAATCCGTGACCACCTCGAATCCTGGACAGACTCGGCCCACAGTCCTCCGACGCCAACCTCAGGGCGAGGGAGCGTGATCTTGCAGCGGCAGCCTCTCTCCCCTCCCCCTTCTTCTGCCGGCCCCGGGACCGCCAACCAGCTCAGGCAGATCCCTGAGCGCCCGAGGCGCTTGCCAGCAACTCCGACTCCTGCTTGCAATAATCTCTTTCCCTAATAGGCCTAGAAGAAGCCTGTGTGGCCCCCTTGGATCCCGCAGGGTGCGTTCCAGGCGGGTCATCTCTCCGCAGTGAGCCAGGAGCACTTGGGGAGGAGGTCCTTGCGCATGCCAGGTGCACAGACAACGCACTCGTCAGCCCCGGTGCGAGTGCTCTGCGGTGGGTCGACCAGTGCCTGAAAGGCTTCGCCCTCATCGTCCTCCTTGTCTTCTCCTTTAGTGCTGTCCTGATTCAGCCGCTTGTCGTCTGGGCCGCGCAGACGCCGCCCGATCCGCAGCCCTGCGCCGCTGCGGGCAGTCGCGCCTGGCTAACTTTGAAGGGGGAAAACTGAGTAGCCGGGCTGGAGGGAGGGGGCTCGGGGTCGCGTGGCGCTCCCTCGGCCTCTTGGAGCCCCCGGGCCCCCAGCGAGCCCCCGCCGAGCCCACCAAAATCTCAACCTTGGAGCCGGCGCGGGTATATCCCCCGCGCCGCCGGGCCGCCCTTGGCGGGACTCCTCCCGCGGCCTCCGGGGCTAAGGGGCGCGCGCAACAGGCGGCCCGAGACGGCAGGAAGCTGGAGCGCCGGCGGCGTCGGACTCGGAGGGGTGTGGAGAGGCGAGGCCAGGCAGAGCCTCGCGCAGCCATGGAGTCTCTCCTGCTGCCGGTGCTGCTGCTGTTGGCTGTATTGTGGACGCAAGCGGCCGCCCTCATTAACTTAAAGTATTCAGTAGAAGAGGAACAGCGCGCCGGGACAGTGATAGCTAACGTGGCCAAGGACGCGCGGGAGGCGGGCTTCGCGCTGGACCCCCGGCAGGCCTCTGCCTTCAGAGTGGTGTCTAACTCGGCTCCACACCTGGTGGACATCAACCCCAGCTCCGGGCTGCTGGTCACCAAGCAGAAGATCGACCGGGATCTGCTGTGCCGCCAGAGTCCAAAGTGCATCATCTCGCTGGAGGTCATGTCCAGTTCGATGGAGATCTGTGTGATTAAGGTGGAGATCAAGGACCTGAACGACAATGCACCTAGTTTTCCGGCAGCACAGATTGAGCTGGAGATCTCGGAGGCGGCCAGCCCTGGCACGCGTATCCCGCTGGACAGCGCCTATGATCCGGACTCAGGAAGCTTTGGAGTGCAGACATATGAGCTCACGCCCAATGAGCTGTTTGGTCTAGAGATCAAGACACGGAGCGACGGATCTCGCTTTGCTGAGCTAGTGGTGGAGAAGAGCCTGGACCGAGAGACACAGTCGCACTACAGCTTTCGAATCACTGCTCTCGACGGCGGGGACCCTCCGCATCTGGGCACTGTTGGCCTCAGCATCAAGGTGACCGACTCCAATGACAACAACCCTGTCTTTGGTGAATCTACCTACGCAGTGAGCGTGCCTGAGAACTCGCCTCCCAACACACCTGTCATCCGCCTCAATGCTAGTGACCCAGATGAGGGCACTAATGGCCAGGTTGTTTACTCTTTCTATGGCTATGTCAACGACCGAACGCGTGAGCTCTTCCAGATCGACCCACACAGTGGCCTGGTTACTGTCACTGGTGCCTTGGACTACGAAGAGGGCCACGTGTATGAACTGGACGTGCAGGCCAAGGACCTGGGGCCCAACTCTATACCGGCACACTGCAAGGTCACCGTCAGCGTGCTGGACACCAATGACAACCCACCGGTTATCAACCTGCTGTCTGTCAATAGTGAGCTTGTAGAGGTGAGCGAGAGCGCCCCCCCGGGCTATGTGATTGCCCTGGTTCGTGTGTCGGATCGTGACTCGGGCCTCAATGGACGTGTGCAGTGCCGTTTGCTGGGCAGCGTACCCTTTCGGCTGCAGGAGTATGAAAGTTTTTCCACTATCCTGGTGGACGGACGGCTGGATCGAGAGCAGCACGACCAATACAACCTTACCATTCAGGCACGCGATGGCGGGGTGCCCATGCTGCAAAGTGCCAAGTCCTTTACCGTGCGCATCACTGACGAGAACGACAACCACCCGCACTTCTCTAAGCCCTACTACCAGGTCATTGTGCAGGAGAACAATACTCCCGGCGCCTACCTGCTCTCCGTGTCAGCCCGTGACCCGGACCTTGGTCTCAATGGCAGTGTCTCTTACCAGATAATGCCATCTCAAGTCCGGGACATGCCTGTTTTCACTTATGTCTCCATCAATCCCAACTCCGGCGATATCTATGCGCTTCGATCTTTCAATCACGAGCAGACCAAGGCATTCGAATTCAAGGTGCTGGCCAAGGATGGTGGCCTTCCTTCCCTGCAAAGCAACGCCACAGTGCGGGTTATCATACTCGATGTCAATGACAATACCCCCGTCATCACCGCCCCACCTCTGATTAATGGCACTGCCGAGGTCTACATCCCCCGAAACTCAGGCATAGGCTACCTGGTGACAGTTGTCAAGGCAGATGACTATGACGAGGGGGAGAACGGCCGAGTCACCTATGACATGACTGAGGGGGACCGTGGCTTTTTTGAAATAGACCAGGTCAATGGGGAAGTCAGAACCACGCGAACCTTCGGGGAAAGTTCCAAGGCTTCCTATGAGCTTATCGTGGTGGCCCATGACCATGGCAAGATGTCTCTCTCTGCCTCAGCACTCGTCCTAATCTACCTGTCCCCGGCTCTTGATGCTCAAGAATCAATGGGCTCTGTGAACCTATCCCTGATTTTCATTATCGCCCTGGGCTCCATTGCTGGCATACTCTTTGTTACTATGATCTTCGTGGCAATCAAGTGCAAGCGAGACAACAAAGAGATCCGAACCTACAACTGCAGGTAAAGTCAACTTTTCTTTCCTTTTATTTCTTTCTTTGTCTCCGATGAGTAAGGTGTGTCTGTCTCCCTGTGAAACCCTGGTGCTGTTGTTACCTACAGAAATGCATGCAGCTTATTCACAGTGCTTCTTTGTGGAGGGTGAAAAGTTTGTGACAGTACAAGTTGATCAATTCTTTTGATTTGACAACTCGCTGGAAGACAATAATTTACTGTTTGAATTGATTCTGTCGCATAATGATGATAAGCAGCAAAGCAATTATCGTTTTAAAATTTGCACAGCTGTCTCCATGAAGTTATGGTAGAAAAATTGAGAGAGCACTAGATAGAGGGGAGGGAGGGAGAGAGAGACACATACTCGTACAACTGTGTCTTAGTATTTTGGGGACAGGTACTGTAGGGAGTGGGAGTGCTAGCAGCTCCCCTTTTCTTTTGGAGAGATAAACTCTGGAGGGAGCTTTGGAGTGGGAGTCCAAGATGGGAAACAGACCAGGGAGATGAGAGAACTGGAGTGTATGGGGAAGCACTGGATTAATGTTTTTTTAAGTATATTCTTGGCTTGTTTTGTATCCAGTCCCCAAACATCTGGATATATAAAATGAAATCCTGTCAGACATCTGCATGTGATCCAATATCTGCTTGGTTGGTGTGTGGAGACCAAATATCCCAATGAGCAACAAGACTTTGCATCCAAATGTTTCAGTAAAAATAGCAATTTCCTGGAGTTGATGGTGCTTTCCTCCAATGTGGGACTGTGCTGTGGCATTAAGATCCGGTCTCTACTAGTGGACGTCGCTATGGGGTATTTTTCCTTACAAGTGTGTGCAGGATGTGTATGTGTTGGAGGGGCAAGAGGAGACTAGAAAAGAGTAGAGAAGAAAAATGTGGAAACTCAAATGATACATAGTATTTTTAAAAAATTTTCCTGAATAGCATATTAGAGTGTCTTGCTGAAGTCTTTCCTTACAATTTGATAGAAAAATAAGTTTTAAGAATATCTTGAATCCACTTTAGAATAACACATATAATTTTTTCCAGCAGTGTCTCATCAAAATGGTCGAAAAAAGTTGTTTTTTTACTTTGCTGAAAATGAATGACAATGCTATTTCCAACCAAGGGGTGTGTGTGTGTGTGTGTGCACGTGTGCCTGTGTGTGTGTGTATGCTTTCAACACACCTACATATACTGTGTGTCATTTGTGCCATCTGTGCTTGCATGTTAATCAGTCAAAATATGTTCCTGTAGGTCAGATTGATATTTGACACCTTCTGAAACACACATTTCTGTGAATCAGAGCTGCCTGAATATGTAACAGCCATGCAATTATTGTTTCCCTTTTACTATTCTCTGCATTACACAAGTTAGTAGACAAATGCTAACCACACATGAATATCAATCAGATGCCATAAAAGAGCAGCTGCAATGCCTCATAAATGCTTTAATCCTGTTACTACTGAAATGGCCATGACTTTTCTTTCCTTCAGCACTGAGTCATTTCAGATGGGAGAAATGGAAATTAATATTGCTTTTACCTTGGAAACCTGTGATTACCAGTGGTGATTTTTATGGGAGAAAAATGCAGGGTCTATAAAATTTGCTTTATATGGAGATAATGATAGAATGCATACTTTTAAGCTCTTTTCTCAGTATAAAGTTAATACATAATTCCCTTTCCTTGGTGAAAAAGAAATAAGCTTGAAATAAAGATAATGAAGGCTTTGCCACCTCTTGTTGATGTAGTATGACTAGAAGTGAGAGCTCTTTCTGAGAACTTGCCAGGGAGATCATTAAACAGGGAGGAGAACATCTGAAAGAGGAGATGCGAACCTTAGTGCTCTTAAACTTCACACAAATGTGTATTGTGTAAAGCACTCTCTTCTCTGTGATGATTTGGGATTAACGAAGTATGGTTTAATTAAATATTTGGTCAATACAGAAAGGGGTGTGCAACGAATTTCTTGGTTGAATAATTGGATGGGGCATTTGCAAACTTGATAAGAACTTTGCATTTATTTTGCAAACAGATTAGAAAACAAAATCAACCCTATTCCTGGGGCTTGGGGCATTTTATATGCTCCCAAGCTTAAGTAGCATCACCGGCTACTATCACCAGCAGACACTGCTTACCTTCACTGCAAATCTGCTTGGGCACCAAGTGAAAGGGTGAGGGGAACTCAATTGCTTAGCTCTATCCTGAGGGCAGAGCAAGAAATTCCCTCCGTGGACATGCAATTTCCCCATCTGCTCAGACTTCTTAGAAACCTAAAGTTCAGGAGAGTATTTTTCTATGTGATTAAGCAGAGATTTCTTCTTCTTAGGTTCTACAGAGCCTTTTTCTGAAATGCATTCATTTATGAGACTTGTAAGATGGTCTGCAATTGCTGCTTGAATTGAGCTCCCATTTTTGTATTCAGACAATTACCTTTGTCAGTGAAAATACTGGCACAGGCTTTCCCTTGTAAAGATCAACCTGTATTATTTATTAACCCTATTGTTTTGCTGATTATTGCCCAGAAATTGAATTTCCAAACAATAAGTTGGAATCATTATGTGCAAAGTAATAAAATGACACTGAGAATCTTTCTACATTTTAATGTATTTCTTTTGACAAGTCTTTTAATTCTTAGTATCTTTGAGGCACATAGCTGGGTCTGTGTCAGTGTTAATTAAATTGAGCTCTTTATGTTCCAGTTGCAGCACAGCTGCGTGTAGGTACACCTGAATGGAGAAGCATGCTGAATGCACTAACCTTTAAATTCCTTTGCAGTAATTGTTTAACCATCACTTGTCTCCTGGGCTGTTTTATAAAAGGACAAAACAGCAGTGTCTGCATTGCACCTCGGTTTCTCCCATTAGTGAGGAGCAAGACAAAAAGGCAGAGGAGAAAGTAAGCCTAAGGGGAAAGAGGTAAAAATGCATTGCCCCCCATTCAAATGGGTTTGGCTATCAGATTTCTCTAGGAGAGGAGGGGGTGGGGTGGAAAGTTGAAGGGATCCGGGCTAGAGCTGGGGGGAGGGTGTGAAGAAGAGTTGCTAAGAAGATATCAAAGGACAGGGTCTAATCTACCCCAGTCCAAAACTGATCACATCAATAATAGAGGAAGCAGATTCAGGGAGCTTTCCACATAGCTCATGCCTGGAGGAGCTGGAAAGGGGGTTGTTTTTTAAAAATTTTTCTTTATTTCCTCTTCCGTTAAATTGAGACTTGCTTCTTACTTCACCTATGAGTTCCTTTGGGTTCCGATAAATATCCAGATTTAAGCATTTTCAGGCTTTCTGTCCCAGAGACTCAACTTTCCCCATCCCCTCACCCTGCTCATTAGCCACTCAAAATGAAAAATTACAAATCCAAAGTATAGGAACTTTTTTTTGGGGGGGGAGTGGGAGGTTACTATGTTTAATATGAAAACTTCATGGCTCTCAGCTTGTTTTCTCATGTGAAAAGCACAGGGAGAAATCCAATGATGTAATGCACCAAAATAAGGAGCCAGAGCAGAAACGGGGTGCAACCCTCTAGGGTGCTTGATGTTTATTAATCAGTGTATGGTTTAAGAGGGTGTTAGGGATTCATGCTGCCTTTTCTATCACGTAGAATCGCTGAGTACTCCTATGGGCATCAAAAGAAATCAAGTAAGAAGAAAAAAATCAGTAAGAATGACATCCGCCTGGTACCCCGAGATGTGGAAGAGACAGACAAAATGAACGTTGTCAGTTGCTCCTCTCTGACCTCCTCCCTCAACTATTTCGACTATCACCAGCAGACACTGCCCCTGGGCTGCCGCCGCTCTGAGAGCACGTTCCTGAATGTGGAGAACCAGAATACCCGAAATACTAGTGCCAACCACATCTACCATCACTCTTTCAACAGCCAGGGCCCCCAGCAGCCAGATCTAATCATCAATGGTGTACCTCTGCCTGAGGTGAGTGCAAACAAATAGCTCTGTGAGGCCTTCTCAGATCTTCTTCAGCTGCCTGCTACACCATAGGCTGCTCTGCTGTACATCCCCATAGAATTTGGCTAACTTTTCTGCCTAAGCCAATTTCCACATTTAGAGTTTGCTACCAGGGCGTCTTTGGGGGAAGAGGGTAACCAAATGTATAGTTTTTTTTGTGTAGGTTTTTGGTTTTGGTAATGGGAAGCCAAGGGGTCTGAGCTTGGTTCAGCTGTTGCAAATATGGCATGCTTGACAGTATGCCAGTTGAAGTAGTTTAGAGCAAACTCACCCAGTGGTACTGAAAATAAGTGAAACCCTCTCATGCTGGGGGGGTTGTCATGTGAGAGTTCAGCCTCCTAATGCCCACCTTTGCTTTTTACCTGCCTCACACCATTTTTCTATTTGCTAGCATCTTGGCAAGAATGTGGATGAGCTGGTTAATGGGTGGCAAGCAATATTTAAAAAGTCACTTTGCCATTTTTTTTTAGCAGTTCTGGTGGTAGTGTTTGGGAGTTGAGGAGGTTGAAGCTGTCACTACTATGAAAATTTTAGGAATTAGTTATGTATTTGAGTTAACTCTGTTTCCCTTTACTGTGATTGAATGTTTTCAAATGGAACTGTTTTAGAAAAACACAATGTAGTTGGAAGTTTGATGGCTATTGAAATATTTCTGTGTGGTAGGGTGATAAGCTGATGGTAGTGGCTGGATGGAAGGCTAAAAATAACAGTTTTTAAGTTGATTTCATTTTTCTATAAATTACTTAAATCCCTCTTTGGTTGGAAATTCGATGCACTGAGAGTGTATGCTCTCTTCCAGGCTACAAATGAAAGGGATATCGAAAAGTTGGAGAATACTTCTACATTTATCAAAACAGCTTCACAACTATTTTCTTGATACTCCTAATCAGATACTTTGATAGATTGAATTTCAGTGGATTATGAAAGAGAAGTCCAGAGATGTTAAGTGAGTTGCTGAGACTCACAGAGCAGGTCATCAAGAGGGACGAATATATCACAGGGTTCTGTATTTCCCAGTGAGTGCTATTTCAGTGATACATTCCTGTCTCAGAAACAATTCAGCCTGATATACCCAGGTTATCACATACTAAAAATGGCCTCATATTTTTTATTTTGATTTCCTAGTTCCTAAAATATACTTTCCACCAGAACTAATGGGACAAAAAAGCAATATTTACTGAACACTGATAATATACTGCTGGCAAAAAAGCACCAATATTTTCAGTTTATAACTCTAAATAATGATATACTGAAAGTCTAGTATTGTAGCAGGTAGGCTCAATTATAATTATTAATATCTTTCAATACTACTAGAAAGTAGACCATAGATTACTTGGAATATTACTTGTGTGCCACCAATAATTTAGCAAAGGAGACAAAAAAGTAGTGCTCTATAGCAGAATCACCCCTTTCTGTGGAATTTTTCTTAGTCTGTTTTCTCATCTACAAAATGGGTACATCTGCCATGCAGTGTTGTTCCAAAGAATATGCCCTTGTGTAACATAAAAGGTTTTATTCATAGATGCCCTTAAATAGTAGATCATTTTATTATAGAATTAGGGAATCACTATTAGCAATGGCCTGCACACTGCAGTATGTCTCCTTAGATACCTGTCTTACAACCAAAGGTAAATTTAGACTGGTTCTATATAGATAAGACTTACAAATGGTGTGGCCAGACTATTCATTCTGGTCATTAAATAGTGGAAGTGAAAGATATCAAGGTTGTAGGTTTAATTGCTGACAGTGCTGCTGCTTGGGGAGATAGACAAAAGTATTGAATCCTGAGCACACTGCAATCTTTTATGCAATCAGTTCAAGGCACTAGGGAAATGTTAGCCCCAGTATCTACAAAATACATGGAAGGGGCAGTAGACATATGACTGTGATTGCATGATTTACCAAAGATCTTCATATCCTTCCTGAGATTTCCCTATTGGCAGAATGAACAAAGTATTGCTTCAATTATTTAGAAAAGCTGAAGTCTCAGTTCTGATGCTCTTCTTGGCTCACAAAGCCAAATGCTCTCCTTGGTAACAAAATCACACAGTTCTGGTAGGTAGGGCTCAGCAGGTCCAAGACACCATATACTAGACAGTGTGAGATTAAGCATGTATCTTCAGTATGCAGTCTTGTAGAACTCAATCATTTAGAAAAGGGGCAGAATTACTCATTGCTAAGCACAAACCAGACCATTTAACCTTTACCTGTTACAAAATTCTGCATGGGGAAAATGACACTTTCTTTTATCCCCCATATTGGAACCCTCTAAATGTGGACTGAATAGAATGCTTAGGTCCAGTGAAGTCTATAAAAGATCAGGAATGATTCACTTAACCATTCAACTGATACGTGTCAAGTGTCTACTTTTGGAAGGGACTACTTTAGGTTCTGGAGTTGTAGTGATGAAAAAGACAATGAATGCACATTCTAATGGGGACACAAAAATGTAAATAGGTGATTTGCAATATGGCATGTTAAACCCTACCATAGGGTACAGTGTGATTTCCAGTATAATAGTATCCTGATATATTTCCTACTATTTCTTTATATTTTTCTTATTAATTGATTAGTCCATCTAAGAAAACACATTTATTAAGCAATTGTAGCACTAAATGATAAGTATGCAATTCCATGGAAATTTCTCTATTAAATTGTATTATGTTGCTTACATTGTCTTTTATATTATTTCAATGAAGCATTTTTTTTCATCTATTCATTAATTCAACCCACTAACATTAATTGCACATTTAGAACGTGCCAGAGACTATATTTATTGCTTTCCAGGGATACAAAATAAAACATTTGATTTTTGGCCCCAGGGAGCTTACAAGGAAATAGTCAAGTAAACAGGTAATTTTGATTCAGGATAACGTTTATTTCTTGAGCATATGTTAAATTCTTATCTTTCAGATTGAGACCAAGGGTCACTACACATTAGGCTACTCTGCTGGGCTAACTTTTGACAAACTCACTCCCTTCATTAACTGCAGAGTCAGTTATAGGCCTTACTTGAAATGGCATTTTGGATGACTGGAGTTAAAACCGCTGAGCTTGCTTACTATGTGCTGCTTCCCCTTCGTCCCATTTTGAAGTTTATCACCATGACATTAGATCAAATCAGTAAACATTTTCATAGTCTCAACCATACGCAGCTGTGTAGCAGATACCATGAGAATTCTAAATAAACATAAGATGTAACTTCTGCCCTGAGAGAGTTCATATTCTAGTTGGGAAGCTAAGATCCCCTACATGATTTCACTGGCAAACAGTGCAAGAGAATTCCTAATGATTGGTTACTTTGCTGGCTCCTTAGTATTCCTTTCTCCTTCCATGACAGCCCTGCCATCATTTATACATAACTTTACTGTTAAATTCTCAAGGTTTGGGGCTGGTGAGATGGCTCAGCGGCATAAGCGCCTGCCCGGCAAGCGCGAGGGCCCGAGTTCTACTCCCGGAACCCACATACGAAAAAGGGGCCGGTGATATCGCTCAGTGGCACGGGCGCCTGCTGGCGCGCGAGGTCCTGAGGTCGACCCCCCGGTACCCACAAAAAAAAAAAATTCTCAAGGTTCGGTGGTACTAAATTGACGGTAACTTTTTGTTTTTGTTGCTTTGTTTTTTTCTGGAGCTGAGGCTCTAACCCAAAGAGCCCTAAAGGTAACTTTCGTATCAGCGTATAAACCTAGCCACATTTGAACATTCTTAGCTCTAGAAACTAAAGGGAATGTAATTTTGAATATAGTTTGGTAGATAAGGTGAAGAGAATGGAGCACTGGTCTAGAGAATTGGAATTTAGTTTCTCATATTGTAGAGACAATGCTGCACAGGATTGTACATCATTATTTATCTGTCCCCTGGGGTTGGTTGGTAAGTCCTCTATGTGGATCGTGTTGTTTTGTACACAAATTTGAGAAGGCAAAGTGGAGGATACCGCTCCTGTTTACAGAAGACTTGTAGAATTAGTGACGCCAGGTATCTTTTAAATGTTTTAAGTTGGAGGGTGAAATTTGCATTCATTGGCATCCTGGTTTACTTAGTTTATAGGCTTAGTATGTATATGTAATTGAGAATATGCTTGTGTGTATGTGCGTGTGTGTGTGTGTATGGGGGAGAAAAACAATGAAGAAAGGAAAGGTGGTTTAAAAAGGAAGAGAACGTAGAGGATAGTAGGTTTATTGGTTTGCAGGACATTTCTAGAAACATTTCAACTTGTTTTGAGAGCTCTGTAGTATGGTATATAATTTTTCTTCTAATCTTATGGCATGGAAGCAAGCCTTTTGCCATCAGGCAATCCTAGTCATTGTTAGAGGAAGCAAATACATATCATTTCTTCTACTGGGAATGGAGACTTGGGTCTCGTCTGTTCCTGCCCTTAGGAGGGTTGAAATTGTACAAATAGTCTCTTTTGTGAGACATTTAAAAATTTTGGTTTTCTGATGTTGAATATTTCTGAGATGACAACTCTAAGGGATTGAATGATAGTAAGCAAGACCTTCCAGAATTCCAGTCATAGTTGCATAGGGGTTTAGTTTTTGGCTTCAATCTTAAGTCTTGAATTTTGTCTTTATATTTTCTGCCTTTTACTGGCAAACTCTAACATCTTTGATCTGAGACATCCTAAAAGGTGTGTGTGTGTGTGTGTGTCTCTGTGTGTGTTTTGCTGTGGTCACTCATGCATCAGCTTCATAAGTAGTGATGGTGTAGCAGTGGAAGAGTTTGCAGAACAAGGTCACATGTGTCAGGCTGAATTGAATGTATCCAATTATCTTCTAAAAAAGTTTAAATGCATGGTCATCTTAGTTCAAATAATGAAAATAAAACAAAAGTTAGACTTTAAAGAAAAATAAAAAGAAAGAATGAAATAGCTGAGTATGCTTCAGTACTTAAAACAAAGTTTTAAAGTTAAGGACTAGCAGTGATTTGAGGGAACTCTGGGCTGGGGAGAGCAACAAACTTATCAGATGGCAGATTGAGAAAGCACTAGAAAATTATTGGATATGATGAGTCTCATTTGGATAGCATAAAGATGATACAGAATATCATTTTCAATTAAAACAAATTGATGAACTCTTTAGTGAGCTTGCTTTTCAAAAATTTTAGTTTTCTATTATGATGTGATCTTGGAATCATTTAAGTCTTATCCTTAAGGGTCAAAAATAACTATCAAACTGCAGGAGGAAATAATGGAAAACAATGCAGCCTACATCTTTCTAAGCATGCTTCCTCCAGTTTTCTTCAAAAATCAAGGTCTCCATTTGTACCAGCAGACATTCTAAGGCCACCCATTGCCTGTATTATGTCTTTATCAGCCTGTTTCATATGTAGCTGAGGCAATGCATTTCTCAGTGGAGATCAGCTTGCAAGATGTCGTCCAGAATAAACTGTCCCTCTGTTGTCTCCATGCAACTGCTGCAGGACTGAGTTAGTTTACATTAGTATTTGCTAATTTATTATTATCATTCCTTATTGGCAATTAACTGGTTACCTTAGAGATCACCTATCTCCCTATACACCTTCACTAAAGTTGAGTTCAGCCTGAATGCTTGCTAATGATCCTGAGATTTCTTTCTCTAGGGGGCTGGAGGCAGGACATTTTCCAGAGAGGGCTCAGAGACACCAGAATTCCTCTTATCAGAAGACCACTTGTTTTCAGTTCCAGTGGCCCTAATAGGTTTTTCTCTGTCAGTCACACAAGGTGGGAGCAGCTGCAGACCTATCCCTTCCTAATCTTGTCCCAGTGTGCTATGGCCTCTGTGTATTGTACCCAGAGACTGGAGCTAGGAGTTCAGAGGATTACTTATTAGGGATTAGAGGACTAAAAAAGGATGAAGTCACCTCCTGGCAAAGCTGAGATCTTTCATTTATGGTGCTGCAGTGGATGTAAGGTGACTGCTTGGAGTTTCAGATTCTGACCCCTCTACATTTGTGTCTCAGCTTTCAGTGCTTAGGGGAGGCCAAGTTTGGCTGGATAGAATGTCTCAGTTGTGAATAAATGAAGCAGTTTGTGCGAGAGTCCAGTTTGTGAGAGGTGGGAGGTTGGCTCTGGAGCAGCCATTTTCCCCCACTGAGCTGAGAGGAGGTTTGATTTCTTGAGGTGTGACTGGCTGGCTTTTAATGTGAGCCTCATTTACTTCGAACTATTGAGAGGTTTGAAGTGAAAGTCCCAGAGGATCAGTTGTTTGAAGAGGGAAATGCTATTCAAGTTACATTTCCTCTTCAGCTGTTGTGTAGTCAGGAGTGTTTTAATGTGTGGGCTGCAGAGCAGGGTCACTCAGCTTCCAGTGGGTGTGCTCAGTCTGCTAATACTGCCTAGTCGTTCCCCACTCAAGGGAATGATGAGGAAAGTATTGCAGCTGCAGAGGGGGTGCTCTGCCAGTTCACAGAGCCTGGGCTTATATGCAGAAACCTCATTTACTCTCATTTAACACTTTGCTTAAAAATTTTTGGTAAGGGCCACAGAGCTTCACAGCATACCTAAAAGAGTTGTCAGAAAGGACCGGTGTTTGCATTCTGCAGTCATAAAAGTGGAGTTAAAGAAAAAGCACATGACTTGCTTAGGCACACAACATTTGTGGTCAAACTAGATTATGTGTTGCTTGACAGTCATTCTTGTGGTGCAGCTTCCAAATTCATCCTGTCACAGAACAGAAAACCTGACTGGACTCTCCCAGGAGACATACTTTGATGGTAGCTGTTTTCCTGGAAAGATGTGGAGCTGGGAATTAGGCCCCCTGTTAACCACAGTAGTGGTGTTTTATATTTAAAGAAACACTGTAGTCTATTCTTTCATAAAGGAGAGGGTCCTTATATAATATGAATAAGCAACTCTTAACTGTTTTCCTTTGTCCATCTGGATTTTCACATATCTTCTTTGCTTAAAGCAAGGTTTATTACATAGAAAAGATTTACAAAACCTTTGAAAGGTGGGCCAGTTGATTATTCCCATGACCCTTAAATTCTCACTTGCTAATTGTTAGTTGAATTTCACTTAGTTTAAACATTTGCAATTATGCAATAGTTAAATAGACAGAATCCAGAAAAGACAGATCCTTGCCATCCAGATTTAACAAATGTTAACATTTCACATTTGTTGCATATATTAAAAAAATAAAATTTACAACTACTCCCTCCTTGTTTCTCATCTTCCAAACTTTGTAAGCCTATGGCTGAAGGAAGAGAAGCCCACCACGAATGTCTTCAGTGCTTTTGGTCTTTTCTTCTCGAGTTCGTTCCTGAAAAGTCTTGGCACCCACTTTGCTGTCCCAGGTTCTGAAAGCTCCCTGAGTCAATGAGGGTTTCCTGGATTGGATGGAACATAAGAATTGCTTTGGAAAAATCAAAGGGCTCTCTTAGAAATCTTTAAATTCAGCCTTTGAGAGTGAAGAAAATTACTTTGCAGGAAAAAATGAGAGAGAGACAGACAAATTGACAAACAGGTGTTAGGAGAAGCTACCTTGAGAATTTTGAGCAGACTGTTTGATACTGAAGTAGGCAAGAAGTTCTGTGTCAAGCATGTGTTCTCCTTGAGCTCAGCATTCATGGACTAACACCAGGGCTTCTTAATGTCAGATGCTTAAATGTTGTCTCTATGTGCATAGTCTTCTGATGCTCCATTAAGTCTCTGAGTGCCAGGGTGGCCAGTTTTCAGCTTCTCCCACTGGGCCCCCATCTGGTGGCTGTTCTGTGGCAAGCTGCTCTCCCTCACTGCCACCAGCACTGGCCTTGGCGGGCTCTGATTTTTGGATTATGTTCATTCCAAATTTGATTTCCGGAGCATGAAGGGCACCTCTTCTCAGATTGTGTACTTTGTTCTTCTGAACAAAATGGGTTCCTTGCATAAACATGCAGGAAGTTTAATCCAAAGGTTAGAATGCTTTTAGTTGAATATGTATGTGGTGGGGGGAAAGGAGAAAATCATCATCTGTTTCTCACACTCATCTGCCTTTATGACAGAACCTTTACAGGCTAGGTTGATTGTACACATGTCTATAATTTTATGTCTTCGGAGACCTTTCCCCATTCTTTGGTACACTGCTTTTTGTCTCTCTGAGGGAATGTTCATAATCCTAATCACAACCGGGTACAATTTTCCAAGTATGAGGCCAGGGCACCCTGATTTGATGAAGCCCAAAGGTAGAACTCCCTGGGACTATTTTTAATTGAGAGTTCTGAGTAGAAAGCAACCAAATAATTATTGTTGTGTATTTATCCAGCTAAATAATATCTTATAGTGACTATTTTTAATTCATTGGAAGTTAATTTCTGAGGCTTAGTTTCTCCTTTTGTCTTTTTTGGACCTAATTTTGTCTCAAGACCTCCTCTTTCTTTTTAATTCACTTGGGTTGTGGAAGTCTGATTTGGGCTGCCTATGTGTGTAGGTCATTTGCTGTAAGACCATTTCTAAGTGAGATGCACGAACAGCAAGGCTATGTCAGACTGCATTCAGGGGGATTGGCTTAACTTTTATGAATTTTTTTAATAACTAAAAATGTCTTCAACCTAACATTCATATTTGAAATGTGACATGCATGAGGGAGGCAGAGCTCTGGAAATGCATGTGGCTACAGGTGATAGTGAATGGCTTGTTGGAAAACTAAATTCCTCCTGTGTGTTACAGGTACAGAGACTGTGGTGGAAACATAGGCACACTACACTAATATGCCTGACATTGCCTGTAATTTTGCTGTACTGATCATTTCTTTAATTGATGCATTTGTGTTTTCTTAAATGTAGACTTTTCAGTGATAGAGTATGCAAATGGTAATGTTTGTTAGTAACAGCTTAGAGAAGAGAACATGATATTATATTAAATGCTTTCTCATAGTGAGATTTTGCCTGATTTTTAAATTACAAAATAATATATGATAGTTATGGCTCTTCAGGAACAAGTCTCAAATGTTAGAGAGGAAACACCAATTTTTCTTTTTTCTTTCTTTCTTTCTTGATACCAGGAATAGAACTCAGGACCTTGCACTTGCCAGGCAGGCTTTGTGCCGCTGAGCTATATCCCCAGCCCTAGCACTAATTTTCTTTGTGGCTGTGAGCTTGGTAATTTGATGTGTATCTTCACATCTCCAGGTCACTCTTTCTCACTTTGCTTCTATTGAAAATTCTTTAAAAATGGAAGAAGAGGTAGGCTTTGTTGCAGTAAAACATACAGTAAGGAAATGCTTGAAATGGGAAGAAAACCAAAAACTGCTTTTGTACAAACTATACATTGCATGGTAAGTTGATAGAACAAAATCATGTAAAGTTTGTAAACTATGAAAGCCACGACACTGGGCACTGTTGGAATAACCTGGAGACATGATCTTTCCACATCTGATTGTCAGGTGCCTTCAAGAAGAAAATGGTGCCCTCATGGAAATTAGGGAGAAATCTGGAACTGCAAAGCTTTGTGGCTGTGCACGGTGTCATATTAAGAGAAATGGGATCCAAAATATGTGTGATTCTTGCAACACTTTGCTCTCCTCATTATTTGAGCCTAGCATACTCCATTACGACAGTTATCTCTAATGTGTGAAGCACTCAGAGTCACTATATTCTCAAAGATAACAATGTAGAAATCCTCAATTCTGGAGCAGGGCACTAACAAAATAGATGAAACAAAATTAAAAGCTTCATAGAAGAGGTGCTTTAGTTTATTGAAACCTATTGTTACTAAGGAAATCAGAATCTAAGATATGGTAAATTCTGAAAAATCCAAACAGATGTCAAACTGCATCAAACCTGGAACAATATGTGAAGAAATTGGATCAGCGGATCTTCAATTACTCTTCTAGCTCTCAGTGTAATTCTGTGAAGTTTTGCAGCATTGGTTTGAAGGGCTTTGTATAGCTGATTGCTTTAGGGTTTGAGCCCATGTGGTGACATGGTTGCTCTGTAGGTGGTACTGACAAGGGACTTAGCTATGGCAGATGATACAATAGATGATAGCCCTTTAGCTTTTAAATGAGGGCACCCTATTCTGTGTATAATATTCATAGTGTCTATTTCAAAAATCGGTGACCTCATTCAAATGTCTTCCTGCCTAATGTGAGTTCTACCATAATGGCAGCAATGAGTATGCTAGCTTTGTTTGTTATTATGTGCTTCTAGGGATGAATAGGGGATACACTACTTTTGCCTGGCAAACTAGACCTTTTAGAGAACACAAATTCACTTACATACAAATTATGTTGATTATCACACTACCTAAAATTCACGGACCTAGAAGTCACTGAGATCTTCTTTTTAAGTCAGATATTCTTAAGAACTATTTTGTGTATCATGATAAATTATCTAACCTTTTATAACATTGAAGTCTAACATTATGGAAATAAGCACTTTTTCATTCCATTATAAAGTCAGTCTAACCAAATTATGCAACTTCTAATGGAATTTCTTGAAGCTTCCACTTGAATGTTTTCTCATTTTAATACTTTGCAAGAGAGACAAATATTTTAGCTACAATACATGCTTTACAATATATTTCAGTGGTTGTCATTCTCTTGGTGATGTTTGTTGGAACAAGAAGCATTTCAGCATGGCTTTGCTCATTTTGCTGTTTGCTATAGATTATCAGCAAAGAGCCAGAACTCAAAGAAAATGTATTTTTGTTGTTATTTTTAATTTCAGACCATAGGAGGAGGCTAACTGAGCCTTAGGGAATCAATATGGGACACTTGGAGTTTTACTTGAGCGACAAAAATGAGGTAGATTTTCTTTTAAACTGGATTTGATTTCAGAATTATTAAACCCAATGCGTGTTGGAGACTGGTAGATTGCATTCAGCAGGATTTGGCGGATTGTCTGCAACAGTGCAGTCTATTTCTTTCAGGAAGACACCTGCTACTTCAAGTGGAGGAAAAGTCAGTGAGCAGAACCTTGGGAAGCTCTGTTCTAATGTAAGCCACCTTAATAATAATATTCCACAGTTTCTGGAGGGCTGGGTCATCTCTATGCAATTCATTTTGCATATTAAGAGAAATATGCAGGTGTTTATTAAGTATCATTTGGTACTGATGAGCTTAGCTCTATAGCGGTTAGTGTGCTCTACGCTTAGAGGGTGTTCATTTATTCTAGGTAAAACCTCCCCCTCTATGATGATTTGGTTCCAGACTTTAGTGAATGGCTCTACTGTTTAGCAGTTAGGCTCTTTAAAAAAAAATTACATTGGCTTGAAAACATCCATGCATTAACCATTCAGTAGGTATTGGTAGATCACATTTATTGACCACACATGTACTCAGACCTGAGAAATATAGCAAAAGTATAAGTAGTACCTACTCCCATATATTATATTTTCACTGAGGAGATGACAATGGAAGGTTAAATATATATTTTTTATATCAGTGATGGAAAGCAAGGTCTGTTTAACAAATGGTGCCATGTAATTGGTTGCAACTAGAAAAAAATTTATTTTACTTTATGTGACAAATAAATTCCATCTGGTTTAAATAAAGATGAAAACTTGATAAAATTATTAGAATAAAACAAATATCTTTCAAATTTTGAAATTGACAAGGACTTCAGAAGCATGAAAGCAGTACAAATGAACACAAAGAAAAATGCCAATAGATCTGACTACATAAAATTTACTAATGCCTGTATGTTCCAAAATACCAGAGGCTAAATTAAAAAAAATAAGCTACAAAACTATTTTAAATTTACATGGCAGTCGAAGAAAGTCTATTTATTCATTTTAGTTTTTTGGCTTTATTGGGGTTATTTGGCAAATAGAATTGCACATATTTAAGGTATACAACTTGTTGTTTTGATGTACCAATTGTAAAACAATCGCTTTACTCAGACTCTATGAAGAACTTAACTTTATTAATGTATAAATTAATTCTACAAATATTTATAGAGTGCTTACTACATGCTATTTACTACTCAAGGTCCTGGGGATACAATAACGAACAAAAGAAAGCCCTGTTTTTCAGTGTTTACACTTTTATTGGCAGAGACAAATGATAAATATATAAAAATATTAGATGATAATATGGGAAAAATTAGAAAAGATGAAGCATGAATCATCTGTCAGGAATGAACATTGCTTTAGGAAGATCAGGGAATACATCTTAGATAAGGGGACATTTAACTAACACCCTTATATATGAAGAACACTCACAGGTCTATAAAAACACAAACACCACAATATAAAAATATAAAATGAATATAAATAAGTTAATCCACAAATAAGTGATCAATAGACATGAAAATATTTCAATCTTGGTCATCGAGTAATGGCAATAGAATGCTATTATTAATTTTTAATTGTAAAAACTATGCATACTTATTACTAAAATGTCGAGCAATGCAGGATTGTGTAAAATAGAAGTTAAAAGTCTCTACAACTGTGTCCTCACCAATCTATCACCTCACCGCAAGGGAATCATAGACAACACTTTGATATACAAGATGTCATTTTAAATTATCAAATTAGCGAAGTTTAAAAAAATAGTGCAAGGCAAGGGCATGATTATGATACACTGCTTTATAAAGTATAATTGATGTAATCGATATACACTTTCTGGTGGCAACTTGGCAATACACATTAAAAGCCCTAAAATAACCAATATTTCTACTTCTGGAATTTCCCCTAAGGAAACATTTTAGATCTACATAGAAATTTATGTACAAGTATGTTAATCTCAGTATAGTTTATAGAAATAAGAAATTGAAATTATCTAAATATCATTGTGAGTGGCTAAATATATTATAAATACATATGTTAGAATACTATGAAGGTATTAAAATAATATCTTGAGGAATAGTTAATGACACAAGAAGCTGTTCACAATATGCATTAATTAAAAGAGCTCAGAAAAAAAATAGTCCATATAGATTGTTTACAAAAATGCACATATAAACACAAAGAAAAATAACTGGAAGGAAAATTACTAAAGCATGTTATTTCAGGTTGTAGGAAACCAGGTGATTTTTACTTTTTAAATCTACTTTTAATTTCCCAAATTTTCGACACTGAACATGCCTTATTTTTGAAATCAGAAAAGCAACTACTTATAAAATGGTTAACTGTTGTTTAAATTTAAAAAAAATATAACAATAAAAACATTGCCACTAATCCCCCTTGAAACATTTCCACTTTCTCAGATCACACATCATTTTTGCCACTGTCTGCAGCAATTCTGGAAGTCCTCTTTTGTGAATGTCTTTAGTTTTGCTGTGCCAGCGACCTGGCCAAGATCCCCAACTGCCTGTCTGAGAGGTACAGTGAAGGATGAAATAAGAGACAGAGCAAGTTAGTGATGCATAAAGGCGGGGCTGAGAGGTCAGTGCCTCAGGGTGAGCAAAAACAAAGACTCTAAGCTTGCCACTATTTATTGAGCACATACACACATTTTCAGAGGGGGTAGTGAGTGAGTCCAGGAACAGCAGTGGTGATTGCTGTGGGCTAGTAAAGAGAACAATGTGTTCTTATAAGGGTGAGACGAGGGTTAATAAAGAAACTGTTTTTTCCCCAAGAGAAACTTGTACTACTGCTACTGCATTATCCTAAGATCGTTGTCGCCCTCAGTAGGTCCTTATCTTTTTTTTTTTTTGGCACCAGGAATCGAACTCATGACCTCACGCTTGCCAGGAAGGCGCAGCAGGTCCTTATCTTGCACTGTGAGCGTCAGGGTTCTGTGAGGGTTCTGTGGGTCTTCCCGCCATGACCCGGGGCAAGCGGAGCTATTGCATACCTCTCAGCCCATGAGGCAAAACACGCACTGGTCTTGGATCCCCGATCCCCCCTTTATTACAGATTCTGGTCCCAGACAGTGCTGTTGTGGTTGCCTCAATGTTCTGAATCCATTCAAAATGTTTAGCTTTTGTGTTCATTTTGACTTGGGAAGAGCTGGAAGTTGCATGGTGCCAGATCTGGTGAACAAGGTGGATGAGGAAATATTATAAAGTTTTTATTAGCCTGTCTTTCCATTGGATGGCATTTGGCAGCAACATTTGCCGTTTGATCACACCACAAAAGAGGATTCCAAAACTGCCTCAGGAAATGGCAAGAATGATGGAATAAATGTGTTCAAAGTGATGGGGAGTATTTTGAGGGATATTAATGGCAATGTGTCTTTTACTATAATAAATTTTTAAAATTAAAACATTACCAGGGGCCGGTGAGATGGCTCAGAGGCATAAGCGCCTGCCTGGCAAGCACGAAATTCTGAGGTCGACTCCCGGTACCCACATAAAAAAAAAAAAATTAAACATTACCATGTATTTTTATCACACCTCATGGAGTAAATATTAAGGACCAAAGAAATGGTGTAGGCAGGATATGTAAGTTGTTCTGAGGAGGAACAAATTATGTTACTTACTTTCATTTTTCAATAAGATTATAGCAGTTTTCTTCTTACTTTTCTTGTTTTAGGAGGTCCTTCTTAAGTGATAATAGGTATAAAGGTTCATACTTTACAATAACTCTTTACTTCAAAGTTTACCTTTAAAGTATGATAACTAATATTACAATAAATATGTTTCCTACTTCTTTCTTTTTGTTCATATGTATAATCTTGTAATAGATTTGTCTCGTTTATCCTTCTTTATGATGGAGTAGTACTCCATTGTATATAAAAACCACATTTTCTTTATCCATTCATGCATTGCTGGACATCTGGGCTGTTTCTAAGATTTAGCTATTACAAATTGTGCTGCTATAAACATGGGTGTGCATATATCACTCTGGTTTGATTCTTTTAACTCTTTCAGGAAGATACCAAGAAGGGGAATACCTGGGTCAAATGGAACCTCTAGTTGTAGTTTTTTTGAGGAATCTCCATACTGATTTCCATATTAGTTGTACCAATTTACACTCCAAGAGTGGAGGAGGATTCCTTTTTCCTCACAGCCTTACCAGCATTTGTTATTGATTGATTTCTTGATGATAGCCATTCTTTTTGGAGTGAGATGGAAGCTTAAATGTTGTTTTAATTTGCATTTCTTGAATGATCAGAGATGTTGTACGTTATTCATATATTTAATTACTGTTTGTACTTCTTCATCTGAGAAATGTCTAATCATTTCAGATGCCCATTTTTGGATTGGGTCTTTCAATCCAAAGAAAGGATTGGGGGGGGTCTGGTTTTATGAGCTCTTTATATATTCTAGATATTAGTCCTTCGCCTGAAGAATAGCTGGTAAATTTTTTCCCCATTTTGTGAGCCATCTCTTCACTCTGTTGGTGGTTTCTCTTACTGTGCAAAACCTTTCTAATATGATGAGATCTGAGTTGTTGATTCTTCGTAATATTTCCTGTGCAGTTGGGGTTTTTTGTTCATAAAGTCTTTGCCTACACCTATGTCTTCAAGAGTTTACCTATTTTATGTTTCAGCTGATTAAGTGTTTCTATTTTAATATTTAGATCTCTGATCCATTTTAATTTTAGTTTAGTGCATGGTGTGAGATATGGATCTAGTTTTAATCTTCAGCATGAGGAAAGCCAGTTTTCCCAGCACCATTTATTAAAAAAAGGCTATCTTTCTTCCAGTGAGGGAAGTTTGGCCATTTTGTCAAAGATAAGGTGACTGAGTGTATCTGGAATTGTTTCCACATCTTTTATTCTGTTCCATCCATCCTCAGGCCCGTTTTTTTCTTTTTTTTCTTTCTTTTTTTTTTTTTTTTGTAGGTACCAGGGGTCGACCTCAGGACCTAGCGCGCCAGCAGGCGCCCGTGCCGCTGAGCGATATCACCGGCCCTTTTTTCGTATGTGGGTTCCGGGAGTCGAACTCAGGCCCTCGCGCTTGCCAGGCAGGTGCTTACACCGCTGAGCCATCTCACCGGCCCCCTCTTTTATTTTTTTTAATCGCAGTAGTTTTGTAGTATAATTTCAGGTCCAGGATTGTGATGCCCCCTGCCTTGCGTTTGTTGCCCAGAATTGGTGTTGCTTTTCTAGGTCTCTTCTGGTTCCAAATGAATTTTAGTATTGTTTTCTCCAGTTCTGTGAGGTATGCTATTGATATTTTGATCAGGATTGCATTAAATCTGTGTAACAGTTTTGGAAGTATGTCCATTTTCACTATATTTATTCTACCTATTGAAGAACAAGTGATATCTTTCCATTTTTTAAATATCCTCTTTGATCTCCATTTTCAGAGTACTGTAGTTTTCAATGTAAAGGTCTTTTACTTCCTTCATTAGATTGATTCATTCCTAAGTATTTCATTTTTCTTGATGCTATTGTGAAAGGTGTTGTTTTCCTAATTTCTATCTCGGTGAGTTTGTTATTCGTGTATATGGATGCTATTGATTTTTGAGTGTTGACTTTGTGTCCTGCTACACTATTGAATTTGATTATTAAATCTAGAAGTATTTTGGTGGAGTTTTTGGGGTCTTCTACATACAGTATCATGTCAGTGTTAGATATCTTGTTCACAAGTTTTATTTTTAGGATGAGAGTTTTAAAAATAATAATCAACTGCAGCCTATACAGATTTTTTAAAACTACGAAAATGAAGCAAGCTTTACTCAAGGGCAACTTTTGGCAAAATATTTTTTCTGTGTTGGGAATTTTTTATATTCTCCATCATTTGATTTGATGCACCTACCCCTTGGTTCTGAGGCATACATATGGCTTGAATATGATAGCCCCCCACAATTTGGAACAGACAAAAAAGCAACAGTTAATGAGTTGGTGGTTATTAAGATGCTAAACGTTTCAAAATCAACCTTGAAAAATGTATATTTTCCCCTTTTTTTCAACCCAGTGAAATGGATTCAACTTTTTTAAGAAAGGCAAATTTGATTGCTTTTCCATTTAGCAGCCTAGTTTTGACCAGCTTAAATGCAAACACCAGCATCCTTTCTAATATTTTTTTAAGTATCTCACATATTAAGTACTACTTAAGTGCAAGATGATTAATTTAGTGGCTCCACACAGTTACATGTTAGAACTATGTAGATATTGCAAAGAAAATTCTCATGCAAATGCACACACACACACACACACAGATTCCATACCTCCACCCTATAGCTAATAGATGCGAACTTTGTACAGCATCAGCCTAACGGTGGGTGAAGTATTTGTCTTCTAGCAGAAAACATCTGCAGCCTTATTCTGTAGTCTACCCCTTGGATAAATGGAGCCTTCAGTAGGACTATATTTCTGTTATGTGCAACCATTTAACTAAATTATTTTAGATTTAGTTTATAAGTTTGCTCATGTTCTAACATGAAGCATTTAATGGAAATAATTGTCTATTGCATTTTTGTGTGTGTATGTGCAGGTACAGAAGGGATCAAAAATTTAGGGAAATCCCTCCCTTTCTCTTTTCTAAATTCCTTATTGTGAAAGTCTTCATTTTAAGAAATATTGAGAATATTTTAAATTTGATTATGAAGCAATTTAAGAAAAAATTTACATTTTTTATTTATATGTCTTTAAAGATGAGATTGTTTGTATTAGAAAGGAATTTCCAGGAAATTAAAATATTTCATTGCCTTTAAGCCAGGATTTGGAAAAGTTTATATGGTTAAGCAGTGTTCCAGCTGAAAACAAATAAGTAGTACTCTGTAAATTTATGTCATCACTAAAGTGAATATAAAACTGCAGAAAGTGATAGATCAAAAGAAAGGACATTAGTTTATTGAATTCTGATTCTGTTTACACTTGCCAGTCAGTGAGGGTTTGGAACTAGGTCTAGGAAGGCCCCACTAAACACGTTACTGTGTAGGATGTGGTGAAGTCCTGATTCTGAGCTTGTTTATGGATTGTGGATAGGCCTAAAGGCTTTGAAATATCCTCCACCCTCCACTCCCCATGGGTACAGTTGCCTAGGACCCAAGAATTGTGGCTGAGATGTTCTTATTTCCCTGTGCCAATATGAGGAAGATTGAGCTGTGAAGGAAGTTATAGATACACAAAAACCCCTTGCAGCAATAGTAATATCAATGGGTTGATCAGTATATTTAAATATACATCTATTTATGTCATGATGGAGTGAATGTAGTGTAGTATCTGCCAATATGGTAAAACTGTGGGAAAACAGGGATTCTCATACATTCTTTGTGGGAGTATAAATTGGTACAAGTCCCAGTGGAGGGTAATTTGGCAATCTCTCTCAAAGTTACAATACCCTTTAATCCACTTTTAGGGAATTCATCATGCAGACATTATATATACATACATATATATATATATATATATATATATATATATATATATGGTTCTTCATTGACATATTTTTGAAATAGTAAGATTGGAAACAATGTGTGTGTCTAGCAGTAGAAAAGTTTTTAAAAATAGTGATCTAGGGCCCGGTGAGATAGTTCAGCGGCGTAAACGCCTGCCTGGCAAGCACGAGGGCCTAAGTTTGACTCCCGGAACCCACATACGAAAAAAGGGCCGGTGATATCGCTCAGCGGCACGGGTGCCTGCTGGCCCGCAAGGTCCTGAGGTCGACCCCGGTACCCACACACAAAAAAAATAAAAATAAAAAAATGAAAAATAAAAATAGTGATCTATATATTGATATGGAAATATCTCTATATTGTTAACTAAGTAAAAGGAAGGTAGGAAGGTTCAGGAAAATGTGTAGGGCATACGGTACTATTATTTCTGTGATAAAAGGAGGGAAAAATAATGTATTTTTTTGGTTTACATGTACATAAAATTATACGGATGGATAATCAGGGAATTAAATTGAATGGGTGCATTTTGGGAGAAGAACAAATGAGAAAATAGGGGGTGTGGTGCTGGGGAGAACATTTAATTTCACAGATGGAAATGTGTATCTCATTTTAGTTTCAAGTTGTAGTTCTTTGATTGCTAAGAAATATGCTTTGATTATTGATATTTCAAATAATATGTCAATGAAGAACCTTCTATACTTATCACATTAAAGTAAATCCCTTGTTTCACTTATGGCAAAGACTTTTTTCAGGTAGTTGAATGATTTTTAATTCTCTTTACGTTTATTTTTGACTTTATTGTTTGGAATCATTATATAGAAAAATTTATCAATCTGTTTAGCTGGGATCTCTTCTGTTGCTTTTAAGATCTGAAACTCTCTTTTAAACTAGAGATTATATAAACTGCATTTTTCTAGTGTTTTGTGAATTTATTTTTTATTAAAATTTTAACTAATTAAACTTTTATTTTGTCATGTGATTGGAGGGAATGATTTAGAAATATTTTTCTAATTGGTCAATTGGTTTACTTTGTACTATTTCTTGTTTATTTCTCTTCCTTTCCCAGTGCTTTCTGGTATGTCTTAAAATATTATATATTAAATTTTTATGTGTTTTAAGAACTTTCTAGGCGATTAATGTATTTTCCACTGATCCATTTGTCTACTCTTGTACAATTATGACATTATTTAATTATTAATGTCTTATAGATTTTGATAGACAGTAGAGCTAGTTTTTCCTTATTCTTCGCTTTTTGTTTTTGTTTCTTTGTTTGAGATGGGCTCCTGTTGTGTTGCCCAGGCTGACCTTGAATTCCCATCCTGAGCTGCTGTAATTACAGGGATGTGCCATTGTGCTTGGCTTACTCTTTTGTTTTTTAAGCATTCTTAATTTTTCTTTCAAAACTTTCAAATCGTGCTCATTTTCAAAATTTTTGTGTTGGGATTTTTATTGGACGTGTACCAAAATGTTAAATTTTGGAAGAATAGATATGTGTATAATGTCTTGCCTTTTCATCCAGGAAAAACAATATCTTTCCGTTTAGTCACATTTCATTCTAATAACATCAGTACCTTTATATAGTTTTCTTTACATTTCTTATTAAGGTTTTTCTTCTGACATTTTATAGTTATTTTCAATGAGCTTTCCCCCTTACATTTTCTAATCATATAGAACTGATACTGTATGTAGGAGAGCTCTTAACTTTTGCACCTATATTTTGTCTCAAGCCCTTCTTGTTTTCAGACATGGCTTGTCACTATAGTTATTCTGACTTATTGCATCTTTGTTTTTAGAAGTTAAAATTGGGGCAGGTGAGATGGCTCAGTGGTGTAAGCGCCTGCCCGGCAAGCACGAGGGCCCGAGTTTGACTCCTGGAACCCACATACGAAAAAAGGGCTGGTGATATCGCTCAGCGGCACGGGCGCCTGCTGGCGCGCAAGGTCCTGAGGTCAACCCCCGGTACCCACACACACACACACAAAAGTTAGAGTCAGTAGCTGAGTGACATTAGAGATACTACTTTCTCTCTGTGCTTCAGTTTCCTCATTTGTAAAACAAAAACAATAGTACATACCTCATAGATTGTTGTAAGTATTCAGTGTGAGTATTCAAGCACCTGGCACCTAGTGCCTTCAGCAAGTGTTAAGTAGTTATTCTTATCATCTCTTTTTTGCCTAATAAGATGTCAAATTTGTACCTCTGTATCTAGAAGGAAGCAGTCTGATTTTTTTTTTTTTTGTGGGTACCGGGGGTCGACCTCAGGACCTCGCGCCAACAGGCGCCCGTGCCGCTGAGCAATATCACCGGCCCTTTTTTCATAGGTGGGTTCCGGGAGTCGAACTCGGGCCCTCATGCTTGCCAGGCAGGCGCTTATGCCACTGAGCCATCTCACCGGCCCCAGCAGTCTGATTCTTAACAGCTCTAGCAATGTACTGTAGAGGGCAACACAATCCAATTATGAAATTAAGTAAAACTTTTAATTTGCCTCTATTGCATTACTGCTAGTAAATTTTACCCTAGGATACTCTTCTAATTTTAGTCACACAAACTCCTTTAAAAATGACAATATTTATTCTTTTTCAGTAGTGGCTATTTAAGGTTTCTTGTTCTTTACTATGACACCCATCCCCAGTCTAACTGTGAATTTGCAGGAGGTCCCACATGAATCAGAGTTAGCTGAATGTGCTTATGAGCAAGCCCAAACCCTTTTTTCTGATGTTATCTCCTTGTATTTTTTCAAAAGTCAGTGGATATCAGTTTCGGCCGTAACCTGGAATTTTTCAACTTTTCTTCTGCATGGCTCTGTGCTGGGCATCTTCATTAGCTAGGAAGTTCTGGAGATGGCAATTTCATGGACCACTGCCTTGGGGCTGTGACCTGCACTTTAATAAATACTGCCCTAATCCTTTCTTCCCCTGTGACCTATTGCTTCTGCAGACCTGGGCTCTGATTAAGGGCAACTGATTTTTCTTCTTTCTTTCATGTAAGTGACTTACAAATGAATTTTAAATAGCCAGTTTCTGGTGAGAAACTTTTTGAGCTCATGTTCCAAGGACTACTCTGTCCCAGACATATCTTCATCCATCCAGAAAACCACCTCCTGATGTCTCTTGTCTAGGGAAATTTTATACTCTGTTCTCAATTTTGGGATGAAATGTAATCGTCTAGACCAGGGACTCAAATTATACTCTAGCCACTTGGGAACCATTTTATATTTTAGGAGGACTTTACATAAGGGCCAGGAGGCTTGGTGAAGGGAATAGAACAAAAGCTTGATTCTCTACTATAATGTTTAACCTGAATGAAATATGTGAACTGTGGCAAAAAGGTTCTCATTGTAAGTGAATCTTTGCCAACACAATAATAGGTAGCTGATAACAGCTATTTCCTAATCATTTTGTACACCATCCTGATACACCAGTTTGCTTTCTTAAATGAATATTTTCCCCCACAGAGTCAACAGTGGATTATCAACCTTTTTCTGTTCATTTAAGTACAGGTTCATCTTTTTCCTTCTCTAGCTTATAGAGTTGTAATCTATGCATGTATACTTAAAATGATATTCAAATGCAGCTCAGGGTTTCCTTTGAATTTGTAGTGCCGT
Source organism: Erethizon dorsatum (assembly GCA_028451465.1). Taxonomy (NCBI): domain Eukaryota; kingdom Metazoa; phylum Chordata; class Mammalia; order Rodentia; family Erethizontidae; genus Erethizon; species Erethizon dorsatum. The sequence goes on along the minus strand of CM051842.1, from coordinate 85,006,415 downwards.
TGTGCATAGAGAATGTTGTTGCTTTGCTGTAAATCACAGACCCAGAGAAAACCTCAGCTGCACTGTAGCTATTTTTGACAATTACTTTCTAGTTGCTTGTGTGTAATTGGCCATATTACATCATCCTAAGTATTGTGAAATGCACAAAATACAAGGCTTATCTAATGATTCATTTCAGGTGGATAGTTTCTTTTAAAGTAATTTTAGAAGCTGTTTCTTGCACTGAATAGATCCCCACACTTTGATCTTGCCTTCTTATTTCGACAGTAGGTAATTCAGCGATTGATAACAACGTAGCAGAGAGAAGTGGATCATATACATTGTGCTCCATAGCCTTAACTGTCTACCTAAAATATTCTATGAGATTTACTTTTTCTTGGTGCAAGGAAAGAGCCACAGAGAGAAAATGCCCTCTACAGAAAATCAAATAAAATTTTAACCCCAAATGAAATTTAATTTCCCTGGCTTGAGTAGCAGAGAAAAAAATCTGTCTTCAATGACCACAAGAGGCTTAGTCTTCCTGGAGTTTCATTTTGTCAAATTATGCTGTCTTTTGTGACTTTGAAGGTCTGTGTTGGTGGGTTGTATTCACTGTTAAGTTAGGTATATGAAGTTCTAGGAAGCTAAGATCTTCTGGCTTTTTCTTACCCATGTTAAACATTTGCAGCCAAGGTAAAATTACGTATTTACTCTTCTATACTAGCAGGAAGAGAAATTTTAAAATATAAGATTTATAATTGGACTTAGACTTATATATTACAGGGTACAGTTTGGTCAGGTGCCTTATAGATAATATTTCAAAGTGGGCAAAAATAAAAGATTGCTTGGAACCTAAAAGGTCAGAAACAGATCAAATCAATCTGAGTCTTTTTGTTCGTGAACAATGGACTTCGTAAATATCGTATGTGACTGTTAGATCAAATGAGAATACATAGAACTCAATATTAATTGGTTCAGTATCAGCTGATGGCCTGTTTGCAGTATATAGTGAAATTATATTATCAATATAATGTTTTATTGATTCCTTGGTTTGCAAAATTAAACGTAGCATAAGCACTTCCTGTGATAAGTTGTGGCAGGGAAAAGTATTTTGCTTTGGAATTTGAAAACAAAATTAAAGGTGATTGAAGCAGAAAGCAGGCTGTGGTGTAAGATTTCTGCCAGCATTTCTCAAAGTGATTAAGTATATCTGAGTGTTTGGGAGGAACAAGAAGTAGAAGCAGAGGACACAGACTGGGAAAAATGTTTCTAAATGCTTTCTTAAGGTTATGTCAACATCAACAAATCATTCTGATATAGATTAGTTTATTTTGGTTATGAATATATTCATTTATTTAATTCTGTATCTTTTCCCCCAGTGCCTACCTTATGTTTACCTTATTTAATCAGTAGATTAAACAGTGGTCAGTAAAACTGACATAGCCCCCACTTTCATGGAGTGGAGAGAAAAACACAAATATAAAATTATACTGCAATGCTAGAAAAGAGCATATTCTTATGAAAGAAAAATGGGAGAATTCCATCTAGTTTGGGAGATTAGAGAAGTAGTATTTGAGCTAATCCTTGAAGGGTAAGCAGGAGTTGTAAGGCCAAAAATTATGGTGACAAGAAGGTGTTTGAAAGCTAAAATGGAGTGATGTTGTGACTGTTGAGATAGGGATCTGGAATTAAATTCTTGGCCCAATCTCAAGAAGCCATTCTTTTCCCTAAGATGGTCTGAATATGAGTGCCGGAGTCTTGAATCCAAATACAGCTAGTGGTTAAAACAGTGGAAAGGGGCTGAGGTAGGAGAATGGTGGTGGTCACTTAAGTCTACCATGAATTTTTCAAAAAGCAAGTTCATTTCAGAAAAGCAGCCATGGGAAAAATTGATTTCAAAGTAAAGAAAGAAGCATCATGCAGTCAGGTTCAAGTGGATGGTTTGCAGCTCAGATCCATTCTCAGTCTCTGCTCAGTGGCCTTTAGTGTCAGTGTTTCTCCTCCCTCACAATGTTCATAGGTGGTGTGCGATGCTGCTCGTTCAGGTGGTGCTCACAGGGCACGTGAGGTGTAACTAGTCACATTCAAAACGAGGAATCAGAGTAGAATCAAGGCAATATTTATGATTATTTTTCTTGACTGCTCTCAATTGATAGGAATATAAGGAATTCTTTCTCTTCATTTTCCCTTTGGATATAGACACGTGGTCCTAGAGAAAAAAAGGCTTCTTTCCTTTCCTATTTCCTGCTTCCAGGCCCAGGTTTTTATCCCCCCTTTTTCTGCTCCAACTTTTTTTCTTGTGAAGTTCCTTTTGCAAAACAGCAGAGGGCGTACAGATGCACCAAAATATACAGTAGTCTATTCCTCTGGCCTCCGTAATTTCATTTTCTTTATCTCAAATTTACATTCCTCAGAGGCAGGGATGCATTGTAGCCTTTTTGTTTTTGTAATATTCCCATCAAGGACAACCATTACCCGCCTATTTTGTAAAAGTGGGTAAAAGCTAATGTCTAGATAAAAATGGAAAATGATTGTGTTCCTAAGGTCTGGGAGGAAAGTGTGTCCGTGTCCGTGTCAGTGTCCGTGTGTGTGTGTGTGTGTGTGTGTGTGTGTGTGTGTGTGTGTGACATCTCAGAGTTGCTGGTACCATACGTGACTCATCTGGAAAGGACTCATTTTTCCAGTAGCAAAGCAGACAGTCTGGGCTTCTCTTTTTCTTTGCTTTCCCCAGGCTGTTGTCCTGCTAGCAGCTGCCCTGCTTTCTGACATATCCTAATAATGAGGATAATGTAGCCAGGGGGCGATGCAGTGTCTTCCTTAATCTGATTTCTTCATTGAATCTGCCCCTTGCTGAAGTCAAAAGAGGATTGTCTCTTCTTTACTGTGTGCCCTCTTCACTCTGCCCAAGGTCAGAAAATTCAGCTGTGACCTGTCTGCCTCCAAAATCACTGGCCACAGAAAATGATCCACATATGTCTTTGACAGTTCTGTGGATGATGTGTGAGAGGTGGAGGAGAACTAGTTTAAGCTTCCTCCAAAGTTGTCTTGGCATGGCAGTGCTGATGAAAGTAAAGACTTGTTTATATTAATGACATAATCAGAGAAGACATCCAAGGCCCAGCTGCAGGGAGTAAGGAGATACGCAGGTTAGTATAGTCTTCTTACATAAACTTTCACACTTCACATTCATTTGCCCCTATTGTCAATCTCCTTCTGATGTCTTAACTTGACTTTTGTTCTAGTTTGCTCAAATGTATCAGGTGCCATAAAGAATTGCCTGGCTGGGCCGGTGAGATGGCTCAGCGGCATAAGCGCCTGCTTTGCAAGCGCGAGGGCCCGAGTTCGACTCCCGGATCCCACATACAAAAAAGGGGCCGGTGATATCGCTCAGCGGCACGGGCGCCTGTTGGCGCGCGAGGTCCTGAGGTCGACCCCCCGGTACCCACAATAAAAAAAAAAAAAAAAAAAAAAAAAAAAAAAAAAAAAAGAATTGCCTGGCTGTAGTAACTATATAGGCTAGCACATTAATATAAGTATAATGTGCTTTTTAATAAACTAGTCTCATAATGGTGACTATGCATGGTCAACAGGCAAGGTTTAGTTTAGCATATTCTGGCTATTGTAAAGCATCAGGCACAGTTGTAGCCCCTCGTAAATAATAGTGATGACACTTAAAGGCCATTTTTCATGTACATTTCCTTACTGTTAGCAAGCATGAAAAAGTTGCACGTATTGAAGTACAGGTTATTTAATACAATCATTTAAAAATTATTTCCCACTAAAATGTTTTCCAGCTTTTCCCCTCGGGGTACTTGTCTCATCTTGCAGATCCACATGGGCAGACTGCATATTAACTTGTGAACTCAATAGATGCATCTTTGGTTTTCGTGCCAACAAAACACTAATGTTCTAAATACAAAGGACATTTAACACAGCAACTGTTTCTTATGGAGCAAGTGTTGCTGCCAGCTTGCTTTTTGTTGTGTGGCTTCTGTGCAATTGGAGTAGGATTGAGAGTTGGGACCAGGCTACTCTTTGGTTTGTGTGGTATAAATGAACAACTCGAGAAAAGTGTTTTATAGTCAGGATCATTTCTGCCCTTCCTCAAAAGACTTGCAATCCTGGGCTGTATGCTTATCCTGCTTGGTTTTGTGCTTTTAGGACAAAAGAAACTTCCAGTGATCAGTCTGGCTAATTACTAAAGCTTATTCTATTTTTAGTACTACTCTGTATTGGGTTTCCTTCTACTATAGTACATTTGATTTCCAATCACATCAAACCTTATTAGGCTGCCTTCCATTTGTAGTAGATTAGATTCCCTTACACTTCCCCGCCTAGTTGGATTTTCCTCTCCACAATATGTAGAGTATTAGGTTCTCTTACATGGGTTGCTGCTTGTTAAGTTGTGGTTGGTGCTACATGGTATCCAATTCTCTTTCTCATCAGCAGTCACCGGATTGTTAATTACACACTTGCAGATTCACTTCGCTTGCACATTTTCTGATGCACAGCTCTCTACAAGTGCTGACCTCAAACTTTAGCACTTCAGTCAGCCATACCTACTCAGAGATTCACTTTACTTTAGCTGTGTGGAATCGAACACCTATGCAAAAAGGCCTGTGATAGGTTCTGAGGGTTTACAAAATTGAATGCTGAATAATCTTTGTTATCAAGGAGTTTATAGTTCCTTGGGGTTGGGCCAGACAGAGCAGGGCATAAGATGAAGACCTACGTGTATGAAGGGTAAGTTTTGGTTTTACCTGCCCTAGAAACAGCTTGATGTTTGGCGTATAGCACCTTAGAAGGTAACTTGTTTGTTATAATGGTGCCTCTCTATTGTATAATGAATAAAAGTTAAGAAACACAATTGTGTAAAAAAATGTTAGTATCACTGCAGTTATTGGCAGTTATGATAAACTCTTAGTTCTTTGATGTACTATCTTTACAGTCTTGCTTTCATATGAATCTAGCACAGTATGAGAAATCATATGATTCTAAGAGATAAAGAGTCATAGGTACACTATTCTGTATTGTGCCTTGACATTAGTTACTGTCAATGGTGGTGGCAAACCTATGGCACTCATGCCACAGTGGGCTGTTTGTTATCATTGAAAGCTATCAAAGGTTTACCATCACTGGTGTAGGCGCTATCTCTATTATTTTGTACACCAAGATATTGTGCAATTTTAGTCATCCCTGGAAAAGAGGGGATGAAAAGTGATACATAGTACATAAAATGGGGAAGGGATCACCAGTTGTGACCTCAATGCTTGAATCTCATCTTGGGGACAAATTTACAATCTCATGTCTCATAATAGTGTAAATTTAGCCAAATTCCTTCTTCCTATAACTTTGCATTCCTTGAATACTTACCATGTGCCAGGCATTGTTTCAGGTACTTTACTGTATGATCCTAGTAATTACTCACCATAAATGAACCTTCCTTCTTTGCATTTGCTGTAAATTAAAAAAAAAATTCAGGTTTACTGGCAACAAAGGGATATGTTTTGTATCTCTTTCTGCCAACTCAAAGTGCTTCATTAATGCCAAATTTCTAATTTGATGTGAACAGTACTAGTAGCAAAGTCTGAAGCTTGAAAATTCAGATAGTGATTTAAAGAGAGCTTAAGCAAAAGATCTAGCTAATAAGCAAAATTATTTGACATAAGAAATAAAAAACACAGATTTTGGCTCAAGTTTTTTTTTTCTGTTTGTTTGTTTGTTTTGAGATCAAAAGTTTGTGCCACTTAAAAAAATTCCTGGAGAGAAGGGAACCAAAATTCAGATAATGTAGAAAGTGGTGGCAGGAGTGATATTTTTATTCTCTACACAGATTTTCTAACTAATCAAGTGTCATGTGCCCAAAACTTAGAGTATGATTTCCATATTTCTTAATCTATTTGTGTAGTGTAAAGAGATTTTACTAGTACAGAAATATTACATTAATATTACATTAATATTACATACATGCACACACTCAGAACTCATTTTCCAAAAGTATGTTACTATTCAGAGCATTTGAATCATATCAGTTTCATTAGAATAATATGTTGATCTTCAACCAAAGTGTGCTACTTATTTGTTTAACCATAGTTATCACCAGTAGGCAGGAAGGTTTTCTTTTCTGAGGCTTGTGCTTATTGCATAGGGCTTAAAATGCACATCTGGACACAGATTTTATTCTTCCCTAACAGTAGCCAAACTTTCATTGAGCTACTTCTCTGTGTAATGTTGTATCTTCCTGTATCCACAGACATTCCTACCAAGGTCTGTACTTCTACAATTCAAATGTTTCATATTTCATCTTCTTTTGATCCCAAGACTTGTGATCAGAACTTATGGGTTCAGAGAAACTTTCAGTTAGAGTGTACCTACTCTTCCTTGGACATGCCTTATTTAACAGTATAATTTCACACTTTCTCCCTGTTGCTTATTTTTAGCTTTAAAGACCATCAATAGAGTCAGTCAGTCACTGCTTGAATCTAACCATTCTCTTACAACTTAACAGCATAATGGTGAATATTCTGTACATTGCCAGTAAATCACATAATCATTATGTAAAATGAATCATTCATAAATTGTTTAGTGCAACCTCTTGCACAGTAGCACTAATTATTATTATCACAGAAGCCCAGTAAACTAGAGTGGTAATTATTAGGGATTTTGAATGGACAGCTAAGCTATTCTTGGCAAGCTAGCCAAATCAGTTGTCATGACAGCCAGAGAAATATGTCTTATGAAATGAGTTAATTACGGTAATTAATAAATGTTATTTGGCCCCCTTTCCCCAAAGTATTGCCTGAGCGTTATCAAGGAGGGAGGTTAAAGTTTAAACTAAAGTTTGAATCTTTTTTCTGAAGAAGTTACTTTTGAAATCAGTGGAAGCTACTCATCCTCCAAAGGTGGCTTCCTCAGAGAAACCTTTATTTTTATGGAAACTTCTTTTACTTTTGGATGTTTCTGAGTCAGCGAGTATAAGCCACACTGGAAAAAATGTAGTTAATAAGAGGAGCTAAATAGTTCCCTGAGGCCGCTGCTTTTGTTTTAGTCACCTGTGATAGCTCCCAAGGGACAGTCCCTCTTGCTTCCACCTTTATCAGAAGTGTGCTTTTGTATTTTGCTCATCTAGAACTTCTTGCCTTGCTTTACAGCCTGTTCATTTTATCAGTTTTATTTTCTTATTTTTCTCACTCAAGGAAGTTGTGAGATTTTCTCACCTGCATTTCTGCCCCTCTGAGATTTTCTAAGTTTTAATTTTGTTGGAGGTCTTTTTTAATTTAATGCCATAGGGATCATCTAACATTGCCTGGTGGTGGTTTTGCTCTTTTTGTAAAGAAAGGAAAAGGGTATAACTTTTTCATTTCTAAAAAAATGTGTAAAGTCCAAGTTTTTACTCTGTGTATCTCAGCATATTATGTTGTTTTCCTTCTTCTAGTGCTAAGAAGAGAGAAACTAGTTTTCCCCAATTAGATGGAGGATACTGTTGTTCCCAGAAGAAACGTGAGACATTTTGTAATCGTTTTGGATAGCAAATAAATTTTCTTCTATTGTTTTTTTTCTTTGTTTGTTTTGTTTTTTGTTTTTGCACAAAATAAGGAGAAATGATATGGAGAGGAAAGAGAACTGAGGACATTGATTGAACACTTAATCTATGTCAATTCCTGGGCTTAATGTATCAACTAATTCAATCCTCAGAATAGCCCTGTAAGACTGGGAATATTATTATGCTAGTTTACAGATGAAAAAACTAAACCATATGTCAATTAAGGAATTTTTTTCTGGATTCACACATAACCATGATTTGTACCCAAGTCCCTTCTTTTACATCAGCTGTAACAGAATTTGCCCCAAAAGTGAGAGGCTTCTAGGACTACAAATTCTAGTCGCCTTATTAACAACCTAAACTCCCACTGAACAGAAATGCCCATTGTTTCTTATTTCTCTAGCTCTTTGGCAGTTGAGACTTCTAGGTCAAGGGCTAGCATTCTGGCTGACCCATAAAATCAAAGTTTGAGGACAATTCTGGTAAAAAGCTTTTATCAAAATGCGTTATGTTAATACCTTAGAAAAAGGTTAAAGCACTTTCTTCTAATGACATATTGGCATCTCATAATCAGGAAAAAGCAGCTTCCTTCTCTATTTTATAATCTGTTGCCCTATTGGGGAAGACAGTGTAGGTATGTATAGTCAGAAGTGGATTGGTTGTGCTTGGATACTGCCCCAAATACAAGGGAGATGGAGGTGGTCAGGGTTATCTAAGTGTCTCTGTCTTAGTAAGACAGAGATCAGGACCATGTTGTGATGCTTTAGGAAGCTGAAAACTGATGAAGAGGATATTCTAGGCTAATTTCTCTGATGCATCATTACTAAATTTAAAATGGGCAATGGTTTCATATATTTAGTTCTTAAAAATATTTTAACAAAAGTTTTCTCCTAGTCCATAAAGAACACTCATTCGCGTCACAAATATTTATTGAATGCTTACTTTGTGGTAGTGGTATTTTTAGCATTCTAGGAGCAGCTGTGAACTAAATAGACAAAAATTCCTAACATTATGGAGTTAACATTCTAGTAGACGAGAGAGATAATAATTAAATCAGTAAGCAAAACATATGGCATTTTAAAAGATAAGTGCTATGGAGAAAAGTAAGGCAGAATTTAATAAGACTGAGTATTGGAGAAAATTTACAAATTTAAATGGGGTGGTTAGGTAAGGCTTCCATGACATTTATTTCTTATCACTTGACACAGACTTTCCTCTCCAGGCAGGCATGTAGGATCATTACTGCCTACATTACTTACCTATGTATCTTACTAAGCATGGGATTCACATTTAAAGATAATACAGACATTTTTCTTACAGTTTTGGAGCGCAGAGTATAGTGCAGGAGACAGGCATTTAAAAATGATTACATAGCTAATTATATGCAATCATAATAAATGTGATAAAAAGCAGTACAGGTATTAACATGTACCACTTATCGAGGCCAGCACACAGCTACCGGTTCTATTAGACAAAATGCTACTGATAGATCACCAAACATTTGGACTCACTAGATTCCATGATGACATTATTACAAAGCATTAAATCTCATTTGGACTAGGTTGTGTCTAGGGATCCATGAATTTGTGATTTCAATTATCTTATTGCCACAATTGCATATGGAAAATTTTGGCCTCCAACCCAACCAGTATTTGATTTAAAAATTTTGGTTAGTATATGTTTATGATAAATAATAATTACATTCATCTTGGAGAATTGGTTATATACATATCAAATCTTGATCAGTTTTTTTCTCCTCCTCACCACTCTTCCTTCTCTCTCCTTCCCCTGATCTCCTTTGATTTTAAACACATACATGCACACACAAACACATGATTATTGTTTTTTCTTTGTTTTCAAAAACAAGCAAGTGATGGACTTAGTCACTTTCATGTCACTGGGACAAAATGCCTGATACCTGTCACTTAAAGGAGAAAAGATTTATTTTGGCTCATGTTTACAGTCCATGGTTGGCTGGCACCAAGGCAGAATATCATAGCAGAAGGGCATAGTTGAGGAAAAGCTGCTTGTCTCATGGCAACCAGGAAGCAAAGAGCAAAGGAAGGAACCATGGAGGGAGATACTCCCCTCCCAGTCATGCTCCCAGTGTTCTGCCTCTTCTGAATAGGCCCCATCTCCTAAAATCACATTTAGCTATAGTGTCCAAAAGATTCAATTACCCTTTAAAAGCCCCACCTATGAGCACATGAGGCTTTGGCGGAACATCTAGATATAAACCATAGCAGTGACCTTTTGATGTGGTGAATTATGGAGCTGCCAGAAAACTGACTTAACAGAAAGGGATGCATTAATGAGGATAATTGGCGATTTTCACATCAGAGTGTCTATTTGTTTTTTTTTTTTTTTCGTTTTTTTTTGTTTTTGTCCTTTCTTTGTGGCTCCAGATCTTCAAAACTTAAAAGTGAAAGGTTGTAGGAAAATGCATCTTTTTAAACTATGAAGAGAAAGTATTTTAATGGGAAAATATATTACATTAGTCTCCTACAAACCAAGGGCTATAGCCTGAAACTGGTACTTTGACTCCCAAAAATGTCCAAGAAGACAAGCCAATTATGGCCTCTGAAACATTTTTATTTTTAGTTCATTGCAATAGAAATTCTTTCTTTGCTATGATACATTAACTATGAAACCAGTTGAAATGAGAGTTTAGGAACATTTATAATAGCTGAGTATATTTACCAAATTCCTACTAGTACAAAGAGAACAATAGGCTAGGTCAGGCAAGAGTACATGTAGGAGGGCCGGTGATATAGCTCAGTGGCATAAGCGCCTGCCTGGCAAGCGCGAGGTCCTGAGTTTGACTCCCAGTACCCACATATGAAAAAAGGGCCAGTGATACCACTCAGCGGCATGGGCACCTGCTGGCACGTGAGGTCCTGAGGTCAAGCCCTGGTACCCACAAAAAAAAAAAAAAAAAAAAGGGTATGTGTAGAAGAATCTGACTTTCATGAAAGCCAACCAAAAAGACAGCTGTGAAATGTAGTTCATCTAACTTTTTCCTTAGTTTATTTTTAAGTAGATAACAGTTTGGTTATTTTTGTTGATTTCTGCCTTTACTGTGATGTAGTGTTACTTGGGTGAGCAGCAGTAATTGGTTGTTTACAAGTGAAGTGTTCAGTAGGCACAGTTGTGATGTTCTTCTCCATTCCATAATATCTGGCAGTCTTCAACTGTTGGAATCTGGGCACAAGGGTAATGCCATTTGATGGCCTGCTTCCTTTCCTTTTCAGCAGAAATTTTTTTTGGTTTGGGAAGTCTGTTCTTTGCTTTTTTGGTCTACTTTTCTTTCAGTGGTTCTGCTTGTCTGTCTAGTGGTCTGTTTGGACATTCCAACCTGATGCCAATCCAGAGTAGAGCTGCTGATGCTGAAAAGGAAGGATTCTTTGGGAAGGATAGATAAGGGAAGCAAGTAGAAGTCAAAGTGATTGATAAAACAAATATCATTTTAGGTCTCATTAATGAAGTATAGTTTTGTTATTATGGTGGGTATTAGCCCCTCTGAAGTTTTCGCTCCTCAGGATGAATATATCTGGAGAATTATGATCAAGTTTGTATGCCTTCTTTTAAGTGGAATACTGGCAGACTAAGATGAGCTTCAAGGAAGGCCGAGAAGCTGGTAAAATGCCTGGAGACGATGTCATTGTGGAACAACATTCATGATGCTTAATTATGGTAGAGTCAAAAGTCAGTTGCCTGGAGCTAATATTCTCATTGATCTACCCTGGAAAAATATGTTGAAATAGACCAAAACTAAAATGTCACAAAATTATAAAACATGCTTATTCTTAATATTTGATTGTGAATTACATATATTTACTGTGTTTGAGCCTAGGAGCAGCTAATTGGTTGACTGGCACAACAGCTTTCAAGTACTCAGCAAAGCCAATCTGTTCTCAGAATAAGACCAAAGCTTGACATTGGATGCTCAGGGAGATTTCCTTTCCTCTTGTAAAGTGCTCTGAATTTAATCTTCTCATCTTTAAAATCAGGTGCTTGCTACTAGCAGAAAAAAGGTCCTAGAAAGGATGGACTGATGGCTGCTATGCTGTCTTCCATCTTCTTGACACCTGCTCTGTTGTATGTACCTCCCAAAGTTTATGAGTTAGGAACTTGATCCCCAGTGCAGTGGTACTGGGAAGTAGGGCATTTGTTATTATTTTTATTTTAAAAAGCTACCAAACAGAAATCCAGGATGTTAAAATTGTGTTGATAGTATGGGAAGCAGAAGTGACCAATGCGAGGACATTGTATCAGAACTAGAAGACAGGGCTGATGTTGGTGACCAATTATTCAGAGATAACTTAGAAACAAGAGAATATGAAAAATGGATCAATAATCTGCCAGATGACACAAAGAAGGCTAACCTAAGACTAATTGGAATTAGTGAAAAATCAGAAGACAACACAACTGGCATAAAAATCCTGTTTGCAGAAATAATAACAAAAATTACAAATATAGGAAAAGAATTTAACACAAATAGAGTGAGACATACATTCCCATGGAACCATTATCAGAAAAGAAACTTTCAGTGAAACATAGTGAAAATCCCAGAAGTCCAACACAAGGACAGAATCTTAAAAGCTGTTAGAGAAAAACAAGGAATCATTTATAAAGGTAAACCTATTAGAATTACAGCAGGCTTCTCAATACAAATCTTAAAGGGCAGGAGAGGTTAGAGTGAAGTGTTTCAAGCCCTGAAAGGAAACAACTTCCAACACAGACTGATATATCCTGCAAACTATCTTTCAAATTTGATAGAGAAATAAGGTCTTTGCAAGACAAAGAGCACCTTAAGAAACTCATGACCACCAAACCAGCACCCCAAAAACATTCTCAAGGATATCCTAGAAATAGACAATGAAGCTAACAATGGTCAAAAGTTTTAATAGAATGAATAAACTAGGCAGGGTGAGCAGTTGAGCAGAAGAGGAAAATAAGAGAATCAGCAATAGGAAAACAATGCAATGACAGGAATAAGGCAGTAACTTTAAGTAATATCTCTCAACGTGAGTGGACTCAGTTCCCCAACCAAAAGACACAGATTAGCAGAATGGGTCAAGAAAGAAAACCCAACAATATGCAGTATAACAGAAACACATTTAATTCAAAAATACACTCAAGATGAAAAAAATCAAAGGATGGAAGACCATATTCCATGCAGCAGGAGTCTGAAAACAAACAGTAGTAGCTGTCCTGTTTTCAAACAAAGTGAACTTCCAGCCAAAACTGATAAGAAGAGGCAAAGTAAGTCACTACATATTAGGCAAGGGAACAATTTAACAGGAAGCGTTAACAATTATAAACATATATGCACAGAACACTGGCACACCTAACTTCATAAAACTAACACTACTGGATATAAAAGATCAGATGAACACAATTATAGTAGGAGATCTCAATATCCTACTATCACAAATACACTAAACAACCAGACAGAAATCAAGAAAGAAAAATCAGAGTAAAACCAAACCTTCCAACAAATGAACTTAATAGATATCTACAAAGTATTCACCCAAGAAAAACAGAATACAATGTTTTCTCAGCAGCACATGGAACTTTCTCAAAAATGGACCACATACGAACCTACAAAACATGCTTAAGTAAATGGAAAAGAATCAGAACTTTTCCATGCATAGTATCAGATTGCAACAAAATGAAAATAGAAATCAGTGGCAAAAGAAACTACAGAAATTATGCCAACATATGAAAATTAAATACACTCTTGACTACTCAATGGGTCAAAGAAGAAATAAATAAATAAATTAGTTCCTAGAATCAAATAATAATGCCAGTACAATATATCAAAACCTGTAGGATATAATGAAAACAGTCCTAAAAGGAAAGTTTGTAGCTATGAAAGCCTACATCAGAAAAACAGTGATTCCAAATAAATAAACTAATGATGTACCTCAAGGTTCTAGAAAAACAAAACAATCCAAATCGAAAGATAATACAAGGATGTAAATTGTAAAGGTCAGAGCAGAAATTAATGAAATTTAGACTAAAAAAACAATACAAAGAATCAATAAATTGAAGAGCTGGTTCTTTGAAAGAATAAACAAATTAGACAAACACTTAGTGAATCTTACCAAAATAGGGGAGAATAGAGCCAAATTAAGGCAATCAGAAATGAGAGAGGTAAGATCACAACTGAAACTGTTGAAATCTTGAAGATTGTTAGTAACTACTTCAAGAACCTATACTCCAATAAATTGGACAACTGCTATTCACATGCAGAAGATTGAATCTAGACCCATATAACTCACCATATATACTAAACTAAAATCAACAAGGATCAATGACCTAAATGTTAAAACAAATATACTGTAAGATAAAATAGGTAAAACTTTTGAAGACATTGGCATAAGCAAGGACTTTCTGAACAGATCCCTAATTGCACGAGAAATAACAGGATTCAAAAATGTTAATCATAACAAATTAAAGAACTTCTGCATAGCAAAGGAAACAACAACAGAGTGCAGACACCCTATAGATTGGGAAACATTTTTTGCCAGCTATTCCTCAGTGACAGAACTAATACCTAAAATATATAAAGAACTAAACAAAAAATAGAACCTTCAAATTAAAAGACCCAATCAAAAACTGGGCAACTAAAATGAGTAGACACTTCTCAGATGAAAAAGTACAAATGAACAATAAATACATGAAATGTTCAATATGTCTGGTCATTAGAAAAATGCAAATTAAACCAACACTGAGATTTTTGTCTCCAGAAAGAGTAGCTATCATCAGGAAATCAATTAATAACAAATGGTGGAAGTGCTGCAGGGAAAGGAACCCTTCTACATTGTTGCGAGGAATGCAAACTAGTGCAAACGTTATGGAAATCAGTATGGAGATTCCTCAGAAAACTAAAACTAAAAACTTTATTTGATCCAGCTATTTTTCTTCTAGGTATCTTCCTGACAGTGTTAAAGACATCATATATTACAGTGATACATGCATACCCATGTTTATAGCAGCACAATTTATTTTATTTTTTTATTAGTACATGTGTGTAGTACATAATGTTTACGTTCCTTGTGAGGGGTTGGTACACGTACATGACACATCTTAATTCCTTTTTTCAAACCCGTTCCCTTCCCTCTTTCCCCCCTCCACCCATCTCTAGATCTCCTTCCTTTTTTTTGTACATGTTTGCAATACATAATGATTATATTCATTATGGGGAGATCATGCATGTACATAACACATCTTAAGTCTTCTTTCTTCCCCTCCCCTCCACTCCCCTTCCCTTTTCCCTCCCTCCAGATCTTTTACTCTGCTCTTTTTTTTTTTTAATGTGGGTACTGGGAGTCGAACTCAGGACCTCGAGCTTGCCAGCAGGCGCTTGTGCCACTGAGCAATATCACCGGCCCTTTTTTCCTTTATGTGGGTACCAGGAGTCGAACTCAGGACTTCACGCTTGCCAGGCAGGCACTTATGCCGCTGAGCCATATCACCGGCCTTGCTCTTTATTTTTACTTTGGTTTTCTCATATAAGAGAGACCTTATGATATTGAAATTTTATTTCACTTAACATTATAGTCTCAAGGCACATCCATTTTCCTACAAATGAGTCAAATTTATCTTTATGGAAGAGTATACCTCTCAACCTCTGGAACTGTGAGAAATTAACTTTCTGTTGTTTTTAAAATAACACTCATATGTAACTTGCAAAATCAAGAATTAGAGCTATGGAGAAGCACACTCTTTTTTCCAAACCAAAGGTTTTTCCTAGTTCAATATTCCCATAAACTGTATGTGTCTGAAGGCAATTCTGATAGCATTTGTTAACCAGTAGGCCTTCTTCTCTATTACTTTCTCCTCTCTGCTTCCATGGAACACTGAATATACCACTTGCTATGGTGTGAATGTATGTGCCCCACCCCCAAGTCATATGTTTAGAACTAATGTGATAGTATTAAGAAGTGGGAATTTAGGAGGTGGTTTAAGGCACTAGGGCTCTGCTCTAATGAATGGGATTACTGCCCTCGTAAAACGGCTGAAAGGACTGGCTGATCCTTTTGTGTCCTTCTGCTTTTTTCCATGTGAATACACCATATTTATCCTCTTTGGAGGATGCAACAAGATGCTATTTTGGAAACAGAAAGCTTCTTATCACCACACACCAGATTTGCTGGCACTTTGATCTTGGATGTCCTGGCCTCCAGAACTGTGATACATAAATTTATATTATTTATAAGTTATTCAAATTCAGGTATTTTGTTATAGCAGCACAAAAAGATTGAGCTATTACTATGGTAGTACTTTGAACATTGCATTATAATTGTCTCTGTGGCAGTTAAACTGGATTGTTAACTTGATTGGCTTGAGAGCCACCTAGGGGTTTAATAAAGCACACTTCTACTGTGTCTCTGTGGGTCATGGATGTGTGACCTTGGAGACTATAACTGGTCCTTGGTTCTTTCTTCTGTGGCACTCTTTCCATGCTTGGCTTCCTAGCTTCCGTGAATTGAGCAACTCTGTTTTACCAAGCCCTTATGCCATGATCTTCCTGCTTTGGAGCCAGCCAACCATGGACTGAATCCTCTGAAACTGGGAGCCAAAATAAACTTTTACTCTTTTAAGGTGTGTATATTGAGTATGTTCCCATAAATGAAAAGCTAATATAGTCTCTTCACTTAACCATCTCAGATTCCAGAGATGTGAGCTCTTTGAGGAAAGAAGTAGAAAGGGTTCATGTCTATATCTGTAACATCAAGGCTGCACCTAGATTTACTACTATTCACTGAACTGAATTAAATTATTTCACCCCTAGGCTGTACTAGCTGCCATTTGCTCTGCAACAGTCAGTCAAGGATAGCCAGGGAGCATGAGGTAAATTTTTTCCATTGTGGGGAAGCCAATGAAAGATCATTTTTAGCTTTTCTTCTACCCCACTCAGTGTATCCATCTACACTCTTTCACAATTGATTAGCTAAATTTTGTACAAAGAAATATCTTAGACTCAGTGCGCAATCTTCTATGACTTTTATGTCTTTCAATCCAAGGCTGATGCTTTTGTCATTTTACTCAGCCTTTATATAGTACAGTCAAATCTGATTGAGACTAACTTGGGGGAAGGCCAGTCAGAATTATAGATAGAAAAGAAATGCAATTTTATTACTTCAAGTTCATAGAATAATAAGTAGTAGACTAATGAAGCTCTTGCCAGGAAGTTTTGCCAAGTAGAAGTCCTTGGACCTGTTTTAATGAATAAATAAGAATGATGGGCAATTAACATATTATTTTATTATTTATTTTAACATAATATTTATTATTTGTAAATTGCTTCTAAAATGCTTAAAATTTATTCTCTTAAGTAGTTTAAACCCTTCCCTTATAATCTTATTTACACCATAATTTGCCCAGGAAAACTTTTGAAAAATAGATATAGCAGCCTAACTCTATCTGAACGATCACCAAATTTAAATGAGTGTAGTCTGGACTCCAACATGGTGAAAAAAGTAAGCCTTAAACAGATGCTTTTAGGAAGTGGGCAGGACAGATTTTCCCTTTCCTACCTAGTTGTTAGTTGCAGAGACAGAGTTTTAGAGTTAGTTGCACAGAAATATTTAGACAAAAAAGAGTTTCCTCACCAGAAAGCAGTATTTCCCATCATTCCAGCCCCTCTCAGTGGACTAAATTTAGAGAGTTTCTAGTGAGGTAGTAAAAATGAGAAAATTTAACTTTTGGATAATTTCACCATGATCGAACAATCTCCAGTGGGTAAAACTAGTAGAAGATATTATATTTTCATTGCAGTTATAGATGAACAATTTTAGTGACAACTAAAGCCATTTACTAGAATGAGGCTGTAATTCACAGAGCTTTACCATTTGACATTCTCCCCATCACTCAACTAAAGACCCTCTGTTTCCTTGGGCACATCATACATCCTCTTTCTACAGTATCCCTAGGAACAATTACTTTTCTTAATAATGGGATATTAACAGAAGTGATTTACAAACATCACTTGCACTAAATTTCTCAAATTTAGTTGACAGGACTTGAAGCATTAGGTTTTATTCTTCTGGGACTTATTAGGAGAAATAACAGGAAGGAACTGTGTAAATGGTAGGGGATGAGCTACATACGACCTCGATGTCAGAAGAGATGAGTTCTAAACCCAGGCCTGGGTTTCTAACATCTAGCTGTGTTGCTTTGGGTTGGTCTTAAGATTCTATGGACAGAGACACAAGCAGAAATTAGGTGACTTCTAATGTCAGATTGAATTTTATTTCTCTATGGGTATGTTGTTCAGTAATGGCCATGCGCCCAAAAAGGAATTTTTCAAAGTCTGAACTAGACAGCGTGGCACTGTCAGGGTGCAGTAATGATTCTGAGGAACTTTACAAATTACCACATTTGACTGTAAAGCAACTTATGGCTCTATCGTGATCTGAAGAAATAATTAATAATACATAAAATAGTTCTTTTTTAATTTTTGAAGGCTAGACCTCAGAAGGTACTATAGATTGAAAGCAAATGTGGTAAATCAGCCCTTTGGGCTTTCATTCCTACTATCTATAAAGTTGGTCTGTGTGGATGGTCACCCAGTTTGAAAAGCAGGGGTCTTAGGTTTTTACTGCTTCTTCCAAAAATTGGCTATTTGAACATGGACTCAAACTCCCTGAACACTTTTTTTTTGTTTAAATAGAAAAAAAAATACCTTGTTTAGATACCTCTTAAGATTTACAGTTATTTTAAGAGAGCACAGGTCTAAGCTCTCTAAAATCAATCACCATATTAGTGATTTATTTAGGTGCTAGTTGAGAAAATAATTTTAAAATTAAACCATTGACAAAAAACACCATTTTGATGGATTATATCATGTTCAATATGATGTGTATTACACACTGCCGTCTTAGTAAACATGGGATTTGAGTTTTTTAGGCTTATAAGTGATATATTGGATGAATGAAAGACATGGGAATAGAGGGTTGAGGAAACAGAAAATTCCTTTGTTTTTAACTTAAGCTAGTGCCTCCTACTGGCTAAATTCTCGAGAAATATTAAAACAAATGCACGTCTTAGAGTAACAACAGTCTCTCTTAAAAGAGTTTATTAAACTTTGCATTTCTGATTTAATTTATGAAAGAGATAGATGAGATATTTATATATCATAAACAGGTCTAATATTTCCTGTTAATCAATTCACATCCATAAGGGAGCACCTGCTCTGTGCCAGGAACAGTGATAGGCACTGATGATACAGACACTAAAGACATGGACCTTAATTTTAAGAAGTGCCTGGCCTGATAGGGGTGTAGATAAATGAAGAGTGTCGCGTCTCATGTTGTGTGAGTGAGATATACATACTCCTTATATTTCCTTAAGTCATTAAATATGTCACACTTCAGAACTGGAAAATGTTGAGTCATAGGCCAGCAGTCTCCCTCTAAGGCACTACTGTCTGATTGAACTTTCTGTCATGTAGAAAATGGTCTATGTATGCATCATCCAAGATGGTAGCCATTTGCTACGTGTGGCTATTGAGCATTTGAAATGTGGCTACCATGACACAGAAATATTTTAATTTAATTTTACTTTTATTACTTTAAATGTAAATTGTTAGCTGTGGCTAGTATCTACGCTATTAGACAGCATGGCTCTAAAGGAATGATAGAGTGGACCCACAGTCAGGCTCCAAGGCAGTCTCAAGTGGGCTCTGTTGCAACTGCCCCAGTCCTTTAATCCTGTTTTCCCATCCACAGACCACACTAGCTTTAGAATGGTTTATTTCCGACTGACAGTTCTGAATTATGCATGCTAATGTGCTTTAATTAACCCTGGGATGAGAGTGTTTTTTTAAAACATACTCTGTGACAGTTCAGTCATAACAAAGGAAGGAAATGGGGTGAAATAAAACTAGTTTATAAGGGTCTTTAAAATGTCTCAAATCTTGCCTTTCACATAATTTCACATGGTGTGAGGCTATTTCAACACTCTTTTAGCTAGTTCTTTCTCTGATACATATAAATATCAAGAATAAGAGAGATTCTGTGATGTTTGCTAAGTCACACGCTAATAAGAACTTTCTCCATTTTTATTTTGAAGGCTCTCTGTTTGAGAATTATCTAGGACTTTTATTTTACTATTCCATGATCTTCTCTAACCTTATGACTATCTAATAAAACAATCACCAGAGTGACTTTTGGTATCTGAGTATACCAGGAAAAAGCAATTTTAAATATCTAAGCACAAAGGTATATTATTCTTTTCCTTACAAAAGTTATATGTGTGTATGTGTATATGTGTGTGAATTAAGAAAGGTCTGCCCACATCTGTTTTAGCCCTAAAGAACATGTTTTTGTTTTCCAGCAGACACAAATATTGAGCCAACAAGGATGAGTTGGTGTACTAGTTTACTTGAGAGGAGGTTATGTACATATAAAAGTGAACAGAGATAAAGATGTCTTTAAATCTATTTGAAAAACTGACCAGGAAAGAGCTTGGGAGGGATAAGGATGCTGAGAATAGTTTGGGGGAAAGAAAGGGAAACATCAACCACACTGGTTGAAAGGAGTATGCTGTCTGACACAGTGTGGAATATTTCTGACAGCATTTTTTAACAGTTAAGTTTGGAATTGTTCCTGCTTTTCGTTGCTGGAAGTCTGAGGGTAGAAGGAGAGTAAGGAGTTCCCCTTCATTATTTCTTAATCTTCCTGCAAGAGGAAATTGCTCTAGTTGTGTTCACAGTCCTTGCAACTGTCATGTTTTAAGGAGGCTAGGGAATTTTTTTTCTCCCAGATAGTATCCTCAGTCAGCCAGTCCTAATTACTTCGATCTCATTACAGTTTCCAGAATCCTAATGAGGTGTGGCCTGGTGGTATGAGCACTGGACTCAGTGTGAGGAGTCTCAAATTCTAGTTGCAGATGTGAGATGCCTTTTTCTAGTAAAGAGGAAGTCTTTTAACCTCTTTTGTAGTACCAGTAATGGAATTAATAATGCTTATTTAGCGCATAATGGTAGCAGGATGATTAACTAGTTCATGTTGGCTAAAAGGCTTTGAGGAAAATAAGTGGAAAGTTTCTGTATATTGTGTCCATTTTCAAGTACTAATTCTTATTGGTAGGAGTCACCTGCTCTGATAGTCATTAAGCACATCACAGAATCATGCTGGCTAGATGAGAAGCAAAATTCTTCAGTTCTGTGCCATAAGCTCTGTAGAAAATGTTGCTACTATCAGCACCAGTTTCCAACATGGGTATCTGTTTTCTGCCCATTTAAAAATAATTATTTCTTAATGGTTTCTCTAAGGTTTAGTAATTTCTTTCTTTCCTACAACCTTTCATATTTACTGTTACTGGTGCAGAATGACTATTGTGCTTCAGCTGTGGGGGAAATGATCCCTTTTTATAACAGCCTGTTAAGTATTCTGGAAATCATTGTGATAAAAGGTTCCATATAAATACAAGGCGTGTTAGTAATTGTTCTATTGGTACATTGCATAACTGCATTACAGATTGCTAATACTTTGACAATTTCATGCTGCTGATAATATTAGCCACTTTGTGAGGTATAATTACAGCTTTCTTGTGTGGCTGCCAGCACTCTTATGTCAGATAGTAGCCTTTTGGTTAATCTCTATTAAAAATGGGTTAGATTCAAATCTGCCCCACTTCAGCTTTCTTTTCATCAAACATAAAATAAGAAGGTCTTAAAATTTGGGAGGTCAGGTAGGGGTTTCAGAGAAGTGTACACATTTCCATTACATTCTAGAATTCTCTTCTTATTGCTTCTTATTTGTGATTCATGAAGTAATGCTAAAGTGTAGGCTCTATCATGCCTTCAAAATGGATTTGCTGCAATTGCTTTCTTTTCTCACTAGAAAATGGAGGCTATCATGTGTTTCCTTCAGTACCTAATCATTTCTACAGAACAAATTGCCCTTTATTTACACTATAGTACTAATTAGAGGGGTGCCAATGTTAAGCAACTATGCAGCCTGATTTTGAGAAATGTTTATTGTACCTCATTAAATTTGAAATTAGTAATTAAAATGTCAGAACTAAATAACCTTTTTATATTTTGTGACAGTAAGTATATATGGATGCTGTGTGTGTATATCCTTGACTATACTCATGCCAGTGTATTGAGCTACCCTTCTGTTTGCCCTGGCAGCAATCAAAATGTCTGCACCAAAAGAGGACGATGGAGAAGTTTATTGACCACGAACAAGAAAATGGTCTATTGTATTGTATCTACTTAGAACGCATTAATATAGAAGCCGACACGTTTGCTATTTCTGTATTTTTTTTGTCACTTGCACAAATGACTACAACACTTTATTTTTTTTAAATTTTAAACAGCAAAAAGTAAGAAATAAAAATAAAACAGAATTTCAAAACAGGCTAGTAGGAGAGTAACATTAATCAACACATTCCGTATTGTTATATTCACAGTGGTTGTTCAGAGTACAAGATGCAGGCTGAGTAAATAATTTAAAGGTAACAATGCACAATGTATTAACTGTTGTTACCCTCCTATTATCTTGTTTTGAAATTTTGTTCTATTTTTTATCTTTAAAATAAAATAAATAAAAATATGTAGGCATGAAACATTGTCCAGAAAATTACTAGCACAAAACTTTCCCCTCAGAGAAACCAGCTGTATAACTATCTTAACTGTCTGGTGTTTATAAATATTTTTTCCGTTTTCCTACCTTCCTTCCCCCTTTCTCCCATCACAGTTTTTCTTTTCTTTTAACAGTTCCCTATTCACAATATCTATTGTACATTTTGGATATTGTTTACTCTTTCAGATTCTCACACTAGTGATACAATATGGTGTTTACACATGTGGGTCTGGTTTATTTCAGTTATGAATATGGTCTTGAGTTGCATCCATTTACTTATAAAAGTCTCAAGTTTGTCGTTTTATGGCTGAGTAGTATTCCATTATATATAAAAAAATCTTTTTTATCCATTACTTGGTTGATTGACATTTGGGTTGTTTCCAAGATTTAGCTATTACAAATTGTGCTGCTGTAAACATGGGTGCAATATATTGCTGTGCTATGATGTTTTTAATCCCTCTGGGAAGGCACCCAGAAGGGGAATAACTGGGTCAAATGGGACCTCTAATCCTAATTTTTTGAGAAATCTCCACACTGATTTCCACAGTGGTTACACCAGTCTACACTCCCGCCAACAGTGGAGAAGTGTTCCTTTTCCCTACATCCCCTCCAGCATTTGTTATTGGTTGTTTTCTTGATGATAGCCATTCCTGCTGGAGTGAGATGGAATCTTAGTGTTATTTTAATTTGCATCTCTCGAATGACCAATGATGTTGAAGATTTTTTCATATATTTATTTGCCATTTGTATTTATTCACCTGAGAAGTGCATATTCATCTCAGATGCCCATTTTTGGATTGGGTCTTTGAATTTTGGGAGCTTGGTTTTTTTCAATTCTTTACATGTCCTAGATATAAGTCCTATATCTGAGGGATGACTGGCTATAATTTTTTCCCACTCTGTAGATTTTCTTTTCACTTTGTTGGTGGTTCCTTTTATTGTGCAAAAGCTTTTTAATAAGGCGAGATAGCATTTATTGATTCTTTGTTGTATTTCCCATACTGTCTGGGTTTTGTTCATGAAGCGTCTGCCTATACCTATGTCTTCAAGATTTCTACCTATTTTTCCTTCCAGTGTATTTAGTGTTTCTGTTTTAATATTTAGATCTTTGATCCACTTTGATTTTAGTTTAGTGCATGGTGATAGACAAGGGTCTAGTTTTAGTCTTCAGCATGTGGAAAGCCAGTTTTTCCAGCACCATTTCTTAAAGAAACTTTCTTCCAGTAAATATGTTTGGCTCCTTTGTCAAAGATAAGGTGGCTGAGTGTGTTTGTAGTTGTGTCTGGATCTTCTGTTCTGTTCCACTGATCGTCAGGTCTGTTTTTTTGCCAATACCATGCTGATTTTATCACAGTACCTTTGTAGTATAATTTCAGGTCAGGGATTGTGATGCTCCCTGGCTTGCCTTTGTTGCCCAGAATTGCTGTTGCTATTCTAGGCCTCTCCTGGTTCCACATGAATTTTACGAATGTTTTCTCTAGTTCTGTGAGGTATGCTAATAGTTCTGTGGGGTATGCTAACAGTATTTTGATAGAGATTGCATTAAATCTGTGTAACAGTTTGGGGAGTAGGGTCATTTTCACTATGTTGGTTCTTCCTACCCATGAGCAAGAGATATCTTTCCATTTTCTGATATATTCTTTGATCTCCTTTTTCAAAGTACCGTAGATTTCAATGTATAGATCTTTTTCTTCTTTTGTTAGATCGATTCCTAAGTATTTCATTGTTTTGGATGTTATTGTGAAGGGTGTGGTTTCCTAATTTCTCTCTCTGTGAGTTTGTTGCTTGTGTACAGGAATGCTGTTGATTTCTGAGTGTTGACTTTGTATCCAGCTACACCACTGAATTTGGTTATTAAATCTATAAACATTTTGGTGAAGCTTTGGAGATCTTCTAGGTAGAGTATCATGTCATCTGCAAATAATGATAATTTAAACTCTTCCTTTCCTGTCCTTATTCCTTTTATTTCTTTTTCTTGTCTAATTGCTCTGGCTAATGTTTCCAGAGCTATATTGACTAGGAGAGGTGATAGTGGACATCCTTGTCTTGTTCCTGATTTTAGAATGAAAACTTTCACTTTTTGACCACTTTGTATGATGTTAGCTGTTGGTTTTGTCATAGATGGCTTTTATCAGATTGAGATAAAGACCATCTATTCCAATTTTCTGTAGGTTTTTATCATGAATGGGTGTTGGACTTTGTCAAATGCTTTTTCTGCATCTGTTGAGATGATCATGTGATTTTTGTCTTTGCTTCTGTTAGTATGGTGTAGTACATTTATTGATTTGCATATGTTAAACCATCCCTGCATACCTGGGATCAATCCAACTTGGTCATGGTGTGTAATCTTCTTCACGATTTGCTGCATTCTGTTTGCCAGTATCTTATTGAGGATTTTTGCATCTATGATCATTAGGGAGATTGGCCTGTAGTTTTCTTTTTGGTTGTATTCTTCTCTGGTTTTGGAATCAGGGTAATAGTTGCCTCCAGAAATGATTTTGGGAGTACTGCTTCCCTTTCAATTTCCTTAAAGTATTTCAGCATTAGTGGCATTAGTTCTTCTCTAAATTTCTTGTAGAATTCAACTGTGAATCTGTCAGGGCCTAGGCTTTTCTTTGTTGGTAAATTTTTAATTACATTTTCAATTTCATTGGCTGATATCAGGTTATTTAGAATTTTTATATCTTCTTGATTTAGTTTTGGCAGTTGGATTGTGTCTAGGAATCATTCTTAATTGCTTGAATTTGTGTTTTTTCTTTCCTCTTATTGATGAGGTTGGCTAATGGTTTATCAATTTTATTAATTCCTTCAAAGAACCAACTTTCTGATTTTTTGCTTGTTTGTATTTTTTTAGTCTAAATTGCATTCATTTCTGCTCTTATCTTTATAATTTCCTCCCTTATATGAGCTTTAAATTTGATTTGTTGTTCTTTTTCTAGAAGTTTGACATTCAATATTAGGTGGTTTATTTGAGCTCGTTCTGTTTTCCTGTTGTGAGAGTTCATTGCTATAAATTTCCCTCTTAAGACTGCTTTCATTGCATCCCATAAGTTTCAGTGTATTGTATTGGCATTATCATTTAATTGTATATACTGCATAATTTCATGTTTAATTTCCTCCATGACCCATTGGTTGTTCAGAATTGTGTTGTTTAATTTCCATATGTTTGTATAGTTTTTGTGATTTCTTTTGTTGTTGATTTCCAGTTTCATTGCGCTATGGTCAGATAGTGTGCAAGGAATGATTTCAATTCCTCTACATTTACTTAAACATGTTTTGTGGGCTAGTATGTGGTCTATTTTGGAGAACATCTTGTGTGCAGCTGAGAAGAATGTGTATTCTGATGTGTTGGGGTGGAACACTCTGTAGACATCTACAAAGTCCATTTGTTCACAGGCTTGGTTTAATTCTCATATTTCTTTGTTGATTTTTTGTCTGGTGGATCTATCTATTTGTGTGAGTGGGGTATTATGGCCCCCACTACAATTGTGTCAGTGCTTATTTGGTTATTCATGTCGATTCTATTTGTTTTATGTAGTTGGGTGCACCAGTGTTTGGTGCATACATATTTATGATTGTTATGTCTCCTTCTTGGTGTTTTCCCTTAACAAGTATATAGTGACCTTCCTTGTCTTTTTTGATCAGTTTTGGCTTAAAGTTTACACTGTCTGCAAATGCAACAGCTACCCCTGATTTTTCTGGGTTCCTGTGGCGTAGAGAATTGTTTTCCATCCTTTGACTTTTAGTCTATGCATTTCTTTTTGGGTTGAATGTGTTTCTAGAATGCAGCATATTGATGGATCTTGTTTCTCAATCCATTGTGCCTGTCTGTTTCTTTTGATTGGTGAGTTGAGACCATTTACATTGATGGCTATAATTGATATGTATTGGATTATCTTTTTCATGTTATTTTCTTATTGTTGGTTCCCTGTCTTTCTCCTCTGTTTATTTGCTTGCCCTGCTTGGTGGTTTATTTCTATTGGTGTTGGTGTGTTTGTGGTCTTCATTATCTCTTTCTAATATATCCTTCAGAGCATTCTGTAATGCTGGTTTGGTAGTTATGAATTTCTTCAGTTGTTCTTTGTCATGGAAGTACCTTATTTCTCCATCGAATTTGAAAGATAGTTTTGAGGGGTTCATCAGAGTTTAAGATTGTTTGCTTTTAGGGCTTGAAATATCTCACTCCAGGCTCTCCTTGATTTTGAGGGTTTGTATTGAGAAGTCTGCTGTAAATCTGATGGGCTTTTCTTTATAGGTGATTTGTTTCTTTTCTCTAGCTGCTTTTAATATTTTGTTGTGTTGAATTTCTGGAATCTTGAGTATTACATGCCTTGGTGTAGATTTATTTTGGTCATGGCGGTTTGGAGTTCTATATGCTTGATTTATTTGTATGTCAAATTCTGTATCCATGCTTGGGAATTTTTCTGCTTTTATTTCTATGAAGAAGTCTTTAATGGAATTTGTGCTGTCTCCAGCTTTCTCACTGACTCCAATCAATCTTATCTTGTTCTTCTTTGCTTCATCTTGTAACTGTTGGATTGATTTTTCATGGACCCTTGCTATTTTTAAGATATCTTTCTTTTCCTGGTTTCTAGTCACATTCCTGTCTTCTAGGTCTGATATTCTATCCTCGTCTTCATTCAATCTGTTGCATATACTTTCAATGGAGTTTTTAAGCTCCTGGATTTCTGTTTGGATCTGTTTCATTGATTCTGTTTCTTGTTTATGTTGGGCTTTCATGGTTTCCATCATTTTCCTAACCTCCTCTATTTTTTTAAATCTGTGTCTACTTTAATGTCTTTTATTTTGATTGTCCTTTCTTTTTATACCTTAGATATTATTTTTTCTATAGCCTCTTCCTTTTGATTTTTCATTTCTGCTGCTATCATTTCAGAGAGTTCCAGTGGTTGGCTTCTGATTTCCTCTTCTCTCTGTGCTCTGGACTTGTCCTGGGTGGGCTGGGCATTTGGGATTGCATTTTGCTTCTTCCTCGTCATTTTCTATTTTTTATTTTATTGTGTTTTCTGTCTCAATGCTTGTAGATTTCTTATGTCAGATAGCTTTATCCCTGGTGTCAAGGATTTCCTAGGTGATGTCTGTTCCCCAAGGATGTTTTCTAGATATAGGTGTTTCTTGGTCTTTCTGTCTATACTGAGAACCTACCTTTCCAGTGTGTTAAGAATGTGGAGGGCTGATGAGATAGCTCAGTGGCGTGAGCACCTGCCTGGCAAGTGCAAGGTCCTGAGTTCGACTCCTGGTACCCACATAAAGGGAAAAAAAAAGGGCCAGTGATATCACTCAGCGGCACAAGTGCCTGCTGGCAAGCGTGAGGTCCTGAGTTTGACTCCTGTTACCCACATACAAAAAAAACAAAAAAAAAAAAACAAAAAAAAAATGTGGAGTTGTTATCTTTTTGACTCAAGACCCATTCCTTTGTTACTGGGCTATGGTGATGGTTATGGCCACTTGCAATCTCAGTGTTGTCATACAGGGGAGAAAAAACTGATTATAACAGGTATGGCACCCTGGTTAAAGTAGTACAGTTAGCAATAACAATAGACTCAAGCACAGCCTGGCTACTGACAAACTGGTAACTATTAGCCTGATAACTTTCACTGTAGGAGCAAATTCTATATTTATATAATATAATTCAACTTACACCAGGAACTTGTAGGCAATGTTTTTCCACTTAGTAGAGTGATATTACCTTGTTGTGGGGGGGGTTAGAGGGGTAGGGGGTAGCATGGAGAGGTGGATGGGGTTAAATATAGTAGGAGCAAATTTAGTGGGCAAAGGATAATCATCCAAGTTTGCGGTAATTGTAGGGTACAAGTGGCAGGGATTGGAAGAGAAAGCCTAGGGTAGTGAAGTAAACCAGAACGGGAAGCAACAGTGTTTACCCACATGAAAGTCTCATAAAATAAAGTGAGATAGTTGGTGAAAGAGAGGAAGAGGATGAGTGGACTAATACAAAGGGAAAGTTTAGAGATCTAAATCATGAACAAGAGGGAAAAGAAGGTGGAAAAGAGAAGGAAAAGAAAAAAAAAGAGAGGAGAAAAGAAGAAAAAAGAAAAAAATCAGGAAACAAAAATAATCACACATGGGCTGGGGATATTGCTCAGTGGCATAGTGCCTGCCTGGCAAATTCAAGGTCATGAGTTCGATTCCTGGTACCAACAACAACAAAAATAATAATAATCATCATCACACACATGAAAAAACAACAAACATACAGAAAGAAAAACAAAACAGGGCAAAACAGAACAGAGTGAAAAAGAGAAAAGAAAAGGAAAAAACACAAACAAAAATAAAATAAAAATAAAGAGCAAAACAAAACACACTAACCCAGTGGACTACCAAGAGGAAAACCCATCAGACAGAGAAAAATAAAAGTGGTGATATTCCTCTAGTGTCTAAAGTTCTGTGGTAAGTCCAAGTCTGGACTCAAAATGTGTACTCTAGTCAAGATTGCAGGTGGATTTGTGCTAGGTTTTGGTCTGATCTCTGTCTCTGGATTGGGGGGATGGGATTAGTTTTCTGTGGCTGGAGTTCTCCCCAGCCTTTTAAAAAAGAAAAAAGAAAAGAGAGAAGAAGGAAAAAGTAGGGAAAAGAAAAGAAAAGAAGGTGGCACTATCTGCCCACTTCTATTCCACGTGGCTTTGTCCCCACACACAAAGCTGGTTTTCCTAATTTACCACCTGCTGGCTCATATAGTTACAGTTTCTTCAGACTTTTCCGCCCCACTAGTCTCTCCTGTCCATTGTGTGCACTCTAGCCAGGGTCCTACTGTGTTGCAGGAGTTCCTGCTGGTCTCTGGTCCCTGAGTCCCGCCAATGGAGGGAGCAGGAATCCATCTCAGACCCTTTTCCTGCCAGTCGCTGCAGCTCCCAGTTAATGGCAGGAACAGTTTTTTTTTTTTTTTTTTTTTGAGACAGTGTCTCGCAGTGCAACTCAGCTGGCCTTGAACCCACTATGGAGCCCAGGCTGGCCTCTAACTCATGGCGATCCTCCTGCCTCAGCCTCCCAAGTTCTGGAATTACGGGCATATGCTACCATGTCCAGCACCTTTGCTCTTTCTAAGATAGTATACTACTCCAGTTTTTCTTGCCAGTATGATCACATATTACAGGCTCATGCAACAAGTTGATACAAGGGAAATGAATTTGGACTGACATGCTAAGAGCCATTACTCTCACTCTTAAATAAGCTTGTGGTGGCAACTGGATTTCAAGTGGTGTATAATATGGGATTGGGATTGGAATTGAATTTTGGGGTGTTGTTTTGGCCCACAGGCAAGGGACCAACTGCCGCTTTCCCTCCAAATATTTTGAAAGCTTTTTCAGTTGACAAGGCTGGCTCAGCAGAAATTGTACTCTGCAGGCAGTCAGGGCTCTGTAGCTGCTAAGCAGAAGAGAATTGAGGTACCAATAAAATAGAATTCAGCAGAAAAGAATGGACCAGCTGAGGTACTAAGAATGGAAAGCCTTCTCTAAACTGGTACTGTGGATCTCTCAATCCCATTGCTTGTGGTATGTCTTATATGGGTTTCTTATTGTCAACTGGACCAGCTTTATCAAATAATACCTTTGGAAATGAAGCCACCTCACAAATCATCACTAGTCATCTATGTTCATCTTCTAAGGATGGTTGCCTGTGCCTTTAGAGCATAATTTAAATAGTCACCAAGGTTCCAGGGAACAAAGTGGCTGCTCATTTCTGGATCCCTTGAGCTCTGTGACTGGGCCCATTAGCTAAGTGTGAATAACTATCTCCATGTAGTACACGTCAAAATTTTTCCTTTATCTAACTGCTAGAGTATACTATCTTGATCCATTCACTGGAAGTAGCCAATAGTGTCACTCTGAGAAAAATAGGTATGGAGCAGGCTGGTCACTTCCCTGATGTTACTGTCTTATGTTTGCTTTCCAACTTAGTAGGAGGCAATGCCAAAAACCGTACTTTTAGGGGATTTCTTGCTATTCTTGTGGCATGTTCTAGCTAAGTCTGGATTTAATGTAGCTATAACTTTTAACCTATGTGTTAGTTTCTTAGCTGTTGAAGAAGAGGCTAACAGTTGCTACTCGCTTGTAGTGGGCTTTGATATTTGGGGATAAAAATTAATGAGTCATTGCAAAACAGCATCAGTGAGTCATAGCTGCATATTTAGGATGGTAATTGGACTCTAGGATTTGTTCCACCAACAAATGTGGTTGATAACTATTTAGTCTTTTGGTTAAATTTTGTTTATGTGGGATGATATAGTTTGACTTACATAACTAACTTCTACATTTTATTTACTCTTAAGCTATTTTCACTCACACTGAAGCTTTGCTGATTTTGCATTTGTATATGCAATAGGCATTAACTAGTATCAGAGAGCTTCTTTTAATAAGCAGATACTATTTTAGAATGCAGTATGTCCCACAAAGGACTTAGAAAAAAAGTCCAAGGGCCTTGTTCAGAAGCTTGTATTTGTTTGTTAATGGTATAGGGTTGGCCTGTCTTTCAGCAGACTATTGGCTTCTGAATTGCCTGGATTCTTGCAGAAAGCTGTTAGATTTCTCAAGGAGGGCTTCATAGTGAAACTTACTACTGGGTTGGTCTTCTAAAGGTGTAACTTTGACCCAAATATAAGAACAGAGACAAGCATTTTCCACAGGCCATCTTACAACTTCTGGATTGTCTGATCACATCAACAGTGCCAGTGAAACTTCAGGAATGATGACGAAAGGCCACCAAGAGGGGAACTCTTTCAGAGTAACTTATTGGCTGTTAACCACATGGCTTTTTTTCCCTATTGCTAGCACTGTCCCCAAACCCACTGGAATCCTAAAGTTCTTTACCACAAAGTAAAGTACCTGCTATTCTGTCAATCAGTGTCTCAGAAGTCTACATTGTAATGAATATTTATCTTCTCACAAAATCTTTATCTACCCTAGTTTGGAAACACTATTGTGTTATACTACTATTGCTAGTGATGTGGCAGGACTGAAGAGTTAGATGGTCAGAAAGCACTTCACTATGTTATCCTATCCCTGACAGTTATATTCAGGCTATTGAGTATTTATAAGATCATAGTTGGGTATGATAAGAGAGAATAATTTTTTTTCTGCAAAAGACAGTATGCAAGATAGATGCCTTTTGAAGAAATAGGACTACCTGGATATAACAGAGTTGAGCATTTATCTTAATTGTAATAAGTAACCTTGTTCTTAGCCCCTTCAGTCTTTTATCTGGTCATTTATTGACACATTACATGAGTAATTGCTAAGTGTCCAGGATTATGGCAGATGGTATAAGGACCTTGAAAGAGTTTCCAGTACAATTTGAAGATAAAATGACATTCTGTATATTAGATAATCATAGAGCCTGAAGAAATGCAAAATTTCATATACACTGTATATACAAAGTGTTGAAATGAGATGATAAGTGGTGGACATATGTTAGAGAAGAGGGAAATTAGGTTTGAGAAAGTAGTAGTTTTGTGTTGGATGACTGCTTAGCTGAGGATTTCATTTAGATTTGATGCTAATCAGAAGGACCCACTGCAGGCCTTGAAAGGAGAAGTGATGTGATGAAAATAAAGATGAGGAAGATATATCCAAATAGCATTTTGCAGAATGGGCTGAAGTAAAAGACAAATGGAGATGATAGAACAGTGGAAGAAAGTGATAGAAGTTGTGGAAATGGAACTGAAAGGAAATATGTAAGCTGCTTCTAAGAACTGTAAGAATATTAAAATCTATTTGATTGGAGAGGGAGATCTCTGACATTTATGATATGGGGTATGTACATGTAACAAATTTAAAACTCAACTTCTCATACATGAGTCATCTACTCTTATCAAGTCATTATGGTGCTACTTAGTTCCATAGAGTGCCAGTGTAATTCTTTAAATTGCATTCCAGTAGCCCATGTACAAGTATATGCATAAATCAGTAGGCAGCTATGTGCCAAGCTCTGTGTGTATATGTGCTTATCTAAATGGCTGACATTTTCACCATCCCTGGGAAGAGGTACATAAGTTTGTGAATGCCTTGAGGGTGTAGGCTGTGTATTTTTTTGATTCTCAGGGTTTGGTGCACGTTTATTGGATGAATGAATGGATGAATAACAATCACTTTGTTTTAGAAGCCTAGAAATTTTGCAGCTTGGAGGGAAATATTGAGATCATTTGGTTATTCTCCCCACTTTAAAGAAGGATAAATTAGTTTCAAAAAGGAAAAGGTTATTGGAGACCCTTTCCACAGCACCAGTTATTGCGGACCACTGCAGTGAGTCCCAGTCTCCTACCCAGAGTTACGGCACATGGCGGGAAGAAAATGCAAAAGACAAAAGAGGGGGCCAGTGAGATAGCTCAGTGGCATAAGTGCCTGTCTGGCAAGCACGGGGTCCTGAGTTCAACACCCGGTACCCACATAAAGGAAAAAAAAAGGGCCGGTGATATCGCTCAGTGGCACAAGCGCCTGCTGGCAAGCGCGAGGTCCTGAGTTTGACTCCCGGTACTCACATAAAAAAAAAAAAAAAAAAAAAAACCGACAAAATAGGGGTGCAGCAGGGATCTGGGATGACCAGTTGTTCATGGGGGAAAAAGGGGCCATGAGGCAGCCAGAACCTTGGTATTTAATGATCACATCTGTGTCAAGGACAGTGGGTGAAGGGCAGTGAGTGTTTCCAGGAATAGTAATTGTGACTACGGTGGGCTAGTAAGGAGAACAAAGCATTCTTACAAGGACAAGGACGAGACGGGGGGCAATGAGGAAACTGTAGTTTCCCCAGGTGCCTTATCATCTTCAGCAGGTCCTATCTTGCCCTGTGAGCACCACTGCAGTCACTAGCCCTAGAGCTTCCAGCTGTGACCAGAAAAAAGCAGGGAGTTTCTGTGTTCCAATCTGGCTCAAAGGGCAGGACAAGTACGGCACCTTGGATGTCCCCTCGACTCAATTTATAGTTTGTGGTCCCGGACAAAAGGTGATTTATCCAAGGTCATCTGTGAGCCAGTAACAACCAGAGGGAGGAAATTCACGTTTCTTTACTGTACCACACTGCTCTCTGTAACCCAACTGTATGTGAGTCCGTGTGTGTGTGTGTTTGCGTGCATGCGTGAATTAGGGCTGGCATGTTAGTAAGAGCTTACTTACCTTGTTTTTCAGTTCAGGGCAAATATGAGCTTTTTAGTGATGGTAACTGGGAATGATGCCTTTTATTCAACCTTTGCTAATTTCTACTTCAGTTGCTCCTGTCTGGATGGATGGGTCTTTGAATATACATTCTAGCTGGAGGCATATTGGCTTTATCTTTATACAAAATTTATATTTTTACTTTTATGTGTTAGGCATAAGAAGTAAGATAGAGTCATTTGTCAATTTATTTCCAAAAAGCACTTTTGTGAGAAGATGGCCATTTGACTATCTAAAACACCAACTACTTTTGGAAAAGGTTATGGGTCTTTTATCATAGATCAATAACCACAGTTATCATTATTGGAAGTTAGCAGTTAAAAAATAAGCAACATGTTAAAATCACATTGCTGTGCATCTGATTTGAAATTCCAATTTTGCTGTTTGTTCTGATTAACGATTTGAGTTAAAAAATTTAAAAAATAGCAAATTTCAAATTCTGATGCCTTTCTGCTCGATGGGATTTTTAAAGTGAAACTTAGAAAGGATCGTTCATATCAAAAGAAAATCTTAAGGTTTTAGGAATCTCCGTTTTAATTCCAGAGTCTGAAACCAATTTTAGCTTTCTGTAGTGACCTGGGGATTTGTGCCACTAAGGAAAGAGTCTGGTGCTGGATATCTACATTTATTGGGTGTCTTTCTCCTCAGGGTTTAAGTCTCTTCTGGTGACAAGTGTATTGAGAGATCTGCAAGTCACTCTTCCAGAGACGAGGGCACAATTTAGTGAACTGTAAAAGTAATGCAAAATGACAATTAAAGTAGGACAGTCTCTGGTATCTCGGGGGCCCGACAAAGTGAAAATATTTGACTTCTGATGTGCCAGACTTATTAACATAGAAACATAATAACATAGTACTCACACAAAAGTCTCACTAAAACCCTTATATATCTAGACATGAGCTAAGAACAAAAGAAGTAAACAAATAAGGCTCCTGAGCAGGTAAAAACAAGCAAATAAAATCCAAAATATTTCATAGAAGTTCACATATTAAAGATCTTATAATTAACCCCTTAGGAAAACTTCTCAACTTTCTACTCAGAACTTATCAACTTATTTTTTAGGCTATCCTTACAAATACAATTATATAGTTTCTAAGAACACAGTAGAGTAGAAGCATGAAATGTGAAGTGGAAGAGGAGCTGCTTTTAATAGGCTGACAGCACTGAGGAGTAACAACACTGAGAGACCGATTGATGCAAGGGGGTTAAAGGACAGATATTGAAATCTAAACACAAGAACTCAGTAAAAACAGTATGTTGTGATCATTGGGTGTATAGGTAAAACCTGCCTGGGACAATGATTTATGCTTAGGAGGGTGCTTTTAAGTAACCAGTAAGAGGCAAATTATGCTTTTTATACTCAATTTTAAAGAGGGCAACTTTGTGATACATTTCAGAAATAGGTAGAATGGTTTAGGTTTTAAATCAGAGTTTCAATTTTTTTTTTAATGTGGGTATCGGGGGTCGAACTCAGGACCTCAAGCTTGCCAGTAGGTGCTTGTGCCACTGAGCGATATCACTGGCCCTTTTTTCATATGTGGGTACTGGGAGTCGAACTCAGGACCTCACACTTGCCAGGCAAGCGCTTATGTTGCAGAGCTATCTCACCAGCCCAAGCAAATTTTGATTAAATAAGCCTAACCAGGAGCCATACGTTCATGGAAAAAAAAAAAAAGAAAAAAAAAGATCTTGTGTTATTTCTTGAAAAGTGTATTTCTTCTGTGGTTCTTTATCCCATATGGAGATGACCTTGTTAAATTATCTGATAGAAAAACTTCCACCTTCTAGATAACTGGGTTTGACTTAGAAAACAGCACATCAGATCAAAACCTTGTTCACAACATTTGTTCTCCACCCTGGAGGTACATTAGAATTACCTGGGGAGTTAAAAAAAATACTACCAGTGCCTGTGCCCAACTCCAGGCTAGTTACTATACCTCAGAATCTCCTGGAGTGGGATTCTTAGTGACAGTATTTTTTTAAATTTCCTGAGATGATTCTTAAGTGCAGTTAGGGCTGAGAACCATTGGCCTAAGATATGAAAACTATTCATTAAAATAAATTTCCTTCTGCAGGATGATCTGAGTCTCATTTTTGCTCTAACCAGAAGTGAGAAAAAAATTCAGCCTTTCAGTGCACACGATTTGGATTTGAACACACACCTGGAACCAAATGAACTAGAATACTTGATATCAGTAAATATAGACCCATGATATAATAGGCTATCTATGGCCAGTTAACTCAGTTTTTGGAATGCACTACTAATGAGGCCAGAAGAGTGTATTCTGTCCAATTAGAATGATTCCACTGCATATGTTGTTCCCACAACTGCAACCAAGGTGTCGCATAAAGAGACCCAAGGCTGATTGTAAAGGGAACAAAGGCACTGTGTGAATCAGTGTAATTTGATTCACTCTGGGAAAGTTGGTTCTAGGAAATTGCATCATATGCTAGTGCTACTAATTGCATTAGGATAAAGCAGAGGCCACTGTACCATTATGGTTTGTGCTGATTTGAGGAACAGAATATTTATACTTGAAGGACAGGATCCATAAGAGTGGGCCTTTTTTAGAGTAAATAAAGAAAAAGACAGGAAGATGATAAAGTTCAATGCACTCTTCTACCTACAGTAGCAACTCATGCCTGGTACATCTGCCCAGGGTTATCCAATTTGTGTTCTGAAGGAGTAGGGAAAATTGTTACAGTCATTATAAGCAAGCCCTGTAGACCATCTGCTGAGGGTGTGAATTATCCTGGGGAGATACATTATTCCATAAGAAACAAGAAGAAGTACAGTCATCAGACATAACATTTGTGTGATTTTTCTTCTTTGCCCAAACATGTGGCAGTGGTACCATGCTTGGAGGCCAGGTATTCACAGAGTTCACAGAGTTCCATTTGAAAAACAGTTCTAACAATTTGGACACTTCATATGTAAAGCTATGTAAAATTTTCTTTTGAAAACTGGCTTTTTATTTTTATTTTTATTTATTTTTTTTGTGGGTACCGGGGGGTCGACCTCAGGACCTCGTGCTTGCCGGGCAGGCACCCGAGCCACTGAGCCATCTCACCGGCCCGAAAACTGGCTTTTTAAAACATGACAAGGATGTTACTTGCAAAGCTAACCTCTAGATTTTTTTTTTTTTGTATCAGTATGTCTGTCTACCACCTTTCTTGCAAAAATGATTTAGTAAGTTTGGAAGGTGAGAAGGAACATGCATATGATAATGTTTTATGCCCAAATGAGGTCAAATTCCTGATTCTAATTGGGGCTTCAAGTTCTGTAGAACTTGCAATGGATAGGGATTCCTACCATGAGTTACGATAAATGTAGTTGAAATTGTCCTTTGGATTCACATTCTACTATCTGTATTTTAGAGAGAAGAAAATTGAGGCACACAGAAATTAAATAGTTTACCCAACATTACATGATGAAATAAGTGAACTGCTGAGTGGTAATAGATTCTCTGTTTTAACAGGGTAGCATGATTTTTAGGGAGTGAGGGACTTCCATTTTTAAATAATATACTGTGTTGAATGTCATAGAAGAGCACATGTATGCAACATCATTTTTTGCCTATTATGAATTAATATGTTTGTTGGTTGAATGATGAATAACCTATTCCAGTAAATACCTTGATAGTACTCCCAATACAGCTTCAAGTTTGCCTCCTAGTGTAATTATGTTTGCACCACGCTCAGAATTGAATTTCTTAGGAACAAATTAGGAATGACCTGACCCTTTTGATTTTTACTCTCCCAAGCTATTTCTTTCAACAACACCAAAAATCAGTTGTGATTTACATTAAAGGGATATAAACTTTGAGATAAAAGCAATGTGAGTATATATTTATTACACAGTCTGTCTTTAAATGAGGGATGTGGGGGGCATAGACATGCGTGATTTAATACCAGCCACTGTTGGGTTTTCGTTTCCTTCTCAATGTTTTCTTCTTTCTTCCACACATGCATTGCCCACTTCCTATTCTGCCTGGGCATTAAGGATCTTTACCTTGACTGTGGCCTATTTAGTGCCCATGTAGTAGTTGAAAATTTTATAACCTGTCTTATTTTCTACTCTATCAAACTGTGAATTCTGTGAAAGCAAAAACTACATCTAAAAGCCTAGTGCAGTTAATGTTTGACATGCAGTGGTCTGAAAGGAATCTGCTATTTTATGCAATAGACAAATATGTTTATTTTTCCAGGAAATTTGAGTTGAAGTGATTGCAGAAGTCCCCTAGGAATGGTGGGAATGGTGGTGATTTTTGGCAGAGTGGCAGGAGGGGGGAGAAAATGTGTTGAGGTATTTTTTCAGTTCACACAACCAGAGTTGTGCTTCAGTGATGGATGTAAGACCCACTTCACTAGGACACTGACTTACTTCAATGTAGACTTTTCCCTAGCTTCCACCCCTTCTTAGGCTGCACCCTTCAATCCAGCCAGCCTCTGGGTGCTCATAAACTGTTTTTCCATCTCTTTCATCTGACAGATACTGTGCATTTTCTTGTGTAAAGCTGTTACTCTGTAGTCTACTCTAAGCAGTTTAGGCAGTGGTGTTTTAATGATAGAAAATGAAACAGAGGTTTGCTTGCAAACTTCATGTTGCTGATGAAAGGCTTTGGAACCCCCATGTGTTCTGCTCTTCACCTTGTTTTAGGCATAAACCTGTTTGCCTTTATATCTGTGATAAAATGAAGGCCTTCTTGCATAATCAGTGTTAAGCAAATGTCTGAAAACAAAAGGAAGAGTTGAAATCCACAGTGGGTGAATTGCCTTGTTTGCATTTTTATATCTTTGGAATAAATATTTTAACATGTTAATTATCTACTAGTGATAAAAGTACCTTTGAACTTCTAGTCAATTTGAAGGATATAGGATTTTTCTGGTGGGTAATGGGAAGCAATTAGTTTCTGTAATGATTGTGAGTCATATTGTCTCTTCTCCATAAGTTGTTGCATGGTCAGTAGCCAGCCATAGTCTAGGGAATGTTTTTGTCTTGGCCACTGGGGAGTGCAGGGCTGAGCTGCTGCTGCCACAGCACCCTCAGTATTCCACGGAAAGCATTTTTCAATCTGCTGCCCCACAATAGCTTTGGTTTCAGATTCATTCATCGCTTCTTGCTCAGTAAAAACAAATTTTCTTTCAGTAGGACACTTGAACTCTTCTTATGAATCATCTGTGTAACCTTTTAAATCTTCTTTTTGTCATTGCAGACTGAAAATTATTCTTTTGACTCCAACTACGTAAACAGCCGAGCCCATTTAATCAAAAGGTATGGTAAATTGCTTGCTTATATATACAGCTAATCTCGATTTAATATAAAAAGCAAAACAGATTAAAATTTTTGAAAGCTATGCCCTTTTGGATTTTAAGATGAATACCTGTATGCTTATTGTAGAAAGTCTGGAAAATTCATAAAAATATAAAAAATAAATAAACATTACTGGTTATTCCACAGCTAAAAGGTAATCGGTGTTGGTATTTTTTCACTTTTGGTATTTTATCATATTCCTTTCCATAAAAATGTATGTATAAATATAGAAATTAACATTGATATTATATTAAATATAATTTTATTATTTAGAAATATTAAAAATATTAGAAAAATTTCACGTTGATATCAAAATTCTTGTTGCTGTTTACTTTTTTAGTTTTTTTTTTTTACTGGTATATACTTGTCATACATAATGATCATATTCATCACGGGGAATTTGTACCTGTACATAATATATCTCAATTCCTCTTTTTCCCCATTCCCTTCCTTTCTTCAACTCTTCCCCTCCCCATTTACAAAAGCTTTGTTTCCATTTTTTCCTTTCATTCTTTTTTCTAAAGTCCTTCCTCCCTTTCCCCCTCCCCCTTGTTTCCCTTCCCATTTGTGTTGCAGTTTACTTTAAATAAAGGGAGGCCATAACATTTTTTCACATGAAATTCCAGTGAGTTATGAGATTGCTAGTATTTTGACAAATTTGAAATTTTAAGGATTTTTAATGACAGATAAACTGTCTTTTATAACTTTTTTAAGGTAAGAGATGAAAAGAAATTTGCCTTATTCAATACTTACTGAGGTATTTTGATGTATTTCAGATGAAACATCCAAAGTTGACATCTATATGATCAGTTGGTCATAATTTATTTACCAATGGAGCCATAATGCATGTGAACACAGGGCTGAATATTGACAAGAGAGATTCTACCTGGTGCCATGGGCACCATATAGGAAGAAGGCAGGGGGACTGAGAAGCCCTTGTAGTAGGAAGAACTAAGAAAAGTAGAGTACCTCTCGTGCAGAATACTCTAATAATTGATCAATCACATGATACCTTTATTATTATTTCTTGTAAATAACATTTTGAAAGATCCAGTTGTTATTGCACAGCTAAAACTGAACATTTGAGTATGTTTGTTAAGATAATAGAAATGAAATAGAGAGGCAAACAGGGTATGTTACAGATTCTGTAGACATCTGAAAATTCTGTTATATTGCTGGCTTTCAACTCATCAATTTACATCACAGGAAGAGTAGGATTCAAAGAATAAATTAACTTGTTGTATGAAAATTTGAATTCATATCTAATTTATTTTATGATGCTGCAGTAACCCCAGAAAACCTGCTTGGTTTTTCTGCATTGGTCTGGGATAGGTGGTGATCTTAAGTGATGAACAGAAGTTGTCTGAAAATGAATAATTCTGTATTATGACTCTTAGCATAATTTGGAATTTTTCTGAGGGGTTGGGAAGAGCCCACTTAGAATATTTTCTTGGCCTACAGAATAAAGCAAAAGGCAAAGAATTCAAAATTACCTGACCAATTTGTTTTAGGAAAAAAGGAAAACTTATGTGCGCTGATTGGAGTGGCTTTGCAGCAGAAATCTGCTTCGTTTTCTGCTTCAGCACTGTTATTTTCAGTTTGCCTTTTACTATATGTTTGCAATACATAATAATTGCATCATTTTGGGGAACTATTACATATACATATCACATTTGACCATTTTTACCGTCCCTTCCCTCACCTTTGCGTTCTCCTCTGACCCCTTTCCCAGATCACCTTCCCATCTCTACAAAGTCTACTCCCTGTTTCCTACTATCTGTCTTTTATTTTGCTCTTTAAATTACTTCTATTTTGGGTTTTTCATATTACAGAAACCATGTGATATTTAACCTTCTGTGTCTGATTTATATCACTTAGCATATGTTATCAAGATCCATCCATTTTCCTACATATGACTCAAATTTATCCTTTAGGGCTGAATAGTACTGCACTGTGTATACACTGTATACCATTAATCTATCATCTGTCTATCTATCTATACCATTTCTGTTATTCATCTGTTGATGGGCTTATAGGTCATTTTCATAATTTAACTATGGTGAATTATATTCCTATAAACATAGTTATGCACATGATGATATGATGATTTTAACACTTTCTAGAAGATATCCAGAAAAATGTATAAGTGGGTCAAATGGAATTTCATTTTTTGAGGAATCTCAATATTGATTTCCATAATGGTGGAACTAGTTTACATTCTCTTCAGAATGTATAAGGGTTCTTTTTTCCCCTAAACCTCACCAGCATTTTTGCTTTTCGAGCCCTTGATGATTGCCATTCTTACTGGAGTAAGATAGACTTTCAGTGTTGTTTGATTTTCATTTCTCTAAAGACCAAAGATGTTGAACATTTTTTCATGTACTTATTGGCCATTTGTACTTCTTTTTAGAAGTATCTATTCATTTCAATTGCCCATTTTTTGAGTCTTTTAATTTTGTGGGTATAGATTTTTGTGTTCTTTATATATTCTTAATATTAGTCCTTTGTCCTAGGAGTAACTAAAAATTTTTCCCATTCTGCAGATTGTCTCATCATTCCATTTGTTGTTTCCTTTGCTGTGCAGAAGCCTTTTAATTTGAGATAATCACATTTGTTGATTCTTGCTATTATATCTTGTACAATTTGAGTTCTGTTCAGGAAGTCATTGCCTATATCCATGTCTTCAAGAATTTTACCAATCTTTTTCAGTGGTTCTATTTTTATATCTTGTTCTTTGATCCATTTCAATTTTTATTTTGGTACAGGGTGAGAGATGCACATCTAGGTTCAATCTTCTGCATGTGGACAGTTTTCCCCACAGCCATTTGTTAAAAAGAGGGTATATTTTTTCCAGCATATATTATTGACCCCTTTCTCAAATCTAAGGTGTCTGAATGTGCTTGTGGTTGTTTCTTCATCCTTAACTCTACTCAATTGTTCAATATGTCTATTTTTGTGACAGCACGATGCTGTTTTTATTACTTTAGCTTTGCAATATAATGTGAAATACAGGATTGTAATGGCTTCTGATGCTGTGTGCTTGTTGCTCAGTATTTTTTTTTTTTTAATTTTTTGAGACAAGGTCTTGCTATGTAGTTCAGGCTGGCCTTAAACTTACTATGTAGGCCAGGTTGGTCTTGAACTCATGACGATCCTCTTGCCTCAGACTCCCAAATGCTGGGATTACAGATGTGCTCCACCAGGCCTGGTTTTTGTTGCTCACTATTGTTTTGGCCATTCTGAACGTTTGCTAGTTCCATATAAATAGCATTGACTTTTCTAGCTGTGTTAAGAATGCTGTTGGTATTGTGATTGGAATTGCATTAAATCTACATATGATTTTTGATAATATGGCCAGTTCGACATTATTGGTTCTGCCTATCAAGAAACAGGAGATGTCTTTTTATTATCTAATGTCCTCTTCAATCTTTTTTCTCAGCGGACTTTTACTTTCTTGGTTAGGTTAATTTCTAGGTATTTGGTAATTTTAAAAAGCTACAGTGAATGAGACTATTTTCCTGATTTCTTTGTTGGTGGGGTCATTGTTGGCATACAGGAATATTATTCATCTTTGTGTGTTTATTTTGTATCCTGGTACTTTGCTGAATTTGTTTATTAGTTCTAAACATCTCCTGGTGGAACTTTTGGATCTTCTATGTAAAGGCTCATGTCATCTGAAAATAAAGATAGTTTTTTTTTCTTTTCCTATTTTTATCCATTTTATTTCCTTTTCTTGCTTGATTGCACTGAGTTAATATTTTGAGTACTGT
The DNA here is from genome assembly GCA_028451465.1 of Erethizon dorsatum. NCBI lineage: Eukaryota > Metazoa > Chordata > Mammalia > Rodentia > Erethizontidae > Erethizon > Erethizon dorsatum. The sequence continues at coordinate 84,964,023 of CM051842.1, read as the reverse complement.
ACTGAACAGGAGTGGTGAGAGTGGACACACTTGTATTGTTTCTGATTTTAGAAGGAATGATTTCAGCTTTTCCCATTTAGTATGATGTTGGCTGTGGGGTTGTCATAAGTGGTTTATATCAATTTACAGTAACATCCTTCCATACCTAGTTTCATCAGGGTTTTATAAAGAATGAGTGTTGGGTTTAGCAAAAGGCTTTTTCTACATCTATTGAGATGACTGTGTGATTTTTATCCTTACTTCTGTTTATGTGGTGTGTATATTTATTAATTTACATATGTTGAACCGTCTTTGCATCACTGACATGAGGCCAAATATGATCATGATGTATGATCTTTTTAATGATCAGTTCCATTCTATTTGCCAGTATACGTTGAGGATTTTTGTATCTATGTTCATTAAAGAAATTGACCTGTAGCTTTCTTTAATTTTGTTGTTGTGTCATTGTTTGGTTTACATATCAGGGGAATGCTAGCTTGAAGGAATGAATTCGGCAGTGTTCCTTCTCTTTCAATTTCATGGAAAAGTTTAGGAGAATTGGGGTTAGATCTTTCTTGCAGTTTTGGTAAAATGCAGCAGTAAATCCATTGGGCCCTGAGTTTTTGTCTATTGGTAGGGTTTTTGTCCCTGCCTCAGTTTAATTTCTTTTTATTTGTGTGTTAGTCTTGGTTCTATTTGGTAATTCACGTGTCTAGGAGTTTATCCGTTTCTTCTACAGTCTCCAATTTAATGGAATATGCATTTTCAAAATAGTTTCCTTTAATACTCAGGCTTTTGGTGATACCCTCTGTGATTTCATATTTTTCATTTCTAATTTCATTGATATAAATGTTTTTTCTTTTTTCATTAAGATTGGCTTAAGATTTATCAATCTTGTTTCTCCATTAAAAGAACCAAGTCTTTGCTTCATTGGTCTTTTGTATTGTTTTGTATTGTTGATTTTATTAATTTCCATTCTGATCTTCATAATTTCTTTCCTTCTACAAGTTTTGGATTTGGATTGCTCTTCCCTTTTTAGGGACCTTGAAAAGCACTATTAGCTTATTTATTTAGTATCACTATTTTCCTCATGTAAGCATTCATAGTTATAGTCATCTATCTTAGAACTCTTTTATTTTATTCCATAGATTTTGTTATTTTGTACTGCCATCATTTTTCGTTTCTTGGATCTTTCAAATTTGTTTCCTTATATTTTTCTGTGGGAAATTGTTTTTCCATGAGGGTATTATTTAATCTCCATGTGTTTGTATAATTTCTGTGGTGTCTTTTGCTTTTGATTTCTAGTTACATACCATTGTGATCTAATAGGGTATAAGATATTATCTCAATTCTTTTATTTAAGCATGCTTTATTTCCTAAGACATGGTGTATTTTGGAGAAAGGTTTATGTTCTGCTGAGAAAAACATGTATGTATTTTGCTTTTGTTGGATGAAACACTGTTGGTATCTGTTAAATCCATTTGTTTGATGGTGTGGTTCAACTCTGACACTTCGGGTTTTTTTTTTTTTTTTTCCTGGTTGTCCTGTCCATATGTGTGTAAGATATTGATGTCCACCACTATGATTGCATTGGTCTTATCTGTTCTTTTATGTGCAGTAGTTTTTGTTTTATGAAATTAGATGTGCTGCTATATGATGCATGTATATATAATTATATTTTATTAGTATATGTTTGTAGCACATTAAGCTTACATTCATCTTAGGGAGTAAGTAAATACACATAATATATTTTGATCCCTTTTTATTCCCCTTCTCTTCCTTACCCAATTTCCTCCCTCCATCGCTAGACTCACTTTCATCATTTAATTATTATAGTTACAGTAAGTTCCCGACTTATGAACATTTGAATTTCAAACTTTCACAGATAGGAACAGACTTCGCATTACAAACTTTCATAGATGTGAAAAAAATCACAGAAGTAGCTCACGTGTCTGCTGGACATTGTCACAGTTGTGCTGCTTTGTGCTCACTGTACGCTGTGATAGTGTACAGCAGTACAGTGCTCAATCAGAGTCCAGGATATCCAGAAGCAAGAGGAAAAGCAGTGGTGATGTGGAGGGGGCTGCTAGGAAGTGCAAAGCAATAACTATGGAAACAAAAGTGAAAATAATTGCGAGACTGGACCAAGGCAAAAAGGTGGTAGATGTTGCTCTTTCTTATAACATGAATCATTCAACGATTGCCACATTTCTAAAGAACAAGGATGAGATCATGAACATGACACCCGATCATGACATGTGAACTTTTTTATGCTTTACATTGTATATTTGTGCCAAAAATGTATAAGACTCACTTTGTTGGACTTAGAAACAATTATGACTTCTCCCAGAATGGAACTCATTCATAAGTCAGGGACTTACTGTATTATTGTTGTTGTTTTTTAAATCATGCTTATGACATTTAATATTTATATTCACTGCGGGTATTTGGTACATGTATGAAAAACGTCTTGAATCTTTTACATCCCCTTTCTCTCTCCCACCCTCCCCTCATCATTGGTTTCTAGGACTCTTTCTTTGAGCTCATTGGATATCTAATGATTTGCTCGTTTCTTTGATCTCTTCAAACATTTTTACCATTTGCTTTTTGAATTCTTTGGATGAAACTTTCTCCACCCCAATGCCCATGAGATCAGTTTTTGTGGAATGAAGATTTTTGGAATCATCTTGTTTCCTTGTTTCCTCATGTTTCTATTATTGCTGTGCAAGGGTGAAGATCAGTTAGAGTAGAAAACATTGTCATTACTGTAGATATATCTTTAGTTAGCATATGTCTCCTCTCATCTGGTGATAGCCTGCTGTGCTCTCCATGGCCTAATCCCAGTGGGAAATCAGAGGTAAGGGGTTTTCATAGGTATAAATCAAGGTTGAGGGGGGTGAAGAGTGGATCTGAAAAAGAAAATGTATATGGCATGTTCTTCATAATTTTCAGCACTGAGGGATCTAGCATTACATCTCTTTAGTTCTTTTTCCAGAATGTTCCTTGCAAGCTGGAGGTATCCCAAAGAGGCTTACCAGAGAGTCCCAGGTTAACAAGCCAAGGCAGTTTGGATTTTTTCTGAATGGGTTTCCTTCCTACTATGTTCATTTCCTTACTTTCTTAGAGCAAGGAAAGCTAGCAGTGGTAGTTTGCCCCTATTGCATCACCTTCTTTTCTTATTCCTACTTTCTTTGCTGCTTTCTGATATTCACTCCTGCCATGCTTTTGGAGCAATACCAAGCAGGCCTTGAGGGTGTGTAGCTTAAAGAAAATAAAATAGGAAATGAACGAGACACTGAAGCAGTGTGGAAAGGAATAGGAACATTAGCTCCTAAGCCATGCACAGTTCTTTCCTTTATCACCGAATTTGCCCTGGGGTTTCTGGCATGGTACTTTGTATAATGTAAGTCTTGGTGTATGTTTATTGAATGAGGAAAAGAAAGGTGTTCAAGGAAACCTCAGCATTTTTCCATTAAAAACTAGCACTAAACTCTTTAAACTCAGTAATTTGTGAATTTTAATGTGCACTGTGGTCATCTGAGAGACTGGTTAAATGAAGTCAATAGCCCCATCCCTAGAGAACCTGCAGTTCTAACAGATTCCCAAAATGATTGTGATACAGGTGGTACAGAAACCTTTCTATGATATTCTTGGGGTTTCTTAAATATGGTTAAAATACTCTTTTGACTTTTGCTTCCTTCGTATTCTTAGTCTCAGATGACATTCTCTGGGCATGTGGTGTCACTTATTAGATGAGATGTGACCTTTCATATTCTTCTGTCTTTTGGAAAACAGTTCTAATGTATTAAAGGATAATTATAAGGTAGAATTTATATAATATTCATCTATCAATGATTTGCTTAAAAACTTGTGTGTAGAACCCTATTCTAGGCGTTTTCAAATGAACCTGTCCTTTCATTGGCCACCAAAGCAGTAAGCAACAGAAGCATTTGCATTTACAATACCATTGCAAACAGGTACTCCTAATTCACTGTCCCACAAAAGTTGTTTTACAAGTCTTTCTTCTCCCAAGAGGTACACAGGTAATAAAGCAAGCATAATCAGTATTTTTTATGCCTGGCATAAATTGTTATTTGTTTTCGGTGAGTAGCCATTTACCAGGCTGTTTTAAATTTGTAGCATCTTGCTCACTGGGTCTTAAATTACCTTACACAAATCTATTCATTAAGCCACTGTGTGTCCTTACAAGATCAGATTAAGTGGCAGTTTGTCATATGGGCAAACTGATCTTAAAATGAGTTAAGTATCCCAAGGGTGATGGGGTAGTAGTTATATTTTTTGCTTTTTCTTCTGAGAATATACAACTTCTCATGCTCACAATATCAATCCCTTAGATCCCAGTAGCTAATGATTTACACTTCATTATTTCTATCCTTTCTACCTAAAAAACCCACAACAAAGCTTTGCATGTAGATTATCACATTCAGCTGCATATAGAATGCATGAACAAATTTTTAAAAGGCTGATCTAAAACCAATTAGGTAAAGCAACATAGAGATTCTTGGCATCCAGGGAGGTAAATTGTTACAATTATATGTTACATTTTCCATGTTGCTTTTGGGAAGTGAAGACAAAAAGATACATGCATCAAGTCATATAGTTCTCATCATTCAATGAAGGGAAGATACATATTTCACAGGAGAACTTTTTTCTGGTTTTGAATTTTTGGAGAAATAGCTTAATGGACAATGTCTGACTATTGTTTACAGAAGACATAGAAACATATACATTTCTTCTACAAAGCCTACAAAAGACCATGGACACAATATTTAAGTGTAATTCAATAAAGATCTGACCATACAGAATAATTATGTTAAGTAACAATCATTTATTGAGCATTTTTGTGTATCTGGTATTTCATGTACAGTATTTCACTGAGTCCTATTGTGAAGTAGATTTGAGCAAATGCATTTTATGGACATGGAAACTGAGCCTCAGAGATATTAGATAGAAATCCCAGAGTCATATAAATAATGTGGCTGAATATGGATTATCACTTGTTCTAGTGACTCTAAGTTCAGTACTTTTTCTAGCGCAGTCTGCTATAGGAATGGAAGTTAAAGATTCTAGAGCAGTTGTTCTCAACCAGGGGATATATGGCAGTGTCTCCCTGGAGAAAAATTGGTAGTTACCCTTAAGTGGGGGGTCATCATTGTTATCTAGTGGGTAAAGGACAGGGATATTGCTAAACACCTCCCATGTACAGGACAAACACAATTATGTGGCCAAAAATGTCAGTGGTGTCAAGGTTAAGAAACACTGTTCTTAGGGAATGGTTAATTACACTGCCCATAGACTATATCCTTCATCATTATATATCTCAACAAGTTTTGGCAAGTGGTGAAATGCAGTCAATTTAGAGTTGAATTCTCCAGGTTAAGATGACAGTTTTGTGTTGAGGATTAGAGAATTTTTCATTTTGTTTCAGATATCAGATAATACAGGTTGAAAAGTCAATATTTGTTATAAAACTGGAGCGGCCTATGATATCGTATTAGTCAATGCTTACTAAAGTCAGAAGTAGAAGAGTGCAAGATGTCTGTTTGCATGCTGGAAACCTGAAGGTTCCAGTCGAGGGCCTGGAGCCCATGGCAATGTCCGATGCAAGTCCACATCAGGAGACCGAATGATCTGTGCCAGAAAGGCCCAAGGGCCAGTGCTGGAAGCTGAAGTGTCTGTGCTGAAAGGTTGAAGGATCTGAGCCAGAAGGCTGAGGGATTTGCACTGGAAGCTATTAGATGACCGATGTCCAAGATGAAGACAAGGATTGAAGCTCCCCTGAAGAAAGAAAGCAGCCAAAGCTCCTTCGAAGAAAAACCACCAAAACTCTTCTGAAGAAAAGCAGCCACAATGAAGCTCTTCCAAGGAAGAGCAGCTGAAATCCTGCTCACCCATTCTTCTTTTATGCCATTCTGACAAGCCTCTTTAAGTGGGTCTTCCATGCCCATAACCATGTTGACTCAATTCAGCTGAGCATTCCCCACTCAAATTGACAATTAGTCAATTACCACCATAGATATCATTCATCTAGGTCATTTCCTTTCTTCTGAGGTATATGAGTGCTTACAGGCAGACCACATTTTTTTTTTCTAAAATACAAAACTGAATCTATTTAAACTGTGGAATTAGTATCTACAGAAAGCCTCAGAACCTGTACCATAAAGCTTGAAATTGTGAAGCACTATAAATCAGGTGTGTCCAATCGGTCTTTCTGACCATGCATCCCATTGGGTTCATAGGACTGAGTTAACTTTGTAACATATTTTGGAGGAGCTTAGTTAGCTGGCCTACTGAGTAATTTTAGTTCTAACAAAGATGATGCTCAGGTATCCTTAAAATTTTCTTTTACTGAATCCAGAGCTTTTGCACTGAGCTATATCCCTAGTACTTTATTATGTTTTTTAAATTTTGAGTCAGGCTCTCACTAAATTGCTAAATTTTACAGGCTGGGCTTACACTTGTGATCCTCCTGCCTTAGCTTCCCAGCATGCTCAGCTTCAGTTATTCTTTCTGAAAATAATTACCTAACATGTCAATGCTTCATTCTACTCTTCATTTTCTTCTAATTATGGCTTTCCAGTTACTGCTCTCCTGACCATTTCCTTTTTATATTAAAGTCAGCAAGCATTCAACATCTAGGTTGGTCACATGTTAAAAATGTGATTCTTGTTGATCAAGTGTGGAGAGTGACATTTTATTTATTGTATCTACAGGATAGCTGTTCATCATATGTATTGAATGTTCTTATCAAAGTCTCAGAGAGCTGGGCATGTGCATGTTCAAGTTTGAGCAGATCACTCAACTTCCTGATGTCATCTCCACAGGGCTCCCTTGGCAGAGGCACTTAGGTCTGTTGGACTTATTCTAATTCAAAAACATGCCACTCTGTCTTGTTGAGACAATGACACATTTTCTTGAGTGTGCTTTGCTGCCATTTCATTGACTAGGGAATGGATTCACCATGTATTAGATATTTCAGATGCATAACTTGTAATCCATGCTGTAGCACATTTGTAGATTCAGGCAAGACATACTTTTTTTATTTATTTATTTATTTTTTTTGTGTGTGTGTGTGGGTACTGGGGGTCGACCTCAGGACCTCATGTGCCAGCAGGCGCCCGTGCCGCTGAGCAATATCACCGGCCCTTTTTTCGTATGTGGGTTCCGGGAGTCGAACTCGGGCCCTCGCGCTTGCCAGGCAGGTGCTTAAGCCACTGAGCCATCTCACCAGCCCCATACATGGTTTTATAGTAGCTGATTGGTTCTCCATGGGTGTACCATATGTATTATTCTCTACTCTGCGAGAAATGTTGTGGAGTTCTTGGGTAGTATTCTTAGTGCATTGTGTGGTGGATTGGTTTAATAAATGTAAGCAAATTTTTACTCATAAATCTCTTAAGCTGAAAGTTTCTATGTTCTTAGTATAATTATACCCACAGTTATATTAGTGCTTATTCTCTGCCTCTCACTTTTTAATTAAAAAAACTTAGTTTATTAATTCATGTGTGTAGTACATAATGTTTACATTCCTTGTGGGAAGTTGGTACGTATACAAAACACATCTTTTTTTTTTTGGTACCGGGAATCAAACTCAGGACTTTGTGCTTGCCGGGCAGGTGCTGTGCCACTAAGTTATATCCCTTTGCCTACAAAACACATCTTAATTCCTTTTTAAATCCCTTTTCCCTTCCCTCCCTTTCCCCTTCCTCCATCTCTTGATCCCCCTCCTCTTTTTGTACATGTTTTCAGCACATAATGTTTGCAATTATTGTGTGGAGTTGATACATGTACATAATACATCCCAATTCCTTTATTTAAATCCCTTATCCTTTCCCTCCCTCCCTCATCCTCCTTCCCTTGATTCCCTTCCCCATGAAGTGAACTATTTCCCTACTTCCTATTATCCATCTTTTATTTTGCTCTTTATTTTTACTCTAGGTTTCTCCTATAAGAGAAGTCATGTGATATTTAAGCTTGCGTGTCTGGCTCTCACTTCCATCTTACCTTCTATCCCTTAGTCTCCAGATATACAGAGCTACCATAGGTATTTGTTTTTCTATATATCTAGTAATAGATTAATTATAAGGTAGTAGTTCATGCATTTATAGAATCTGAGAAGCTCTATGTTCTGCCATCTGCAAGCTGGATGATAAGAAATGGTGCTGATGTGGAACCAGAGAACCGATGGTATAGATTTCAGTCTGGGTATGCAGGACTAAGAATCAGGGGCACTGAATGCAGGAGAATATCGAAGTCCCAACTCAAGCATTTGGCAGAGAGCAAATTCAACTTTCTACTTTATTTTTATTGTAATTAAGCTTTCAATAGATTAAATGACATTCACCCACAATGAGGAGAGTCAGATATGCCTTACTCAAGTCTGCAGTTCAAATACCACTCTGTTCTGGAAACATGTTCACAGATACACCCCCAAAATAATGCTTAACTAGCTACCTGGCCATCCTGTGACCCAGTCAGTTGACACTTAAAATTAGCTATTACACCTTCCATACACCAAGGCTCCCTCAGCTCCTGCCTCTCTTGTTTTTCTTTGAATTCATTCCTCTGGCTTTTTCAGTTAAATTGACCTTGGTTTTCCAACCCTGATAATCCTCTCTATTTTAGTTGCATTACCCCAGTTTCTGCCAGTTTTGCTTCTTAGTGTTGATTAGTAGACATCTTTAGAAAGGCAATATACATAGTAGTTAAGGTTCTAGGCTCTGGAACTCCAGACTACCTGAGTTTGGTCTTAGATAGGGTACTTGTTTGCCAGCTATTTCCAGGCGTATCCAATTTCCTACAGATGTCTCAAATTTACCCTTCTTTATAGCCAAGTAGTATTTCATCATGTATAGATACCACATTTTCTTTATGCATTCATCTGTTGATGGATTACATGCTGTTTCCAGGATTTAGCTATTATAAATTGTGCTGTAATATGATGTCTTTAACTTTTTGAGAAAAATACCTAGAAGTGGAATAGCTGGGTCAAATGGAATTTGTACTTTTAGTTATCTGATAAATCTCCACACTGAATTCTGTAATGGTTGTACTAGTTTATATTCCCACCAACAGTGTTTTAAAAATCAGATCTATCATGGTTGTGCATTAACATTCTTTCTTCAACCCAGCAGCTCCACCTTCAAAGACCTAGAAGGAAACAGCCTGAAAGATAGTGGACATGAGGAGAGTGACCAGACTGACAGTGAACATGATGTCCAGAGGAGCCTGTATTGTGATACTGCTGTCAACGATGTGCTAAATACCAGTGTAACTACCATGGGATCTCAGATGCCTGATCATGGTAAGGGCTGGCTTATTGTAAGTTGGCAACAGTAGACTCCAAATAATGCAGAAAGTTTGCAGGCACACGGTACTACTTTATTGTCATGAGTGTATTATGAAGGTGTCCACTGTGTTCACACCTCAGCAACATCTACAGGTTTTTCAGATGTCAGAATACCCAGCCAGATTCTTCTTCCTCCCCATGTGGATCCTTTAGGATTGTAGAAAGTTTGGCTATTTTACAAGGTGACTGCATATATATATTGCATATATTCTCTTTAATAATAACTGCACTGAACACATAGGAAATGAGTGGATGATTTCTCACCAGGAATAAGTACCTCTTTTTGCTTTAGCACTTGAATTCAGTTGATCAGTTGAGTTACATGGAACACAGCTCCAAAGAGACCACAAGGATAGGTTTTATTTTTCTATCAAGGGTGGTTAGCTTTACCCAGAGAGAGACTTTGTTCTCTGATCACAGCTTGTGTATTCTTTACTGAATATACAAAGTACCAGACGTCCCATTTTGTCTACAGGGCTGCTATGCCAAGCCCTTCTAGCTACTACACAAATCCATGCTATTGGTCATATGGGAGCTCAAATATTCAGCTAATGTGAACAACACCTCAAAGCACATATCAGAACTGGCATCGTCATGTATGAAGGAGAATCTATTTTTGTGAACTCAGCCTTAATGTTTCAGCAAGAGGCACTACTTAAAAGTATGCTAGGCATAAACCAGAGTATAAAAGGATAAGTAGAATTCAGCTAAGACAGAATGTTGAGATGGAGTTGGGCATAAATGTCACTTTCAATATTTTACTGATGCAAACATGCTACGCCAACAGCCTGTCCTTTTCAATTAAGAAATAAGAGTTCAACTTGGTATGTAGGCTCAGTGAAGCTTCAGAATGCTTGACTATGTCTTGATAGAAGCTAGACTCAAGCTCAGCTGGAGGCCCTACTGCTAAAAGTCTTAAAGATGAGAAAACAAAATATGGTGATTATGTCCTGGTCTTCAACTGTTTCATTTCACTGTAAACATCATTATGTGGTTTTGTTTGGGTTTTGTAAACGAATCAAAAGTGCATGATTCACAAAGCAAATGTTTTCCATAGAAAAAAATTAGTCACTGTAGATTCTATTAAATTGTCTAATCCATTCCCTCCTCAACAGACCCAAGTGTCAAAGTCTGTAATATACAGAGGTCACTACCAACTGTGCACTGCTGCCTTTCCTAGTTGGTGAGTGGTGACATCTACAGAGATAATATATTTTCTGGGAAAACTAACTATGACTAAGGATGAAAGGAATTAAACATTTATATAACTGAAACAGAGACAGTTTAATTCTCAGAGAATTAGCAGTATGTCACAGGATGGAGACAGATATATATTATTTACTAGTTGTGTGTCTCAAAGAAATGCTTTTAAATTTATATCAGAGCACATTTTAGTTAGATGCTCTCTAAAATGAAATAACTTCAGGAAGGGAAATAGTCATAATTTATTCTCACTTTATGTCTGGCTAGGAGAATATCTGTTTTAATTTTTTTATCACATTTCTCTAGGAAAACAACACCAGTGGACTGTAGCTAGATTTTTGGAGTGTTTCTTAAAATGGGATGTATTATATGCTGTGTAGATTGCATTATAATGGGAGTATTCTAAAGCAAATATGTGACAGTGAGACCCTTCTACATCTAAGATGATGATTTCATATACACATGCACATATACACAAATGAACAGATAGAAACAGTGTTCCATTTCCCCAACACTTTTACATTTTGTTTCTCATTTTCAATTGGCATGCATGTATCTTCATTCTTCCCATTATTCCAGCAGTAGCTACATGTTAAACCAACCCTTGGATGGGTTCTTTTCCAGCTGAAAAAGTGACTAAAGTTTAGGCATAAAGGGGAATTTTGTTCTTGTTTATACCTCATTCTCCATCTTATGATATCCCACCAGTATTGAAGCTTTTGTAGATTCACAATTGTGTGTCCCAAATCAACTCTAGGTTTGTCCCACAGAGTGTCACCAATTAAATTGGGTTGGTTACTACTATCTCAAAAATAAAAACTATTTTGACACTAAACATTTTATAGAATTTACTATCTTGAACCCGTGTTTACATAAAGAGTGGTCTCATAAAGAGTGATCCTAAGGCACAGTGGTTGAAAGACAGTCATTGGGTGAATCCACCCTGCATGACCGGTATTGAACATCTTAGGCTAAACTCTGATTCCGATTTTTTTTTTTTTTTTTTTTGGTTCTGGGAGAACAGCTCCAGTGTTGACCAGATGTACACAACAGAATGTATCTTACATCACTGTACTGAGAAGTTTGGGTCACCTTGGATTTCATGTCTGGCTCTCCCTATAATAGTGCTAATTTGCATATTAGTGTTGCATTTTTCTTTGCACATATGTGAACATATGATTGATGGGGAAATCTTAGGATTTTCAAAATAAATATAATTTTAGGTATCTGTTAATCTTTTTCCTGAGCAAGAATGTTTTGTTCAATGACCCTGTATTGTGTCTCCAGTGTTAGAAATACAGGTACAAACTATTTTTGGTCCTTCCTTTCTGAGAGACACTTAGCCAATGTGCTTCTTCAAATTGCCAAAAGTTTCCTTGGGATTTGTTCTTAAAACTCCGCTATAGCAGACGAATACTCAGTGTGAAAACAAAGGTGCTTTCTAACTTGACTAAGGGCCAAGTGTTTTAATTTTCATTAACTCTTCTCTGAGAACTGCCCTAGGCACTGGAATCTAAAATCTCTATATTCAATGGAAAAGGAGAATATAGAGGGTAAACCTCATGTGTTACTTAACCGGAGAATTTGGATTTTTTTTTCAGTGTGAGGCATTGACCCATGACCTTTGCACTGAGCTATGTCCTCAGACATTTTTTATATTTTATTTTGAGATAGGGTCTCGCTAATTTGCCCAGGCTACTTTTCAATTTGTAATCATTCTGCCTCAGCCTTCCAGAGTGCTGGGATTACAGACCTGGGCCAATGTATGCATCTGATTTGTATATTGATTCCCCAACCAAACACATTGGGCAATGGGGTCAAAGTGGAGGTGGAAGGGAATAAGAATCTCTGCTTTCTAGATCATTATTACTCCTGATATGTCTCTTACCATGTCTATAACCAGGTCAGTAGGTTGATGAATTCGCTGAACTGAAATTCCTGGTTGCCACCCCACTGAATTAGAAATTTATTTGTCATCTATTATGCCTATGAATTAACATGTCTCAAATTGTTCCTGGTACTTTGGTTCATGTCATGGCCTTCCAGAAAAGGTGATAGAAAAAGTTTGTTTATTAGTACATGCTTGTAATACATAATAGTTACATTTATCTTGGGGAATTGTTATGCATGCATATCACATCTTGATCATTTTCCTGCCCTTCCCCCACCCTGTCCTCTCCTCTCCGTATTCCTCAAATGTCTTTCCCATCTCAGCTGAGTCTACCTCAGTGTTTCCTACCATCTCTCTTATTTTATTCTTTAAATTATTTATATTCTGGGTCTCTGATGTAAGAGAAACCATGTAATATTTAACTTTCTGTGTCTGATTTATTTCATTTAGTATTATGGTTAAGATCTATTCATTTTCATGCAAATGAAATTGTCCTTCTTTATGGCTGAGTAGTACTATTGCCCCACAACCTCACCAGCATTTGTTGTGTTTTGGGTTCTTGATGATAGCTACTCTTACTGGGGTAAGTTAGACTCTCCGTGTTGCTTTGATTTGCATTTCTGTAATAGCCAAATATGTTGAACAATTTTTCATGAACTTAGTGATTTGCACTTCTTTTGAGAAGTTTCTATTCATTTCAGTTAACCATTTATTTACTGGCTCTTCTATTTTTCAGTCTAACTTTTTATTGTCTTGAGACAGAATCTTACTTTGTAGTTTAGGCTGTCCTTGAACTAACTATATAGCCTAGGTTGGCCTTGAACTTGCTGCTGTTCTCCTGCTTCAGCCTCATCTGGCTAGGGTTCTAATTTTTTTGAGTTCTTTATGTCATCTAGATATTAGTCATTTGTTTGAGGAGTAGCTAGCAAATGTTTTTTCTTTTCATTTTGCAGGTTGTCTCATCACTCTATTTTTTGTTTTCTTTGCTGTGCAGAAGTTTTTAATTTGGTATAATCCCATTTGTTGTTTCTTGGTATTATACCTTGCACAATTGGGGTTCTTTTCCAAAAGTCCTTGTCTATACCTATGACTTCAAGAGTTTTACCACGTTTTTCTCCTGGCAGTGGAGAAAAATTTCAGCGTTTCTGTTTTCATATCTAGGTCTTCAGCCCATTTTGATTTTATTTTGGTTCAGGGTGAGAGATATAGGTCTAGATTCACTTTTCTGCATGTGGATAACCAATTTTCCTAGCATCATTTGTTCAAGAGGCTATCTTTTCTCCAGTGTATGTTGTTGGTCTGTTATCAGATATACATGGCTGAAGGTGCTTGGTGTTGTTTCTGCATCCTCTGTTCTATGCCAGGGGCCAACATGTCCATTTTTGTGGCAGTAACATGCTGTTTTTATTACTGTTGCTTTGTAGTGTAACCAGATGTACAGAATTATAATACCTCTTGTTTTGCCCTTGTCCTTCAGGCTTGCTTTGAGCATTTTGAGCCTCTTCTAGTTAGATACGAATTTTAGGATTGATTTTTCTAGTTCTGTGAAAAATCCTTATGATATTGTGATTAAAATGGCATTAATTCTACATATAATTTTTGGTAATATGACCATTTTGACAATATTGATTCTGTAAACCTAAGAACAAAGTCTGTCTTTCCATGTTCTAATGTCTTCTTCAGTCTCTTTTAGATTCCTATTGTTTTCATTATAGAGGTCTTTCACTTCTTTGTTTAGGTTAATTCCTAGGTATTTAATTTTTTTGAGGGTATTGTGAATGTGATCGTTTTCCTTATTTCTTTCATGGTGCATTCATTATTGGTGTTTCAGGAACACTATTGATTTCGGTGTGTTGAGTTTGTATCCTGCCATATTGCTGAGTTTGTTTATTAGTTCTAAGAGTCTTCTGTGAATTTGCATTGTTCTTTTATGTAAAAGTTCATCTCATCTACAAATAATAATAATTTGTCTTCTCCCTTTCCTATACATATCCCTTTTATTTCTTTCTCTTACTTGATTTCTCTAGCGAAATCAAAGAACAGAATTTGTGAGGGTGGACACCCTTGTCTTGTTCCTGATTTTACAAGGAATGCTTTTAGGTTTTCCCCATTTACTATTGACAGTGGTTTTGTCATAAATGCCCTTTGTCTATTTAAAGTAATGTCCTTCTATACCTATTTTCATCAGGATTTTTTTTTATCATAAAATGGGTGTTGGACTTCGTCAGACTTTTTCTATGTATATTGAAATGATCATGTGATTTTTAACCTTATTTCTGTTTATGTGGTATATTACTTTTATTAATTTACATATGTTGACTTCCCTGCAATGAAGCTAACTCGGTCATGATGTATGATCTTTTTAATGATTTGTTGAATTCTCTTTGCAAGTATCTTGTTGAGGATTTTTGCACATATTCATTATGGAAATCAGCCTTTGTTTTTTGTTGTTGTTTTGTTTTAAATATTTAAATATTTAATTAATTTTATTGGTACATTTTAAATATATATAATGATCACATTCATCATAGGGAATTTGTACCTGTACCTATACTGATTCTTCCTTTTTCTCATTCCCCTCCCCTCTCTTCAACTCCTGTCCCCCTCCTTATTTACAAAAGCTTTGTTTCTATTTTTTCATTTTTTTCCTCTTTTTTTTTCTTTTCTCTTTCTTCCTTTCCCCCTCCCCCTTTCTAGCTCCCCTTCCCATTTGAACATTTTCTTCCTATTTCACAATATCTATTATACATTTTAGTCCTTATTTACCCTTTTGGTTTCTCATACCAGAAAAACTATGCAATATTTGAACGTGTGTGTCCAATTCATTTCACTTAAGAGTATGGTCTCAGCTGCATCCATTTACCTAGAAATGTCTCAGTTTATCTTTCTTTGTGGCAGAATAGTACTCCATTGTTAAAAAAGACACATCTTCTTTACCTATTCATTGGTTGATTGACATTTGGACTGTTTCAAAGATTTAGCTATTACAAACTGTGCTGCTATAAACATGGGTGTGCATAAATCGCAGTGGTATGATGCTTTTAATACTTTCAGGAAGATACCATGAAGCAGACTAGCTGGGTTGAATGGAACCTCTAGTCTTAGTTTTTTGAGGAATCTCCACACTGATTTCCACAGTGGTTGCACCAGTCTACACTCCCACCAACACTGGAGAAGGATTCCTTTTTCCCCACAGCCCCTCCAGCATTTGTTATTGGTGACCTTTGTTGAGTCCTTGTTCAGTTTTCATATCAGGGTAGTGCTAGCTTGAAAGAATGAATTTTACAGTGTTCCTTCTCTTTTAATTTCATGGAAGAGTTTGAGGAATATTGGCATTAATTCTTCCCTGAAGTTCTGGTGAGCTTCAGAGGTGAATCCATTGGTTCCTGAGCCTTTCTCAGTTGGTAGGGTTTTTTTTTTTTTTTTCATTTCTTCCTCAATTTCATGTTCTATTATTAGTCTGTTTAGAGTTTTTATATCTTTGTGTTTTTTTGTAATTCATATGTTTCTAAGAATTTAGCCATTTCTTCTAGAGTTTTGAATTTATGGAAATATAATTTTTCTATGTAGTTTCTTATAATCCTCTGTATTTTGGTAGTATTCTTTTGATTTTGCCTTTTTTTCTTTTATAGTTGCATTGATATAAATTTTTTCCCTTTTTTGGTAAGCATAACTAAGGGTTTATCAGTTTTGTCCATCCTTTCAAAGAATCAACTCTTTGATTTGTTAATCGTTTGTATTTTTTGAGAATTTATTTATTTATTATTGGTAGGTTTGCAGTACATAATGATCACATTCATCATGAGGAATTTGTACATGTATATAACATGTCTTAATTCTTTCTTCGTCGTCTTCCCCTCCTCTCCTTCCAACTCTTCTTCCCTTCTCCACTTGCAAAAGCTCTATTTCCATTTTTTTCTTCAACTCCTTTTTCCTTTATATCCCTTTTTCCATCCTTCTTTCCCCCTCCCCCATCTCTTATTCCCTTTCCCATTTGAAAAAGTTCTTCCTACTTCCTAATATCTATCCTCTATTTCGCTTCTTATTTATACCTTGGGTTTCTCACACAAGAGAAAAAAAATGTGAGATTTAAACTTGTGTGTCTGATTTATTTCACATAAGATTATAATCTTTAGGTGCATCCATTTGCCTGAAAATGCCTCGTTGTTTTTTGTTAGTCTCAATTTCATTAATTTCTGTTCTGATCTTTTCAAATTCCTTCTTTGTAGCAGTTTAGATTTGGATTGCTTTTGTTTTTCTAGGACCTTGAGATGTATTATTAGGTTATTTGGACTCATTTTGTTTTTCTAATGTGGGTATTCACAGCCATAAATTTCTCTCTTAGAATTGCTCTCATTGTGTCCCGTAGGTTTTGTTAGGTTGTGCTTTCATTGTTTGAGGCTAGGGACTTTCTAATTTCTCCCTACTTTCTTCTGTGACACATTTATTTTGAGTATATTATTTGATTCCATATATTTGCATAGATTCTGTTGCTGTTTATTTATGAATTATTTACATTACAGTCCAATACACTTCAGGAGATTATTTCAAATCTTTGGTATTTAATCACACTTTGTGACCTAAACTATAATCAATTTCAGACAAAGTTCTGCATGCTGAAGAGAAAAATGTGTATTCCATTTTTGTTGGATGAAACACTCGACAGATACCTATTAAGTCCATTGGTTTGATGGTGTAGTTCAACTCTGATATTTCTTTGTTTTGTTTTGTTTGTTTGTTCTGGTTGATCTGAACGTTTGTCAGGGTGGGGTACTGAAATCCTCCACTACTATTGATATCTATTTGACCTTCTATTTCCAATAGTATTTGTTTTATGAGTTTTGGTGTTCCAACATTCCATGCATATATATTTACATTTTTATCTCTTCATATTGACAGTATGCACTGACATTCTCTGTGTCTTCTGAACAGTTTTGGCCTGAAGTCCACTTTGTCTGAAAATAAGATAGCTAGTCCTGCTTACTTATTGGCTCCTGTTGCGTGAAGTATCCTTTTACTTCTTTCCATGTTTAGTCTATGTGTTTCTTTGTGGAAGAGGTGTGTCTTTTGTAGATAATAAATAGTTGGTTTTCATTTTTTGATTCAATCTTTCCATCTATGTCTTTATTGGGGAGTTAAGAACATTTATATTGAGAGTTATTACTGAAGGGTGTTCAGTGTATCCTGTCATTGCATTATTTTTTGTTGCTGATTGCTTTCTCCTTTGTTTACCTCCTCACCCAGTTAGATGTATTCTTTCCTTTGGGCTTTTTGCTACTTTTGACCTTTCTGTCTCTGTCTAGCATTCTTTTGAGTACTTTCAGCAATGCTGGTTTTGTGATCACCAATTTCTTTAGAATCTCTTTGCTATGGAAAGTCTACTTCCTCCATGAATTTTGAAGGTATTTAGTGAACATAGAGCTCAGCATCTTTTGGCTAGCAGCGGTAGGGTTCCCATGCAGACATCCAGTTCTGCTATATCTAAATGGCAGCCAGTAGGCAGGACATCCTGTGGGCAGAGAATTTGCCACTGTTTAGGGGAGTGGTGGAAGACTGTCTTCTTGGACACTGCTGCACTATTGTTTCTCCTCCCCTAGATCACTGGTTGCTCCATCTGCCCACCTTTGTGACTCACTGAGCCATGGCTCTCTCAGAATCTGGTTCTTGGTCCTTAATCCAGACCATGCCCTTGTTTCTTTCTTTCCCCTAGTCACATGAGTCCTTTTTTAGTGACAGCCTTCTGAATGATTCTTTGGCTTTCAGTTTCTCTATTGTCCCGATCTGTGAATATCTCACCTGCTTCCTCTCCCAGTGATAAGGGAGTTAGGACAGATGGGCACTTTATTGTGGTTGCTAGGCTAGATGCCAATTGCAGCAACCCAGCCAATGCAATTCTTTCCTTCTTCCCTCAAGGGGTTAGATAGAATATTCACTGGAGCTGGGGTGTAAGTAGTGCTAAGATTGAGGGATGGTTCAGCTTCCCTTTCTAAATATCCCTTGTATGGAATCTGGTGGGCTTCTCCTTCATGTTGCCTTCCTATATATTTGGGTATTCATCCCACACGTGTTTCAGAGTACCTGCATTTCCCAGTGTGCATCTTCTGAGAATCCTGCAAACACTGTTGCCTCTATGCAGCTATAATGGAATCATTTAAAAAATTCTTTAACTTGGGCTTTTTACAATCAGATGGTACTATTTGGTATGTTATTTCTCAATAGCTCTCAGAGTACCTTGATAACAAGCAGGTGTTGTCATTTTTGGCAAGTTTACCACCTGATTTGTTTCCTGAGGAAACTTGGTACTAAGTTTGGGGGTCATAATAAAATTTCTTAGCCAATGTATTCCCTCCTTGAACTTATTTGGTAAATTCACCACCTTTTGGTAGGGATAAAATGTTTGCCTTATCTAATGCTTTCAAGCAATCTCTAAGAAGAGCAATTGGCAAGCAGGGTGGTCAGAAATCCAAGATTCATGGGGGTGTTGCACAACTGGGTGTCTCACTGGGCTTGAATCTCTTCCTATCTGTGTTATCTCTGCATTGAGTAATGTTAGGATTAGTAAACTTCTGGCTCCTCCTCAATTCTTTGCATGGCCGTTTGTGATCCCATTACACTTACTAGAATATGTAATTTTGCTACAAAATTCAGGTTTATGGGGATCATATTCTAGAACTACATACTATTCTCAAACCCAACTAATTTGTCTCAAGTCACACTCAGTCTCCTTTCTTATGATATTAATTAGTGATTATAAGTTCATCAGCTGAAAAGATGACTTTAATTGCTGTAATATGCACCCAATTTGGAATTCATTACAGTACTGAATTGGTTATTGTCTCATCCTAAATGATACCAACTGAAAACAATGTACAGAAATTTTCAATAATATGTATCTATCTTTCACATTCAAATATACCCAAATGTAACATAATGATTGTTTTATTTCTGGAAGAGTAGGTTCTTGTGCACTTTACTAAACTTGTTTATTTACCAGTCTCATCATCTAAATATCTTTCAACAGTTTTGCTCTGTAAAACATGTATTTGAAGAACGTGATCTGTTTAATGCAACTGCTGCTACAAATTAGTCATGAAAATGTTCTGTAGTCTGCATTCTAATAGTCTAGTGTCAACCACAGGTGGATTAAGATGTTTTCACTTTCAACACCCTACCAACAATTTGCAGTTTCATTTTCTGTAGGCTTTTGAAGAAATTATGACTCAGTGACTAAACAACACTTTCTTTATCCTCTTTCTATCCCCTGACTCACCTCTCATCTCACTAAGTTTCCAAACACTCATTTAAATTAATCTTTTGGCAAAATAGGAAGTTCTCAATGGACAATATTTTGTGACATTGCAAAGCAGTGTGCTGCTGGGCTCCAAAAATGACAGCATGGACCAGATATTCATAGAGTAATTGAAAATTCCATTTTATCACGATAGCATTGGCTGTCAAAAAGTTTTATCTTTACTTCTACAAAGAAATTGATTAGATCTTCCTGGATCCAAATTAGCATCTTTGGGGCTACATATACTATTTTGCAATTCATGTGGTCATTACTTCCCCAGTTTTTTTTTTATTTTAAAGAGAAGAAAAAACAAAACAAAATAAATAAAAAAAACAAATTTTCAAAACAACATAGTAGGAGGGTAACAATGGTTAATGCATTACATATTGTTATCTTTAAGTTAGTTATTCAGGATACCAGATATTAGCATTCAATTGTCCAAACATTATTGGCACAAACCTTACTCTTCAATGAACTAAGTAAAATTAATAGTGTATCTATCTTACCATCTTATATATATATACAATTTTTTTTCCTTTCCCTTCTTTCTTTTCCCTATTCCCCTATTCCAGTCTCTCTTTCCTTTTGACCAGCCTTTTTTTGATTCACCATGTCTATTGTACATTTTGGATCTTATTTACTCTTTCAGTTTCTCATACTGGAGAGACAATACGATGCTTACACATGTGCTTCCGGTTTATTTCACTTATGAGTATTTTCTCGAGTTGCATCCATTTACTTAAGAAAGCCTCGTGTTTTTCCTTCTTTATGGTTGAATAGTACTCCATTGTATAAAAATACCACATCTTTCTTATCCATTCCTCAGTTGATGGGCATTTGGGTTGTTTCCAAGATCTGGCTATTACAAATTGTGCTGCTATAAACGTGGGTGCACATATATCGCTGTGGCACAATGTTTTTAACTCCTCTGGGAAGATACCCAGAAGGGGAATAGCTGGGCCAAATGGGACCTCCAACCCTAGTTTTTGAGGAATCTCCACACTGATTTCCACAGTGGCTGTACCAGTCCACACTCCCACCAACAGTGAAGAAGGGTTCCTTTTTCCCCACAGCCCCTCCAGCATTTGTTATTAGTTGATTTCTTAATAATAGCCATTCTTTCTGGGGTGAGATGGTATCTCAGTGTTGTTTTAATTTGCATCTCTCGAATGACTAGTGATGTTGCACATTTTTTTGTATATTTATTTGCCATTTGTATTTCTTCATCTGAGAAATGTATATTCATCTCAGATGCCCATTTTTGGAGTGGGTCTTTAAATTTGGGAGGTCTGATTTTTTTGAGTTCTTTATATGTTCTCGGTCGTAATCCTTTGTGTGAGGAACAGCTGGCAAACATTTTTTCCCACGTTGTGGGTTGTCTCTTCACTCTGTTGGTGGTTTCTCTTGCTGTGCAAAAGCTTTTTAATAAGATGAGGGGGCCGGTGAGATGGCTCAGTGGTGTAAGCACCTGCCTGGCAAGCGCGAGGGCCCAAGTTTGACTCCTGTGAACCCACATATGAAAAAAGGGCCGGTGATATCGCTCAGCGGCACGGGCGCCTGTTGGCGCGTGAGGTCTGAGGTTGTCCCCTGGTACCCACCAAAAAAAAAAAAGAAGAACAAGATGAGATCCCAGTTGTTCATTCTTTGTGATAGTTCCTGTGCGGTTGAGGTTTTATTCATAAAGTCTTTGCCTACACCAATGTCTTCAAGGGTTTTACCTATCCTACCTTCCAGCAGATTTAATGTTTTTGTTTTAATATTTAGATCTCTGATCCATTTTGAATTTAGTTTAGTGCATGGTGAAAGATATGGGTCTAGTTTTAATCTTTGGCACGTGTAGAGCCAGTTTTTCCAGCACCATTTATTAAAGAGGCTATCTTTTTTCTTCCCCAGGTTTGTTCATATATAATCTTTTAAAATGTCTTCACCCTTTTGCAAATATATCGAGTGAAATGTATAATTACTTCAATATAGAAATATGTATATAGTGCTTCTATGTATGTAACTGTTGCTTTCATTTTGCCTCAAGTATTATAGAATCCTAATACCAGGCAGGAACAGTACATACACAGGTACACATTATTCATTCATTCAACAATATTTCTGTAGGCTCATTATGTGTGTGGCTCTGGGAATTGAATGTGTAAAGTATTGCTGCTAGTGATTATAGAAATTATTATCTTTGACTTATCTGGAGCTTGCTGAGATGACCAAGTTCATTTCAATGATAAAATGAAAAATTATTTCTAATTAAAGAAAATAAGAATAGAGTTTGGGACATTAAAACTTTAATATTGTGTTAATAAAGGAAAACTATATGTAAAGACCACTACAATTAAGATCTTATTTTCAATGAAAATACCATAAAAATCTTCCTTGATGTTCCCATTTGACTAATATCCCATTGGTAATCTTTTTTTTTTTTTATCCACCTGATCTGAGGTTGGATTTTCTGCTCTCCTTGGTTAATTTCACTGTAGGATGGTAGGTTAATTTCCAGTTACTTTTATGGATTAGAGATACTAAGTGGTATTTGATGTGTAGTCTCCCCTTTCCTTGATGCCCAGAAACTTTATCATTTCTCACTCAGGAATAGTTGCACTGGTAGGAAGAGAGATTATAGGTGGAACTTTTGTTTACTTCAACTACATTGTTGAACTCTGTCCAAGGCAATATATACATTTTATGTCCATTACAGTCACTGGAATAAAAAGTTGTCACAACTTGAGACCACACTCGTAAGTGAAAAAAATCAGACTCGCATGTGTAAGCATTGTATGGTCTCCCTAGTGTAACAAACTGAAAGAGTAAATAAGATCCAAAATGTATGATGGATATTGTGAAAGAGAAAGAAACTGCTCAAAAGGAAAGAACAACTGGGATGGGGGAAAGGAGAAAAGAAGGAAGGGAAAAGAAAAAAATATATACACATACACAATGTAGTTAAGATAATTATACTATTAATTTCTATTAGTTCATTGAAAAGAATGGTTTGTGCTTATGTTTGACCAATTATTCATGCCTATATCTTGTAATCTGAGCAACTACTTTGAAGAAAATGATACACAATATATTAAGCATCATTAATCTATTATCTTGTTTTGAAATTCTGTATCATTGTTTTTATTTTTTTTTCTTTAAAATAAAAAAATGTTCCTAACTAATGGAAACAACTGTGCTGTTAGCAGTTCTTCACTAGCATTAATTTGGTATGGGCCTTTGAGTTAGAGAATTCTTTTAGGACAGTTTACCACCAATTTCTCCATAAAGGACATAATGAATAATATCATCTACTTTCAAGTAGAAATACTATTGTGTACACACACAAACACGCACACACCCACACACGTCTTTCTGGTCCGCTTGGAACTTTTAGTTGTCTCATATTCAGTATCTTTATAAAACTTACTAATTATTACTTGTGGTAAGGAAATCAGCATTCATCAAGACAATGAATACCACAGCCTTCCTTGACTAGTTGACACTAACAATTTCTATGTTTCTAAGCACTTGAAAAGAATTGGAAGATCAAATCTATATAAAGAAAGCACACTAGGAGTTTATGGCCCAATAGCACAAATAGTCCAGTATAGAATAGACTACATAGGATCAGTGAAGAAATTAAGATTATTTGAGGTGGAAAACAAAATTCATTATAAAGAATATTTTGGTGTAATGGGAAGATGTTGGAGGGATAGTGGAAGCCAGGCCTTCACATGATATGCTAGATAAAATAATGCTCTATATCGGTTATTTTCTAGGTTACTGCTTCCAAGTTGCTTCATGTAAAAGCTAAGCCCGTGGGCCATGATAAATAGGAACACTTCCAATAGAATAACAGATGAGAAAGAAATCAAGTGATTTTGTGGGGCCAGATCATATATGCACTAATTCTCATGCTCAAAAATCCATTGACATATCAAGACTGTTATCTTGAGTCTTTTTTTTTCTATGCCCTTTATTTCTGTCTTGCCATAAGATAGTTAAGAACCATAAATAAACACCATTGGGATGGAAAAACCTGAATGTAAACATGACATTTAAATATTTATGGAGTATTTTTTTAGATTGTTTACCCTTTAGTCCCTTTATTATGAAATAAATGTGGAGAATTAAGTCATCATGCTTTAAGAAGCAAATTAAAGAATACCAAACTACACATTATTTCTTTATTGTGTAAGCAAAATACTTGTGGATAACTTTCTTCTCTTATCAGAGATGCCATTTGAAATCAGGTTTTCCCCGGGTATTTTAATTTCTGTGTTTACCAGATGGCTCATTGTCAGTACACTTTGGGCCAAGGGAAGTTTATTAGATACATTCACTTTTTCACAAGGAAGTCTTTTTGATATCTCTTTCTACAAAGCTTGCCCTCAATAAAAACTCCATCCCAGAAAAAAGCACCAAGTACCAGATCAAAAAGTGTTTGAGCTGGCCTCTAGTGTTATTAGGAAAGCTGCCTTTTCAGGGGCTTACACTTAGGTTCTTCTGGAGATATTTTAAAAGGTCTTACATAATCCAAGCTTAGGTCTTAGATGGCCTTTTAAAACTCAAGGTGGTTAGACAAAACAGACTCTTTGCAACTAGGCAGAATGGAGTCCCCCAATCCAATCATTCTGCCATGTGGAGGGAATAAAAAGCAGTTTGTCACAGTTAGGGCTAAAGAGTTTATTGATGAAATAATCTCTAGAGTTGTTTTGGAGCTAGATATATGTGTATGGGTAACAAAATGAAAAGGGTATTATGGAATTTTAGGTTTTTTGTTGAACACTGAAATTTGCTAAAAAATATGTGGATCAAATTGCTACTCTGTGGTTGGAGGTATGTGCAAGATGCTATGTAGCAGAAGTGATTTGAAAGGCATAGAATGCAGAAGGGGCCAAGAAGGGTTTATCAGAAAATGAGCTCTTTGTGGCTGCATTCACAGTGCCACATTGAAGAGGCCTTTTGAGTGATGCTTTGTCTTTTAGGGGACCCTGTAATAAGGAATGATAGTTCTATTCTGCTATCCTTCGCAAAAAACATATAAATTATATATATGAAATAGTAGACATTATTTTATTGTAAGTTTAGTTCTTTTTAACTTTAGTAATATCCCCTTTAATGGCAAATGAGACTCTTTAGATTCTTGTCTTAGTTTAACAGAAAGATTTTTTATTGTGACTGGAGTTAGAACCCTAAGAAGTTTAATTTGTCCCTGCCCTGGTGAGCAAAGCCCCAAAACTTTTCTAAATTTTGGTGTAGTATCTAAACTTTAACCATGCAAGTGCTTAACAATAATCTGATTTGAATAAAAGCGTAACTTATAATGTTGCTTCTTTTTAAAATAGATATATGTAAGTATGCAATGCTCTAATTACTCAGAAAAACTTGGTAACTTTAATTGATTGCAGCAAGGCAGCTTCCCAGGTGTGAATTTGCAAATTCAAACCCAAAGCCAGAGATATATTTTTCAATTTCTGTGTGGCCATTTTCTCCGTCTCTAAGCTTATATATTCTCCCTTTCTTATAGACATTGGGTAATTTGCTTTCTTCCCACTTCTGTCAGTATAGAGTTACCAACCTGTGTGAATAGCAGAATCATTCCCTTTTAGTATGTGGAAAAGAGGCATGATGTGGGTTCCAATGTATTTAGACTGGTCAGACTGTTTCAAGGCATCACCACCTGCTGTTTTTAATCATTAATGAGGTTGTCAGTTGCTCTAATCTGGGAGGTGAACCAAAAGAATGATTTTGATTTTAATTTAATTTAAAAATCAGCGTATTGAAACAAAAAATGCCTCCAGCTTGTAAGAGTCAGGTTGTACACTGCTGATAAACCAAATCAAGTCAGATGAAGAAACTTAACCATCATTCATATACAAAAGCAAACTATTTTAAACTTGGGGAACTTCTGTTATTATAATCACTAGCCAGAAAATTTAGTCCTTTTAATTCAAAGAGCCATTGTAGTCCAGAGACATGCTGCATATAAACATCCATTCCACTTTTTTCTGGAAGAAAAATTTATGAATAAAAAGATTAAGGATGTTATTAATGTCAGAACACAAATAGATGGCAAAGTCCAGATGGAAGCTAAAGTGCTAGTTTTTGCTTGACTCAATGCCTAGCAAACTGTTTGTGCATATTAGAAAAGTGGAGAGCTTTTTTTGTGTACTCTGTTAACTTTGAATTTTCTTAAACTGGATGATTTTGCTCAGTGGCAAAATGAGAATTCAGAAATAAAGTGTCTATGCACAAAGTGAATTTTAAGGATGTAGACCTTTGTGCCAGCTGTCAACCTGGAAGTTTTCATTATGCCTTTTCTGAGCTTCACCAAACATTTTCAGATTTATAATTGATGTCGACTGAAATTGAAGGCAAAGGAAACTCATTTTTTGACTGTAGAAAACATTACCTTATTGTTGGTCCCTGTTTAGCTGCAGAGTAGGTACGTATTGAATCACACTAGCCTTCTGCTAATGCAGGGAGTGAGCACATTCTGAATTCAGCTGATAATCAATCTCTGCAGCTAATGAGTCTGCAAGCAGAGTGAGCCACTGGAGATGGCACCAGGAAACCACCTTTCCAAACTAACCATCTTTTATTAACCTTTTGGTGTTTTCTTTGTGTTGTTAATTACAGACCCATAAAATTATCTGTCCTGGATCTTTGGTTTAAAATAAAGCTTTCAAAGAAACACAGACTAAAGCCTCTGTTAGTGTAGTATTTTCCCTCATGAAGGAAAATGACTGATTTGCCATTAAGTGATGGATGGTTAATCTATAATGATTAATCTATAGTGTTACTGTAATTACAATGTCAGAAAAAGTTGCTTCTGTAGTTTCTGTAATTTTTAGTGCTCCTTAGATTCTGGTGTTACTGAATGGGTGGCAGATGTTTCCCAACATTATGTGTTTCTGTCTTTTTTTTTTTTTTTTTTATGCGAGTACCAGGAGTCAACCTCAGGACCTCGCACTTGCCAGCAAGCGCTTGCGCCGCTGAGCGATATCACTGGCCCTTTTTTTCCTTTATGTGGGTTCCAGGAGTGAAACTCAGGACCTTGCGCTTGCCAGGCAGGCTCTTATGCCGCTGGGCTATCTCACCGGCCCAACATTATGTGTTGATGGTCTTAAAATACCCAATTCCCGGGCTGCCACCTTGTCGGCCAGATTGCGTATTTGCCTCCTCCTCTGAACTGAATTCCTCTTGATTTTGTAAGAGGGGTTAGAAAGCCAGGCGTGGTGGCACATGCCTGTAATCCCAGCACTCAGGAGGCTAAGCAGGAAGATCACTGTGAGTTGAGGCCAGCCTGTACTACCTAATGAGACCCTGTCTCAAAAAGAAAAAAAAAAAGAGAGAGAGTTTAGAGACTTACTTTGCTTTCTGTCTGCAGGAAGATGAGTGAAGGAATGAGTGTTGTACTCTCGGGAGGAAGAAATGTCTTCTAAATTGAGGTGTTCGGCTTAAAATGATAGGCTATCATATGGGCTTATCCAACATTCAAACTATTACATCTGTGTAATGAAGATGAAGAAACAACATTCTTTGCTGCTGTAGTTTCCCATCGTACTCCATTTGATTTTTTTTTTTACACTGACAAGGTGTTGTATTCCACAAAGAGGATTATAAGTTTTCAGAGCATGTTGGATCCATGTGTTCATCATGTGTTTTTGTTTATCTGTCTATAGCACCTTTTAGGATATTGTTTCTTCTCATTTATTCTGAATAAAAATTACCTTAAAATGATTTATGTGATCCTAGAGGACAGAACTTCTCAATGAGGAACTGGCTATTAAATAAATTAGATTTGCAAAGCTACACATTGTTTTATTTGATTTAGAAAAGGAGTACTTCTTCCAGAAGTGTAATATTAATCATCTAGAATCTTTCAGAGATAAAAAATACCTATACCAGGAGTTTACACACAGAACCTAGTATTCTACTTCCAGATTTACTGAGAACCTCTTCAGTATCTTGTTTCCACTGTCATCAACATACAATGTTTAAAGTCCTAAATATCCCTGAAATCATTGTGATGTGTAACATGTGTTATACTCTTTATCCCTTATGACAATCCCATGGGGCAGAGAAACATAGAACTCCAAAAAATTCAATAGAAGAATGGCAGCCATTTAAACTGAGGATTAAGTCAGAATTTTAGTAGATTAAAAAGTGTTGAGGAAGTTATAATGAAGTGATAAGAGACAAATGAAACGAAACACAAACAACTAGAGTTGAAACTAAGATTGGCAGGGACACGGGTATAATTCAGATTTCCTTTAATATGAACTATCTAGCTAATCCTCATAACTAAACATGAGAATTCTGTTTACCATTAGAGTTTAACAGATAGTGTTCTATCTATTCACATGCCAACTAAAATGAGCCACTTCTATTGAGTCAGCATAACTACTTCCACACTACTCCATTATCTTCTGATTGGCATTGCTAATTAACCTGTAAACCCAAAGTCCAGCAGAACACCACAGTAGCCAAGAGTACAGATTCTGAAATGAGACAAATCTAAGTTCCATCCGTATCTTTGCAATTTAATGACTATTGTCTTCAGTCAAGCTACTTTTTTTGACCTCTCAGTTTTCTCATCTGCAAAATGGGAGTAATACTATAAATTACTTATCAGGATGCTTGTGAGACAACTCAGGTAAAGCATTAAACATATACACTTCCTGGAACATGGTGAGTGTTCAAAACATAGAAAGTAGATTGCATCATTGAAATATACACTTGGTATGATTTCGAGGTCCCCACCACCAAAGGCCTTCATCTACTTGCTGCTATCTGTGATCCCCTTAATCTAAAGTGAGGCATTTCAATTTATAATTATAGTTCAGACTTGAAGCAGACCAGGAGGGGAGGTAATACATTTTTCAAATTCACATGAAGCTATAAATTACTACTATTAGATTGTGTACAAGTTTGGTGATGTGGGGATGATGGTGTCTTAGTCACTTTCTTGTTGCTGAGGCACAATACTTGACACCCACAATTTAAAGGAAGAGGGATTTATTTTGGCTCATGTTTCAGTCCATGGACAGCCGCCTCCAAAGAAGAAATAATTTAGCAGAGGGGCATTGCAGAGAATAGCTGCTCAAGGATGCAGAGAGTGAAGGGAGGAGCCCAGGAGGGAAGTATATCCTTCTAGCTCACACCTTCATGACCCCACCTCCTAAAAGTAAGTCAGCTTTACCATCCCCATAATTCAGTCACTTCCCAAAAGCCCCACCTATGAGTACATGTGACTTTTGGAACATCAGGATATAAACCACGAAAGACGCATTCTAGAATACTGAAGATTAAGAGTTTTATAGGAGGTAAGTGCACAGAAAGTGGGGGCCAAGGAGTTTGCCTAGCACTATCAATTTCCAAAGGAACATGCATGGGTAATTGTCATTTGATTTACTCATTATGAAATGTTTGGATGTGACAGAGGTACTTTCACTGTCAAATCACTTTTCTGAATTAGCCCAGATTCTAGTTTGAGAAATTTTATGGTAGTCACCAAGGGTTTGAAGAAAAGTCTGTGCTCATCTAAATTACAACACACACACATTCTTGAGTACTTGTGGTGAAGAAAGCAAAGCTCGTTTTTTTTTTTTTTTTTTTTTTTTACTGGTGGTGTTGACTCTGGTTTGCATTCCCTATGTCAAAAATGCATAACTCAACCCCCAGGGTCCCTATTGTTCTTTGCTGCTATCTATCTCCTGTCTCACTACTCTTAAATGGCTAATGGGTGGCAGACAATTTTGATTCTTTTATTTTGTTCCCACCTCACGCCTAGACTTTCATTAAAAAACTAGAAGATTCATTATTCATGTCTAGTTTTACTCTAAAAAGTCACCTTGTAAAGGATCTTTTCTATTCTTTTCTGCTAACAATAGACTGAAAATTGTCCAGCTTCTACCTGAAAGTTCATATCTCCTTCCCATATGAATGAGCTCACAGCAGGTCTATGGGGACATTGTCATCTGAGAAATGGTGGGAATTTATGTGCCTTTGGATTTCTGGCTTTTTTGTAATGGATAAAATGAATTTGTTAATGATTGTTAAAAACTTCAACCACATCCTCTTATAAAATTTTCTCTATATAAATCCCAGGAGACAGTCACTCAGATATACAGTTGGTAAATGAAAACATTTTTTTACCCTTACCTTCTTAGTGTTGTTGGTCTTATATTAATGTAAATTAGGTGGTTCACCTTCACTGGTTAGAAGGTGTTGAATCTAGCTGGCAGGCTGTGGTTTTGTGGCATAAAATGTTTTGGCTCGTGAGGGACCTTAGTACAAGTTTGTGTTTCTCCACATCCAAATGGAGAAGAGGGAGGGTTAGAGATGCACACACATAGAGCTGGGTGCCAATAGGGCTATGCAAAAAGAACTTGTAACCCTAAGATAGCACTATGTTTCTGAAAAAAGCAGATTCATGGTGAAAATAAACTTTCTCTTTTTTTTTTTCACAGTTCTAACATAACATTCCATTCAGTGTAACTGGAAGTACATTACCTTTGCCTTCCTAAAATCTAAATCCATATGCTATCTGCAAAATACTAAAATCATTTTAATCCCTAATATAATTCAATGTCATGTAGCTCAATGGGAACTAAGAGTTTTCATTTTTAGTCTATCATTTGTTCACCATACAGTCTTAGTTAAATCACTAACCTCTCAAAATCTCAATTCACATATTTATACATGCAATGATGAACAATGTTGCCAGGATCAATAACCAAAGTAATATTTACATGTGTATACTACCTTTCAATGGTACAATATAATTGTGAACCTGATAGGTAGCTTTTTTGGTATCCTTTTCCTCCTGAACAATAGGGACCCTGGGGGTTGAGTTGTGCATTTTTGACATAGGGAATGCAAACCAGAGTCAACACCACCAGTAAAAAAAAAAAAAAAAAAAAAGGGCCGGTGAGATGGCTCAGCGGCTTAAGCGCCTGCCCGGCAAGCGCAAGGGCCCGAGTTCGACTCCCGGATCCCACATACGAAAAAGGGGCCGGTGATATCGCTCAGCGGCACGGGCGCCTGCTGGCGCGTGAGGTCCTGAGGTCGACCCCCCGGTACCCACAAAAAAAAAAAAAAAAAAAAAAAACACACAAAAAAACGAGCTTTGCTTTCTTCACCACAAGTACTCAAGAATGTGTGTGCGTTGTAATTTAGATGAGCACAGACTTTTCTTCAAACCCTTGGTGACTACCATAAAAGGATGTTGAGCTGAGCACTTTCATCTCACTATGATCTAGCTTAGCTGCAAGGCCACTGACCTGAGAGTCAGGGGTTCTAGGTTCTCATTACATTCCATGAATTAATAGCTACTAGAATAATTAATAGTGACTAGAAGCAAGTTACTTGTCCATCAAGTCTTTAGGTTTCCTATCAGCAGAATGAGGGGTACTGGTAGTAGTTGCTTTATAAGGAGGTTATAAGGATTAATTGAGAAAATGCATGTAAAACATTATAGTACCAATTCGATAGTTGGAACTCAAGATGATATTGGCATGATGCTGATGAACCCTTCTTTGTTTTCTCTCTCCCTCCTTCACCTATCCACATCTATTTCTGACTTTAAAATCATGGGTAAAGTATAAGTCCTATAAGTACGCTTTCTTGATTGTTAATTTGTCATGATTTCTATGTGGCATTCTTCTACATCTATGTATAGGGTTTATATTGTGTCGGTTTGCATTTTTTCAATTTTTTAAAAATTCGGAATGTAGGAGTTGATAATTGTTAAGATCCTTCAACTTCAGAGATTCCTTTGTTCTGAGTTTGTGTCCTGGGTACAACCTTTTCAGATTCCTGAGCACATAACCATTTGCCAGTGGATCTGTAATGAGTGCCGTATTCAAGTTAACAGATGGTATGCTGTGCTTGCTTTGAGGGGTAATTGCTCTTTCATCTTAATTTCCTCCCTTTGGCATTTTTTCCTTGGAAGCTGCTCAATGGCAATGTCATAAAGCTTGGGGTGAAAATCAAGCTGAAATAGCAGGCTACTTGTCTACCTAAAAAATCGAGTTAAACTAAGAACTAGTGAAGTTCACCAAGGGAGGGGCTTTTAAACTTACTATTAAGGACCAAATAAGTCTTAAGGGTACAATGGACTTAAATGTCAGCTCATTTCTCATTTCCTAAATAAGGTGGCTGTTCCTGGTTGATAACTGTCTCTTCCTCCTTGGAAAACATATTAAAACTCTCACAGTTCATCTGTTCTTAAACTCTAAAACTCTAAGCCAAATAGCCTTTGTTCTATGGGGCCAGTTGTAAACTGCTAATTTAAACTAAATTCTCTTCCTTCCTCTTCCCTACCACTTACACACATTTTCCTTGATGCTGTTTATTTAATTTTTCTTTCAACACTCTCATTTTCAACTAAGCTTACTTATACCCTCTTTCTTTTTAGAGAGAACTTCTCATTCATTATTAGGTTTTTATAGAGAACAGAGATGTTTCCAATGAGATCGAATGAACATTTCTGTTTAGTTGTCATGGTTTAGTCTTTTTTGGGACTTGAACTCAGGACTTTTCCATTGAGCTACATGCCTCCAACCTGTGTTTTAAATTTTAAGACAGGGTCTTGCTAAGCTACTGAGCTGCCCAGGCTGGGCTCAAAACTTATGATCTTCCAGCCTAAGCATCCCAGAATGTTGGGATTACAGGTGTGAGCCACCACTCCCAAGTATGGTTGAGTCTTTTTTTTTGGTACCTGGAATCAAACTCAGGACCTTGGACTTGCCAGGCAGGTGCTTGTGCTGCTAAGCTATATCCCTGGCCCCACGGTTGAGTCTTTATTGAAGATTTTATAGCTTTTCTTTACGTGGTACAGTTGTCTTCTTTACTACTTTTTCCTTCTTTTCACACAGCTCATAGCATGCTACACTGAATAGAAGATATCCTCAATGAACAAGTGTTGATTGGTTCATTTCTCTGCACACTATCAAACAACAGATGCCATCCACTCATGTTTGCTCTCAGGGTAGATCTCACCCACTCCATTTGCCACATGCTGCAGGTGACATAATTTACTGTAAGATGGGGGCACAGATCAGAAGAAAGCTTGTGTTTCCTCAAAATATTATATGACTCCAGGGCATTGTTATTTTTCTTCTTGACTATTGGATAAGCAAAAAATTTTCATTGTTTTTATGAAAGGGCTACCTCCTCGAGTTTGGAAGAGATGTTTCCTAGGGAAATTGCAGCAGAACATAGCAGTGAAACCAGAGAGATCAGGGGATCAGAAGCATTACTGTGAGATGGAAGGCAATTACTGGTGTGCCTAACTACCCCAAGGGGCGTCTTTGATAGTACCAGGTGTGTCTATTGCATTGCTACCTGTATAGATACTGTCCTTTCACTTTGTTTCTTAAATTTTATACTTTAAGTTGGCCTGCTTTGTTATTTGTGTCACTGGCATGTCTGTTGACCATAACAGGCCAGCTGAATCATAGTTTGAGTCCTCATGTCCTTCTCCAACTTTACTGGTTTCTTGTTCATTTTGGTGTTTAAACCTTTTACTTTCAAAAAAAAGCCTGATTAAATTCAGTTCTTTAGCTTCCATTCTCCTTATCATTTCCTCTGATCTGGGTTGTTTTGAATTGAATATTTTTGTTAAATGTCAAACATTTTATCAGATAGTTCCATTCTTTTTGACTTATTAGACTACAAGTTTGCTGAG
Organism: Erethizon dorsatum; assembly: GCA_028451465.1. NCBI lineage: Eukaryota > Metazoa > Chordata > Mammalia > Rodentia > Erethizontidae > Erethizon > Erethizon dorsatum. The sequence continues at coordinate 84,930,608 of CM051842.1, read as the reverse complement.
GCCTAGTCAATACTAGACTGACTCTTTTTTGTGGCACATCACGTGTGAGTGTTTTGGACGAGGTCATTTATCAATGATGATCTAAAACAAATATTTAAATATTTTCCACATTGTTGAAATATACTGTGATCACCCTTAACTTCTCAGTAGTTATTGTTTCCTTTTGTGTTACAGCTTGTGTCTAAATGTTCCCCCAAACCCTCATGCAGTCAAAGGTGGAGCTTTTCATAGGTGGCTGGATCTAGAGTGTGTGGTGGTGGGATCAAGGGTGTGTGATTAGTAAATCAGTTCACTGATTGGTTTAGCACAGTTCTGGCTAGGATTAAGGGTGTGAGTGCTACATCTGCCCTAGGCCAGGTAGCCTGCATACAATATAAGGGACAGAAAGAGGTTTGTCTTCCCCTCCCCTGTTGCTTTTGCTGTCTTCTGCCCACCATGAACTGTTCTCTGTGAAGCCACCCTGCCTTGGAGCCAGCTGATTATGGACTGAAACTTCTACAAACTGTGAGCTAAATAAAACTTCCCTCCCTTAATTGTGGGTGTTGGGTATTTTGTCTCAGCCAGGAGAAAATAACTAAGACATATTGGAATTTTTCTTGTTCTTGGAGGGGTAAATGCCCTGATCAAGCATCTGGATTGAAGTCCTGAATCTGTCACTAACTCTGTATGTTCTTAAGCATCTTACTTCTCCTCTGTGGGCCCTAGTTTCTTCATCTGTATTGAGGGGATTGAACTGGAGTGATTTATAGGGGCATTTTACTCTACTAGTATGGCAAGATTTTGGGGGAAATGGAAGGCCTTCTCGCTGAATTTTCCTCTGTATTTCTAAAGAACAAAGCAGGGTGATAAATCTGATACTAATCTATGAGGCTTTGGGTTGTAAAAATCTTTACATCATTGCAAGGGAAATGTGGATTAAAAAAATTGGTGAAGCTAGCTTGCATTAAACATTCTCAGCTTCTTCCTCTTTGGCTTTTGTTTGGATATATTTAACTTAACTCTGCTTTCAAGTGGGTGTATTATGTGGAAATGGACCTCTTTTCCTTGTACACCCAATTCATGTTCTCATCTTCTTTTTCCTTTTCTGAATCATCTATTTCTGAATAGTTTGCAATTTTCAACTTAATGAGGTCTTTCCCATAAGTGAAGAACACAGCTGTTTCCTCTTTGATGCTTTGGCAGCTGCCTGTACCTTGCCCAAAATGGAATGGTTAGCTCTTTCTTTTGAGTGCTTGTTTGAAGGTTCTAGCAGGGGCGCACAGCTATATATATACCCATGACCGAGGAAACGGCCCTCTTCTATCATGGTTGGTCATCCTCTTCGACTCAGCACAGCTCTTTCTTTTGATTTATTCCGTGGTTTTTAGTTCAGGACTACTAGCCCATTTCCTGGGATAGAACTACAAATACCATGGCCAGAACTGCTCCAATTTGCCATTGGGATCTCTCAATCTTTTGCGGGTTTAATTCATGAGTAGGAGTTGTCAATATTTCAGAGCCCTATTTACCTTATTATCTTCAGTAATTCCATTGTTTAGCCTTTTGAGATGCTGGTCTATGATAAGAACCTGGCCTAGTGTTCTTGATGTGGTTTTTAGAAGAAATAGAGGACAAGAAGTCCTAAATGTATTTTGTCCTTGAATTAAGTGGCCCTCATATGTCACAGATTCTCTACTTTGATTTGTAAAAGGCCCTCTTGCCCATTCATCCTTCTGTTTTTAGTTTTATGTACCTGTGATTAAGAAAATGATTGTTCTTTTAGCTAGAGGCATTGACTTTACCCGCATGCCCCCGGCCTTTAATTTTATGATTATACTTCCATTGCTAATTTTTGGGATTTCCTCATATCATACCTCTCCCTTATATTTACAATATAAGTCAGCTTCTTCACTCCATTTCTTGTTTCACATTATACTCCCTGTTAATCAACCAAAAGCATTCTGTACTGTCAGTTTAGCACTGCCTTTCCAAATATATTAGCCTCTTTTTGCTTCCCTGCCATAAGTACTTCATTCACTTTAATTCCACATACTTAGCATATTAGGCATCTTGTCAGTTTTTCCTGCCTGAGATCTATTTTTTTAAATATGAATGTATTCTGAATATGTGTGCATGTGTGTGTGTGTGTTTTCCCCCTGAAATGACAAGATCTGTAACAGAATCAAAATTAGCTCCATGATTATGAGGAAAATAAAGTACAGAATGAAATAGCCTTTCTAACTTTCTCAGAAGCTATATGCAAGGACCAGCCCTTAGCACAATTGTGTATACAGTGCTATATCTATTTGCCTGCAGCTTCACTCCATTAGGGAGCACAGATATCCAATGCTATTTTTGGGTTTTCTTAGTTTCCCTCCCTATTAGCCCTTCTACTCAGGGTCCTGCATTCCTAGACTTTCTTTGTTTGTTTCCTACTTCCTGCATAAAAGCATTTTGTTTCCCCCAGGTACTGATTGTTTCACGGGACTTGTTAAACATACTGTTCTCTATTTCCAAACAGCATTTGCATCCTAATGTAATGGTAATTCAAAAGAATAATGAATAGTGGCATTTGTGTCACTAGCACAGCCTGATGGGGTAGTGTCTTTAAGATGAGGTCTTTTCCAGCATCCTTTCCTTCATATCTTACCAGTAGTTGGTCTAAGGTTAAGGCTAGCTTGGACTCCATCTATCTTAAAGAGTTATAGCTGTCTGATGGCTATGAATACGTAATATGGACTGAATTCTTCATTTGCCAGGCACTTTTTATCTTGGTTTACATGGATTTTCTCTTTTAATCATCCCAATTTTCCCATGAGGTCAGTAAATGCTATTAGTTGTATCCCACGTTTGGAATCAAAACCAACAAGTCACAGAGAGTAGCTTTCACAAGACAGGGCAGTCTGTCGCTCCAGATTCTGAGTCCTGGACCCTTTACTATACTGCCTTTACAAGAAGGCTACTGCCCTGTGCACATGTACACTTTACTGAGATATGCTGTCTGCAGATGTGCCACATTAGGGTAAGCTTTTGGTAAGGAGCAGATGCAGTCTTGAATTGTTCCAGTATATCTGCCTTACGCTTCATTCTTTAGGGAGAGGAGCTTGTTTTTGGATGCAAGCTGCAGCAGAAAGTTTTGCTTTTGCATTTTTGCACCCCTAAAGTAAGTTAGTAATGTTAGAACCATTCTCTGCCAGCCCCTATGGCATTAGGTTCTTAGTAGGGATGACTGCCAAATACTGTACCTAAGATCATCTTTTCGTTACTTTAGGAGCTGATGAAGTTGTGGGGAGGGCTCTCCTTGGTGTTGGTGAGCAGAAATATGACAGATTTAAAGCAGAGGTTTTGAGAAGAGGAGAGAGCACACTTAGCCACACTCTCAAGGGCCAGAACATCTAGAAACCTTGCATTGCTTGGATAGTATATGTATCTTCAATATAAGTTATTTTTAAGGTAGTGGTGCAATAAATTGTTTTCCAAGGTGGATGGCTGTATGTCCCTTTATTACTGTTTTTCCTTCTGGAATGAGCCTTTATTGGATGCTGCTTATTTGCTAGCATACAGAAAGCTTCACACCTGAGGTATGCTGCATTCATGGTTATGAACATTCTGTTCAGAAGGGGAGCATTCACTCTCTTTCATGGTAGCCCTTACCCTGGCACTGAGAATTTAATACATTCATTTATTCTTCTTTCAATAAATAGGATTAAACTCAGATGAAGCAGGGAGCAGTCTTAGTCTTCTTTGTATAGTTTTCAGGGTTTGCACAGTTCCAGCTGTGTAAATATGATTGTAGATTTTAGACATTATCTAGTGGGGGAAGATTGCAATTTGGGAGAGGCACATCATGGCTGGGATAGAGTCATACATTCTTCTACCAACTTAAGTCCATACCCTGCAGGGTAGGTTCGCTCAGCTCCTAGAGTTGGAAGTAAAGATGAAGCAGCTGGATTTAATTATACCATGTTATAGCTTCTTATCACGAAGGAGAGTACTAGGCAAAGGTTAGGAAAATATAAAATCATATCCTCAATGGTCCTCCAGTTACGACAGTAGGAAGCAAAGAAATGTAAGGTATTGGACAAAAGAAGGAAGCCTAAAATATTAAATGTGACAAGAAAAAATCCAGTAAAATGTCTGTTACAACTGTAGCTGCATTTATCCTTCATTTTATTTTCTCTGTGGTCACTGGAAGCAAGGGCAAAGACTTAATGGGTTGGTTAGAAAAAATTATTGTTCTACATGATATCTGGATTCAGTTCTTGTGATTTGTTTAAATAGCAGCTAAAGACTTCTAATATGTGAATACTATTATTATGGAAGTAAATATGATTTCTCTATAATTAATACAAATTATTATGGATCATCCAATTGTTTGGTCCCCACCCACAATTATGTACAAATTTGGCTCCTGTCAGTTTAGTAGTCTAGCATCTAGTAATTGTTTTGTCATCTAAAGAGGGACATGGGCATTAATATTCTTGAGCTCCAAAGTATGTGATTTCTGATAAGATAGCAGGCTTTTTTTTTGATGCCCCAGATTCTCCAGGTTATTCTTGGGGGGGGGCAGTAATTGATAGTTAGCATAAAGGCAGTTGTTTTTTTACTAGATGTGAATGTCAGGACATGGTTCTGATTGAGGAAGAAAACAAAACATTACCTGTTCAATGCACTGAGGCATTATTGCATTTAGGAATATTCCAGTCGATGATATTCATTCCCAATACAATTGGCTGTTGAAAAAGTATACGCAGAGCACGTCATCTCAAATCAGTGTCTCTGAGACACAATATTCTTTTATAGGATGGTAAACTCTGGATTGAGGAAAAAAAACCTAAGTTGAGTTTGAATCACATTAAAAGTATTCAAAAGTAGAAAAGGGAAGTAAATTTAATAAATTAGCATTGATGCAATATTGTAGTGTTAGGGAGATAAGAGACTCATGGAAGAATTCAACACTATGATGTGTACACATGCATTTCTTTATTTACTAGCTCTGGGCACCTGAAGAGGAAGAAACATGCTTTCAGAGTACCATCAGAACATATTCAACTGGGGTGGGTAGGTCCTGTCAAGTATTTCCCATTCAGTGTACCTGGAACTTGAGAATGTTAGTGCCTATTAGTGCTGTGTTGACTGTTGTAATTATAACACGTGCAGAGCATCCAAGGATACACAGTTTGTGCATGTTTGTCTGAATCCTATAGTGTGAGCATTAAGGATGCCATAATGACATTGGCATTCCTGCAACTAAAAAGGAAACACATTTGGCTAGTACTTCATCCACAGTCACTTACACTTAAGCTATTGATAGTTGATTGGGATCTGTAAACTGCTAGGCTTGTGTCATGGTAATTATAAGCTTATTTGATGGGCAGAACAGACAAGGAAGGTGTAGATTTTGGCGAACTGTGCTTCCCATTAGTTAGGCTGACTGATACTCGAGACTCCAATTCATCAAGATAGAGCTTAACTACTCTAGGCTTTGGCTGGTGGCCCAATGCTCTTGATATGAAGGACAAGAGAGGACTAGTGTTACATTAGGCTTTCAGTTTCCATTGAACAAATAGTTAAATGGTATACTGAAGACCTTGTTTTTTGGCAGTTACAAAATTTATGGCAGCTTTTTAGAATATGAGAGTTTTAAGATTTAAAATTTTGGGCCAGTGAGATGGCTCAGCAGCTTAAGCGCCTGCCCGGCAAGCGTGAGGGCCCGAGTTCGACTCCCGGAACCCACATACGAAAAAGGGGCCGGTGATATCGCTCAGTGGCATGGGCGCCTGCTGGTGCGCGAGGTCCTGAGGTCGACCCCCCGGTACCCACAAAAAAAAAAAGATTTAAAATTTTATTCAATAGTACATGTTACATATTCACTCTCCTCATAGGGAATGTAAGCTATTTTATAGGGTATATGACCCTATATTTCATAAATTACACAGTTAATACTCCTCTCCTCAAGCTTTTCTTTTAAGGGTGCTGCTAAGGACATCCCAGACACAACTGTTTCTAATAATATGAGGAGCCACATGGAACTGCCAGGCTTACTCAGAAAGTTTTTTGGTGAGAAGGAGGAAATGCCCCAGAGAACAGGCCTTTTCCATATCAGTTGATTTTCTGTGGGAGTTGGCCATTGTTCTTGTCTTTGATTACCTCCCTGTATCTTCCTTGGAGGTATAACTTTCTAGGCAGAAAGATTTTCTGTGATGAAGAAAGCCCACATAACTGAAGGAAGAGAGACAAGGACTGTACAGAACAGGAAGATGAAAGAGTACTTTAGTCGTGGTAGAGATGAGCTGAATGCTATGAAATGGAGACAAGGGAGATGAGAGGAAAAGAGGAATGGGAATAAATTCATAAAAGTCCTTATTATTTATAAGTTAGTAAAAAGTTTTCTTGAGCAGAGAAACCTTCCTTTATGCAACATTGTGAATAAGTTGGAATTTTGTAAAGGTAATTCATATGCTGAGGGAGCTGACAACAGGCAGTTCATGGATTATCTTATCTAGTACATAATCAGTCTGCTATTCCCCTACCCCAGACAACTTTCAGGATATGGTCAGGAGAAAATAAATAGAACTGATAGAAGATTTCCTCTGAGGAGAATTCAAGAGCTTCCTTAAACAAGGGAAGTGTGAGTGTCCCCTTTCACTTTCTGATCAATGTTTCTGAGAGCTACCTTGAAAATTTTCTGGCTTCTTCAAAGTTCCCAGGTAATTTCTGCCACTTTGTAAGATTATGATTAGTTGTACTTTTTAAAATTAAAGTTGTTTGTGCTAAAAATATCATCTGGGTAGTCTGTCTAGTTGGGTGGTACAGGAGAAACATAAGCTCTTGTATCAATCTTTATTTCCTCTCTAAACACTCATGACCAGAAGGGAAGGCTACTATTAATGGTAATGCAGACCAGAAAAAAAAGCTATTACTTTCAGTCTGTTGAACAGTACAAAAATGCTTTTCAAGCACTGTGTTCAGATGTTTCTTTTTATTAGCCTTCACACAAGGAATTAGATTCATTTCAAACAGTTCATTTTCCATCTTTTGTGTCCGTAAAATCATTACTCATGAGTGGTTTCTTTGTTGAAATACCACCAAACTCCTATATTAGAATGGACAACAGGGTGTTAAAAGCATAAACTTTTCAGTTTGCATAAACTCTGGCTGAAGAGAAACAAAGATTCTTCAGGAGGAGAAAATCATTTGTCAATGTCTTTGTTAGTATCCTATAAGCATTTTATCCAGGAAGCTATGTCAGCATTGCAATTCCGTGTGGACTCTGTGTGTGTGTGTGTGTGTGTGTGTGTGTGTGTGTGATTAACAGAGAGCTCTTTGAACACTAGCAGGAGGTTTTGAAATATCATTCTGCATCTGTCCTACTCTCTTCATTCCAATGCCTTTCTACCTCTCTGCCCTCTCTCCCAGAGCCATTAGGATAAAGGATTTTTGCCATGTCTTAATATATGAGCAAACGATAATCCTTAGCTCTTCAGCTAGGCACAATTTGCATTTTGCCAAAACTGATTATTTTATCTGCATTTTTAATAAGGCAGATTATTTTCTGTTCACTAAATGATAAAAGCAATGAAAAAAGATTGCTAAGTGGAATTAAGGGGATAAGAAACCTTTGGGGCCAAAGAAGCTTTTTCTTTAATTAATAATTTCAATTTACTCTTAAGAATAATTTTATGATAGACTCCAACATCTAATATTGAACAAGTATGCACCCTCTTTCATGTAGCTGCCAAATTGGAATCTCAGAGAATGGAAATCATTCAAGCTTCAGTGAAGCTTCAAATGTTCAAACACTCAGTGCTGTCTGGTTTTCTGTACACAGAACAAGATTCCTTAAGTCTTCTGTCACAGTGTGGCATTTGTTCATTAGCTCCACATTTCACAGACCCAGTCATGAGAGATTGGAATTTTAACCAACAAGAAGCAAATGCAATAAAATTAGAGTTAAGGAGATGCAATGTTTTGGAAAAAGAGATTATTCCAAGGATGTAAAGATACATTATCTACAGATGGACATAGTATTTAAATTTATCAGCTGTTTTTCAGTAATCTTTTGATTTGTTCCATTATTTTAATTTGTTAATAAAAATGAATATTAATGATGGTAAGGACTAATGGTAGTGGTGGTGATGAGTGTGTGTGTGTGTGTGTGTGTGTGTATTGTGGCCATGACCCATGCTTATTAGGCACCCTACATAGATTTTTCTAGAGCTGTGTCAGAGTAGCTTAACTCAGGTCATTTTAATCAGAAAATATTTTGCTACTCCTATAAGCAAAAGTTTGATCCAACCCAGAAAAAGCCCTCTCTGCTGTGGCCCAAATAGATTTGAAGACTTCCCTGATGCTTAACACAGAACAGCTGTCCTCTCCATCAAAAAAGAATCAGGCAAGTAGGAGGCCAGGGGGCCATACTGGAACATCCATGTGCTAATGGTGTAAAGGATTATTTATTTCTAATAAGTGCATTGGGACAAATGTAGGGTGACTTCAAATTACCAAGGTTCTTCAAAGAATATGTTAATTGGCTTTTCTTCTGAATTTGTGTAATTTTTTTGAGGCCACACTCTGATACAGCTTGCTTTCTCCTACTGGAATGCTTAAATGGACAACTGAAAAAGAACAGTTCTATGTAATTTTAATGAAAAGAGCAAAGAGTGAAACTGAATATTATCCATGAAAGAGAATGATAAATAAATAGAGAAGGTGGCATTTGATCCCTTTAATTTTACTGTTTATTATTAATAGTTATTATTCACAAATTCTGGCCCAAATGTTACAGCTGCATCCCCAGTGACACATTTGCATTTTATTTTAATTGATTTCTGCCTGGTTTTGCAAACAAGGATTTAATGGGTTGTGCTGTCTTTCCCTATCCCTCATTGCTATAGCTATTCCTTTCCCTATACTAGTTTGTATAACTTTCATCATTGTATTAGTCATTCTCCCATCGCTGGGACAGCATCCCCAGTACCTGCAACTCAAAGGAGGAGAGGTTTATTATGCTCACAGGTTTCAGTGGGCTTATTCCAAAGTTGGCTGGTTCCAAGACAGAAACAGCATGGTGGAAAGACTGCAGACTACAAGTGCTCATCCCATGGCAGCTAGGAAGCAGAGAGAGAGTAGAGGGGCTAAGGACAAGAATATACTGTTGCAGGTCCCATCTCTATTGATCTGCCCCTTCCAATAAGGCCCAACCTCCAAACACATGAGACTTTTGAGGAATGTTTCAGATTTAAACCATAGCAATCATCTTCATTTCCATCACCCATTTAGTAGCTCTTCCACCTGAGATATCTACCCCCTCCTGAAAAAAATATTTTTAATGTGGAAAAGTAATATTTGAAAGCTTTCCCTTGAATAGATTGCCCTAAGGCAATCAATTTACTTTTAATTTGTCTGGAACTAAGCTTTTCTGTGTTGTAATGAAGAAGGATTAAAACTGCTATAAAATGCATTGGCTTGCAGGAAGATATGTGAAATTATTTTTAAAAATGACTGTTCTGTTTGCTGTACCCAGAAGTAGTGTCGTCATACAACAGCATTCGGGATGGTGGCTGAAGTTACACTGAAACATCAAGACCTTTCTACCAGGCTTCTGTTAGTAGCAAATAGCCCATCCTAGGTAGCTAATAGACATTAATTCTCCTAACATTCCCATTTGATTCCAGTGACTGTTTCTGGTGATTACTTTTCATCTGATAACAAGACACACTTTCCCTTTGAATCATTGGAAAAATATGGTGATTGGTTTATATGACATTTAATTTTTCAAATGAGGAAGAAGTGACTGGAGAATTATTAATGCTCTTTTCTTTTCTTTTTTTTCCTTTTCTTTTCTTTCTTTTCTTCTGTTCTTTTTTGTGGCACTGGGGATTGAATCCAGGTCCTTGTACATGCTAGGCCAGTGCAATATCACTGAGCTACACCCCCAGCCCACTAATGCTATTTTTGGCCTTTCCCACCCAGTCCCACAAACATGCTGGCATTCAAAGAGTTCTAAGGAATCTAGAAGTTACAGTTGCAATGTTTTTTCATTGACTCATGTCTAGTCTTTCTGTTCTACAAAACTGAGTATCCAGGAGGTATCAGTTCATATTAAGGAGATCACCACATTTTCTCTCCAATATTAAATGTTCATTTAAAAAGAGAAGGATTTTCTCCTACTCTTGTTTTCTGTACCAACATTATTTGTACTGCCCTTGCTACATGTTCTCTCAGACACCCAGGCATCATAAATGTGGTTGTTTCCCAAGCTGATGATGTGTTTATTTTCTAAGAAAGAGTGAAACCAAGTTGGAGATAACTTTATGTTCAGAGCTACTTGTAAGCATGATCCAAAACACTGTCTTCCCAGTAGCATAACTATCTGTAGAAATGGTCTGACTGTTTTTAATCTACACAAAGTCAAACAAGTGGTCCAAACTCTGCAGAGAGCTGACTAGGTGTTATAGGTGCCCCACTGAAAAGGCTAAGGAACTTAATTATGTGAGGATCTTAGGATAAAACTTTTGAAAACTGTCTCAGATTGCTCAAAAGTTACAGCATTTCAGTGTTTCTCCTTTTAGGGAATAGTTCAATGGTCCTCTGTGTCATCTCATATTTTACTTATAAAGATGCTTTTTCAAATGATTTGTAAGCATCTAAATGAAGTCCAGCACTTTGTCACATGATTTTCTCCATCACAGAAGCCAAAATACAAGTTTCCAGTCTAGTCAATGTCTGCTTATCTCAGTCACTGTCAGCACCTCTTATTTTTCAGTTTAAATTTTCCAGGCAGCCTTTTGCTTCATTTCCTTGCCCCCCATGCATCAGCACAAATGATTTATACTTATGCCCATCTTGAAATCTCTTCTTTATGGATTGAATTGAATCAAGCCCCAGTACAAAAATGAAAACTCCAGGAACTATTGTGATTGTCCAAATTGCAACTTAGATTGTATGACTGTACGAGCCACACTATCATCTGTCATAAATATTAAATTCTCAAGCACTTATACTTCAATGTTTTACCTTTGTCTCTTCAACCAGCTCAGCACTAAAGATCCCATTGAAGATAATTCAATTGCTTTGAATTCTGAAAGGGGCATCTTTTTAATCTATTTTCATGTTGCACTGTGAGTAAGTGAATTTCAGGTGCATAGACTGTGAATTAGGAGAGAGGCCAAATATTGGGTGGCACTGCTAACTAATGGTGATCTATCAAATGGTTTAGGACAAGTTTGGGGTTCATCAATCTTTTCAGCCACACTCCCTATCTCAAGCTTAAACTAAATGTTAAAGAATTTCTGCTGTTTAGTCAGTCATCCAACAAATGTCAAGCAATGCTTATAAAGCCTTGCCTTTTTCTCTGTCTTCTCTCTTTTGGCAATATCTCTTTGCTGGTTTTAGAAACTTTGTCTCCACACCTTTTCCCTGCCTCTTGCCCTTCCTGAAAAATTTCCACCAGGCATATCTAATTTTTCTTATTCTATAAAACTTTCATTTTTGGTTCCACTTTACCATGGACTCTGCTAAATGACCAAAGAAAATCTGATGATCTTGGCTTAGTAATGGATCCTTTTATTTTTATAGACATTTCTTAATGTATTATAGACAAATGAGAAGGTAGACTTTTTCTGTATGTTACAAAGGCTGGATTTTGTATGACAATTTTTATTATCTGTCAAGTAATACTACGTGAGCACTTCAAATGTCCATCAGAGTTCTGGTATCCTACCCCTCCTGCCTGCTGTCTTTCAGAGCATACTGCTATGGAAATGGCTGCTTCATTATCAGGACACTAGGGGAGAGCAGATACAATTTAAAGCATGCAGTATATGCAGGTATGGAAATGTCAAAGTGAAACTTATTAATTTGTACAATTCATATGAGCTAGTATTTATGGTAAATGAAGAAAGCGTCAGGGAGGAAGAAAAATACTGAGAAAAAGGGAAGAAGGGAGTGAGAAAGCTATGTGTCTGTTTATAGTATCATGTGTGATGTACTTTTCATCATAATTAGACTGGCTACAGGAGAGTTTGGTGTCTCAGCCTTCATTGGTGTTCCTTTGAATGTTTTAGAGATTGGATTTCATTTTTTACTGGCTAAAATTTCACTTTAGGGAGTGAGTATAAACCCTTCCCTCCAACATCACAACAGCCTGGGAGGGCTGTGGGGCTTAGTCATTAATCCATTGTTGAATTTTTGCTAAATGGTTAAGAGATATCTTCCAAATGGTTATATATTGCAACTCTTGAGCAATCTGAGACAGTTTTCAAAAGTTTTATCCTAAGATCCTCACATAATTAAGTTCCTTAGCCTTTTCAGTGGGGCACCTATAACACCTAGTCAGCTCTCTGCAGAGTTTGGACCACTTGTTTGACTTTGTGTAGATTAAAAACAGTCAGACCATTTCACACCTTCTACAGATAGTTATGCTACTGGGAAGACAGTGTTTTGGATCATGCTTACAAGTAGCTCTTTATGTTGGCTTCACTCTTTCTTAAAAGATAAGCACATCATCAGCCTGGGAAACAACCACATTTATGATGCCTGGGTGTCTGAGAGACCACGTAACAAGGGCAGTACAAATAAGGTATGTATCCCAAAGAAGCCTAGTTATTAAGATGTCAACCAGATCACAAGCAGGATTGAATGTGTGAAGCCTCGGTAGTGTTTCCTGATCTATTCTCTTTTATCTTTCCTTTATTCTTTCTTTCCTCCCTTTTTCATTGAGTACATTGCTGCTCTGCTTGATGGTTATGTTACAAAACCAGAATAAATGGCCTTTCTCCTGAATCCGAAGGCCTTAAAATGCTTTTAAGAGCTCTTTCCTGGATAATTCTTTCTTTTTGTAATTCCTTAGTATATTAGATTACAGAAATAATATTGCCACTTTTATTTTAATTAGTTTTGGCAGAAAAAGCACCTGCAGTAGGTCTAAAAGGCTCAGTAGAAGTCATATATTAGCTTACATGTTATAGGAATTAACTTTTTTGATGTCAAGAAACAATACTTGATATTTGAACAACACATTCGGGTTTCACAGACTAGATTTTTCTGTTTATTGTTGTTAATTCATCACAATATGAGCCATGTTAACTCTTGTTTAGATATAAAACTTCCGGGTAGAAGTAAATGTATTTTCAACTGGACATCAGGCCATACTAGATCTCTTAAAAAATCTGCATATAGTGCACAGAAAACCACCTCGAGGCACTTGACACTTGACTACTGTTTTAAGTTCTACATTTATTTTATTGCCTCTGACAAAGCAACTGTCTTACTTTTTTCATTGCTGAGACAAAATCCCAAACACCCAAAGTTAAGGAAGGAAGGCTTTATTGTAGCTCACAGTTTATAAAGGTTTCAGTCCATATTTGGCAGACTCCAGGCTGGGTGGCATGGCAGAGGGACATCACAGAGGAGAAAGAGTTCATGGTAAAGCAGGGCAGACAGAAGTCAGCAAGCAGCAAGTGACAAGCCATAAGCAGCAACCCTCTTTTTGTCCCATATATCCTATCTAGGCTTAATCCTAGCATCGCACCATGAATCGATCCCAGCATCACATCCTTGATCCTAGCATCACACACCCTCCGAAAAGCCTCACCTATGACCACATGAGGCTTTGTGGGGACATATAGATATAAGCAGCATAGTTTACTTTGTAGTTTTCTATATTCTTTCTACTAGATAATATACATGGAGTGATCAAAATATATGGTGAAAAAAGTATTACAGTAAAAGACACATCTCCATTAATTCCCCTTAAAATACTCCCTATTGCTTTCAACATATATCCAATTGTTTTTGCCAATTTTAGCTATTTTAAAAGTTTTTTTAATGTGTGCTTGTAATACATAATAAATATATGCATTTAGTAAATTTGTGCATATACATATCACATTTTGATTATTTTTCCTACCCAATTCCTCCTCCCCCATCCCATCTCACCCTATCCCCCTGTCCTCTTACCATCTCCACAGAGACTGCCTCTCTATTTCCTATCATCTGTCTTTTCTCCACCGTAGGCTGAAGGTGTCTGGGATTGTCCCTCCAGCTTTAACTCTCTTCCCCTAGTCAACATGTCTATTTTTGCGAGAGTACCATGCAGTTTTGTCACTGTAGCTTTCTAATATAACTTGATGCTTCCGACTTTGCTCTTGTAACTCAGTATGGCTTTGGCTTTTCTGGGTCTCTTTTAGTTCCACATGAATTTTAGGATTGATTTTTCTAGTTATGTGAAGATCACTGTAGGTATTTTGTTTTTGGATTGCATTAAATCTATGGGCCATTTTGACATTATTGATTCTGCCTATCTAGAACAAGGTATATTTTCCCATTTTCTAATTTCCTTTTCTGTATCTTTTTCGAAGTTTCATCATAAAGGACCTTTACTTCCTTGATTAGGTTATATTTAATTTTTTGAAGGTACTATGAATGGGATCATTTTCCTGATTTTATTCTCAGTGGGTCCTGTGTTAATATATAAGAACAGTATTGGTTATTTTTATACTGATTTGGTATTCTGATACTTTATTGAATTTGTTTATTCATTCTAAAATCATTTGGTGGAGATTTTTTTCGTCTTTTATTTTAAAGGATCCTGTCATTTGCAATTAAGGATTGTTTGACTTCTTTCATCCTATATATATCCTTTTTATTTCTTTCTCTTGTCTGCTGGCTCCAGCTAAAATTTACAGCACTATATTGAACAAGGGCGGTGAGAAAAGACACCCCCGTCTTGTTCCTGATTTTAAAGGAAATCCTTTCAGTTTTTCTTCATTAAGTATGATATTGGCAGTGAGTCATTAACGGCTTTTATCCATTTAAACTAAAAACCATTCATATCAATTTTGTCAGGCTTTTTATCAAAACTCGATGTTGGATTTTGTCAAAGGCTTTTTCTCCAACTATTGAGATGATCATGTGATTTTTGTCTTTGCTTCTGTGTATGTGATATATTACATCTATTGATTTATGTGTGTTGATTCATCCTTGTATTGCTGGGATAATGCCTACTTTGTCATGATGTATGATCTTTTTAATGATTTCTTGCATTCTGTTTACTGGTATCTTGTTTAGGATTTTTGCATCTATGGTCATTAAGGAGATAGGTCTTTAGTTTTCTTCCCTTTCTTCTTCTCTCCCCCCCATTCTTTTATGTTAAGTCCTTGTCTGATTTTGGTATTAATGTTAGCTTCCAGGAATGAGTTTGGCAGTGTTACTTCTCTTTCAATTTCATGGAAGACTTTGAGAAGTATTGGTGTGAGATCTTCCCTGAAGATGGATAGAATTCTATGGTGAATTTATCAGGTCCTGGCATTTTCTTAGTTGACAGGATTTTTATTACTGGTTCAATTCATTTCCTGTTATTAGTTTATTCATGGTTTCATGTCTTGTAATTCATATGTGTGTTGTAATTTCTTCATTTTTAGTAGGTTCTCCAATTCATTGGAATATAAGTTTTCAAAACATTTTCTTGTAATCCTCTGGATTTCAGTGGTGTCTCTTGTGATTTCACCTTTTTAATTTGTAATTGCATTGATATGGGCTTTTCTTTGCATTTTGGTAAGTTTGGCTAAGGGTTTATTGATCTTTTTTATTCTTTCAATGAACCAATTGTTTCATTGATCCTTCACATTGTTTCTGTATCAATTTCATTAATTTCTGCTGTGATCTTTATAATTTCATTTCTTCTAGTAGTTTTGGATTTGTACTTTTCTTGCTTTTCTATGACCTTGAGATGCATCAATAGGTTATTTATTGTGATCACTCTATTCTTTTAACGTGTGCATTCACAGCTATAAACTTTCTTCTTAGGACTACTTTCATTGTGTCTCATAGGTTTTGGTATGCTGTATTTCCATTGTTATTTGATTCTAGGAATTTTATTTCTTCTCTGATTTCATCTGAGATTCTTTTTTTTTTTTATGCGGGTACCGGAAGTCGAACTCAGGACCTCGCGCTTGCCAGGCAGGCGCTTATGCCACTGAGCTATATCACTGGCCTTTCATTTTTAATTATGTATTAATCTCTATGTATTTGCATAGTTTCTGTGGTTTCTTTTGCTGTTGACTTCTAGTTTCTTTCCTCTATGATCTAAAAGTATGCAGGGGATTCTTTCAAGTCTTTACTTTTATATAGACATGATTTGTGGGGGAGTGCTGGGGATTGAACACAAGACCTCATGCATGCTAAGCAGGTACTCTACCACTGAGCTACACCTCAGCCCTTATAGACATGTTTTATGGCTTAGGACATGGTTGATTTTTGAAGAAGTTCCATGTGGTACTGAGAAAAATGTAGATTCTGTTTTTTTCAGATGAAATTTTTTATAGATATCTGTTAAGTTCCTTTAATGGTGTTGTTTAACTCTAATATTATTTTGTTGGATTTTTTTTTTTGGTCTGTTTGACCTATTTGTTTTCAAGAGTGGGGTATTGAATTCTGTTGTTATGATTGTATTGGTGTTTATCTGTCCTTATATTTCCAGTAATCTTGTTTTTATTTAGTTGAGAGCACTAACATGTGGTAAATATATGTATTGAAATTGTTAGCTCTTCATATTGAATTGTTCTCTTTACTAATATGTAATGACCTTCTTTGTCTTTTCCGATATATTTTGGCTTGAAGTCCACTTTTTGCTTTGAAAATGGCATCCGTATTGCTAATGCTTTCAGGCTTTGGTTGCTGGGAGGATGATTTTCTAAACTTTTACTTTCAGTCTGTGTTTTGCTTCATGGATGAAGTATGTCTCTTGTAGGCAATATATGGTTGGATTTTGTTTTTTGATCCAATCTATCTGTTGATTGAGGAGTTAAGCTCATTGACACTGAGAGTTATTACTGAAAAGTATGTCTTTTGTACTTACATCTTATACTATCTACCTAGATTTGGAAAATTTTCTTTTCTTTCTTTTTTTTTTTTTTTTTGTGGGTACCAGGGGTCGATCTCAGGACCTCGCGCTTGCCAGGCAGGCACTTACGCCGCTGAGCCATCTCACTGGCCCAAATTTTCTGCTATGATGTCATTGAATAATTCTTTATACCTGTTGAGTCATCTTCTATTTTTC
This sequence comes from Erethizon dorsatum, assembly GCA_028451465.1. Lineage (NCBI taxonomy): Eukaryota > Metazoa > Chordata > Mammalia > Rodentia > Erethizontidae > Erethizon > Erethizon dorsatum. The sequence goes on along the minus strand of CM051842.1, from coordinate 84,913,567 downwards.
TTTATTCTTATAATTCTAAGGTTGTATTTTTGAATAATCTAGCAACTGCTGGACCAGTTTCCATGATGTCTTTTCATTTTTAGGGTATCACTGAGTGCATAATCTCTTACATCAAACTTGCCTTCAAGTTCTGACACTGTACTCACTTTGGTCAAATCTACTACTCATGGTTTCCATTGAACTTTTAATATCCTAAGTTTCTGCTTGATTTCTTTTCAGAATTTCTAATTCTTTACCAAAATGATCATTCATATTGTATTGTCTTGTTTTACTTACTCGACTTCTTTGTTTCTTTTTAAAGTCACTGAACATTCATTTATTCAGCCATTTATCTGTTTATCTAAATCCTATTTAAGCTTACCAAACATCTTATGAATTTGTTTATATGTTTCTTCTCTGATCTCTTCAAACACTTTGACCTATTGGTTTTTCAGCTCTTTGCCTGTGACTTTCTCCACATCAGTTCCTGTGAGATTAGCTTTTGGGGAGTTAAGGGTTTTTAGAGGCATTTTGTTGCCTTACTTTCTTATGTTTCTGTTGTTTTTCTGCTACAGATTGAAGATCAATTAGTATAGAAAAACTCTGTCACTGCCATGCAGATCCTTTTAGTTATATTTTGGATTCCTGTGATGTATTTTTGGGTTTGGTTATTTGAGGGTCCTCTTAGTATCCAACGTTATTTTGCAGGCTTGATTTCTAGCACCACTCAGAGAGGAGAAAACTAACAGCAATAACACTGATGACACGTTTCATTCTGTGATCAGCTGGCTCCCAGGCAGAGATAGCACCACAGAAGGTTATGGCAAAACAAAGCTGCTTAGTTCATGGCCACTGGGAAGCAGAGTAGGGGAAGAGTGCCTGAGCAGAAGGGGTGAGGCACCAGCTTTTGCTACTTTCTAAACAGTTGTGGAAGTCCTGTCATGAGTGTCTTTGGAGGTGTGATTAAAAAAAGTATGGTGAATGTTGCTGCCCAATGCTTTCCAATAGAAAGGCAGGCTTATAAAAACATTACTGTGTGTCCTCATCCATCCCATTCACCCAATCTGGCACAGTACTTCTAGCTCTCCCCTAAAACCAAAATGGCCATGAAAGGTAAACATTTTGTATTGATTTAGGACACTGAGGCATTCACAACAGTACAACTGGACACTCACCAAGAAGGACTTGCAGAACTGCCTCAGAAAGTGATAAAAATGATGGAATAAGTGTATTCATAGTGAGGGGGAATATTTTGAGGGGGATTAATGGCAATGTGTTTTTAATGTAATACATTTTTTAAAAGTAGGCATTCATCATTTTCCACTGTATCTGGTGTATTGATAAAGATTCTTTGTTACTTTTGCACTTTTTTTCTTTCAATTAAGTTAAACTGTTATTATTTGCTCTTTGCCAGATCCTTTGAAACCTAGTTCAGTTTGTAGAGGAGGAAACAAGACAAGTATAATTTTTGCTTATCTAGGGTTTAAAACCTAGCAGAGAATAGAGCCATTAAACAAGTAATCACAAGTGTCATGAATGCTATAAAGAGAGGTGCTATGAGATCTATCCTCCTCTAAAAGATCAAGGAAGGGCTCCTTGAGGCAGTGAAAACAAAAAGTTGGGACTTCAGTGATAATATATCCATCATGAATTGTGTTTGGTTGTTGGTAATAAAGACCCTCTCTCCCACTAAAGAAAATAAATCAATTGCATAAACAGGAAGGAGATTTACTTTTACTCTTACATAAAAGAAGTTCAGATCTGGTGAGCTGGTTCTATATATTCAATATCCCACGGTTCTTATTTCTTTCTTTTCTGCCACCTACAAATGTGGCTTCCATCATCATGGTTGCCACATTGGTAGTAAAATGGATGTTGTGGCTATTCTAGACAGGACAAATCAGGAAGAAAGAAATACAAAACAGTCTCCTGTCTAAGTAAACTTCCTTTTTAAAGAAGTTGCTTAACATCTTGCCTTCAAAACAATTGTTCAGTCTTAGTTACATGGTCATCCATGTGTAAAAAAATAGGCCAAGAAATGTCGATTTTTGATAACTGAACACATTCCATCCCTAATAGACAATGAACTCGGTTTATAATTTAAAAAGACAAATATATTTGGTAGGCAATTAATTATTTCTGCTTCAGATGAGTAGGAGTTGGGTAAGTCAAGGGAGGATACTTCTCAACAATTATGTTTTCTTAATTAGACATATGTGCCTAATTACAAAAGCACTTAACTATTTTTTTTAATTTTGGGGGACTGAACCCAGGGTCTTCACACTGACCTACATCCCAGCCCTTTAATTTTTTTTTTTTTTAATTTGAGACAGGCTCTCAAGTTGCTAAATTGCTCAGACTGGGCTCAAACTTGCAGTCCTCCTGCCTCAGCCTGCTAGAGTACTGGGATTCCAAGCATGTACCATCATGCCTAGCTAGCACTTAACTTTTTCATAATCATTGTCACAATCCCTTCCATTCTCTTTCACAAAAATTAGCCCTGCTTTGGTCATAGTTTGTCTTGTCATGTGCTGATGCAGATTAAGCTAAGTAGATGCATAAGAGTATAGTCTAGGAAGCTTTTCTGATTTATGCATCACTTGTAGGTTGTGTTACTGCTGCTACTTAGAAGTAGCAAACTACTTGAGCTTTCAGGAAATGGAACTCACTTTTACTTTTCCTTTCTCCCTCATTGCCTGCAGATAACTTCTGAAAAGGTAACACATTGCTCTTGTACCTGTAACCTTGAACTATTTTAGTGCTGGAGCTTGGTCTCTGATCATTAGGATCTTTGGGTTAATGCCCCAAGGATCTGAATCACAGTAAAGAACCTCTACCATTATTGAACACATCCATTGTGACTGGACATCTACACAAACCCAACAGAGCCTCTTAGCTCCTCTCTTCCATCAGGAATTAAGAAGTTTTAGCAAAGCCAGAGATGATGCTTTCCCCATCTCTTGTAGTACTTCCTTATCCACCATGACTTTGTTGTTTTTGCCTCATATACCTCCATGCCTTTGCAAGATTGATGTTTTTAAGATTTTATGCAAGGTTTATTTATTTATTGTCAAAGGTTTTGGAATTCTCTCACCAAGATCCCTAATGACAAATTCTGCTTCCCCTCCTGCAAAATAGTTATTATTACTTCTAGATTGAAGAACCTTTACCCTTTCTTCATATTTTTTTCTGTGGCCTAAAATAAATGGATCTGTTTTGAACTAAAGAGTTCTCTGGCCTCAAAATTTGTGTCTGTCTTCCAGATTTATGCACTCTCTTCATATATATTTTTATGTTTTGCAAATCCTGGGTACAATTTTAGAAGCAGGAAAGACCAGTTTTTAAATTCATCAGTCCACTCTATTCGTGTGTATGTATGAGTTAAAAACACCTGTCTTCATTTATCTGTATATCATGATGTGTTTGAATTTCTATAACTATGTGTAAATTTTGGAATCTTACATTTTGCTTTGCTTAAATTTAGGTCAATAATTTTACATTAAAATGTAGCAAAATATAGAATCATAAATAGTTTCATAAGAAGGATCTTAGCAGGGAATTAGTGAATTGTTAGCTGGCTTCTGTTTAAGTAGGAGCCAGCATCTTGAAAGTTTATTTGTCATGATACAAAATGGTTTCTCTCTAGTTTTATAACTTTGTCCCCAGCTGCTATACTACCTGATAGCAGGCACATAATCTTTACTAGTCCTATAAAATTTCAGAAATAGTGTCTTTGCTTTTTAAAATTTTTACATCTGGTGTGTCTTAATTGCTATTTTAATGGGCTTTGTATTGTGAATTTCTCACTTTTAATATAGCACTTAATTTCTTTACTAAGCTGAATTTTCAGTTTCAAAAGTTAATTTATCTGCAACACATTTATGTATGTAGTTTACCTTGTGGTGGGCAGAGATGTTTTTCTTGCCTGTCTATATTAACCATGATTTCTTTCATATGTGAAGTGAGTATAAATACTTTCAAGTTTGGTTGGATTTTATTTTAATTATATTGGTATAAATGCCATGAAGTGTTGTTTGAAACATAAATGATAAATAACTCACTGTCCTTGGTAAGGACTTAAGGAAATATAGGTATTAGATTTAAACCAAAGCTGTGAGTAAATGAATCTCTTAGATTAAAAAAAAAATTCTTTTTCACTTGCATGGGGTAAGAACAGTGCGTATAATAAATTCACATAATCAATCTCAGACTATTGCATATTATTCTAATTCATATGGGGCTGAAGTAGGCTTAGTAAGCTTGGTGTATAAGCTAGACTGATTCCATTCTTAGTGCTAAGTTAGTTTACCTTTTTCTTTTCCCAGACAGCGATTTATTTTTTTCATTTAGGCAAGCACTGTCTTTGTTTAAAAGCTTCTGAGAAGACTGAGTTCCCTACTCCAGTTTTCCTAGATTCAGAAGATCTTGGAAGTGTCTGTCCTTATGGTCTTTGTTCTTTGATTTTGCATGCTGGGAATTCAGGCTTGCTCATGCTGTTCATTTGAGGCAACCTAGTTTAGGGTAAGAGCACTCTACTCAGATTCAGGGAAGCACTTGGATGGGATTATTGTATTGAGTGGTGTTGAAAATAACTGCATCTTACTATTTAACGGTAGTCACTTCATCCTAAAAACTAAAAGAAATAAGAGCTTTATGTTAGGCGTGTTAGGAAGATTTCATCTGATTATAGTTCACCACTGTTTTGCTTTAGAAGTGTGAGCAATTGGCCTGTAATATCAGTCTAAAGATAAGCTAGGATTTCCTCTTCATAGATGGTCATGTGTCGATGGATCCAGTGCCCAAAGATGTTTATGCCTTCATGCCATAATTAGGTACAAAAATGGCAGAGTTCTCATTGCCTTCTGGACATTTTTACTGGCTTCTAGGGATTCTTGGTCTGATGCACAGAAATGGAAGTTAATTATTGAACCATTCCCCGACCTTCACCTCCTTACTCTCTACCCCTAAACAAACACACTAGTTGTTTATAGCTATTAGTTATAAAGTTTTGAGATGGGCTTCAGAAGAGATGGAGAGAAAGATAAATACTTTTGAGAACCTTGAAGGTATGAATTATGTTCTAGAAGTATCTAGATTTAGGGCTACCAAGAATCTAGATTTAAATGAAACTTATTGGGAGTGGATCAACTCTCTCTCTCTCAAAGTATTTGGGTCTGCACAAAGTAAGTTCTTCTTATGTATATCCCAACATGTATCCCATACTTTCATATTTTCTGCCATTCAGGCACTTATGTATGTACATTGAAATGATGGGATATCATATGGTGGCACTGAGAGTTTTCAGGGAAGGGGCAGAGAAACGGCTTTCACAAATCTTTCATTTTGCAAAGGTGGCCTTGCAGCCCTGTTGTGAAACTGTACTAGTCTTTGCAGAATTATTGTCATATTTATCTAGAAGGCACTTTGATGATAAAGGTAAGCAGTTATTGGGTTCCAACTCTGCAAATTCTAAGTGTTTCATTCCCTAGCATTGAAAAGGGGTGTAAAATATTCATCTTAAAGCTAAATTGTGTCCATGTATACAGAAGGGGTCTTATCTTTAGTTGGCTTTTAAAATAACATAAATCAGGACAAGGACCATGCCCAGAGTTGTGTTCAAATCCGGGCTCAATTCAGATTAGTTCCTTCACATTTAACTGTTTCCAATGCCTTTACTCTAAATGTTTAGGTAAACAACCAACTCAACTATATTTTTAGAGCCCCCTCCACTGTGCCCCTTCATCAAAGAGCCTTTTGTGAATGCAGCAGAGCAGTGCCTTGCTCTCCTAGCTTGCCACTTTGTAAAAACAATTTCAGAAGCAAATAGAAAATGCTAAAAATAGAAATACAAGTGTACTAGGCAGGTGTGTTATATATAAACTGATTTGAGGCAAGACTTTGAATTGCAGTCTTCTTTCCCCTGCAAAAAGCAGTTGTGGCATACATTTCCAAAGCTTTTTTGGGATCTCTCTCTCTCTATGTATTTAAACATTTACATGCATATATTTTTATTATTGCTTCCTCTTCTACTTTCCTCACTTCCTCCAGTCCTGCTGCAAGAATTTCTATAAATGTTAAGTTGCTCATATTTTGATGCATTGTGTAATGTGATGAAAATTTTCATTATGTCATCCTCCTGCAAGAATGTAACATAAATATAAATGGGTGTGGAGAATTAGGGCTATAAATTACACATTGGAATTAACAGTTTTCTAATGCACAAGCAGAAACTTGTCCTAGGTTCATGATTTGAAGTAGTCTGTGTAGAAAGCTCCTGTGACAGCCAGATGGAAGTCTTAATCTTTAATGAAACTGACCTGGAAAGAGAAAAGTTTGTCATGCCAATAATTATGAATTCTAGCTATTGATATATCCTATGATAAAGTTAAAGTAGTCCATGAAGCATTTATTTCCTATTTTTATTCATAGTTAATATGTAATGGATTGTAAATATTTGTAGGGTACAGTGTTGTATTTAAATACATATATCCAACAGGTACTGTTCAAATTATAGTAACTAACCTTTTTTTAATCTCCTAATTATTTCTTTATGTTTAGGGCCTTTGGGTTCCTCTCTTCTAGTTCTTCTCAAGTATAAAATGGATTATTGTAATCTATAGTCACCTTACTTGCTATAGAACATTAGAAGTTATGCCTTCTATGTAACTGTACTTTGGTACCTGTTATCTAATTTCCCTTAACCCCCCACCCCAATCTTCTTAGCTTCTAGTGATTACTGTTCCACTCTATTATATTTTGAGATCAACTTTTGTATCCTTCACATATGAAAGATAACATGTGGTACTTGTCTTTACTTGTCTAGCTTATTTCGGTTAGCCTAACATCCTCTAGTTACATCCATTTTACTTCAAATGATGAGATTTCAAATTTTCTTTATGGATATATATATATATATATATATATATATATTTATTTATTTATAGTATATATATATATATATATATATATATAGTTATCTTTACCCATTCATCTGTTAATAGGCAATTAGGCTGATTCTATATCTTGTCTATTGCAAATAGAGCTGAAGTGAACATGGACATGGATTATCTCTTTGGTGTACCAATTTCATTTCCTTTGGATGTATACCCAGTAGTGGCATAGCTGGATTATATGGTTGATTTATTTTTAATATTTTCAAGAACTTCCATATTGTTCTCCATATGGTTGTACTAATGTACATTTTCACCAACAGCACATATTTCTTTAAGAAATACGTTCCTAATAAAACTGCAGATAAGAAAGATAACAAGTGATGACTAGTTGGATCTAATTAAATGATGCCCAACATATGAGTGTGTGCATAGGAACAAACTGAAGCTTATAAGTCAACTTGAAGAAAAAGGTTTCAGTATATTCCTTCTGATGGGAAATCCAGTCATAGAAATGGTATAGTGAGCTGATTGGCTGGTGGAACTGTTCATCAAAAAGAAATGATGTGATTGAATTTTCAAAGAGAGTACGATACTAATCTAAAATTAAACACTGTGTATCGGTGATGGGTAGGGTAGAAGGCTAGTTGGCAGTGCTGTTTCTCATAAAATATGTCCAAGTCTTCTTAGATATACTGACTATGGATTTCCCTGTCATGCCTCCACTCCCTTTTTTGCCAAATCCAGTTTCAAACACAAGTGATTTTTAGCAGGAAGTGTTGAGAAAAATGCTGATCTTAGCACCTTGACACTTGGGATAAACTTTTTTAAAATATATTTTTCTATCATAACGTGTTTCTCCTTAGGTTTTTCATTTTGTCAGCAGTGGGAACAATGAAAACAGTGTTTAAATAAGTATATATAGGAGGAGATTTATAGCCTTTTAAAAATCCAATTCTTTTACACTTATCCCAAAAGGCAATAAAGGACTATCTAAAAGTACCATTTCCCAGGAGGGCCTGTGGATGCCTAAGAAACCATAACACTGGGGAGTAACAGTGATTCTCAGGAAAAGCTGATGAAATTACGTTTTCTTTTCTCCAAACAGATCAGAATGAAGGATTTCATTGCAGGGAAGAATGCCGGATTCTTGGTCACTCTGACAGGTGCTGGATGCCCCGGAACCCCATGCCCACCCGCTCCAAGTCCCCTGAGCATGTGAGGAACATCATTGCGCTGTCCATTGAAGCTACTGCTGCTGATGTTGAGGCTTATGACGACTGCGGCCCCACCAAACGTACTTTTGCAACCTTTGGGAAAGATGTCAGTGACCAGCCGGCTGAGGAAAGGCCCACCCTAAAAAGCAAGAGGACTGTTGATGTGACCATCTGCAGCCCCAAGGTCAACAGTGCTATCCGGGAGGCAGGCAATGGTTGTGAGGCTATTATCCCAGTCACCTCTCCCCTCCATCTCAAGAGTCCTCTGCCCACCAAGCCTTCTTTGTCTTACATGGTTGCCCTAGCTCCTCCAACCCGTGATCTGGAGCAGTACATCAACAATGTCAACAATGGCCCTTCTCGTCCCTCTGAAGCTGAGCCCCGTGGAGCTGACAGGGAGAAAGTCATGCATGAGGTCAACACCATTCTGAAGGAGGGTCATGACAAAGAGTCCCCCAGTGTGAAGCGTCTGAAGGATATTATCCTCTAAACCAGTCTTGGGAAAGAAGAGAAAGAAACCATGCTGGCTAGCAAAGATACAGAAGCTACTTGTTTTAATTACTCACCAACGGTTGGTTCTTGAGTGGCTGTATTTCAGAGCTTTCCCTAAATGTATTGTTTATAAATGACTATTATTCTGCAACAGTCCCTCTTGTTTCAACAGGCAGCAGGGGTGTTCAGTTGGAGCAAATTAGCTTTGATTTGAGTTGTTCATGGGGCCTTGATGTTGGGGAAACAGAGATAAATTCAGTTGTGAAAAGTATTAAGTGTTTGAATTTATATATTTTTCTATGTCAAACTTATAAATTATCATTGTTTGTGGATGATTACATTTAAAAAAAGCAAAAAGCAAACAAAAAAAGCTCCGGACACATTTAATAAGCTCGCTACTGTTTTTTTGTAGTGTAGACAAGTTAATGGTCATTCATTGTGTACTATTCATTGATTCAATGATGTGAAATTGAGCCCCCAACAGGTTGTTTCTGAAGCTCGAGTACTTCCCAATGCCGCTATTTTGCTGTGGACACCCTTGCTTTAAGAACCCTTTTGCTAGCTGTGCTATTGTTGTTTTCGATATTGCAAATTGCTACGTGTGTGGTGATGGCAAAAGGCTTTTAAGGACTGGTGTTTTTCTTTTCTTTAAAAATAATAAAACTACAGACAAACACAAAGTGCAAACAACTGAGACGGTAAATGAATAAGCAACACCACACATATAGATTGAGTACTTGGAGGATATTCAGGTTTATCAAGCCCCGTAGTGATTGCTCATCACCTTGCAAAGTATTTTTCCTGCCTTTCAGTCGTCTGCCTGGGTCCATGATAGATCATTTCAGAAAGTCATTTTTGGATATGCTGCTATCTAATTTCCAGTTGTCAGAAATACTGTGCTGAAAGTTTTATGAGATCCATTTTTCTATTTTTCAGGCCCTGAACAAGAAAGTTGTTCCTGAAGTTATCAGGTTTCAGGCTTAGAAATTCCCTGTCTCCAATCATCTAAAACCTAAAATGACTGAATCTATTTTGAGATCTAAATTAGCATCTTTTTAGTCACATACTTCCTGACTCAGTGTTTCTCAATCATGGTTGGAATTAGACTGTAAAATACTTCCTGGACTGGAATTGAGAACTCCAAGTTGCTCTGTATTTTAGGCTTATAAATAGGGATAGAGTAAGTAGTACCGAGTGTACATTTAAGAAAAGACAGAGAAGAGGTAATAGCATCACTAATCCAATTATTGTGCCTTCTAAATGGAGACACTCAGACACTTGAACTTGTCTTTTTATGACTAATATTTTTGATTAAAAATGTGAACAAGCAACTATTAAAGCAAAAATCCTTTAGATTTAGCTAGTTCTTTTTGCTGTAGGCTAGGAATGCACCTTTTTTAAGTTAACAGATTGCACATTATTTTTGTTGTTGTTTTAACATTTTTCTAACTCCCAATTTATCATTTTTCTATTAATATTCACTGGCCAACATAGTATTCTTGCAGCTTAAGAGTTCATTATTTAATAAGAAATATGTCACATTTGCTCTACCTTGGTCTTAAAACGAGTTGTTTCTAGAGAAATAAGTTTTGTGCTTTTCTTCACAGTTGCTTCATTTTTTGAAATCCAAGGGTACCCAGAAAGAAGGTCTAGAGGTTAGAGCACTAGAATACAAAAGAGAATTTATTTTCTTAAGTTTAGGTGGATAAGGTCAGCTCTTTTCAATATTTTAGTTTTTTGCTTGAGTTCCTAGCTTTATACACGTGCTAGGAATATTTTCTTTTATGGAAAGGGAAGGGGTGTTGAGGGAGGGGGCAGTAAGACAGTGGGATGGGGTTAGGTAGGAGAGAACATTTCTGAAAAATAAGAACCTATGATGAAGCTACAAATCCATCATTACTTCTTATTCAGTGCTGAATACTACCTCATGCAAAATATTGGTGTGGCTGCAAATTTCCATTTGAAACTGACACAATTAGAGATGAATTACCATAACATCTTTATTTTGCCTCATTTTATTCTCATACACTTTCTTCTCTTCTGATTTATTTCATTTTGGTAGTAGATTCTGAGTTAGGCATTTATTTCCCTTTGCAAACGACTATTTGATTAAATACATTAAAAACAACAACAAAAAAATCCCCTTTAAGTTATGATAGCTGCCCATAGAATTTAGATTGTTTTACCATGATCTATCCTGATATTATGTCATTAGTTACCATCTCAAGGTCACTTTGAAGTTAGATTTGACAGTTTTCTACAAGTGTATTTCATGCTATGCTCAGTGGGAATGAGGGAGTGGGAAAGACTGTGGAAAGTAGATACATTAACTGTTCTGTGGCTGTTGAGCCAGAGAGGCCACTGGCTGCCATGCCTCTTACCAATCAAGTTTAAAATAATTAAAGTAGCAGTGGTATTGATTTTGCTTTTTGACTGAGTTTTCTTCATTTTTTTGCCCCAAATTCAGTTTCAGGTTATAGACTCATCTTTTTTTTCCCTACCCAAATACTTTGTTCTCATTTAGCAGTCAAAGTTGTTTGTTTGTTTGTTCGTGTTTGCTTCCAAACACTTTACTGCACATGTTCAGTGAATTCCTCTCATTAAAAAATATCATTTTTTCTCTGCAATTGTCTGATATATGTGTCCTTCCAGAAGCACAAGTGCATCTTAGAAGGGCTTTGTAAGCTGGTTTTAAAGGCAGGCAGTGCCTGCAAATCAGAACTTTGTGCAAGGATCCTAAATCTCCCTTTGGCTCATGTTTTTCCCTTTCTTTTAAACATGCCTGATGAAAAGCCACAAGGGCCAAAGGGCCAAACATTATTTTCTTTCTTCTAACATGTTGCACACTTAAACATCAGAGAACAAGTTTGGTTTCTAAGGCCTAGGGAGTTCTATCCCATTTATTCTAATGTTTCATAGTTTTGAAGTATGACATACTTTACTATCAATTGCTTTTAGCAATTCTCTGGGCGGATAAACTTTTCCATGCAATATTAGGAGTTTAGTTTGTATTGATTGATTGCTTTCCCCCACATGGAAATATACTATATAACAAGAAATAGTGAAAGGAGCCATGATGCTTCGTAGAATGTCTTTTGCCTTTTGCCTATGCTGACTAGTTTATGAACCTATTCACAATGAAACTTAGCATCCTTTGACCTCTTAAAACCGGTAGACTAAATTATGGTCCATCTTATTACTGAAATAGATAATGAGCTAAGGGATCCTGCAGATCCTGCAGAGCAGTGGTTCTCAAAATGCAGTTCCTGGAGCATAAGCAAGAAAATCACTTGGGAACTTCTTAGAAATACTAATTCTCTGCATTAGAACCCTGGGAATGGAGCCCAGCAATACACATGAATCAGATATCAGCAAAAGTTTGGAGGTTTATTAAAACCGAGTTTGGTAGACTCTTTCCTTAGAGTTTCTGATTCAACTGGTCTGGACTGATTCTGTGCATATCTAAAATGTCCCAGGTGATGCTGATAGGACCACACTTTGAGTATCACTACTCCAGAGTTAACCTGCCTAATAGAACTAATGGCACCCAAGTTGCCCATTTAAACAAATTCCTTGGCATGGTGACCCCCTGACCATTAATGAAAAATATTAAAGAAAATACAACCCAGAACTCTGAAAACTGGAACCACCCAGAATATATTTTCTCAATAAGTGTCACTTCAGCGTATGATTGACTGATTATATGAGGGGAATTTGGTTGACATTTTTCTGTATCCTTATCATATTAAAAAGCAAACCAAAAATGCTATCCACTTGAAGCATCAAAGACAAAGGACAGTCTGGGGAGAGGCAGGGATAAAGGGGATAGGTCAGTTGGGCATCCAAGGTAAAAAGAAAAAGAATTATTATTGTACATAGTAGTTCTGGCTAACATTCCACTTCATGGGGATCATTTTGATGTTGAATGCTCCCCACAGCATCCTGACAAGTCTGGTCCACTTGGCTCTTTACCCAGGGTAATAAGACTCTTATGGACTTTGAAAATCTGGCATAAATGAGCTTAAGTCCATTGTATACAGTCCTAGTGTTTACCTTCTTGGTAAAATTACATTTAAGAATGTCATTTCATGAGTCAAATTGTATCTGCTGACACTGAAGTGTATTGAGATATTGTTCTTTAGTTTAAGTATGTAACAAAGTAATATTCAAAGGGGATGTGTGGGGGTGGGGCTGGGACCGGGTGGCTTTATATTGATAATGAAATATTCCAGAGCAAAACACATTGTCCTAATGAAGTTGTTGCAGCTCTCTTTGTTTTCTTGTGAGGCTGGAATTGGCCTGTGGGTCACTTGTTGTGCAAAAGTGAATTAATTTCAAATAGGAATCATGTTGCTTTTGTAAAACAAAGAAAATCAACCACCTTGCCTGAAATACATATTGTAAGATGCTCTTGGTAAAGAACAACCCACAAACACCTGATCTTGATTGGAAAGCATTGTAGGTCATTAGGGAAAACAGATCATGCTGACTGTTGCTCCAGCTGTGTTGGCAATTAAAGATGACCTTGTTACTAACTGAAAGTTGCTGTAAACTTTAGTAAACAAACCAGCCAACACCACTACAGCACTGGTTAGGTAGACGTTCACTGGCACTGGCTGGCGTTCAGCTGAGGAAGGATAGGATACTGACTTTAATGACCAAGAGCCAGACTAGCTTAAGCTAGAAATTCTGCAACAAATACCTCCTGTGCTATTTGAATGCTAAGGTATTAGTTGCAAAAGGCTTATTATGCCTTCGCTCCTCTAGTGAGGGGAATGAGCCTGATGACACTATTATTGTTTACCTGTCAAACCAGGGTGGAAATTTAGAGGGATGCAAGTACAGTATGTCTCATTAAGCAGTTTCTGTTGCTGATTATATGAAGATGAAATTGTTGTATATGCTGATCTGTATTTTATGTACATTTTCACAGTGATTGAATTGTTGTAAAAACAAAAAGACAAAAAAGAATCACAACTCTTGTCTATTTTATGAAGATGATAAAGCAGCTTTATTAAATTATTACAGTTATGTTTTAAATGGTGTTACCTGCCACATTGTTTCTTTTTATCTGGTGGTTCTCTGTTTCCCCCTTAAATGTGTTTTCTCTGCTTCAAAATTTAATGCATTTTAGTATTAAAGGCTATTATTGAAAAATTATCGAGTTTCTGGTGAAATGTCTCAGAGCATATTTGTTGGCTTGGGATAAGAACAATTCTTGGACCTACAAGGTAACCAGCCTTTGGTGAGGTCATTGATGTTCAGGCCTTTTCCATTTCACACAACTCCCCACTCCCCAACTAAGAGGGACCTCTTCCTCCAGTCAGGCTCCAGTCACAGTCACTACGGAGTACCTCCTCTTCTTGCTATTCCTGTCAGTACCTTTGCCTGAGGAGGAGGGGGTCCCATTCACATTCAGAATGGTAAAGACTTTCCAGGGTGGCATTTTAAACAAGAGTGTTAAAACCATTCCTTAAAATAAATCATTTTGGGGGCAACTTCAAATGGGACTTCTTTGGAAAGATGAAAAATAGTAGAGGCTGACAGTAAGGGAAAGATAGTTTAAAACGAAGGTGACCTGGCTGCCCCTTTGATGCCTTCAGCTATGAAAGCAAAGCAACAGGAAAGACTCACTTTAGACATAACAAAGCTGCAGAGAAAGCCCTGACAACCTTTTTACCTAAACCATTATTCTCTGGGACTTAGCACTTGGGCTGTAAGTATTTATTCTGGCTGCAACTGGCAGATGAAAAAATCAGAGTAGAGGATAAATGAGGGCATGGCAAATATTCTAAGTAATGCCTTTAGTGGGTAAAGACTAAATTCTTTAGTATGACCTATTCTCTCTAAACAATTAAAAATGATCTCAAGGATATCCACTATCTTTCTAGATCTTCCTGTTATTTTTACAGACCTGTATTAAACTGAGATCACATCTTCTTTCCAGAATTAACACTAGAGCTTCAGCAATAGCCAGTGATTTTGGTCAGCAATAGCCAGTGATTTGGTACTGCAGTTTAACAGATGTTGCATCAGAAGGCAAACACACATGCTGGGACACACAGAATCACATACACTAGTGCACGTACAGACGTTCACAGAACCTCACAGATGTTCAAGTCCTATTGGAAGAAGGCTGGTCTGTCACTGGCTTGGAGGCCAATAAGTCACAGGAGACCAAGTGAACGCTTCTGTGTTAGTCTATAACAAAACCACAAAGAAAATAAAATCTTTGACCCTCTTCTGTCTATTCTAGATTTGGGAGGAAAAAGGGGAAAGGCATCTCCTTAAAATAAGTTCCTCCAAAGAAGAAACAAGAGAAAATAAATTCCCATATGATGAAGGGCATTCATATATGCAACACAGGCATATCCCAGATCAACAGTAAGTTAGGGTAAGTGTGGGAGAGTCTCAAGATTATAGGCATAAACTCAAATATATTCAAATGTATAAAACAAAGCAAAGCAAAATACTAAAATTATCCATCTCATTTTAGTAACATAAAGCTTATGATATACTATATGTCTGTCATTGGCTTGCTGTGTGTGGGGTCAAGAAACCATGTGAGGAAGCTGAGCATGGTGGTGCGTGCATGTAATCCTAACACCCAGAGGCCTGAGGTGGGAAGATTGCTGTGAATTAGTTCAACGCCAACTGGGACTACATAGTGAGTTCATGGCCAGGCTGAAGTACATAGTGGGATCCTGTCAAAAAAGAAAAAAAGAAACAAAAGAAAAAAAAAGAAAAGAAAAGAAAAGGAAGAGAAAAGAAATCATGTGAGAATTTATGCCTAAGAGGATATTCTCTAGTAGCACATGGCATCTGCTCCAGAGACAAACACATTGTTGTTAACCTTAGGGGATTAGTAAAGCACCCTTCTGGGTGTATCTGGTTGGGTATATATGGTTCCTAGCCCCTTTCTCTTTGTCATGGTTCTCCTGCTCTGCTTCTTGCCACCAGGAATATAGCATTTTTAATCCTCCATGTCCTTCCACCATGATGTTTCTGCTATGGAGCCAGCTGAGCATGAACTGAATCCCCTGAAACTGTGAATAATATTAAACTTCTCTTTTAAATTGTGGGTGTTGGGTATTGTGTTTCAGCAAGGGAAAGCTGACTAATACAGGTATAGACACCACTTAGAGAGGTATGTCTTGGATGCCATGCCACCATTTGTAAGAAGATAGGGTCTCACAGTGAAATTATCCATGATGGGAACAGAGAGGTCTTTCCTCAGAGTCTTAAGTCTTAACTCTCCTGTACATTGGTACATATATGACACTTCCATGCATTACTTTTTGTGTGAAGAAAGAAGATGCATGGAAAGTACTCAGACAAGGCTCTCCATGTAACCTGCAATTCATGGCTCACTAGCTATAACTGTAACCTTTCCATGTCAGTAATCAGTGCCCTGTAGGGAGTCAACAGAGCTTTGTTGGCAGCTCCTGTGTTTCTGCCTGAAGGTGAGGAGCAGGAAAATTATGCTATAGATCCCAATACTTCCCTACTTTCCTTCTTATGTTTTAGCAACTTGACTTCACCCGGGGAGCCTAAAGCCTTTTTTTTTTTCCCCCTTAGTTGTACAGGTTCCCTACTATGGCCCTTTCTTTCCATCCAGGGCTCTCCCTTCTCTTGTAAATATTTCCCTTACTTCCCTTTTCACTCTAAAGTATCTCTAGGGTTTAACTACACCCCATCTCTTTTTGGTTTTTTCTCTAGTAGGACTGAGAGGACCACAACTTTTCTTGAGTGCTCACTATGTGCCACACACTTTGTAAACATTATCCCATTTTATCCTCACGGCAACCTTATGTAGTAGATGATGACATCTCCATTTTATATGCAGATAAATTGAAAATCAGAGTGCTTAAGAGGAACTTGCTTAAGGTCACACTACTACTAAGTGGCAAAGCTAGGATTAGAATTCATACCTGTCTACTTAGAAACGTTTACTCATTTTGACTGCTCTTAAGGTATTGGCAACCAATCTGTAATTTTTTCCTGACTAGAGAATAAGTAGTGGGTAATAATGTCTTAAGGTATCTATTCATTTTGGAGAACATACTTATATTTTAACTGAAATCTTTGGGAACCCTATGTCATGGCCCAGAAAAATGATTGTTGCAGAGGATTTTCAGGCCAGGGTGCTTTTGATCAGTCTCCCACACATCTCCCTACCCTTTGTTTACTCAATGCCAGCATTTCAAGTTGCATTAGTCATGCATGGAAGGACCATGGCTCCTTTTAGAGTCTGTGCACTCTAGCTAGTCAACAGCCCTTGAAATGAAGTTCTGCTAACCCTATATTCATCTGTCCCTCTGGGTTTCAAGCAATCTGTCAAGGGTATATTCATGTGTGTTACAGGTCAGCACAGCTGGAGTCAGTCCCAATATATGTTCACAAAAGGCCTGGGCTACTTTTTCAGATGCAGAAAGTTGGTTAAGGGTGAGAAAGGTTTAAAGGGTAAAGCAAGGTGGTAGTGGTGGTGTGGAGGGGAAGCATTTTGAAAAATAAATTAAAATTACTTCAAAGAAAGACATGAGGGAGTGGAAAAATCAGCTGGGAAAAGTAGGTGAATCAGTTATGAGCACTGGGTCATCAGAGGCTTAGGAATTGGTTTCCACACCTGCCTCATAGTTCAGGTGGGGTTGAAGAGATGTGTTTATAGGCCTGCAAGAGCCCTTTATATGTTCTTTTAAGTTAGCAAGGGCCCTGCCATGGAGCTAAACTAGAAATGGAGTTCAGACAAATACAAATAGGAATGGGGGAGAGGAATGATTCCACTTGCGTGTATAAAGGTTTTGGAAATGAATAGAGTATCTTCCCCAAAGGAGGCCTCCATATATAAAGTTTACAGATCAATTCATTTTAAAATTCATGCTGTTGAAGTGCTCTTATCCAGTATACATTGGTGACCCAGCACTATCTCAGTCTAGAATGTAGTTTTCAGAGTTTTGATTGTAAGAACTGAGTTACACGTAATGCTAAGTATTGAGATATTTTTCCAACACTATTGTAATTCTTTTTTTTTTTTACTTTTAGGAGAAAAATACTGATAGTGTCAGAGATGACCTCACAGGTAATTTATGACTTAGGAACTTTTACAAAAAATGTCTGATAAATTTCCTTCATTCCCAATGGTACCACAGGGTCCATATCTCAGCACCTTTTGTCTAGATGACTGAAATGTTCTTCTAACTTGCTTCCACTCATCCTCCTTGTTTTTTTAAAATCACATTTTTTGCACTGTAGCCAAAAGTATCTTGCTGAAATACAACAACTGTTAAATTATCTTTGCATAAAACCCATCACTTGTTTCCCTTAAGATGAAATTTAATTTCTTTAACATGGACTAAAGGAGTTATTTTCAATTTTTTTGTCTGCCCTCTGTAGTACTAAATGCATTTTGCATCACAACTCAATATCACACATTGGTAACTGAAGAGAACATTTTACAAACAGTACTTTCCTTCTTACCAGCAATGCACTCAGAGATTTTCCACTGAACTCTGAGTGTCAAGGGTCAATATTTTTTGCAAAGGGCCAGATAGTAAATATTTTAGAAATTGTGGACATATGGTCTCTGTTGCAAATACTAAACTTTATCATTGGAGCAACACACACAGATACTTCCTTGATAATCCCAGGGACCTTGTACATCTCCCAGACAGATATCCTGGGGTTAGAGTGCAGAGCACCCTACCCTCCACCCTGGGTAATAAATAGAGTACCCTACCTAGAAACGTGTCAGAATCACACAATGCCTTACTTACAAGGCAGATTGGCATCGTTCCACACTAATGTCCCCTTTATATAGTAAACATATTATTTTTACATTTATTTCTCTTGAAGTATAAATGAAGTATTGAACATTTATTAGGAAGTCTTAAGCTAAGAAAATGTTTTCTTATCACTTAAAGGGGACAAAAATCATTGAGTCACCAAACAAGCTCTGTGTCTCACTCCTTTTTGTTCTAAAAATAGGTATTTTTCACATATATGTATATAAGTAAATATATACATGTAAAATATGAAAAGTACAACTAAGCATAAATTCAATCTATATCCCTGCTTCACAAGTTAATATTTTCAAAGGACAGACGGGAAGAAAAGATACCTGTTTCATAGCATATTAGCTTGAAATTTTCAGTTGATGCTACCCACACCTTATAAATTCTAAGGAAGACTGTTGCAGCTTGAATTTTTTCATTTAGTTAATTTTTCTCTATATTTTCTTTCCTGGTTCTTTTCTTTTGAATGTGTAGCATTTTGTCTGGGACACCAGGCCAATTACTTTTTTCTTCAGCTTGATTCTTTCTTCAACCTTTAAGAATTAATCCCTTTCAGACCCTCACAAGAATTCCAGCTGTCCAGCCTTCTAGTCTGAGCCTGATATGCCATAACTCTACCTCCACAGTCACAGGCTCATTGTGTATGACATGAGCTTTGAAGGGCTGGGAAAAGCCTCACTTCTGATTTCTTGGTGAATGTTGGGCTTTGCAAAGAATGGATATGAAAGTGACCTGGACACTGGGGAGAAGAAGTGGATAAGTCTTTCTGTAATGTATGTGAGGACCTAAATTAGTACAGTGGCAGTGTTGTTGAAAGAAAATTTCAAAGGTCTTATGACATGATTTAAGGAAAAAGGGGAAGAATGAGAGAAAAAGATTGGTTAATGGATGAATTTATAATGATCTAATTAGAGCATAATGATCTTATAATACAATTTCTTATCTTAACATCTACCTGCTATCTTACTGTCACACACACGTACATTCACACACACTAACACATTGACACATATACATATTGTGATTTCTGATTCATTGGTTCATTCAACAAATATTAATTGAGCATTTGCTATATGATAGGAAGTGTGAGATGTGCTGGACATAAAATAATGATCAAAATAAACAAAATTTTTTGCCTTCTTTATATTTTAGTGAGGAAGACAGGCAATAAGATAAATGAGTGCAATATATATTTTGTCAGATTGTGATAAATGCTAAGGAGAGGAAAAAAATCAATCACTGAAAGTGGATATTAAATATTCAAGGGGTTATTGAAACTTAAGTTAGGAGTGTCAGGGAAGGCCTCACTGAGAAGATAATTTTTGAGGAAGGACCTAAAGAAACTGAACTAGTAGCCATGTGTGATGTCATCTAGAGATAAGAGGCATCTACAGGGTTTGAGCAGAGCAATAATGTGATTCAAATTTTAGGTATCTGACTGAAGACAGACTCAGAGAGACCAATTAGGAGGTTACTGCAATAATCCAGTTTAGAAAGGATGGTAACTTGAACCAGGGCGGTGCCTGTGGAGAGGGTAGGAAGTGATCGTAACATATCTATATGTGGATATGTTTTTCACTGCCTCTTTACAAATGCTGACGTCAATATCAGTAGAAAATAAAGATTGGAGGCCAGGCTTGATGGCATGTGCCCATAATCTCAGCTACTCAGGAGGCTGACATAGGAGCATTGCTTGGGCCCAGGAGTTTGAGGCTAGCCTGGGAAATATAGTGAGACTTTGTCTTAAAAGCAAAAACAAATCCTAAAAACCAAAAACAAAGAAAAGGAAAATAAAATAAAGACTAAAGAATTAAGAAAAATTTGTAAAATGCTGGTGAGGTTCAAGGTCCTGGTGGTTAAAATACAATAGGTAATGGGAAGGGGAAGAAAGATACTTTCAAGGAAATGAAAATAAGGCCATGTAGGAGAAGTAAAGGTGCAAAATTATCTGTTATTTTAAACCCATTTTAAGTATCAAATATTTTGGATTACATAGACTGGGCCATCACAGTGTTTTTTACTTTAACTCTTTGTAAGATAACTGATTTCCAGCATCTTGAAATGATAAACTTGTTCTCTTTTATATGTATAGATTAGAGAAGTACTTGCACTTCTTCAAGCTAAATGAAGCAAAAGGAAATTCTAAATGGTCCTGGGAAAAGTAATTAATGGGTCAGAACAGCCCCATCCATTTTTTGAGTGGTATTCCCTGCATGAGCAGAATGTAGGCAAAATGCCCTCTCTTGTTTGCTTGTCAATTAACAAGTGTGTGATACCCACTTGTGGGGTTTAAGACCATCTGTTGGTAGATGACAATTTAGAATTACTTCCTGTTGTTAGCAGGCTAGAAGCAATGTAAGTAGTCTCTGGAAATTGCTTGGGCCTTTAGCTTTTCAATTTCATTAAAAAAATTTCACTGTATCCCATAAATATGCACAAATATTATGTGCCAATTAAAATGAAAATAAGAACCTTTTTGAGAGAGTAATACAATTTATGTGATGTTTCCATCACAAATCTTTAAGAATTATCGATACAGAGAATACTTACAAAGAATAAAGGGGAAGTGGATCTTTGAACTCTCGGCAATCAGAAGACTCAGAGTATATTGCAGTCTAGAAATAAGAAACTCCGGATTTTGCATACTGAATATCTGGGGATGCAGAGGGAGGAATGGTAGATTTTAAGGTTGAAAAAATTCTATTCAGGAAAACTCAGAACTCTGAGCTGCTGGTAAAACAAAATGCCACAGAGCTTATAGAGTTGGTATATTACAGTTAACTTCTTTCTTCTCAAAGTTTTCAACTGAATTTATTCTGCTGGGGGCTTTTTCTCCTTGCATTTTGATGAAACACTAATTCAGTGTTACATTTCATCATTAAAATCCATGAGAAAAGAAATCTGTTTTGCCAATAGTTGCTTTTTACTCACTTTTTTTGCAGTGCATTGACTTTTTAAAGTTCAAGCTATATGTTTCTTAAAAGATGTAAGGTCTTTCAAGTTCTTTGCAGTGTTTCCTCATGGAATAAATGTCAAGCTTAGCTTTACATTATTTTCATTACACTTATCTCTGAATCTTGATTCTGCTGGATACACAAAAGTGATGTGTGTGTGTTTGCCTGTGTTTGTGTCTCTATGAGTGTCTATGTGTGAGTGTGTGTATATGAGGAAGGAAGGATATTTAGGAGGTCCTGGGAGAGGGTAAAAAGGGGGAATACCTACAAATGTTTCCATTCTGTTGACCACTAATTGTTGCCAGTAATGGGCCTGTAGGGACAGATTAGTGGGGCACAGGCAAGGATAATGTAAGGCATGACCTGGGTGGCTGATGGTTGTAAATTTACCACATGCTTATCGTGTACTATTAAAGAGGAAGTTCTTGTGAAACTATAACATTCACTTGCTGTAACCATCTACCCCTCTGACCTTCTCAACCCAGAAGCAAAGTTTAAGACCCTTGAATATTAGCCATTGTTTTTTGAGTATTTATTATGTGCCAGGCACCTCCAAAATGAAATACGTACACACACACACACACACATACACACACACACACACACACACACACACATGCATGCTGTCTTAGTTACTTTCTCATTGGTGGAACAAAACACCCATCTTCCACAAGTTAAATGTGGAGAGGTTTATTCTGTCTCACAGTTTGTAGAGGTTTCAGTCCATAGTTGCATAGTCAGCTGGCTCTGACACAGAAGGGCATGGAAGAGGGACATGCAGGTGGTGGAAATCAGAGAGAGAGAGAGAGACAGAGAGAGACAGAGAGATCAAGGGAGGAGGGAGGGAGGTAGACCCTTCTAGGCCATACCCTACTGACCCACCTCGTCCCACAAGGCTTTACTGCTCAACATCACATTTAGCTATAAAATCCACCGATGAGTGTTACACCTCCATGATCTAATCACCTCCTTAAAGCCCCACCTATGAGCACCTGAGGTTTGGGGGTACATCTAGATATAAACCATAATATTCTGCCCCTGGCTTCCAAAGGACTTATGTGTATCCCTTCACGCAAAATGCATTTAGCCCATCTCTAACAGCTCCCAATGGCCCAACAGTTTCAGCATTACTAAAAAGTCCAGGTCCAAAGTCTCCTCTGAGATTTATGGCAAACTCTTAGCAATGAACACTTGCAAAAAATTAAAAGAAAATTAAACACTGCTGACATACAAAGGTACAGGGTAAATATTTCCATTCCTAAAGTGAGAAATAGAGGGATAGAAAGGAATGGTACCAGAGCAAAACCTAAATCCAGCAGGGCAAACATTAAATCCCATAGTTTTATGTACAGCATCCAGGGTAAGCTTCACTCCAAAGCCCTTTGATGACCCCACCCCTGTGGCACCACTGGTGGTTGTAGTCCTCATGGCCTCTGTCTTGGGCCAGCTGTGCTCACTCTTTGTGGGTTTCCTCTGATGATCCATGTTCCTGGCTTCTCCAACCTCCTGAAGTCTCCAATGCGCCTTTGGCTTCACACTTATGGTTTCACACTCACAGCTTCACACACTGCTCTCTCACGGACTCATTTCTTGGCCTCCCAGGCCTTCTTCCGAAATCTGGGTTGAAACCTCCTTGATCCCACAAATCTTGCATTCTGCATGCACCTAAACCAGCATGATATGGATGATTCGAAGGTCCATTATGAGCTGGAGCAGTAGCTGAGCCATTTAGCATCTTGCTGTTGTTTGCAGAAGCTTCTGTGTGCCTGGATGGTTGAGCCTGGTGAACTGAATCCTGGGGAATCAATTCCCATTTCCTAAATTGCTGACATTCTGGTAAATGGCATCTTGGGGCTCTGTTCTCAAAGCAGTGTTTCACCTTCCCAATTGTGAGCCTTTGAAGAGTGTAACCCTGCTGCCTGTGATACCCTCAGGCCTTCTTTTCTATGGTCCTGTAGTTGACTTCTTTTTTTTTTTTTTTTTGTGAGTACCGGGGGTCGACCTCAGGACCTCACGCGCCAGCAGGCGCCCGTGCCACTGAGTGATATCACCGGCACTTTTCTCGTATGTGCGTTTCGGGAGTCGAACTCGGGCCCTCGCGCTTGCCAGACAGGCGGGTAGGCTGTTGAGCCATCTCACCGGCCCCAGTTGACTTCTTTTTAATGCTAATCTTTTCAACACTCAAGCTCTCCTCTTTTCCATCTTGCAAGCCCCAACATTATCAGAGCTTCCTTTCTGGCCAAACTTAAAACTTTTAAAATCATTCAGCTGGGACATTTGCTCTTGATTCTCAGTATAGCACTGGCTAAAATCCCCCAATAGTATTCAAGTCACAGCTTGAATGTGTGATTGCCTTGAAATTTCCTCCATCAGATTAATTAGTCTTCCACCCTTAATCTCAGTCTCCCATTATGTCTGTAGACATGAGCAAAATGCAGACAAATCTTCTGCTAAAGACTAACACACATGGCTTGGAGTCCACCTGCCATGGAATCTTTCTTCCCAACTGAAACCTCTTGAGCCTGGCCTTTTCTGGATGCATTACTGTCAGCATTTTCTGAGCTCCAACTAGACTCTCGCATCAAGCTCAGCTCTAAGCCTTCTAGGGCTGCTTCTCCAGCTGGCATCTCCAAACCTTTCCAAACTCCCACAAGCCAGTTCTAAAAGATTCTGAAACACATAATCATGTAGTGTCACAGTGGTGACCTCACTTCTCTAGTACCAAAATCTGTCTCAATTACTTTCTAGTCACTGAGACACAATACTCAACAACCACAACTCTGAGCAGAGTGGTTTATTTTGGCTCAGTTGTAGAGTTTTCAGTCCATAGTTGGTTGGACCCAAGACATAGCAGCAAGGTAGAGGGGCATGGCAGAAGGGAAGCAGCTAAGGGCATGGCAGCAGGAAGCAGACATTGATCAAGGGGGGAAGGGAGGGAGAGATAGACCCAGGCCATGCCTCCAGTGACCGACATCCTCCTACAAGGTTTTACTGCCCAACATCACATTTAGCTATAAACTCATAAGTGGACAAATCCACTGATGAGTTTCATTCCTCCATGATCCAATCATCTCTCCAAAGCCCGACCTATGTGTGCATGAGGCTTTGGGGGAATATCTAGATATAAACCGTAATGCATCCATACATATCTACACACATATTCCCACTTAGTCCACTTCACATGATAGCAAGATACTATTGTAATCACTCCCATTTTGCAGATGAAGAAACTGAAACTTGGAGACCTTTTACTTGATCAGGCTCCAACAGCTGGCAAGTATCAGAAATAGGGTTCAAACTTAAGTAGCCTGATTTAAAAACTCATGAGTTTTGATGATGTTATATTTTATCTCCCAGCTTGAAGGAAATTTAGAGTTCATTCAACTCTAGTTTTACAGGTGAGGAAAATGAACTGTACAGAACAGAAATGATTATTGTTAGATCCACAGCTCTATGAGTTCAGGGATCATAACCATCTTGTTTAGCATCGTGTGTTCCACTACTAATCCTAATGCCAAAACTGTAGTAGCTGGTGAATAAAAATTATTGAATGAATATATAATAAAAGAGCAAAATGGGGGGCTTGAATTATGGATCTATAAGAGTCCATACATGTCTGTCATTCTATTTCATTTGATACAAAGGAATTCTTATAATTACTAAGGGTATTAATGTAGTATCTTATGTTGGTGAGGGAGATCATGGGCATGAAAGAATCAACTTCACTAACTTCACAATTTTTCATGAGGGAGGGTTAGCTCACACTAAAGGAAAAACTTTCATTCATTCATTCATTTCTTGTTTTTTTTTTATGTGGGTACTGGGAGTCGACCTCAGGACCTCGTGCTTGCCAGCAAGTGCTTATGATGCTGAGCAATATCACCGGCCCTTTTTTTTCCTTTATGTGGGTTCCGGGAGTTGAACTGAGGACCTTGTGCTTGCTGGGCAGGCACTTATGCCGCTGAGCTATCTCTCCGGCCCCACATTCATTCATTTATTGAGGGCCTAACCTGTGGTAAGCACTAAACTCTAGTGGTAGAAATGATAACAATATGTAATCTTTTCAAAGTAATTAAAATTTTACTAGGGTCTTTTCTAAATGTTTTATGTATAAACATTTGGCACATTTGTATGGAGCACTTGTGTGACAAGTATGCTCTGGGCACTAGAATTACAATGTTGATCAAAATAGACAAAGCATGTCCTCATGGAATTTATACTCTACTCCTTGTAACATTGTTACCAGTTAGATTCTATCATTAGCCCAATAATGTAGATGAGGAAACCAAAACAAAGAGAGATAGGATCTTGTTGGTAGTAAGTGAGAGAGTCATGCCTCAGCCTAGGTAAAAGGTTCTAGTGACTGCATTTAACCATTGCATTCTACTACTGCCTTTTGAAGAGAATAAGAGTCTTTGCACTCAATGGGCTCATACAATATTTAGAGAGACAGACAAGAAATTAACCATTATAAAAAGACAAAAATTAGCAGTAGCTGACACTGATTGCATGCTTATTGAATTCTAGTCATTGTGTTAAGAGTTTGACGAGCTTTCTTTCATTTCATCCTCCTAACAACCCTAATGGACAGATTATATTATGGTCCCCACTTTACAGATGAAACAACTGTTGGGTGCCCCATTCTATGTCATTAACCATCACATGCTGTGTTTTCCAAATAAATATTTAAAATATGTTAACCAGATACACGAACACATAGTAAACCTGACTGTCTTAGTTACATTTTTTTGTTGCTGAGAAAAAATACTTCATACCCAAAGTTAAGGGAGGAAAGGTTTATTTGGCTCACAGTTTGAGGTTTAAGTTCATAGTTGGCTGGCTCCAAGGCAGGTGGTGTGGCACAGCAGCATCACAGGGGAGATACAGTTTATGTCAGGCAGAAGACAGAAGGCAGCAAGGCAACAAGCAGCAACAAAAGACCACAGGGCACTCTTTCTTTCCTTTATATTCTGTCCAGGGAGGGTCTTCCCACTATTCACTGCCAGAACTATGCCAAACCAATCATTTGGTGATCACACACCCTTGATCCCAGCATCACACTCTTAATCCCAGTATCACACACTCTTGATCTAGCCATCTCTGAAAAGCCCCACGTATGACCACATGAGGTGGTGGGCAGACATGTAGATACAAACCGTAACACTTACAAAGTAACAGAGTTGTAATCTCCCATGGACAACCCTTGTTTTTACTTATTTCCAAACCACTCCTGTTGTTTCTGAATCTGGTACTGTGTCTGTGCTATATGAGCTCTGTGCTTTGCTGTGAGGGCTTTGAAAATTTGCATAAGTTAGCTTCTAAATTTCAGAAATATCACTGGTTTGAAGTATGTAGGTCTGGTAACTCTGTGCTGGTGGTGCAAGGTGCCTTTGTAACATTTTGTAGGACATTTCAAAAATTGTACTCTGTCCCTGGGTAAAAAAGACAGTATGGTGTAGTGGCTAAACTTGTCACCTTTAGACTTACATAGTTCAAAGTTCAAATCTAGTCTACTAATTCTTTCCAACTGAGTGATCTTTGGTAAGTACTTGAACTTTCTATACGTTAGTTTCATAGCACTAAAAGCCTTTTTTCCCCCCAGTATTGGAACTAGGGATTGAACCCAAGGTATCTGCACCGTGCTACATCCCCAGGCCTTTTTCATTTTTTGTTTTGAGACAGGGCCTCACAAAGTAGCTAAATTACCCAGGTTGGGCTTGAACTTTTGATCTTCCTGCTTTAGCTGCCCACAGTGCTGGCATTACAGGTGTACAGGTGTGTACCACCACACATGGATAAAGCATGTTTTCTTTTCTTTCTTTTCTTTTTTGTTACTGGGAATCAAACTCAGGACCTTGCAGTTGCTAGGCAGGTATTGTAAAAATGTGTTTTCTAAAGGGTATTATAGGAGTAGAAAGTCTGTATTGAAAAAACACTAAGAGAACTGCTTAGGTTTTCAATGCTGTGTGTGTGATTGTGTCTTTCTATGTGTGTGTCTGTGTGTGCGTGCATGCTTGTGAGTGTAAAAGAACGGACCCAATCTCATTTTTGTCAGTCTTATCAGCCCATTTGACTACAGTATAAAAAATGTATCCTAGTCATCAATATTTTATAATTTTCTTCTTCAGAAATTGCTATATAAGAGAATTATACATAAAACTGTATTTCATATATATCCTAATAATACAGGTTTGCTGTTAACCACATTTGTTAAGATGAAATTAAACAATGATCCACCTGTAGTTATCGTATAACAGCTGAGCATTAATATTTATTGTATATGTCAGCAATTTTTCAGAGCTTCACTTATAATGTTTGGTGCCTCACAATCTATTGGCACAAAAATTGTAACAAAGCAAATGACAGGAAAGAAGATTATCATGGAATCTGATGGTTCATCTTTAAAAGAGAAACCTATTTCCAAAGAGAACATCTGCTCTCAATGCGGAGTATAGGGCTATAACTGGGGCTGCTATATTTTTAGCAGAGGGAAGTGGCATGGACTAGAAATTCACAGAGCACTGGAGACTGAAGTTTGTCACTTTACCAGATTGCTTCCTGGATAGCTTCTTGTCTAGCAGCTTTAAACCTGCAAATGCCAAGTGGGTACACATTGTCTGAGTAAAAAGGCCTAGGTGTCAATTTCAAAATTAAACTAATGTTGAGATTAACAGGTCTCAGATAGTTGTGTGTTTCCCTGCTCTGTGTACATGGAAAAATCAGAGTTCCTTTGTCTGTAGATACATTAGTAAGAATTGAATGATAAAGTGATGGCTACTAGATCATGAAAGAACCTATCAGGCCAATTAATTCACTTCCTCCTAACCATGGCAGCATTGTTCTCTCAACAATCTGTATGATCTTTGCCCAATTTCACTTTAAAGGAAAAGCATTTGCAAACTTCCCTTCCACATAAAGTCATTTGCCTCCTGATTGCAATATCCTTTCTTTCTTCTTCCCATCTATTTTTGGTCAATAGTTCTCATAAGATAATGAAATTCATACTGTGTTTAATTGTTCAAAGATCTAAAAGTAAAATCTTATTGTAACATGACAGGACAATGCTAAGAGTATTAGTAACTTTTAATGATATTAACTTGCTAGTGTGGCTGGAAGTGAAAAAAGCAGAACATTTAAACAATAAATCCAGTTTTTCTAAGAGCCTCAAAGGCTGGTAGGTGTAGTCTGAGGGTTAAATTTAACACAATATATCGATATTTTGAAAAAGGCTGTAAAAATGTCATTTGGGGGCTCTTATATTTTGTGTTGAAGTGTCCTTCTTATCTCTAACAGGAAAAGGCAATATATTTAATATATTTGGCCAAGTACCTATGGGTGATGGGCTAATGTACTGGAGAAATATGTGGAATGATAGATTTAGATAAGAGGGGCTAGTGATTCATGCATACTTATCAAATGCTGTTCCTTTCAGGGCTATGAATAAGCCATAATAAACACAGAACTATGATTTGTAGTTGAACATCAGTAAAAAATAAATACAAGAGGTGGAAAAAACTAAGGAATAACCAGAAGAGAATAAAAAATTACTGTAAGTAAAAGAGTTTTCATCAATCTCTATTTTGTTTCTCCAGAGATAAGAGGTTTTAGATTTATTTTATTTTTAACCAATAACAATTAAAAGAAAGGCATTGGCAATAATATTATGCACTGCACCGAAATATGTGTAAATTCTCCTGGGAATACTCAGTAGATTACCACATTCAACAATCAAAAAACTCTTGATTGTCCACCTACTCTGTGGAAAAAATTGTACTAAATGACATGAAAAGAACAAAATTTTAGATTAAAATGAGAGAGCTCAGAGTTCTGTCCAATGCATTTCTCTTTCTCTAGCCCCTTTATATTTTATATTTTTGGATATTCATCAACATGAGCCCATCGGAAAGTCCAAGGCAGACTAAAGGAGCTGTTTAATAGCAACAAGATTTAACTCTAAAGAGCCACATAGTAGTGCATATATTTGGTTTAAGGCAGTAGTACTCCCTTGAATTTAACTCATCCAATAGACCTAAGGACTAGAAGAAATCCAAAATGCAATATGTGTGTTTTAATCACTTGGATGATAGATATCCCCCAACTTTGCATATGTTTTAGTAATATGTTGATAGCCAAAAATATTTAGACATAAAATTTAGAACATTGAACTATTTTGGCATTATGCACCTGCATGTATTTGCATTAAAAATTTTCAAACAGAATGCATCAGAAATTTGATATTTCATATATATTTATTATTTTTACTAGTATTTTTTGACACTTCTGATTGCAAGCAAACAAATAAATCCAACCTACTTTTCATTGGGCCTGCTTTGAAATTGGTCTCGGCTTTTCCCCACGTCTGCAGAATTTGTGTGTGTGTGTGTGTGTGTGTGTGTGCATGCAAATGCACAAAATGTGGTTTAATCAATAATGGTCGAGGAAAAACAGTGTGGTAAAAGCAGTTGGTAGGAGGATAATTTCCAGCTTTTCTTCTTTTCTTCTGTCTTCTGTCTTCTGCCTTCTGTTTCTCTCTCTCCCTCTCTCTCTCTCTCTCTTTGCAAAATATGCTATTAGAGGAAAGCTGCTGTGCTGTTTTAGGGCCCCTTGAGCAGCAATATGTCACTGATCTAACTTTCTAATTAGATGTTAAGAATGAGGGTGCTTATCAGAAAAAATTAATAGCTGTTATTATCAGGTATATACTATGCCCAACCTTTGCTTTAATTAGTTTATATGAATTCTCTCATCTAGTCTTCATCATAGCCTTCTGATTTCGGTATTATTATCCTCACTTTGCATTTAAGACAAACGAGGCCCAGAGATATTAGATAACTTGTCCCCCAATTCATGCACTTAAAAGGCAAAGCTGGGCATCATATCTGAACAGTCTGGCTTCAGAGTCTAAGAAAGTAATCATTTTACTAAACTGTCCCAACTCTAGAGAGTTTCACTGACAAAATGATGTGGTCTGGTTATTGCTATTGGAATAAATAATCCCCTGGGGATTCTGGTGAGCTTCCAGAATTTAGAAGCTCTGTCTGAAACCAAGCTGACTTGGCTTCTTTGAATAAGAGCCAGTACCCAGGTCCAAGGGGAAAAGGGAGACAGACAGAAGAGATGCTCCTGAGAAATCCAATGATAAACACCCACCATATGGTCAAAATGATTTCTACTGCCTACCAGTGAGGGAAGTAGACACTTTGAGCATGAAATGCACTGTTTATTTTCTTGTGCAGTGGTTACAGTTCAAATTAAATGTTTCACATCAGACAAGGAACTAATAACAAATGATCTCCTCCCTCAGTGGTGCAGTAACAAATATGTAGTAATTTGAAAGCTGGGAAGAAAATTATTACTCCCAAAGATGCAATAAATATACGATATGTTTAGAGAGTCCTTTGATGAAATGAACACTGAAGGTGCTGCTAGCAGTACTTCTGCTTTAAAAACACAGTCAAAATAAAAAAGAAGAAGCATTTAAAAATGCTGTCCAATCTGTCAACATTTCGTTAACATGTAATACCTTAAGGACACAACTTGGAAGTAGAATCTTCAGTAAAGCAAAAACTGGTTCCTTCTTCACAGTACAGCACAGGAAACCAACAAGTAGAACAGCCAGGCATAAAATTTCACAGTTTAAAAGCAGCTTAGTAAGAAAGGCGGCTTCTGCTCCTTTTCTTATTTTGATCGGTCTCTGAAAAGGGCAATGCTCAATGTTTCTTCAGTGAGATGCCCTGATGTCTGCCATCAATACTTATTTTGATTGTAGTCTTTTACCCCTCTCAGTATCTTGGGAGAACTGCTATTTTTGACTTACTTTGCCAGCTTCCCTCATAAAGGACTCCAATGGAATCAGTCTAAGCCTGTTTATTTCATTGTATATGTTCCTGATCTAAAGGATTAGCAGAGGCAAATTAGAAGTCCAAGGCCAGAGATCGCTGTTGCTGCTAGTGTCCAGTGTGAGGGAGAAATCAAAGTCAGGTCTTTACAAAGGGAATTGCCTGTGTAATGCCTGCTGTAGTCAACCTTCTTCTTCCTGGAGCATAGCAGGCAGGAGGACACAGTGAAAGGTAGCAGCACATCATGTTGTGATTAGGCTTTCACCTTTATATTTTTTATTTTGAGATAATTATAGATTCACAAGAAGTTGCCAAAAAGGTATGGGGAGATCCCATTCCCCACCTACTCCTTATTCCCCAATGTTTTCATCTTGCATAACAATAGCATAATAATAAAACCATGAAGTTGACATTGGTACAATCCACAGAAATCATTCAGATGCCCTCATTCATCAGTGTTAGTGTGTGTATAGTTCTATGCAACTAAATAGCATATATAACTTCGTGCAACTATTACCACAATCCCTACGACACTATTTATTGAAAAGGCCATCCTTTCTCCTTTGACTTGTTTTTGTATTTTTGTCAAAAATCAGTTGAATCATGTTTGTGGGGTCTATTTCTTGGTTCTCTAGGCCAATGTGCTTACCCTTCTGTGAATATGAGATTGTCTTTGTAACTTTACATACTAACCCTTAATAGCACAAAGAGTGATATTTCTGTCACACTTGTGTTTATGAAAAATCCCCCCTTTTTTCACCTTTTTTGTTCATTCCATTCAAGAGTACTGTTGTCTGAAACTTTCCTACTTCCATACTGCTTACGGCAAGTGTTCATTCTATCTATTCTGAATGGAGCCAGAGCCTTCTGAAAGTGGTCAGAGCAACCAGTTTACTGTGGGGAATTGCCAAGTGTACAGCGTAGATTTTTCCTTAGGGAAGAAAATGGGGCAATTGGAGGATGTATTTGTTGGAGGATATATTTGGTTTGCTATAGTGCCAACTCTAGACATGTATTTCCAAACATCTCAGCTTATATGCATAAGTAATTTAAAAACCAAAGGGATATTTTTTGAGACAGAATTTTGCTTTGACCTCAAAATCACGGTGATCCTCCTGCCTCAGCCTCTCAAGTGCTGCATTATAGGTGTGCACCACCATGCCCAGCTTGATTGAGTTTTTTTTTTTGTGGGTACCTGGGGGTCGACCTCAGGACCTTGCGCGCCAGCAGGCGCCCATGCCACTGAGCGATATCACCGGCCCCTTTTTCGTATGTGGGTTCCAGGAGTCGAACTCCGGCTCTCGCACTTGCCGGGCAGGCGCTTAAGCTGCTGAGCCATCTCACCAGCTCTTGATTGAGTTTTTGACTGTTAACTAGAAGAGTCTCCAAGAAAAGTTACCTGATTTTTGCTACTTTTGTTCTTCTGTAATGAAGAAGTAGAAGACAACAGGGGTTAAGCCACTGGCTTAATAAAAAATCAGCAAAACAAAACAAAATTCAAAACCTCCAACTTTCTAATAAGATCAAGTGAAATTTTGAGAATTACTTCCTGTTGCTATGGTACAATTTGGGGACTATACCGAGGCGAGTTTGATCCTCAGTGTTTCTCCCAAAATGATAACTGCTGATATACAACCTCATTCCTTTTAGCAGAAGATTTTAAGTATTCGTATAACATGAAGGCATCCCTGAGAGGTCTAATGCTTCCAAGAAGTTTTGATAATATACATTTATGAGTCTGTGTATTTCATCCTTTATTGAAACTGGATATTTGTGGGGGAAAATGTAGAAGAGAACCTGCGAAGGTACCAGAAAGTTAGGGGAACTGTAAAAGTTAGAGGATCAGAGCAGAGCTTACAATGGAGAAGTCAGTGGTTTTGAAGATAAGCATTGTCCTGTTCATAATACTTCTTAAAGCAAACTTTGCCTTGGACTCTTTGTTTTCTGTGCCAACTACACAATAAGCCTTCTCTTTTAATTATATGGTTATTGTTATAAAGATAAAAATCTGGCTCTGTCTTTCTTTTTCATATATCCTATGTTCTATTGATTCTTCTCTGGTTTGAGAAAATTTGAAAGGACATTTGGAAGACTGATTTATATATATATATATGTATATATATACATATACATATATACATATATATACATATATACATATATGTACATATATAATTTAACCAATGCAAACCAATTGAATTCTATTTAATTCCATTTTATTATATATGTTTCAGTTAAATTCAATTCAACATTTGTTGTATGTTAAGGAAATGCCAGACCCTTAGAACTGGTGCTAAGCATGTATATTAAACAAAAGAGAATTACTTTTGTGACATGACACTTACACCCAAAGCAATTGCTCTACTCTCACAAGACAAGAAAGTGGTACTTTTAAAAATAAAGACAAAAAACAGTTAAAATTATCAACTGTGGATGAAAAAGGAATTTCTGATTGGAACTCAACATGTGTTTGAATCAAACTGTAACATGTTCCCTGGAGGGTGAGTCTATAATTTCCTGGCTTTGCCTTGTCTGACATATCATCAGTGGATAAGAGGGCTGCTGAGAGATGTAGGCTGGGACATGGTAGTCAGAATAAGATAGTATGACAATGGTACATTTGGGTTCAGAGCAAGCATCTATATGGGGACTTATTTCTGAAAATAGTTGTGGGTTGAATGCTCCTACAAGCCTCAGATTCTTGATTTCAGTGAGTTGCATTACAGAATGTTCATTATATTTTAAATGAGATGCAAACTTGTGCTGATTTTATGCCAAGCTGGGTAAGTGCAAAAGGGATAGAATCTTAAAACACCTTTGGTGGCTTTTCCTGTCATGTTAATCTATCGTGTTGCTTGGCTAATATAACAGTGGCCTTGCTTCTGAAAATAATGCTAGGTGGTTCTTTGATCCAATTAAACTTTGGAAGGCAAACAAGAGGAACCAGATCAAGCAAAAGTGAATTTCCATATATCAAGTTTTTTTCCCCTCAGACTTATTATCAAGAGTCAGACACCCCCAAATACAAGAGACATTTGAAACAAAGTCATCTCTTTCATTCTAGAAAGTATGTGGCTGGTCCTGACAGCCACTGGGACAGATGTGGCTGGTAGGCATCTAAAACTTACAAATCTGCAAGGTATTTCTTATGCTGTATAGGTAAGAACTGATGGAGAGATCGTCCAGTACCCTTTTCTGGCTCTCAAGGCCCAGGCATTCACCCAAGAGAAATTGCATATCTTTCCCTTCCCCCACAGTATTCTCACATTGAGTGGTGAGTCAGCGTAAATCACACTTCAGGACATGCCACTGACAGCCGTGTGGGTATGAGGAAGGTGAGGTGAGAGACAACTGTGAGAAATATGTCAAATCTTGATGCACAAGACTTACTGAATGTCCAGTACACTTCGTAAATCAAGAGGCCTCTTAGTGGTAGGGAAAGTTAAAAGCAAACATAATGACTAATTTAAGTGCCTATTAAACAAGATTTTCTAAGTTGAGGTTTCCACAGTAGGCATTTCTTATGTGTTCTTTAATCAACCACTTACAGGTTATGTTTATGAAAGCCACAGGTGGTGGGAAAGTACCTTCTTTAGCACCTCAGATGTAGCTTAGTCAGTAACTAGAATGTTTATGGGAAACAGACCTGGAGGCAAGGAACACTGTGGGAAGGAGAAACTCCAGCCAACTATTTGGAGAATTAGATCAAGTTATTTAGGAGCCAACTTGTACTTCTGAAGCTTTTCCTAGGTATTGTTTTTGCTTCCTCCTTTTTCTTTCTTTTTTTTTTTGTGGGTACCGGGGGTAGACCTTGGGACCTCGCTCGCCAGCAGGCACCCGTGCTGCTGAGTGATATCACCGGCCCTTTTATCGTATGTGGGTTCCGGGAGTCGAACTCGAGCCCTCGCGCTTGAGGGGCAGGCACTTATGCCGCTGAGGCATCTCAACCAGCCCCCTCCTTTTTCTGAGAATTGCTTCCCAAACAGAAGTAAGGGAAGTGTAAATCATTAAGTTCTCTAACATGTTAGTGTTTTCGATCAACATGTTTAGTAGGAATGTATGGGGAAAAAATCTTTAGTTTTATTGATAATTAAAGAGATGGAATTAAAGTATTGAGATTTTTCCCCTTACCAAAACAGTAAAGGAGGGACAGTGAAAATACTTAGAGTTGAAGAAAGAATAACAAAATAGTCACACTCATATGTCTGTGGCTGGAATATAAATTGGTGTAACACTTTCGAAAAAACAATTTAGAAGTGTTTATAACTTTTGATATTGTAATTTAACTTCTGGGAATCTATACATCCTCACAGAGTTGTATCCACAGGTAACATTTTAGGTGAAAATACACTCATTGTGATTTTGTTAATTTAGGCAAATATCAGGGAAAACCAAAATATATGAGAGTATGGGAATACATTTAAGTACATTATGGCATATGCATATAATACATTACTAGGCAGTCATTTAAATGCATTTACAAGGACTTTTAATTACATGGGAAAATATTTGTGTCATAATGTTATTGGAGAAAAATACCATAAGCCTTTATAGAGAGCAAACACAATCATATTAAAATATGTACAGAGCAAAAATGTAGAATGGAATAACACTGAACAGTAAAATAGGTTGTGTTTGGGTAATGGTTCTATGACTATTTTATCTGAATTTTAATATTTTCAAATTTTCTACACTGAATATGTACTAGACACATAATTTAGAAAAATTTTATTCAAAAATATTCAGTGGAGGGTGTGGTTGAAAATTAAAAATATTGAAAAAAATGAATTTGCTAGATTATCTGGAAGTTTAATTTAGCTATTTTCTTCCCATTTCTCTTTATTCCTTGGAGTTGAGAAGTAATTATATCTAATTATCAGGCAATGTGACCCTGGACATCATATTTTACATATTTTCCAACTCCATACACGGCTCTGTCTTAGGCCCAATAAGTGAGGAAAGAAAAATACTATTATTTTTCTTTTGTTTAGTGCTTACTAAGTGCTGAGAATTTGGCAAAGAAATTGAATTCATTATTTCATTTAATACTCTCAAATACACCTTGAGATAGATTATGCTGTTACTGTACCCATTTTATAGTCATGGAAACTAAGACTTAGAGAAGTTAGATAACAATCTGAAAAATACACCTTGTCAGCAGTAGACTAAGAGTTCAAAACAGTGTCTCTCAATTATATTTGATGACTACTTTCTTTCAGTAAGTGTATGAATACTAAGACTGATCCAAAATGTTTCAATTTGACACTTTTTCTTGAAGGTCCCAGAAAAGTCTCCTAAGTGGTTTAAGTCATCAGGTCAATCTATTATTACTTATTAGTAAGTCCAGAAGTAGGTGATTCCAGGGGATTTTCAAAAACTCTATGATCCCTGGGCACTGGGTAGCTGTCCCTGGCACTTTTTGCCCTTTCCTCACATTTTCAAGATGGCTGAAGAAGTATAAAATATCATGTTCTCACATGCAGGTATTCTAAGCAGGGAGGAAGAGGAGCAGCTTTAGTTTTGCAACGTTTTCTTCTTATTATGGTGAAAAATCTAACAAAGCCCTCTACAGCAAGGTAGGGGATATAGCTCAGTACTAGAATGCTTGCCTAGCATGCATGAAGCCCTGGGTTCAATCGTCAGTGTCACTACTGCCACCACAAGGACAGCAAAAGCTTGTATAGCAGATTTCTTCTTATGTCTCTGTTAGGAGACAATTCTTCAGTGATCACTTGTATTTCAACCGGTCTTGTGACAGAGACAATGATGCTTTTATGCTGGACTATTTTTTTCAAGGATGTCTTTATAATAAATAACCTTGGAAAACAGAGATAATGTCTTTTTTTAGAATGGGAATGCCTATTGTCCAGTATAAAAATTTGGATTTCCATCATAAAACACACAGCATACTCAGAGTTCTTCTCCTGTGTTATAATCCACTGAAAGTGCAAGTGTCATGTGGCCCTCTGTGTATCAAGCTATGGGACTCAGGCACCAGAGAACAGGCTTAAGAAAATGTTGAAACTTTGGTCACTGCTGTTTCTGCTCCTGGAATTTTGTCAGCTTCTATAACATGGCGAAGGTCTAACTTGTTAGCTTGTAAGTAGTGTAAGATCTCAGCCTCTTCTCAATTCTTGAGTCTCGTTGGCCAAATATTTTTCATATCATCAATCCTCACTGTGAGTGAGGATGAGGTAGAGATTATAGGGCAAAGGAAATAGAATAATCATATTTGACTTAGGTAAAGTATAATTAATTCCCTTGGGCTAGGCATATTGCTCCTTCAACCAAGGTTTCTTTCAGCAAGCAAGTGGAGGAAATTGTTAAATAAGTGAATGTCTTACTTTTCTCATTGCTGAGACAAAACACCCAACACCCAAAGTTAAAGAGGAAGGGTTTACTGTAGCACACAGTTTGTAGAGGTTTCAGTTCACCGTTGACTGGTTCCAAGGCAGGGTGGCATGACAGAAGAGAAAGTTCATGGCAGGCAGAAGTCTGAAGGCAGCAAGGCAGCAAGCATTGAAGTAGTGAAATAGCAACCAATGACTACAGTCCTCTTTCTGTACCTTCTATTCTGTCCAGGCTACATGTCCTTAGAGGAGATAGCACTCACACCCTGGGTGGGTCTTCCCATTATTCACACCCAGATCTATGCCAAACCAATCAGTGGACTAATTGAGTAATCACACACCCTTAATCCCAGCATCACACACTCTAGATCCAGACACCCCTGAAAATCTCCACCTATGACTGCATGAAGCTTTGCAGGGACATCTAGACATAAGCCATAATAGTAACCAACAGTGACCAACAGTGTTTGCTGCAACAAATGGCCATCATAAAAGGGAGAATGTGACATGTTACTCAGGGAGGTATAAACATAGAATTTTGTAGCTTCAGAGAAGAAAGACCATATTTTATTTGTGAGCTCAGCATAAGAGATAGAGTTTTAAAAGAGGCAATACTGTTCTGATTTGTGCTGTGAAAGACAGTCAAACTATGATGGGAATGGCTAGGCTTGGAGGCAAGGGAGTAGCATGACTCAAGATACAGTGTGAAGAAAACACACAGCATGTTTGGGGAACACTAGAGATGACTCAAATTTTAACATAAAGTTTAATTTTCTAAGTAGCCCATGCAGTTAAAGTGGAATACTGGAGTTTATAATGAGTTTTGTGAATTTGAAAATATTAGCTTGTCACTATCCCCTAGTGGGGCCACATGCAGGATGGCAAGATGAAACTTGGTGCTTAATGTTCAGAACCATGACAGCTAATAATGTAGATAGTGGCTGTAGAGTTACATGGAGGTAAAAATTTTAAAAAAGATAGCATTACTACAATTTATGTGATAAAGCTGAGAATTATTATGTTAAATAGTATAATCCTCTAAAAGTTCCCATTCTACAGAAAGCCAAGAGACACACACTAAGAGTCAGAGAGAGGTCTGTTTGAGAACTAAAACACTCCATTTCTTGATTTATTTCCCTTATTTTTAGAATAAGGATTTTGAACTTGATGTTTGCTGAAGGGTTTTACAGCTCTGATATTTTTTATATTTCCAAATCAGGATAATTATTCACAATCATAAAATCTCCCCTTGATTACTACCCCCATTATCTCATTCAACATGCATGCATACCATGTGCAGGCAGTATGACACATAGGAACACTAAAACATGAACTTTGAACCCATTAAATATTTTTAGGTCAAGCTTGTGTTGAACTTCTGCCTTTTTGTGGAGTTTATTTTTAGTTTACCCCTGTGTATGACAAATCATTCTGTAGCAGGTAAGGTCAAGATTATACTAGGAACCAAAAGTCTCATAGTTTTAAAATTGGCATTTCACTTAATATCTATTGGGTTAGTTTCCTATTCTATGAATTAGATTTCAGAGAAAGCTTATATCTGGAATCTTTCCTATCTGCTATTTAAACGTTTTATCAAGTGCATTATTAATTTGTATGACCTGTGATGGCTCTGTAACTCAAATCACAGAGAATTACAGTGAGACCAATTGCATGCAGAGAAATTTCCAAGTCATCAGCTTTCACTTTGGAGCTTCTTTCTGTCATCTCCTTCAAAAGCCTGTCACTGTGGAGTGTTCCTTCAGTGCAAAGGGGTGGGAAGAAGCTCAGTCTGTTTGGAGCCTGTCATTCTTTATGAACTCCTTTGTGATAGAAAAAGGCAGTAGGCAAGGAATCTTGTGCTGAGAGCCTAGTATGGAAGGGCATTGTGAAATGTATCCAGTATAGAAGTCAGAGCCTTGGCAAAAATTCTTTGACTTAGAGGTTACTGTATTGTGTTTCTCAGGGAAGTCTGACAGCCTCAACAATTAACAATGCCAAAAGAAGAGTGCTTTCTCAGCTCACATTTTGTGCCAACCACTCTTCTAGCCACACAGTTAAGGGGAAAGGACAAAACACCTGAGCATGAGGAGCTTGTTATATAGTGGACAAAAGTATTTTTAGGGATAGCAAATAGCTTAAGATAACATTTGCAAAACAGCACACAAATGAGTGCAAATTAATATGGTGTAACTAGAATAAGGAGAGGGCTGTGGGAACCCAGAAGGAAGAGATGATCATAGTAAAGCAAGGTTAATAAGAAAAGGCTTCCCTAAGAAGTTTAAAATGGAGGAGCTTCATAACACATACATG
Organism: Erethizon dorsatum; assembly: GCA_028451465.1. Taxonomy (NCBI): domain Eukaryota; kingdom Metazoa; phylum Chordata; class Mammalia; order Rodentia; family Erethizontidae; genus Erethizon; species Erethizon dorsatum. The sequence continues at coordinate 84,873,745 of CM051842.1, read as the reverse complement.
CAGTGCTCCTGGTACAATTCTTTGATTCAATAATTATTTATTTGGCATGTGATTAGCATAGTGCTATGCAGGGTGCACTGAGGGATACATGGAGGTGCAGAGCTCCAGCCTTGAATTCTTTTCCCAGTAGCTTTAGGTCTGTTAATTAAGTTCTCTTATTCCTCACTCCTGATTTTTTGTTTTTGTTGTTTTTGTTATGGAGTAACATCCCACCAGCATAACATTCCTGCCTCCATCTCTGGAAGAGGAATCACTCCCCTGACTGGTAAGTTTGAGAGAAGGCACTGGCAATGATGCTCAGCTCTGCCCTATCACTTCCATTTGAGAGCTAGCTCTGCCCTATCACTTCCATTTGAGAGCTAGCTGCTTTTTAGGAAACACACATTCAGGTTTTGCTTATATTTTATAAGTACAGGTCTCTACATGAGGGGTGGCCTGCTGGGTACCAGTGCCACTTGTGACTGGATGGTTAAATCTTCCAAATTCTAGAATTCATAATTAGGAAGACCACCTAAGCTATCTCTATGACTCTAGACTTTGGATTAGCAAAAATTATATTTTTATTTCTACTAGTGTGACTTTGTCCTTTATGCAATTGACTTAGAGGAATATTATTTATTTGTTTTTATATCACATTCAATTTGTCTAATAGGAGGTGTAAGACAAGTCCCTATATAACTGTCTGTAAGAAAAAGTAAACCTGATAAGTACCATAAGCGTGGCTTGGCTCTTTTAAGATTCCTGTCCTGACCTGGTAAATCCTGTCACCAATATAGAAAGGAGTACCTTTTGAGATTTTCAACATTTACAAAATTAGTTGCAGGATGATATCATTTCACTTGCTTTCAACTGTGTCTTGATTTCCTGGCTGTTGATTTTCACTTTCCTTCTCATTTCTAGTCCTGCTCTCTGTTTTGAGACCCTGACTGCTTGAAATTTTTAATTGGATGTTTCACAGGTTTTCCTATTGAGTCCCCAGTGCTCTCCCCCAACCTGTACCTCTCCGCATTTTCTTTATCTTGATAAATAGCACCACCATCTATATGTATCTAGTTGCTCAAGCAAAAGGTCTGTGTGAGGTCTATATTTGTGTGGTTATTTGATCAATGTCTAACTCACTTGGGTGTCATCTCCCCCCTGGTTTTTAATGTTACCACTGTACTTCTTAGTGTACATGGCACAAGTGAGTACTCCAAAGATGTTTCTTGAATAAATATATTCTATTAATTAATAGCAATTTTAGTCTTTTCAGTTTGCTGCAGCATTTTGTTTGTTTGGCTTTTGACATTTAGATTTTCCTCCCTCTTTAGATTTAGCACCGTCTTTCCCCTCTCCCACCAATACTAAAGGATGCTTTGGTACTAGTCTAATAGAGACATTACTTTCAAAATTTAGAGGAGGGAGTGGGAAGGGAGAATATGGAAGGTTCATGGAGGAAGAATAATTTAAACCAGACCTTGAAAGAAGCAGGATTTTGGTATATGGAGGGTGGAACAAGGGAATAAGACTTCTCTGGCAAAAAATATCGCTGAGGAAAAAATCATAGAGGTAGAGAGGCACTGAATATTTTGTGAATATGTCTGGTAGACCAATCTGTGAACAGGTAAAATCAAAGCTACAACTGGAAAAGTAGGCCTCAGGTGATTTATGTAGAAAAATAATACCTAAAATTCATCCAGAAAATATGAATCTGCTTGGTGAAGGCATGCAGTATGAACTCTACACTAAAGCTGTTAAACTATAAATGAAAGCTGCATAGATAGAGTATGAAATTAAAATCTGTTCCATGAGGTTATGACCAATTTCCTTGTGAGATGCAAGTGGGTGAATTTTAGAGGATTTCACAGAAATATGCTACTTCTAACAATGTTAATATTTCTTGTAAAATTCCTCACACCCTCAACATTCTCTCGGATTTGCTGTAAAATTCTGCAAGTGCAATTATTCCCTTTGTCATCTCATGAAAACACATATTTAAGTCTCATCCTTCCTGCAGGCATTTCAGTTTTTCCCTAGATTTGAAGGATAAATAAACCCTCTCCCAAGGCAATGAAAATGAAGTGATGGGAGGGAGGGACTTTTGCTTCCTTGGAATTTTTCAGTTAAGGAGTCTCCACTGGCCTCAGCATCAGGGAATAATTAGTGCATAATATGGAATAGTGTGAGAAATTATTCAATTTCAGGAAGAACAATTGCTGAAAAGAAAATGGATCCATTTCCCCAGTTCCTTCCCTGAACACATTTGTGTTGGCTGCTTGTTTTTGTGAATTGGAGGCCACCCAGCAAGTTGCTGTTTTTATTTTATTTATTTATTTATTTATTTATTTATTTATTTATTTTTTTGTGGGTACCGGGGGGTCGACCTCAGGACCTCGCGCGCCAACAGGCGCCCGTGCCGCTGAGCGATATCACCGGCCCCTTTTTCATATGTGGGATCCGGAAGTCGAACTCGGGCCCTCGCGCTTGCCAGGCAGGTGCTTAAGCCGCTGAGCCATCTCACCGGCCCAAGTTGCTGTTTTTAGCAGTGAATATTTCACCAGACTTCTTTCTATCTTTATTTTATTTCTGCAGAAATGCATTATCCTTTGGGTGGGTTGCATTGCACTGGGACAGGGATGTTCCTGAAACTACTGGGCATGGGCATATTGTACATGAATTTAAGGGAGGAATATCTTCCTTACTGCAGCCTGATTTAGGAAGACTGGTGAGCCGTCTTCTGAAATATGGATCACCATGTGGGAAAGTAAGTAGACATTACCTTGAGTTCCAGAGGGCAGATTTAAGGCTAATAATCAGAAGGTGTAAAGAGTCTGACCTTGGGTTAGCATTAGAGATTCATTACAATTATAGCTTCTCAAAAAGGATGGGCACCTACTCAGGCTTTGTGTCTCTGAAATAATTTAAATAGAGGTGGGGTGCCAAACTGTCAAGGATGTGGTGGAGAGAATTTCCGCGCGGTGTGGGGGGTTGAACTAACCTTAAAGGTCTCTTTCCAAGCTTTGCTCATCTGCAAATCCTATTGCCTTTCTTTTTAATTCTCACCTTATTTTAAGAAAAAGCCCTAATCTCATTTTCGGCACAAGGCTTACCTAGGTAATTTCTACAGCATTTGTCTGTTTTCCATACTTAACATCAATCATTTATGGTGTTATATTGTTAGTACAAGGTTTCAATCAACACGACTGTCCTCAGATGTAAAGAAGATACACACTCATGAAATATAATTATTACAGATTATACGTACAACAGCTTTCTCTAACTTTTACTCCATTGCTAAATTTTTCCTGAACATTTTGGAATTACAGGATGGGATGAGATTCATAGAAGGGATAATGTTATCTGTATGAAATATTGTTTATTTTGCACATACCTCATTTGAGGTCTTAATCTATGTATCAGTGAACAAAGTAAAGATCCCTGCCCTTGTGGAGCTTAGGTGTATGTAAAGTACCAGTATATAGGAGCACTTAATTTATCTTGACTCCCTTTTTTTCAAATCTCATTTAGTATGTCATTAAAGAAGGGACATTTAATGGAATGACAACTATGTGCTGTGTGCTTTACACATGTGTTCTTAATCTTTGAAACAAGCCCCAAGAAGTAGATCAAGTAGATTGACACTTTTATAAGAGAAAAACAGAGGGTCACAACATCAAGGCATTTACCCAAGACCAAACTATAAGCAACATGAGTATAAATTATTTTTTAAAATAACTTTTATTGTGTACATTTGAAGTATAGTGTACAATGTTATAGGATACATGCTTTCTACAGTGAAACAAATTAACATTTCCATAATTACCATTTTCCATAGTTACTGATTTTTATTCTGTTGTCAAGAGCAACTAAAGTTTACTCCTGTAGCAGGAATCCTGAATATGCTACAGTTTTATTAACTATAAATCTCTAGATTTGTTCAGCTTATACAACTCTCACCTGTACCCTTTCCTTTCTGCTAACACCCTCTGGTTCTAGTTAGCAGAGTTTTATTCTTTCTGCATATTTGACTTTTAAAAAAGATCCCATATCTAAGTTGGATCATGCAACATTCCTCTTCCTGAATTTTAGGTATTTCATTTAACATAAGGTTTTCCAAGTTGATCTGTGTTGTGACAAGTGGAAAGATCTCTTCTGTAAAGACTGAATAATATATCTAAACCATGTGTTCTTCATTCATTCATTGATGAACACTGCTATGGCTTGTCTCTAGATGTCCACTCAAAGCATCATGTGGTCATAGGTGGGGCTTTTTAGAGGTGACTGGAGCTAGGGTTTGTGATGCTTGGATGAAGTGCATAATGCTGGGATTAAGGGTGTGTGATTACTAAATTAGTCTACTGATTGGTTTGGCATAGATCTGGGTGTGGATAATGGGAAGGCCCACGCAGGTTATAGGTGGCACCACCTAAAGGGCGGATAGCCTGGAAAAGATAAAAGGGAGAGGCAGGCTGCTGCTGCTTTTGCTACCTTGCTGCTTTGTTGTCTTGCTACCTTCTGCCTGCCATGAACTCTTTCTCCTCCGAGATGTGCCTTTGCCATACCACCCTGCCTTGGAGCCCAGCCAACTACATGAACTGAAATCGCTACAAACTGTGATCTACATTTCCTCCTTTAACTTTGGGTCTTGGGTATTTTGTCACAGTAAGAGAAAAGTAACTAAGACAGACACTTAAATTATTTCCATTTCTCAGCTATTATAAATAGTGTTTTAGTAAATATGAGAATGCAGATGTCTCTTGGACATATTGATTTCATACTTTTTGCTTATATACACAATAGTAAGATTGCAAGATCATATGGTAGGCCTATTTTTAACTTTCTTAAGATCTCCATACTGTTTTGTAATGAATATATATATATATGTATGTATGTATTTCTGCTAATACTGTACAAAGATTTTCTTTACTTAACACCCTCATCAACATTTGTTATCTCTTGACTTTTCGATAACAGCCATGCAATTAGTATGAGGTAGTATCATAGTGGTTTTGATTGCACTTCCCTGATGATTAGGGATGTTGATCTCCTTTCTTATACCTTTTAGGCATTTCTCTATCTTCTTTAGAGAAATATTTATATTTGAATTGGGCTACTTACTTTTCTTCTATTGAGATTTATGATTTCCTTACATACTGTATGTTGAAAGTTAACTCTTTATAAGGTGTAGAGCTTGCAAATATTTTTCCAGTTTGTAAGTGAGTTGCTGTGTTATTTTGCTGATTGTTTCCTTTGTTGTGCAGAAACCTTTTAGTTTGATGAAGTCATATTTATTTATTTATTTTATTTCATTTGTTTCTTTTTAATTTTTTATTAGGACATGTTTGCAATACATAATGACTAGTTTCATTGTGGGTATTTATTACATGTACATGACAAATATTAGTTACTTTTACATCCCCTCCCAAATAAAGGACCCAATCAAAAAATGGGCAACTGAAATGAATATATACTTCTCAGAAGAAGTACAAATGGCCAATAAATACATGAAAAACTGTTCGACATTGTTAGCCATTAAATAAATGAAAATTAAAACAACACTGAGATTTCTTCTTACTCTAGAAAGAATATTATTATCAATAAATCAAATAATAGCAAATGCTGGTAAAGCTATGACAAAAGAAGAATCCTCCTGCATTGCTGTTGGGAATGTAAAGTAGTACATCCACTATGGAAACCAGTATGGAGACTCCTCAAAATACTAGAAGTAGAAATTCCATTTGATCCAGCTATTCTCCTAGTAGGTATCTTCCCCAAAGAGTTAAATACATCATATTACAGTGGTACATATATACCCATGATTATAGTAGTATAATTCATAATAGCTAAAACTTGAAAGTGGACTACATGTTCATCAACAGATGGATGGATAAATAAATAGGGTATTTGCACATAATGGAGGAGTACTCTGCCATAAAGAAAGAAAAACATGAGTAATTTGTAGGAAAATGGATGCACCTTGAGAGCAAAATGCTAAATTAAATAAATAAGACACACATGCTTAAGTATTGTATGATTTATCTTATATAAGAAACTCAAATTACAAATAAAGAGAAAAATAAAAAAATATGTAGAAAATAGGGAGATAGATATTTTGCAAATAGGAAGAGAATGAAAAGATGGAGGGAGGACAGGAAAAGGGGATAAAAAAAGGAATTAAAATATGTTATGTATGTGTGCCAACCCAATACAAGGAAAGTAAACATTATATACTATAATCATGTACTGATAAAAATTTAAGAAATATAAAGAATCAGTGAATCAAATAGGTGTTTTTTGAAAGAGCAAGCAAAATAGGAAACCCTTACCCAAACTTACTAGAAGAAGAAAAGAGAAGACTCAGATCACTGCAATTAGAAATGAAAAAGGCAAAATCACAGTGGGCATTGCCAAAATCCAGAAGGTTGTTAGTAACTACTGTGAAAATGGTACTCCAACAAATTGGAAAATGTTGAAGAAATAGTTTACCAGACACAAATTACCAAAACCGAACCAAGAAGACATAAAAGCTCTGAGCAATCCAGTAACAGGCAATGAATTGAGGCAGTAATAAAAAAAACTATCAATTAAGAAAAGCCCAGGATATATTCACTGCTGAATCCTACAAGACCTTCAGGGAAGTTATACCACTAATACTCCCGAAACTTTTCAATGAATTTGAAAAGGAAGGACTGCTGCCAAACTCATTCTTGGAAACTGGTATTGCCTTGATACCAAAACTGGACAAGGACTTAACAAAAAAAGAAACCTACAGGCCAATCCCCTTAAGGAACATAGGTACAAAATTCCTCAACATAACACTTGCAAACAGAATGCAACAAATCATTTAATAAATTATACATAATGACCAAATAGACTTCACTCCAGGAATGCAAGGATGGTTCAACATATATAAATCAATAAATAGAATACATCACATAAACAGAATCAAGAGAGAAAAACCACATGATCATCCCAATAGATGCAGTAAAAGCCTTGATAAAATAGAACATCCAGTCATGAAAAAAATAGCCCTGAAATAGACACATGAAAATGCTCAACATTGTTGTCCAATTGAGAAATGGAAATTAAAAGAATATTAAGATTTCATCTCACTACAGAAAAACTGGCTGTCATCCAGAAATCAACAAATAACAAATGCTGGTGAGGCTGTGTGCGTGTGTGTGTGCGTGCGTGTGTGTGTGCGTGCATGTGTGTGTGTGTGTTAAGGAACTCTTCTTCATTTTTGGTGGCAATGGAAACTAGTACAACCACTATGGAAATCAGTATAGAGATTCCTCACAAAACTAAAAACAGAAATTCCATTCTACCTCGCTATTCCTTTTCTAGGTATCTTCCTGAAAGAGTTAAAGACATTATACTACAGTGATACATGCATACCCATGTTTATAGCAGCACAATTCATAATAACTAAATCTTGGCAGCGTATATGTCCATCAACAGATGAATGGATAAAGAAATTGTGTTATTTATACACAATAGAGTACTGTTCTGCCATAAAGAAGGATAAACTTGAATCATTTGTAGGAAAATGGTTGCACCTTGAGACCATAATGTTAAGTGAAGTAAATTAAAACACACACTTAAACATTTTATGGTTTCTCTTACATGAGAAACCCAATATATATAAGTAAAGTGCAATATAAAAGACAGATAATATGAAAGAGAGAGAAACAAAGTTATTGTAATCAAACATGGACAACGTATATAAAAGTGTACCTTGATTCAGTAAATTGCCTTGCATATTTTTGGCCTATTAATCTGGTCATTAATCTGCATGTATTATAATTAACTTTATTAGGATTAATAAGATAAAAAATGAATCTACTACTGGCAAAAGAAAAGAGGGGAGAAGGGGAAGGGGAAAAAATAATTGAGATATGTTAAATACATGTACCAGTTCCCCACAATGAGTGTAATCATGTACTGCAAATATGTACTTACAAAAATTTAAAAAAGAAAATATGTATTGGAGGACCATACCTCAATCTAATAAAAGCCATTTATGATAAACCAATGGCCAACATCATATTAAATGGGAAAAGACTGAAAGCTTTTCCTCTAAAATCAAGAATGAGATGAGGATGCCCATATATTGATGTGGTACTAAGTTTTTAAAACTTCTGGGAAGGGGCCGGTGAGATGCCTCCGCGGCATAAGCGCCTGCCTTGCAAGCGCGAGGGCCTGAGTTCGACTCCTGGATCCCACATACGAAAAAGGGGCCGGTGATATCGCTCAGCGGCACGGGTGCCTGTTGGTGCGCGAGGTCCTGAGGTCGACCCCCCGGTACCCACAAAAAAAAACAAAAAACAAAAACTTCTGGGAAGATATCCAGAAGGGGAATAGCTGGATCAAATGGGACCTCCAGTCCTAGTTTTTTGAGGAATCTCCACACTGATCGTACCACAGCAATATATGTGCACCCATGTTTATAGCAGCACAATTTGTAATAGCCAGATCTTGGAAACAACCCAAATGCTCATCAACCAAAGAATGGATAAAAAAGATGTGATATTTTTATACAATGGAGAACTACTCAGCCATAAAGAAAGATAAACTGGAGACTTTTATAGATAAATAGATGCAACTTGAGACCATACTCATAAGTGAAATAAACCGGATGCACATGTGTAAACATCGTATTGTCTCCCTAGTACGAGAAGCTGAAAGAGTAAATAAGATCCAAAATGTACAATAGATATTGTAAAACATGAAGAAACTGTTCAAAAGTAAAGAGAAACTAGGATGGGGGAATGCAGAAAAGAAGGAAGGGAAAAGAAAAAAATATATATATACAAAATAGTAAAAATAGATACACTAGTAATTTCGCCTAGTTCATTGAAAAGAAAGGTTTGTGCTAATATTGTTGTGACAATTGAATGCCGATATCTTGTACTCTGAGTAACTAACTTAAAGATAACGATATATAGTGTATTAACCATTGTTACCCTCCTATTATGCTGTTTTGAAATTTTGTTCTTTCTCTTTAAAATAAAATTAAAAAAAAAAAAGACGAGGATGCCAACAATCACCAGTCCTGTTCAATATAGTAATTGAAACATTAGCTGGAACAATCAGACAAGAGAAAGAAATAAAAGGATAGGTATAGAAAAATAAATAGTCAACTTATTATTATTTTGCAAATGACACTATCCTTTACATGGAAGACCAAAAGAATTCCACCAAAAGACTGATAGAATTAATAACCAAATTCAGCCGTGTAGCAGGATAAAAAATCAACACACAAAAGTCAATAGCATTTCTGTACACCAATAATGAACCCACTAAGAAAGACATGAAGAAAAATATACCATTCACAATAGTATCAAGAAAGATTAAATACTTAGTAATGAACTTAACCAAGGAAGTGAAAGACCTCTACAAGGAAAACTATAGTATCTGAAAAAAGAAACTAAAGATGATATCAGAAATGGAAAGACATCCCCTTCTCCAGGATAGCAGAATCAACACTATGAAAATGGTCATACTGCCAAAACTGATATACAGATTGAATGCATTCCCAATCAAAATCTAAAAAGAAAATTTCTAAAATTTATATGGAATGAGAAGAGACCTAGAATAGCAAAAGCAATAAAGCAATCCTGGGGAATAAGAGCAAAATGGTAGGTGTCAAAAACCAAGGCTTCAAGTTATATTACCAAGCTCCAGTGATTAAAAAGACAATCAAAGAATTGGCATAGAAACAGACGTGAAGACCAGTAGAACAGAATAGAACTATGATGATGAACCTTTTAGAGTTTTCAATGATACAAACTTTGAAAACGTGTACCTCTGTGGTTCACATGCCATAGGTTTGCCACCACTACAATAGAGGATATAGAAACAACTCCAGACCCATTCATCCCCTTGATCTTTGACAAAGCAACCAAAAATGTAGATTGGAGGAAAAACAGCCTCTTTTATAAATGGTGCTGGGGAAATTGCCTATCCACATGTAGAAGATTCAGTCTTGATCCATATTGGTCACCATGTACTAAACTAAAATCAAAATCGATCAAATATCTAAATATTAAAACAGAAGCACTTAACCTGCTGAAAACAGGTAAAACTCTTGATTTCATAGGCATAAGTAAGGACTTTTTTGAAACAAAACTCCAATTGCATAAGAAATATTACCAAAAATCAACAAATATGATTATATCAAATTAAGAAGATTCTGCAAAGCAAACAATTAAGAAAGTGTAGAAAAACCCAACAGAATGGGAAACAAATGCCAGCTACACCTTGATCAGAGGACTAATTTTTTTTGTTGTTGTTGTTAATATTTATTGCCTGAACTTTTGGTGTGACTATCACCAAGGCAATTGCCATTGCCAATCACAAAGATTTTCCACCTATGTTCTTTTCTAGGAGTTTTATGGGTTCACTTCTTAATTTAGTTATTTTATCCATTTTTTTTTGTGAGTACCGGGGGTCGAACTCAGGACCTCATGCACCAGCAGGCGCCCGTGCCGCTGAGCGATATCACCGGCCCCTTTTTTGTATGTAGGTTCCGGGAATCGAACTCGGGCCCTCACGCCTGCCAGGCAGGCGCTTACACCGCTGAGCCATCTCACCGACCCTATTTTATCCATTTTGACTTAGTTTTTGTGTATTGCATAAAATAAGGGTCTAGTTCCATTCTTCAGCATGTGGAAATCCATTTTTTCTGGCACCATACATTGAAGAGACTATCCTTACTCATTGTGTTCTTGGTGCTCCTTTGAAATATTAGTTGACTGTATATGTTTCAGTTTATTTAAACATAAATATCTCTGGTTTCATACTTATACTCTCATTATACTGGCTTCCAAAAACATGTTTCTTAGTTATCCTATGGCTGGAAACTTTTTACCTAGCTGAAGATCATGTTCTATAAAATGAAATTATGATCTTTCAAGGCATGGTACTCTCACTTTAGGCTGCACATAATTACATAAGAAGTTTGATCAAGATGAAGATATGTGAATAAAAGTGGGTCTAGGAATCTGAATTTTAACAGATACTTTCCCCCCTCAAAGCACTGATATGATATGCATAGACTATTACTGCACTTTGAGTGTCCTAAGGTCATTTGCAGTTCCAGCTCTCTGCTTCTATGAGATTCTTACTAGACCAAATTGTGTATTCAGAATGCACAAGAAATCTTCTGGGACTCATTAGCAGTAGTATCACTCATTAGCAGTGGTATCACTCATTAATGTGGTATCATCTCCACTACTACCTCCAACATCATCAGACTCCGTTATTTATAAGCCACTTGATTGATGCATTGTTTTTTCTAGGGAACACCTGTAGAAGGAGTTTCCTTTCCTCCTCTGCAGGGACTGCCTTGGTGACTGTTTTCCTAACCAACACAAATCAACAAAATCACACAGTTATAGGTCTCATTTTATAAATCTTTAGAAGTATAATTAGTGATATTTTTCAAAGCATATGACAAAAAATAATCAATGTTATGAATTTGGATTGTTCAACCTCATTAAAGGGCTGGTTTTCTCTTCTTACTGAATTTACATTTTATCTCATGACCATGACACTCCCTCCTACCACCTTTTGAAAATTTCATTTTTAGTGGAGGCACTGTTGACAAGAGAAGTTTGTGCTTTTGTGCTTATGTTCTGTAACTTTTTGATTTGGGGGTGAGTCTGAGTGAATGATGGCCAATAGGCAACATAGAGTTTCAATAGTTACACATCAAAATTTTTATGTTCTCCTTCCCAACAACTTCATAAGAGGTTAGAGTATCCCTCACATCATTTTAACAAGGCTCTGGATCCTCAGTTATAATTGATAGATCGCTCACATATGTGAATTTTTAACCATGTGACAGACACTATACTAAGTGCTTTATTTGTTAATTACCTTGACTAATTCTTCTAACAGCCCCTGTAGATACAGTACTTTCATGGTGTCAGTATTTAAGAAGTGGAAATTGTGGATGGAAGTCAAAGAACTTAAACAACTTGCTCAGATGCACACAGCTAGAAAGTCAAAGTCAGGATCTGAACCTGTCTGATGACAAAGCTTTTTCCTCTTTGTTTTGAACTTGTGCACTATATACATTATAAAAATGAAAGGACAGTATCTCAGAGGAACATGAAAATTTTTTGTGAGGAAAGGTCTCACTACATAGTTCAGTCTGGCCTGAACTCACAACAAACCTCCTGCCTCAGCTTCCCAAGTGCTGGGATTACAGGCATGTGCCACTACACCAGGCAAACATTTGGACTGAGGTTAAGGGTTTATAAACTGAGCTGAAAGAAAAGGAAATTTAATTATGTTTGAATTTTTCAAAATATAATTTTTGTTACATATGTCCCTTTTCCATCTCTTTTATATTAGTAAATCCTTTCTATGTGTGTGTTTACTTTGTAAGCAGCTAATGATGATGGCTACCACTTGTATTTCCCTAAAAGGATTGAAAGTTAAAGTGCAATTACAATTAATGTTCATGAAAATGAAAATTGTCAAATTAACCCAGAATATTATAATGTAGAATGTAATGTGGCAATAGTTTCAGCACAGACAAGACCATAGACTAATTAGGCATTACTTCTCCCCACCGAAGAGTCTGTGTGGCCTCACAGCCATCTTGTCCTTCATCACTAAAAAGGCAGTGTCTCTGGAATCAGCCAGAAAACCCAATAACTTGAGCTTGATTTGGTCTTACCCCTTTCCTTTCCTGTTCGTTCTCCTATATTTATATAGTAAAGCCCCATTCCTTTTGACATTTATCTTACTGTATTTATTCTCATTTTCTTTCTTTCTTTCTTTCTTTCTTTCTTTCTTTCTTTCTTTCTTTCTTTCTTTCTTTCTTTCTTTCTTTCTTTTTTTTTTCTTTACCGGGAATGGAACTCAGGACCTTGCACTTGCCAGGCAGGTGTTGTGCCACTGGGCTATATCCCTGGCCCTTTATTCTCATTTTCAAGTTTCTTTTTAATTTAAAATTATTTTATGCTCATGCTTAAAATTAAAATTGCAAAGAAAAAAAAGAAAAGATCAAAAGTAAAAATCCATCTTCTTTCCCACATGTAGTCACTCTGTAGTAGTCAGTAGGCATTGCTAAGTTCCTTATATACCTTATATACCTTTCCAGAAACTTGCTGTGCATATATAATATTTATGCAGCTATACACACTCACAAGTAGCTTTAAAAATGTTGATATCACAGACTTTGTCAATATAATAGGTGGAAAAATCATGTCTTGCTGTTATATTTTGCATTTCTTTAATAACAAGTGAGACTGAGTATGTATTTGTATATTTATTGGTGATTTGAATTTCTTATGTTTATTATTCACTTTCTATTTAGTTCTTTTTCTTGTTAAATGTTAATAGAACTTTGAATATGAAAGAAATGCTTTTTTCCCTATCAAATCTATAAGAGATTTTTTAGTTTGTCATTTGTCTTCTGCTTTTTCAGTGATATGATTTTGCTTATAGAAGGCTTAAATTTTTTGTTTGTTGTATTTATTATTAGTACATTCTTGTAGAATGTAACATTTACACTAATTGTAGGGACTTGGTACATGTACATAACACATACGAATTCCTTTATTATTCCCTTTCCCTTTCCTCCCTCTCCCTCCATTCATCTCTTGATCTCCTTCCTATTTTTTTGTGCATGTTTGCAGTACATAATGTTTACATTCCTTGTGTGGAGTTGGTGCATGTACATAACACATCTTAATTCCTTTTTGCAGCCTTCTTCCCTCCCATGCCTCCTCTCTCCCTCTTTACCTCCTTCCCCTTTGAGAAAGATCTATATCTCTACTTCCTATTATATATTTTTCATTTTGGTTTTTATTTATATTTTGGGGGTTCTTCAAAGATTCTGAGTTTTATATCCTCATTACAAAAGCCTTTCCCATTCTAGTACTATTTTAAAATTTGATTTATGCTTCTATCTAGCCCTTCTTTAAAAACAAATTATAAATTTTATTTTAAATGTAATTGTGAAAGTCTTAATGTGAATTAGATAGTGTGAGTACTCTTTAGGAGGTTTCTGGAAATGTAAAATAAATGATAACAAGCCACCTCTTAAATATACCTACCTTAGCTCTTAAGAAAGTAAAGGATATTGCTAGGATCAAGAAACAAGGAGGGAACTGAAAATCAGAGGGGTATGCACATATTTTATAATGTGGATATCTTAGATAGAGGTGGAATCTTGTTTTTTAACATGTATATAGATAGAATTTAAGATCAGTGCAAATGGCCTCTCACATAAAACCATGACCCAGAAGGGGTCATGCTACAACCTCAATGCAAAGGTGAATGAGAGAAAATTACATTCAATAATACAGAGAAACAATGAGGCCTATCTTTCTCTGAAATCTGGGTGAGGAAACAATTTCCTCCTGAAAATTTGCAATAACAGATTCATGTTTCTCATAGGTTTAGAGCTTTTATTGACTATACTTGCAGGTTTTAGGAACTCTAAGCCTAAAGAATTTAACATAAAATTGTCCCAAGGGCAGTGATAAAACCAGGACGCCAAAAAATTTCCACTATAGTGCCCCACTGAAAAAAAAGCTCACAGGCCAAAATGAAATGGAAAATAAAGCATGTCACCATGAACAGGGTGTGGAAAGAAAACAAAAAGTAGGATTAGAATCCCAACAATATTATAAAATGCAACCCAATGAAGTCCATAAAATTAGATGTTTAAAACACAGACATAAAAGACTGAAACATGAAAGGTAATAAGAAGAAACTATGTAAACAGGTATATTACAAAAAATAGACTACCTAAAATTAAAAATATAAATATTGAAGTAAAAATTTCATCAATAAATGGGTTTAATAACAAATTGTAGGCATCTCAAAAGAGAAGTAAACTGTAAGAGATTTGAGGAAATAGCTCAAAATTAAACAAAATGGGAAACATGGAATTATGGTTAAGAGAGAAAGCATGTGCATGTGTGCATGTGTATACATGTGTGCACACATGTGTATGTGTGCATATGAACACAGAGCATGCCAAAGCCATACACAATTGTATTAAAAAGAGAATAGAAAGAATGTGGGAAATGCAACATTCAAAGAAATAATGACTGAGAATATTTCAGCATTGATGAAATACTTAAAACCATACTTCGGAAGTGCAACGATTTCCCCAGCATGAAAAATAGAAATAAGTATATACTTAGACTCATCGTAGCAAAACTACACAGCATGAAGGACACAGAGAAGATCTTAAAAGATGGTAGAGAAAAAGCATTTTACCTGCAAGTAATGACAATTAGTCCGAGAGTAATATTCTCAATAGCCACAATAGAAGTCAGAAAAAAAAAAAAGTGGAGAAATGGCTTCAAGGTGAGTGAAATAATAAAAAGCATTTAATTCAGAAAAGAAGACCAAGATTTAAGAATAGCTGAAAAAGAAATTGAATAAATATAAGTTTAACATCTATTTACTCGGTAGGAAATCAATGGCAATATTGACTAATTTAAGAGATATACAAATAAAATAAAACTAAAAATATTGACATAAGTAACACATAGGAAGGGAAAGGAAGTTACTGTGATCTAAAAGAGTGCAGCAATTAGAGCTGGGTGTAGTGGAAAATGCTAGTAATCCCAGAATAGGAGAGGATGAGGCAGGAGGAGTATCACGGGTTTAGGCCAGCCATACATAGTGAGTTCTAGATTAGCTTGAACTACATAGCAAAACCCTGTTTCAAAAGCAAAAACAAATAAATGGTTAAAAAAATCAACTGTGCTTTCATATACTAACAAGAATCACGCCAAATATACAGTTTAAAGAAACAGTAAAACATAAATAGAAACATCTAAGAGTATAGCTAATAACTGATATACAAAACTTGTATGGAAAAACTATAAACTTTACTGGAAGATATAAAAGAAGTCCTAAAAAATTGTAGATTTTTTGTTATTTTCACAAATGGGAACACCATTAAGTTGGGGTGACGGCAGTTCATCCTAAATCCATGTAAAATACAATACAATCTGAAGAAAAATCCCAAAATGATTTGTGCATGTATGTAAATTAATAACCTTATTGTAAACTTTATAGGAAAGAGTAAAAGAGCACAAAGATCCGAGAAATTTTAAGAACAAGATGGCAAAAATGTGGGCAGGATTCATCCAACAAGAAATCTGCTGCTGTCATCTCTTTGTATCACTGAAAGCTTTAATAAGTTTTCCATCACTGATAGACTGATCTCAGAATTTGTTTATATATATATAATTATATGTGCATATATATATATAAACTAGATTATGTGTGCATATATACAAACTAGATACACAACACTGAGGAAATGATGGATTCTTCGAAAAATGCTGATAATACAACTAGTAATCCATGTGAAAAAATAAAATTAGATTACTTCCTGATACCATAGTATAAAGTTAATAAGGAACTGGCCTCACATGTAAGGTTGTCTACTACAAATGTTTAAGCCACCTCTTAATTACTGGGGAATAACTGTCCAGACTTTTGACTAGCTAGGCCACACTTCCCTTCTGATGCTTACCTTTTGGGTATTTTTCTGGTATTTTGATAGTTGCTTGATGTATGGTAAAAGCATTGGGGGAAGAGAAGATTATAATGATTGCCTCAGTACAGGTCTTATTGCCATCTGCAGATGTATCCTTCCTGTGTTTGGCTAAAAAAGAAAGGGCCATTTTGTGTTTTAAAGATTCTCTTTGCCAGTAATCTTTTTCATAGCACAGAACTGAGGATGTTTACTGGGCTTTCAGATGCAGGTGCCTTTTTGTGTATCTTCCAGTTGTATTGGTTTCATGTAGCATGATTACTCGACGTTAACAACTGAGGCAACTGTCTTCTCCCTGAAGGATCTGCAACAACCACTCGTAGTCGAAACTGTTGAGCTTCCTTGCTATCAGATTCAAGGAATTATATTGCTTCTCGCTATTTTGACCCAGCATTGAAAAGTTGCCAAGGAGCTGCTGGTTGGTCAAGTGGTTTTTGCTGGTAGAGTAAATGCTTTGTATCAACTTGACTGGCAAGTTTCTTTTCTGATGATGATGCAAAGATTACTAGGAAGGTAGCTACTTAGGATGTCTCTTGATTCAGAAAACTTTCTATTGAACATATATCGAGAAAGGGTAAGATGTTATGCAGGCATCTGTCAGTTTTTCATAAGAATGATATGAAGGGTCCAGCTTCCTACTCTAGCAATCAGATTGAGTCTGAAGATTTGGTTGTGGACTTTCAGTATGGGTTGCTTGCACTTTGATATGTTAGGTTATCAACAGTGGAGTGAGTTGTTTGGGAGCATGTTTGGGGAAGAAGTAATTCTTTCATCCTTCTGAAATCACCACATTTTCAACTGAAAGTTTTTGCTTGTTTTACACTCTTTATAATATGATAATGTAGTTGAATTGTTTATGTACTTTTTATTTTGTGGAGTGACAGATGACAGTTGTCTTTCTTAATCAGTGGTTTTTACATAATTAAAAATTATATACCTAAAATTAGAGACAAGTTTTGACATTCTCGAGCTCTTTTGGGGGAATATTGGATATCCGTGAGAAATCACCTGATTTTTCCAGTGTCAAACAATATCTTGCAAATTTGACTTTCTTTTGTCTGTAATCATACTGTCATAGCCTCTTTCTGGTGAGCAATTTCTGGAACTAATCCAATGTCTGGATTCTGTTCGTTATGATTAGGTGGATCAAACATGCTGGTTTGTCTGGTGAGAAGTTGTAGCTTATACCTGCTGCTCTGGTGTAATTATTAATAGCTGACACTTTCACTCTAAGTTGTCCTACTTTAAATGATAAAGTATATGATTATCCTCTGACCATGACTTAAAAATCAAACTTTGAGTGTCCTGTATATATCAGGCACTGTCCTGACTGCTGTTCTGTAGGGCTACCTTATAGTAAAGTACCCTTATGCTTCTGGTGATCCTTTACTTCATTTATGACAGAAGAAAGCAAAGAAAGACAAGTTGACACAGGCTAGTCACTGGCAAGAAACTTTACTAGTTACTAGGTTTATAGATAGTTTTTATTGTCTTGAAAGGGTAATTAGAGAAAAGTCTTTCTTCTCTCTTTTATTAGTACATGTTTGCAGTATATAATGATTACAATTATCACGGGGATTTGGTACTTATGCATAATACATCTTAATACTTTTTTCCCCATCTCTTCTCCTTCCAAAGCTTGGTCCCCTTCCCTTTCACAAAAGCTTTATTTTCATCATTTTTCCCTTCACTTCTCTTTTTTATTCCCTTTTTTCCCATCCCTCTTTTCTTCCCTTCCCTCATGAATTTGAAGATATTCCTACTTCTTATTTTTGTAATATCTACTTTGCATATATATATATATATATGTATATATATATATTTCTCATATAAGAGAAAACATGCAATAATTAACCTTGTGCGTCTGACTTAGTTCACTTCATATTATGTTCTCCAATTGCATCCATTTACCTAGCATACCTCAGGTTCATCTTTCTTTATGGCACTGAAGTACTCCATTGTGTACAAAATACTGCATTTTCTTTATCCATTCTTCTGTCAATGGACATATAGGACATTTCCAATATGCAAATTTAATTTCAAAGACTGTATTAAGGACACTTCTGATTACTTCAACTGTCTTTGAAACAGGACATCAAAGATACTGCTTCCTATCCATTTTACTCCTGGTACATCTTTCTTGTTTTGAAAACTCCTCGGCTTAGCCATGAGGCTAATACACTACAACTTCCAGAAATTCACTTAGGAGAAGGGCTCTCAAAAACAGCAAAACCAGACTTGGTGTGCCCTCAATATAGTCAGGAAAAACCTGACTCGTAACTGTGTTTTGAAAAATGTGTTTCATTGTGTGTTCATGTACACACATATAGACACTGTACACACTCAAACATAATACAAGTTAAGTTTCATTTTGAGCTTTCTAGAGTAAACCAGTTGTTTTCCCAGAGACTACTTTAAAGCATGATAAAAAAGCATAAACCTTTGTACTTATGTGAGGTAATGGTATCATTGCAAATTAAAAGGGATATGTGACTACTGCAGTGAGGCCAAACTGGGTATAAACTTGGTAGCTGTATAAAATTTAAGGCATGTACCACTGGGATCCACAAATCCCTTGGGTGAAGAGAATACAGAGTCCCCTCCGTGTGTGTGTATGTTTGTGTGTGTGTGATATAAGCCATAGTTGAATCTTTCAATATGAGAAGTGGCAAACATTTGGGCATTTTGGTTTGAAATTTATTAGGTTTTGAGTTGAGGGGATAAAAGAGATCCAGTAAGTTTACAATAAATTCCTTTAACACTTCCTCCTGGAGATGTTTCTGAAGTAAGTGCTCAGTACAGAAGCTCTTAAAATGAAAGTTTTGAATATGACCCTAAAGGAATGGCAAACCCTGTGGAAGAAATGGTTGTACAATGCATAATCCTAGTGATCCTAGTGATTTTAGAACCATGAGTTACCTTATACACCATATAATTGACCTTTGATCGAAATATACACAAACATGAAAAAAATCAAAACATGAGAACTAATGTAGTCTTGTTAACTTTTAATTTACTAAGTGGAGACATTACTAAAGAAAAAAATACCATTTCTATCACCACCATATCAAACAATAATGGAATTTTTATCCAATCTCAATAATGTTAGACATATAGAATGTTAAAAATAGAATAATTTTAGCTTATTGTAAAACTTACAATCTGTATCTTAATTTTACTCAGACAGGACTGATAAGTATTTTGTCACCAACTGGTATCTGTCTATGAACTGTTACTTGGGGAAAATAGATTTACTCCAACTACATTCATTTTATAGTTGATTAAGTGAGGGCCAGGGAGAGAAGGTGATTTTTTTTTTTTTTTGTGGGTACCGGGGGTCGACCTCAGGACTTTGTGCACCAGCAGGCGCCTGTGCCGCTGAGCAATATCACCGGCCCCTTTTTCGTATGTGGGTTCCGGGAGTCGAACTCGGGCCCTCGCGCTTGCCGGGCAGGCGCTTAAGCCGCTGAGCCATCTCACCGGCCCCAGAGAAGGTGATTTCTAAGAGATCTACAACTAGGTAATGACAAAGATGAGACTAGACTGTCCATTTTATGAGTCTGGTAGAAGATTCTCTACAGTCCTGGAATAGATCATGAATTGAGGAGAAAATTATTTTTTTATGTGCGAGCCCTCATATTATGACAGATTTTTAAAAACATGCTTTTTTCTTATAGTTCATCAGATACTGGTGCAAACTCTGCCTTAATTAATTTGTCTGGTGCAACTCATGTAAGTTTAAGAATATGTCTGTATAAGGAGAGGAATGTACTATGAGTTACACAGTTGGTTGCACTGATTCAGTTTATTCTTCTGTTATCCAGTTGACTTTATAAGACTAAGTGTAAGAGGAAGCTAAGTACAAAGAATGGTTTCTTAAGTCAAAAGAGCGCAAAAATTGTTTAAGTACAGTAGTATGAGTGTCTAAATATGAAACATTGCCAGGGAATTTAGCACAATATATTATTTACAATATTTTATCTATGATTGTTGGCAAGGCCGTATCTTCACAACACTTTAAAGATTTGTGTTGCTTTGGTCCATGAATCCCAGTGCTATGTGAAGCCTCAAATGCAGGAATTAACACCGAATAACAAATGACTCTACATAAGCTACATTTAGCTCAGAAATCATAAAATGGAGTACATGCTCTCACTTTTTTATCACTACTAAAACTGTAAACTACAGATTTCTGGGAACTCAATACTCTAAGCTATTCAATTTTTCAAGACCAAGACTAACTTATGCAGCCTACTATGCTTTTCTATATACAGACTAGAAGATGACTAGGCTCAAAGAGTGAGGTGGAATGGGTAAGTATTTCTTTTCAGAGTAGTCTGTGCCTATGTTGACTATGTGGTAGTATATGTAAGATTTCAGAAAGGGCTGTGTCTCCAAACAATGATAATCCTATCCTCTAGTGGCTCATTTTTTTTTGGATAGAAAGGTTTATGTTTCTTATCAAAGGATAGCTCATGGAAAAAAAGAGAATAAAACACACTATCGATATTTAACACCTTTACATGGAAGATTTCCAAGAAACAAATTAATAGAAGAGTACCAGTTTAAATTAGTTACTAAAGTGAAGAGGAAGGGAAGTGAGACTCAAGGAGACTTAAGGAGAAGAAGACTGTGGGGTGTTGTAATGGCTTTTCTAATCAGCACTGGGATAAGAGGAAGAAACAGGAGCCTGGCTACAGATGGTGAAGATGGCAGAGAAGGTTCTAAAAAGACAGGTTGCAAAGCTGTTTGGGGACCACCAATTTCTCTCAACACACTTAGCTATTTCCTTGTATTCACTCATATTCACAACCAAAGAGAAGAATAGGACTTCACGGGAAGGGCCAAGTGGCTTGGGCCACTAGAGGACATATATGTTCTTGGATGTAAATTTTGAAGTGATGCCCAAGGCAGGCACTATTATTCTTATCTTCAACACAAAAAAATGGAGATTAATCAATTTTAAGTGATTGGTCCAAGGTCAAAAGGGCAATAAATAGCTCAACTGACTCTATAACTCAGATACTCTGACTCAAAACTCAATGTCTTTACAGTAAATGTGAATACTTGGCTTTATGAAACCTCTTAGTTTTTTTTTTTATATAAATTCAAAGATCCATTTATTTATATACATTTGTGGGCTAACTTTCCATTAAACTGAGTGTGATGGCTCAATTTGAATGTGTCAACTTGATTGGCTTGGAAGTCACCCAAGACACACTTCTGGGTGAGTCTGGGTGGGTCATGGAAAAATGACATGGAGTACTATATCTGGTCCCTTGCTTCTTCCTCTCTGGGACTCTGTTCCTCTGTTCTGTTTCTTGGTCACCATGAACTATGCATCTTTTCTCCACCACACCCTTTCTTTGTGATGTTCCTGCTTTGGAGCCAGTACACGATGGACTGAATTCTCTGAAATTGTGAGCCAAATTAACCTCTTTAAATTGTGGGTTTTGGGTATTGTGTCTCAGCAACAGAAAAACTGACTAATATAATGGGTATAGAATATCCTCTTCACTAACACAAATTCTGGTTTCATTAAGGTCTTATATAAATATAGTTTGAACACATGGATGCTAATTTCCAGAGGAACAGAATTAATTGAATTATTTAGGAATTAAGAGAATTAGAGGAACATAGAAACACAGCAATTTTGCAACATGGTGGGTCATATAAACAATCTTCTGTAACATCTGATGCCAACCTTAATTTGCTCTTTAATGTCTCTGAAAGTAGGCAATAGATTGTTTGCTGTCTATGACAATTTGTGTTTAAATATTTCCAGTGATGGAGTAGCCTCTCTGCCTCATAAGACAGTGTGCTGCATTGTTTGATTTCTTCAACTGTAATAATATTATAATGTTATTTCTTGAATTTCCCTTCTGTAAGATTCAGATAGCTGGTTTAATATATTTGCTGAAGAACAGTGCTTCTTAACTATGTATGTGATGTGGGAATGGTGGTTGTGTGTATATTAAGCTCACTGGTGGGATGTTGTCAAATTATACATCTTTCACCTTACTGCCTGTTCTCTTCTCCCCTCCAGAAATGCTACTACATTCTGATATTAGGGCAAAAGACTTAGGTACTTCAGTTTCCTATCATGTACTATGCATTTTTATGTATTTTCTTATCACTCTAGTTGTTCTATTCTGAAAATATGTAGCTTGTAAATGTTTGTCTTAACATGTTAAACACAATGCAACAGATGTGAGTGGATGGCAATGGGATATTGAGCTGTCATTGTTTTGTGAACTGAGCAAAATTGTTCTCCTAGTGTAGCTTTATATTTTGCTGACATATTTAGCAAACAAATCAACAATTCTGATCCATATTGATCTTGAGGCCAACAAAAATCTGTAGGTCTATTTCACAGAAACTGCTGTCATGACCGTTCAGTCCTTATACTGTATTTGAAAAACTGATATTTGGAACCTGAATATTTCAATTAAATTGCATCCTTTTGTTTTAGGCATTTTATTTTGGTTTATTGAAATCATTTTTTAATTTTGATTTGGTGAGCACATCCTATTAATTCTTCTAAAGTTTGTGAAATGCTCACATTTTATGTCTGCCTTCTGTATTCATTTAGGATTGTATAAAGCTTCTTGTTTCAGAAAAGGGAGAAGCAGTAGATATTAGAGACAGATTCATGGAGGAGGTAGATTTTGTATTAGGGTCTGATTGTGTTATGGTTTAGATGTAAAATATTCCTCAATGTCTCATTTGTTTGAAAGGTGATTGATCATGGGGCACGATATCAATCATGGATTAGTCCATTGATGAGATTATGGGTGACTGTGCCACTTGAAGGTGAGGTCTGGTCAGAGGAAGTGGGTCCTAGAGGGTGAACTGCAAGGGTTATTCTTGTCCCTGGATCCTCCTCTTTCTCCTTCTGCTTCCTGGCTGCCAGGGAGTGAGCAGCTTTCCTCCAGCATACCCTTCAAGCATTTGTATCTGCTTTGGAGCCAGCCAACTTTGGATTGAATCCGTTGAAAACTATGAGCCAAATAAAACTCTCCTGCTTTACCTTGAAGGTGTTGGGAATATTGTTCCAGTAACAAGAAGATGAATAATAAAGAATCACCTTATGCTCCAAGGCCATGAACTTTTCCTGATGTAGAGGCACTGTCTAAATGATAGCCATTTACTTATTTATTGATAAATTCAGTGAATATTGAGTTCTCATCATACCCTCAACATGGTTCAGTATCTTAGAGAAACAGTACTGAACTTTATATTTATGGCAATTACCCTGGTAAAGCACGCATCTGACTGGTTTACTATAAAATCTAGCTTATTAGATGCAAAAATCCTTAATAAGATGATGGCAAACAGAATGCAGCAAATCTGCATGATTATGCACCATGACCAAGTGGGATTCATCCCAGGGATGCAGGGATGGTGCAACATATGCAAATCAATAAATGTAATACAACATATCAACAGAGCCAAAGACAAAAATCTCATGATCATCTCAATAGATGCAGAAAAAGCATTTGACAAAGTCCTACACCCATTCATGACAAAAATCCTACATAAAATTGGAATACACAGTCTTTGCCTCAATCTGATAAAAGCCATCTATGACAAACCAACAGCCAACATCATACTAAGTTGTCAAAAACTGAAAGCTTTCACTCTAAAATAGTGGACAAGGATGTCCACTATCATCACTCCTATTCAATATAGTTCTGGAGACATCAGCCAGAACAATTAGACCAGAGAAAGAAATAAAAGGAATAAAAATAGGAAAGGAAGAAGTTAAATTATTGCTATTTGCAGATGACATGATACTCTACATAGAAGACCCCAAAAACTCCACCAAAAGACTTGCAAGTTTAATAACCAAATTCAGTAGCATAGCTGGATACGAAGTCAACACTCAAAAATCAATAGCATTCCTGTACACAAGCAACAAACTCATACAGAGAGAAATTGGGGAAACCACACCCTTCACAACAGCATCCAGAAAAAAATGAAACACTTAGGAATCAATCTACAAAGGAAATAGGAAATCTATACATTGAAAAGAACAGTAACTTGAAAAAAGAGGTCAAAGAGGGTATCAGAAGAATATCCCTTGCTCATGGATAGGAAGAACCAACATAGTGAAAATGACCATATTCCCAAAATTGTAGGAAAGATTTAATGCAATCCCAATCAAAATACCATTAGAATACCTCATAAAATTAGAGAAAACATTCCTCAAATTCATTTGGAACCAGAAGAGACCTAGAATAGCAACAGCAATTCTGGGCAACAAAGGCAAGTCAGGGGGCATCACAATCCCTAACCTGAAATTATACTACAAAGCTACTATGATAAAAGCAGCATGGTACTGGAAAGAAAACAGATCTGAGGATCAATGGAAGAGATTACAAGATGCAGAAGTAACTCCAAACACACTCAGCCACCTTATGTTTGACAAAGATGCCAAACATGTTCACTGGAATAAATAGTGCTAGGAAAACTAGCTTTCCACAGTCAAGACTAAAAGTAGTCCCACGTCTATCACCATTCACTAAACCAAAGTCAAAATGGATCAAAAATCTAAATATTAAAACAGAAACACTAAATCTACTAGAAGAGAAAATAGGTAGAAATCTTGAAGACATAGGTATAGACAGAGACTTTATGAACAAAACCCAGACCATGAGAGAAACACTACAAAGAATAAACAAATGGTGTCTCACCTTATTAAAAAGCTTTTGCACAGCAAAAGAAATCACCAACAGAATGAAAAGAAAACCCACAGAGTGGGAAAAAATTATATCCAGCTGTCCCTCAGACAAATAACTTATATCTCAAACATATAAAGAATTGAAAAAAATCAGATCCCCCAAATTAAAAGATCCAATTCAAAAATGGTCATCTGAGATACGAACTCAGATGAAGAAACACAAATGGCAAGTAAATATATGAAAAAATGTTCAACATCATTGGTCCTTTGAGAGATGCAAATTAAAATAACACTGAGATTCCATCTCACCCAAGAAAGGATGGTTATCATCAAGAAATCAACCAATAACAAATGCTGGAGGAGCTGTGTGGAAAATGGAACTCTTCCACCGTTGGTGGGAGAGTAGACTGGTACAACCACTGTGGAGATCAGTCTGAATATTCCTCAAAAAACTAGGATTAGTGGTCCCATTCAACCCAGCTAGTCCTCTTCTGGGTATCTTCCCAGAAGAATTAAAAACATCATACCACAGTGATATACGTGCACCCATGTTTATAGCAGCACAATTTGTGATTGTTAAATCTTGGAAACAACCCAAATGTCCATCAACCGAGAAATGGATAAAAAAGATGTGATCTTTTTATACAATAGAGTACAACTCAGCCATAAAGAAGGATAAATTTGAGGCATTTCTAGGTAAATGGATGCAACTTGAGACCATACTGATAAGTGAAATAAATCAGACTCGCATGCCTAAACATTGTATTGTTTCTCTAGTGTAAGAAGCTGAAAGAGTAAACAAGATCCAAAATGTACAATAGATATTGTGAAATGGGAAGAAACTGTTCAAAAGGAAAGAGAAATTAGGATGGGGGAAAGGAGAAAAGAAGGAAGGGAAAAGGAAAAGAATATATATATATATATATATGATAGTTAAGATAGCTATAGTACTAATTTCTCTTAGCTCATTGAAATGAAAGGTTTGTGCTAATATTGTTTAGTCAATTTTTCATGCCTATATCTTGTATTTTGAGCAACTACTTTGAAGATAACAATATGCATTATATTAACCATTGTTACTTTCTTAGTATCTTGTATTGAAATTTTGTTTCATTGTTTTTATTTTTTCTCTTTAAAATAAAATAAAATAAAATCTAGCTCATAATTTCTACATTGTGTTGCCAGAGAAGGTTAAGCTTCCCAATTATAAGTTTACTCTATTTTTGTTAGTGCATGCTTGTTATACTGAATAGTGATTTTTATTTTGTGGAATTGAGCACATATATAACATGTCTTGATCATTTTCAGCCCATTTATCTTCATCTCTCTTTCCTCAGCCCTGCCCATTTACATTCCCCATTTCCAAAAGTCTACTTTGTAGTCTCCTATTATCTCCCTTTTATTTAGGATTATTATTTCACCACAAATAAGAAGAAAATCATGCCATTTGCAGGAAAATGGAAGGAACACAAGATTATGATGCTAGGTTTACTTTTTTATAGCTTTCATATCTACAGAAGTTCAAATATACCAATATTCAATTTGATTTTTTTTGAGACAGGGTCTCACTACATAGTTCAGGCTTGCCTTGTCCTCAATACTTAGCTCAAACTGGCCTCGAACTAGTGCAATCCTCCTGTCTCAGCCTCTATAATGCTGGGATTACACATGCGCCACCATGTCCGGCTGCTATATTCAATTTGAGTCAACTGAATAAATACTTATTTTCTAGGTACTGTGCTGGGTACTGAGGTAATGGTGAAAAAGAAACACAGTTTCTTTGATTTATTGAATTTATGGTTTAATATCACTGATTAATCAAGGAAATATACAACTATTATGCAGTGTGATATGATATGTGCTCTGACAGGGCACACATCACATCACACTACATTGTAGAATTCTGTAGATGTAGACTTTTGTTTACATATATTGCAGTATTGACTAACCCACACTTGTGAGGAAGAGGCAGTCAAGGAAAGTTTTTGGACAGAGTGACATTTTATGTGAGAATAGAAATATCAGTGAAAGTAAAACAGATGAAGTAGCAAAGCAAGAATATTTTCAGCAGATATCCATGTAAAAATGAAGGATATTCCTCAGAGTGCAGCAGAAAGTGAGAGGCTGGGGATTGCCTGGTTTTCCTTTTGAGTTCAGGATACTAAGTTTTCATTGGATACACTCTCTTTTTATATGGATAGCTGCGATAAGAAACAGATTACTATATATACACTGTGCATACACAGCTTTTGAAGGTGGCATCACTTTGTCCTAAAGATTTAATGTACATGGCTGCAGCTGTAATACAACTACAGAAGTCTCTTGCTTTGCCAAGCATTTCACATGTAATTTTTTCATTAATATATGAGGTATTATTTAAACACGGTTCTATAAGTTGATCATTTGATTCAATCTTACTAAGTTGTTTAACCCTGGAGATGAAGCTTATTGATTATAAACATTGTTTCTGCTTACTGTGTTAAAATAAAAATTGTACAATTGCTCTACAGCAAAAATAATATTATTGCAATTAAAAATAAATGATACTGCCACTACTCCTCAAACTCTTTAATGAAATTGAAAGGGAAACAATACTCACAAACTCGTTCCTGGAAGCAAGCAATATACTGATACCAAAATCAGAGAAGGATCTAACAAAAAAAGAGAATTATAGGCCCTAATAAATATAAATGAAAAAATCCCGAATAAGATACTGGCAAACAGAATGTAGCAAATCAAGAAGATTATACTCCGTGACCAAGTAGGACTCATCCCAGGGATGCAGGGATGGTGCAACATATGCAAATCAATAAATATATACACTATATTAACAGAACAAAGGACAAAAACCACATGATCATCTCAACAGATACAGAAAAAGCATTTGACAAAGTATAATATCCATTCATGACAAAAAACCCTACAGAAAATTGGCATAGATGGTCTGTATCTCAATCTAATAAAAGCCATCTATGACAAACCAACAGCAAACATCATACTAAATGGTCAAAACCTGAAAGCTTTCACTCTAAAATCAGGAACAAGACAAGAATGTCCACTATCACCACTCCTATTCAATATAGTTCTGGAGACATCAGCCAGAACAATTAGACCAGAGAAAGAAATAAAAGGAATAAGAATAGGAAAGGAAGAAGTTAAATTATTGCTATTTGCAGATGACATGATACTCTACATAGAAGACCCCAAAAACTCCACCAAAAGACTTGCAGATTTAATAACCAAATTCAGTAGCATAGCTGGATACGAAGTCAACACTGAAAAATCAATTGCCTTCCTATACACAACTAACAAAAGTTGAAAGCTTTCACTCTAAAATCAGGAACAAGACAAAGATGTCCACTATCATCACTCTTACTCAATGTAGTTCTGAAAACATTAGCCAGAACAATTAAACAGGGGAAAGAAATAAAAGCAATGAGGATAGGTAAGGAAGAAGTTAAATTATCATTATTTCCAAATGATATAATATTCTACATAGAAGACTCCGAAAACTCCACCAAAAGACTTGCAGATTTAATAACCAAATTCAGTTGTGTAGCTGGATACAAAGTCAACACTCAAAAATCAATAGCATTCCTATACATAAACAACACACTCACTGAGAGAGAAGTTGGGGGAAACTATACCTTTCATCATAGGATTAAAATAATGAAATAATTAGAAATCTGTCTGTTGAAGGAAATAGATGACCTTTACATTGAAAACTACAGTACTATGAAAAAAGAGATGTAAGAGGATACCAGAAAATGGAAAGATATCCCTTGTTCTTGGGTAGGCAGAACCAATATTGTGAAAATGGCCATACTTCCAAAATTTTATACGAATTTAATGTAATCTCAATTAAAATTCCAATAACATACCTCACAGAATTAGAGAAAACAATCCTAAAATTCATTTGGAACCAAAAGAGACCTAGAATAGCATAAGCATAAGCAATTCTGGGCAACAAAGGCAAGACAGGGGCATCACAATCCCTGACTTGAAATTATACTACAAAGTACTGTGATAAAAACAACGTTGTATTGACAAACAAACAAACAAACAAACAAACCCAGGGATAAATGAAACTGATCAGAAGGTACAGAAACAACTCCAAGCACACTCAGGTACCTTGTTGATGACAAAGGAGCCATTTTCACTGGAAGGAAAATAGCCTCTTTAATAAATGGTGCTGGAAAAACTGGCTTTCCACATGCTGAACTACACTACACTACACTAAACTAAAAGTGCCAGGGATATAGCTCAGCTGCACAAGCGCCTGCCTGGCAAGCACAAGGTCCTGAGTTCGATACCAAAAATAAAAACAATAATAATAATTAAACTTTTAAAGCTTAAATGCACCAAATTAAAATTGAAATGGATCAAAGATCTAAATATTAAAATAAAAACACTAATTCTGCCGGAAAATAGAATAGGCAGAACTCTTAAAGACACAGGTGTAGGCAAGGCTTTATGAACAAAACCCTGATGGTATAGGAAATAATACAAAGAATCAACAACTGGGATCTCATCTTATTAAAAAGCTTTTGCACAGCAAAAGAAACCACAAAAAGAGGAGAGACAACCAACAGAGTGGAAAAAAATTTTTCTTGCTGTTCCTCTGACAAAGGACTAATGTCTAAAATCTACACATAACTGAAAAACCAGACCCCCAAAATTTAAAGACCCAACTCAAAAATGGGCATCTGAAATGAATAGACACTTCTGAGATGAAGAAGTACAAATAGCAAACAAATATATGTAAAAATGTTTAGCATCTCTGGTCATTTGAGAGATGCAAATTAAAACAACACTGAGATTCCATCTCACTCCATAAAGAATGGCTATTATCAAGAAATAAAGCAATAACAAATGCTGGCAGGGCTGTGGGGTAAAAGGAGCTCTTCTGTACTGTTGGTAGAAGTGTAGACTGGTACAACCACTGTGCAGCTATTCCCCTTCTTTGCATCTTCTTGAAAGAATTAAAAGCATCATACCACAGCGATATATGCACACCCATGCTTATAGCAGCACATTTTGTAATAGCTAAATCTTAGAAACAGTCCAAATGCCCATCAACAGATGAATGGCTGGAGAACATGTGGTTTCTCTGCACAATGGAGTACTACTCTGTCATAAAAAAGATAAACTTGAGCCATTTCTAGGTAAATGGATGCACAGTGAGACCATAGTCTTAAGTGAAATAAATCAGACACACATGTTTAAGTATTACATTGTTTCTCTGATGTGAGAAACCAAAAGGGTAAATAAGGACCAAAATGTATAATAGATATTGGGAAATAGGAACAAAGTGTTCAAATGGGAAGGGAAAAAAGGCAAAGGGGAGGGGGAAAGTCAGGAAGAGAAAAGAATAAAAAAGAATAGAAGGAAAAATATGGAAATAAAGCATTTGTAAATAAAGAAAGGAAGAAGAGTTAAAGGGAGGGGAGGGGATTGGGAAAAATGAGTGAAGATATATAATGTACAGGTACAAATTCTCTATGATGAATGTGATCATTATGTATATCTAAAATGAACAAATAAAATTAATTAAATAAATGATAGGTATGACTGTGCTGTATAGGCACATTGAATGTTTCAGTGTGAGAGATATGGACTCTGCTTTTTGTATAAAGTGAAGTCAGTTAACCTCAGAATTTGATTCTTTTCAAAGTGCTTGAAAGGGAGCAGCTCTTTGTAATAACAGTGAAAAAAAGGTTATTGTGGAGGAGACTTAAAAAGTCAATGTGTGATATGACCCAATGACAAGGCTGTGAGGGAGCACAGCTACAAGAAAAGATTCTGAAATTTGGGTAGATTCCTAAGGCAGGTGTTATGACAGATTTATTATGTAAATTTGGTTATTTTCAAATAAAAATCTTATGTTCAGTTTAAAAATCTGAGATCTTGTTTCTCAAAGAATTCTTTTTCCCTTGGTGTAGTACTTTCAAAGATCTTTGAGTGTCTGAAGTCGTATTAGAGCTGGTAGGCATTATAGCTGGTATGTAGCTTGCAAGGGTGCTAGTGGTAGATGGCACAATTGCATTAGTGCTAGAGTACTAAGATGGGCATATCTTCAAGTGGAAGAGGAAGAATTCCTTTACTTTATACATGAAAATATTATATAAGGCTCTAATAATGGTAACTAAGATTTTTGAGCACTTAGACACTGTGCCTTAGACACATGTATAGTCTCATTTAATCTGTACTGCAATTCTATGAGCTATACATCATAGCATCACTATCCTTATTTCATAGGTGAGATAACAAAGAACCAGAGATAATTGCATTACCTAAGATCCCATAACTAGCAAAGGGCAAAACTGGAGTTTTACCAGGTATTTCTGATGTTAAAGCCTATATTGGTAACCAGTACAGTAACCCTTCACCTCCAAATCCCTGAAAAAGGGGTTATTGAGATAGTTTGAAACCTTTTCTCAGGCAGTAGGTCAAGAAAGTACTGCCAAATGCTATCACTTCCTTTCTTTGCCTCTCATATAGCAGAGGCAGCCTGTCACATAGGAAAGATTTGCATTCCAAAGGACCAGGTCCAATCTTTGCTGTATCACTTACAAAGCTCGTGACCTTGCATAAGTTATTTAACCTCCCTGACTTCCAGATGCCAAATCTATAAAATTAGCATCATGTTTACTTTGTTGTAAGGTTTAAATGCAGCAAGCTAAGAAAAATGTCTAGTAGAGAACCTGGTGGACCACAGGTACCCAATAATGGTAGCAGTTTCAGTTATCAGAGTTGGTGAAATTAGATTATTGGATTGTCAGATGTTCTGGTGATGGGCACATAACATCTTCATCTAGAGCTAAGGTGATAAAAACAGCAAGTACAGGTGAATCTTTAAACAGATGTAGCTCAATGTGTGGCTTCCAATCTCTCCTACCTCAAACTGCTACATTCAATAGCTTAGCCTTACTATAAGCAATAGAAATTGATATTCCCAAATTGTGGCATTAACATAAACTCAATTAAAGTGCCACATTGTATCATCATACTCCTCTGCCCACTGTGATAGCATACCACTCACTAGATGGCAGTTTTCATGGCTTCGTTTCAAAGTGACACATTCCCCAACAGAAAGAGAACTGAAATGCTGAGGGAAATTTTATGAGAAGTTACTTACTTGCAGGTTCAGATAAGAGAGCATCCTTAATTTATATCCCATTTACAGTAGACAACAATTTGTTCAGCAAAAATTCTTGTTGCATTTACACTGTAAATTTTTTGCTGGAATCTTGAACTACAAAGAGAAGCTGAATTCAATTTCTTTGAATTCAATAGCAGCAGGCCCACTTATTTTCACCCTTTTGTGTGGAAAAGTAAATCTTTTAGTATAGTGCATTTCTCACACAGTCAGGGTTTGTTGGTTATTTATGTACAGCTTTGAATTTTCATCTTTCTCCTTTTCATCAGAGGCAATTATGAAACCACAATCACGAAAATAATGACTACAGATACATGGCTCAACATGTCTGCATTATGACTCTTCAGTCCATTCAAACAATTCTCCAGGGTTAACTTCTTTACATGCAATGCACATTTTTTTGTCTTTGGCCTTACATTGCTAAGAATCAGTATTGTCACATAGTCTTGCATGGTGTGTCCTTTGAGGTTTAAATGAAATGAATAAAACAAAAGAGGGATGAAAAAAGCCAAGGGTAAAGGTCCCAGAGAAAAGTACCTCAAGGTGATTTATACAGCTGAGCCCCAGAGGAAAAACCCAGTTCCCACTCCACAGGCACTGACAATTGTTTGAAAAATGTCACCAAGTCAAGGTTACCTAGAAAGAAGGGTGAAGAATGGATCATTTCTACTAGTCAAGAAAAGGGCTTGGAAAACTCTGAGATTAACCGTTCCCATTGAATTTAGTCCCAATGAAAATGATATATCCCATTTCTGAGTTAGGATTTTTTTGCCCAGAAACATAAAATCCATTATCTAACACTGAAAATAGTTGTGAAACATGAAAGGAGATAATGCATTTGAACAGTTAC
Organism: Erethizon dorsatum; assembly: GCA_028451465.1. NCBI lineage: Eukaryota > Metazoa > Chordata > Mammalia > Rodentia > Erethizontidae > Erethizon > Erethizon dorsatum. Next base: position 84,840,531 of record CM051842.1, on the reverse strand, counting down.
TATAGTGCATGGCCAAGTACATGCTTGATGGAAGTTAAGAATCCAATTAATAAGGATATTTTATAGTTATAACATTAGACTTAAGGGTTATCAAAAAAGGATATAGTTTTTTTCTTAAAACGTCATAGATTGAGGAAGACAGAACCTACAAATGAACAGAGAAACACCAATGTGAGGGAGTATAGAAAAAATTATGCATGCAATGAGAGAGTATAGTGTCAAATGATGGATGCAAACAATGAGGAAGTCACCTGGCATTTGCTGAGCATCTATTTCTGCCATTTATTTCTCACAGCAATCATATGAGTTTGGTGCAAGGAATATCTTTATTTCACAGATGAATAAGATGAAGAGGTAGAGTGACTTTGTATTAGTCACACAGGTAGTTACACAACAAATCTAAGATTTAGCCTTCTGTTCCAAAGTCTGCATTTGTTCTAGGCTATACCACATACTCTTTCTTGTGGACAAACAGAACAGGAACTACTTCATCCCTCTCCATTATCCATTATTTGTGGGACTCCTTGATAAATGCTTTACATACAATATATTATTATTGTGTCAAGGTTTAGGTCATGGATTGTGGTTGCTAGGTACAATTTTTGTCTCTCTTCCCACTAGTTATGTGATCCTGTACAAATTGATTAGTATCTCTGTGCCTATGAAGTAACGTAATTGCTATTTGCAAAGTATTTACAAAGGAGTTTAGCACACTAAATATAAATGGTGGTTGTTACTATTTTTATTTTTTCATCCTCATAAATCTATGAACTATTTTACCTTACTGATGAGGAATGTGAGCCTTAGAGAGAAGAAACAATATTTTTAAAGTTACATGCGTAGTAAATGTCAAGCTAGCATTCAAGTCCAGGCTTGTCTGACTCCAAACTTCATTTTTTTCTTCTCTGTGCTATATTGGTTCCCTAAGTACCATAGTTATTCAGGAGATAGAGAAGTCTATCTGAGCGGAGGTGGTTAGAAAAGAACAATGACAAGAAGAATCTGAGTAAGACACGTTGATAAAGAAAGAAGGGAAAAGTGTGCTAAGGAGGAGCGAGGTCCAATAACTTCTTCCACTAGATTCTTCAGGAAGTCCAATTGTCCAACAGTGACACAAAAGCAAGTGCAGGCCTGCTCAAGAGCCCTCCTTCAGGAGTCACAACACAGGCCCTGAGGTTCAGGAGGCAGCTCTCACCTTCTCAGGAGGAATATGTTAAAGAGAAGCTGTAAATGAACATTAAAAAGAAAATAATCTCCTAGGCAGGTGTGTCTGGAATCCTAAACCTGAGTTTAAAACAATCCTGTCTGCCTCCAGTTGAGTCCTCTGGTCATGCACGCTGCAGACAGATAGAGGGCATAGGAATTATCAGAGGAGAAACTTGCACTTGAAGCACCAAATTAAGAATAAACAAATCCAATGGTTAATTGAAAATTTATAAAAATATGTACAATTATAAGTCCACTACATTGTGAGGCATAATCCCCCACTAGAGAATGATTTAACTGCTGCTTGCTTCCAGCGCTGCATAGCTGAGTCTCCTGGGGGTTGTTGCTTTAGCAGTTTGACTATCTCAGCTGCTACTGTGTCTCCTAATTTTCCTCTCTTCCAGAGTCTTGAGTGCTCTGACTTGGGAAACCAACCATGTCTTTTGTAAAGACTGCTAGTTTGCCTATGCAGCTGGTAAGTGTTGGTGATTTATGTCTTGGAGTCTGTTTAACTGGGGTTTCAGCCTGTCCAAAGCTTCCAGTGGTGATAGCCTTCCTAATGAACTTGTTATTCTTTGCCCTTTGCCCACTAAGCTTCTTTTGAAACTCTTCCAACTTTGGATGACTCAGAGTTTTAGAGAAACATTTTCCTGAGGAGGAATTTTACTCCTCTCAGTTCATTCCTTCAAGTCTCACATCAGCACCTGCTCCTATGTGCTCTTTGTACTGAACTCCACTGTTCCAGTAGAGAATTGTCTCAGTGTATCACAGTTACACAGACTCCTGAGCTAAATGACTTTGGAGCAACCTACTGAGAAAATTCATTGGTTCAAGAGCTTATAAATGGACTTAATTTACCCTGCCTAAAGGAAGTATGCCTGTGCCCGTTGACTCCTAAATGGATTGTGTGCTGAGCTAAAGCAAATAAGAGGCTGAATTCCCCAAGAGCAAAGGAGGAACATTTTGAGCTGGCTTGGCAAAGAAGATGCCTTCCTATGCTTGTGAGATGCAGTTAGGATCTGGTTTGACATAGATTTATGGAGGATATTTATACAATCTCATTCTCAAGCATGATTCTCTATTGGTGTTTGTGTCATTTATATATGGGAGGTGTCCGGGCTGACATAACAGAGGGCAAGTAGACCTTCATGTAAACTACTTTGCCACGAATCTTCATCAATGAATGGATAGAGTGGGATAATTCTATTGTAATGAACTGATCAAGGGAAGCATGGAGATAATGTGGTTTATTTGGATCTTAGAAATAGGGATAAGTAAAATAAAGTGAATTTCCAAGTAGGTAAGACTCACATTAATTCATTAGGGCTCAGTATCCATGCCTTGCTTGGATTCTGTTTATTTGTTTGTTTGTTTTTGAGACAGGGTCCCACTATGTGTTCCAGACTGGCCTTGAACTCCTGGCAATCCTCTTGCCTCAGCTTCCTGAGTGCTGGTATTACAGGCATGTGTCACCATGCCAGGCTGCTTAAATTCTTTTAATTTGGTTCTGGTAACTCTCATTAGGTGTTGAGAGCATAAACTAAGAAGTAGAAGGCTGTTTTTAATATTTTGTATCCTTTACTTTACCATCTTTATATCAATCTATAATGTATGCTGAAGCTCATAGAATATTCACATACTCTGGTAGTAACCTCTCTTCTCTTGGTCTCCATTCTCTACTCACCAAAATATAAGTGATGCACACTGATATTATGCTATGCTCTGAAGGGCAAAGAAATCTTTGTTCTTGCTCACAAGTATAGTCAGTAAAATAGACAAAAACTGTTTCTGACTTCAAAAATCCGAAGTCAGATTATGGCAGGTTGAAAGATTAAATAGGAGGTGAAAAAGCAGAGAAAATAACTGTGGTCTAAATTTTTAATAAATGGAATTGTGAACCAGGGACATTCAGAAGAATTGTTGTGTGCCTGTGGGATAATCATTAGTGATTAAGATTTTTCAGAGCTCCAAACATATTGGTATGGTCTTTTAAAACAGTCATAGTGAGTGACTTGAACGTGAAAATAGAGAAGGTAGGTGGTTAGATTCATTGAAGACCGGAGATTTACAAGAAACTTTTGGTAGAATTAATTTTAAAAATGCAATAGACTAGAAGATATTCACAAAAGGTTGCTTAAATATTGGATTATAAATTTGGGGCTGGGAAGGAAGAAAGTGAAGCCAGAAATGGATCTACAGGTGCACCAAAACAGAAGGGTTATAGGTCTGGGTAACTTAGTGAGGATGAAGAACAACTGTAGGAAGAGTAATGAAGTGGGTTTACCAAACAAGAAGTAGTTCTCAGGAAAGTATTATTGACATTTAAATTTCTAAAGTGGAGCAATTGTAATGGGAAATGAAGTCCAGAATATGGCCGTGGGAAATTTTCTGAAATGGAATAGCGGAGAAAGTTCTTTGAGTAAAAGAGGTCAAAGAGTGGTATATTGCAAGGTTAGACTTGAAGCATGACTAAAAAGTACAGGTTAATGTCTGCATTTGAACTAGAAAGATCGACAGAGAGTGTGGTAACATTGACCTAGGGGGAAATGAGTGAATGGTCTGAAGGCCAAGAGAAGGCAGTGATGAAAAGTGATAGAAAAGCATATATCCTGATCTTCAAGAGAGAGTTTATTACAAGAGAGTGGGAGACAGCACTCTGAGGTTAGGGTAATTAACTGTTAAAATATTCTATGCACTGTTCTAGTGCACAGAACAGAAACTTTTAAATTAAGCAATGCCAAGTGAAGAAATGATTTGGTGGTTTGTGAGAGCCTCCTTGAAAAAGCACTAGGTTCAATGGTCATGCCATAAACCAACACAATTATTGCAACTATTGATGTAAAGTGTAAGGGATGAATGATTTGCAATGGTTTTTTCATGCTGGTCTTGTGGGATAAGGGAATTTAATCATTTCCATTTGCAAAGGATGGAACAGACAATGGTTCTGTGGTCAGATTTAAAGCAAAGTTATTGATATAACTCCTTTAATTGGCTCTCACTTTCTAATTGGCTGATGATGGACAGGCTGCTCAAAACTCCCAAGAGAATTCTCATGAATTCAAGCTGCACAGTGTTGATAAATGATAACTTGAGTAACCTTGTTTCTTTGCTAGGGGCAATCACTGCTCAACTCTGTAGGAGTAAGTGGATCTTTCTCCATTAACTTCAGTTAAGGACTTTGTGATACTTGCACCATCAGTGATTGTTATCTTTATAACATATTTTTAATTAATTTTATTGTTTCTCTCTCTCTCCCTCTCTCTCTCTCTCATATATATATATATATGTATATATGTATATATATATATATGTATATATATATATGTATTATGATCACATTCATCATAGGGAATTTGTACTTGTACATAACATATCTTGATACTTTTTTTCCCCATTTTCTCCCCTCCCTTCAACCCTTCTTCCCTCCTTATTTACAAAAGTGTTGTTTCCATGTTTTTCCTTCTATTCTTTTTTCCCTTCCTTCCCTTCCCCTTCCCCCTCCCTTGTTCTCCTTCCCTTTTGAAAATTTTATTCCTACTTACTAATATCTACCATCCATTTTGGTCCTATTTACATATTTTTAGGTAAGTGAATCCACCTTAAGCCCATAATTTATAATGAAATAAATCAGACTCATATGTTTAAATATTGCATTGTTTTTCTTGTGTGAGAAACTGTAAATATAACAATTTAAATGCAATTTGTATTTTATTTTAACTCATTTGTGGCCAAGGATGCTGTATACTTGGATGACATATGCTTATATTTGATTTATATAAGATAAGCACCATTTCTCATATATTTTATCACTTTCAACATTATCACGTTCCATCACTTGTTGAATTTATCAACATTGCCCTATGCTGTTAAAGTAAATTATTCCATTTCTAGAGTTCACTATGATTTTATAGCCAATCATAGATTTGGACACTGGTAGACCAAACTATTTCAGAGCAATAATGCTCCAGACAGTAAATAAGAATAGTGTATTGGAATACTGAAATATGTGTAAAGAGTGCTGGGATGCAGTATTTTCTCCAGAGCCTTCTCTATAGTCAGCTATAGCTGAAGGCTTGTTTTTACCTTCTTCTTTAAGAGGGGTCATTATTTTGGTCAGTTTCCCAGAATTTCCTTATTTCTCTTCTGTTTTCCTTTAGGTCAGGAAAACATACAGTTTAAAAAAATTTGATCAACTTACCTGTAGACAAAGGACTCTGACTCAAAGCAGTTATGAGTTAATATGTATTTTCAAAAAGCCTCTAGGTTTGCTCCAGGATGGGAGAGTGTGCTTTGGTACAGACTCTCCATCAAGCAGGTGGTCTGTTCTTGCATTGCTTATCTGGTCGAATAAGAATATTGCTGCTCCTCACTTTTGTTATTTCTATTGATATAAATTGCTTAGAGTTTAGGCTTTACCTGAACTCAGGTGCTATATAGTTATATTTGGCAGATGCACCTGAAGCCTTCAACATAGAAGTTCATAGAAGTTTGGAGTTGAAGCGAGGCAGCAAATTCCATTAATTGGTTTCTCTTCCCATTACTTGCGATCAATGTCCTGGTAGTTGTGAGACTGTACCTTATTTGATTCTCTACTTTTTTCCTCCTGTAAGCAGCAGAACTCCCTCAGGTGCCCTCTGAAGGTTTTACTCCCCGTCTTCCTCAGTGAATACTCAGATGAGACTGTGACAGATGCCTACAGAAGCCCTCAGATGGAGGGAAACGAAGTGCCTATTCACACCCTTCTGTAGTTTCACACTTATACAAGGATGCTTTCTTGAACATCCGTGCCCCATCTGTTCCTACATCAGGCCCAGAAAACTATATATCATTGTTAATAGCATATTTCCCCTGAATTTTCTTTATTGGAAAGTTACTTACAAGTTGCTGACTTCTCTTTCTCAGGTAGAATGAGTGAACTCTAGGGAAAATAATTTAGATATTGGTTTCTCTGCATTCCATGTCAGAGATGCATTCAGGTATAGTAATACATTCCCTGTTATACTAGCCTTCCAAGAAGATGACAAATGTGCTGACTCAGTGAAGAATCTTGTACTGTTTCTATGCAGCTGTGAATGCCGGGTTACCTTAGGGCATATTTGATGGGTCTGTGAAATTGTTACTAAATTCCCTTTAGGGAGGGCAGGATTTCCCCTTTAGGAAATTCTGGGATGTCTAGGTGTGGAGACTGGTGGGGTGAGTCAGGGTATATATAATTTTTGTAGTCAATCCTTCAATAATTGTGAGGTTTAGTGGGTCATGAGACTTTGGATTTATAATTTGAACATTTTACCAGCATCAAAACAAATGCAGGCATTGTTGATTTTAGCCGTTAATTATCAGTTCAAATCAACCTGCACTTTTATGTTTCTACAGTACTGCTTTCTGTGCCTTTTGGTCCTTCAAACACAACTACTGACTGTTTTGTTTTTTCTGTCTTGACTCCCACAAATATCCCCCCTTTCATCAGGTCCCTGGGGAGTTTTTCTCTTGCAACATTGTCAAACATCTTTTCCCTAGAATTTACTTTTTTTGATTAAAAGAAATCCAAATACTTTAAATATAATGATAATTCTAAAAAGGTATTCTCTTTGATAAATTGATGTTTTCTTCAACTGTACATTGCTAGACTTATTTGCTAGACAACTTTATTAAAAACTATTAAATTTAATGTACTCTTTTTTCTCTACCCTTTCTGGTTTTTTATTCCTTCTGTCCCCTTTTTGTTCCTTCTTACTCCAGCCCTACACAACCTCCCACTCTCCCTTTTATGTAGCCTATAGCTGGTTCTTTTCCATCATTTTTGAACTTCTTTATATTGTGAAATAATAAATTTTCCTGAACAGATTTTTCGCAAATCATAAAGTGAAAGGTAAATGCATCTCTTTTACCTGAATTCTTCTGTTAATGTTTCTCTGTCTAGGAGTTTAAAAAGTTCTAACTGCTATTTCCCATTGGCATTTTTTGACATGTCATTATATTTTGACACCTCTTCCACGAGGAGATTTTGATTTGCCACTGCACTCTTCTCAGAGCCCTTGTGTCATCCCTCTCCCTCCCTCCCTCCCCTTCCTTCTTTCTTTCTTTTTTCTTTCTTTCTCTTTCTTTCTTTCTTTCTTTCTTTCTTTCTTTCTTTCTTTCTTTCTTTCTTTCTTTCTTTCTTTCTTTCTTTCTTTCTTTCTTTCCTTTCTTTCTTTCTTTCTTTCTTTCTCTTACTTTCCTTTATTGCCGTTCCTTTTCCTGAAATTTAACAATTTAACAGGAAACCTGAACAGGTTACTAAACCTAAGAACTCAGAGAGCTTTCTGCTTTTTTCACATCTTCAATCTTTACACTTAGATTACTAAGAAAATCTAAGCTTTTTTCACCTAAGTATAGGGTCAGCCCAGTTTTAACTGAGGTGCTGCAGCCTGACAAGAATGAGCAGCTTCTAAAGTATAGCACTAAGCAATCTCTCACATTTTGCAAGTGACATTGCTGTAGATAATCTTTTGTGTATCCAAAAGTTAGGGTGCACTGAAGAGAAATCTTCTATTTTTAATACTGAAAAATAAAGTCAGTGAGCAGAAAAGAACATCTTCCAGTTGTAATCTACACAGTCACTAAATGATTTAGTGTGTGACATTGGCCAAGTGAGTAATCTATCTTCTCTTAGTCTCAGTTTCCCCATCTGTAAAATGGGAATTAATTATAGTGCTTCACCTCAATGAGTTGAGAATTAAATGGGTGAATGTACATAAATGCATATATGTGGCAGGTAAATACTCTATATAAGGTAAATGTCATATTCATGATAAATTTAATAGATTTCTTCTAAAGGTAAAAATAGATTATGATGCAATTAAGCTGTACTGAACTTTGTAACTGAAGTTACAATTCAGATTTCAGTAAGTGTGTCCTCCTTATGAATGCCATAATAAAATGCTCAGATGTGTGCCTGGTTGTCTCTGTAACAGATTTGCTCTATCTGAAGCTTTTCACCTTGTGAGCTTGGCCTTGTTAACTAACTCAGTATACTTTCCAGATACTAATTCCTAGCCTAAAGTCTCTCTTAGACCACCTTTTCATTCACATTTTATGGGTGAGCAAGACCTTTTCTGCCACCCATACCTTCCTTGTATATCTATGGAAAATCTTACATTGACCATTGTTTCTGGATGGTTATCAGTATAGTACTTTGAAGAATTGTTTTAGGGAAACTGAAGAGTCTAGTTGTCTCCTGTAGCTTCTGATTTTGTAGTATAATCAATATTTTCTCATGATGAATGTTCTAATGTCTTTCATGAGAAAATGGATCTGATTTGGATCAAAATAACTATCACCATGGAAACAGTAGTTTATTAAGAATCACCTACTATGATGGTCTTGACTAGGATTCTGATTAGAGATAAAGTGCTAAAGCTCTAGGCAGCCTCTAGGCAATGGTCCTCTACTCTTCAGGTATTGAAGCCACAGACATTTTTTTCTGCTAATATTTCATCTGCGGGAGTGTTTTTTTTGTCCTTTTGATGTTTGTCTATGGAACTTTAGTTGACTCTGACAAAGCATATTAGTGGACAACAAAGAAGGAATTTCTTTGTGAGAATTCAGATAGCCCTTGCTTCTTTTGACTCAAAATAGCACCTAGAGGTCAGTCCTTGATTGTATTTGAAGGGGGTTAAATTTATTCTTTCTATCTATCTATCTATCTATCTATCTATCTATCTATCTGTCTATCTATCATCTATCTAATGTTGTAGCATAGTGTCTCTCATATTTTAATGTGCACAGTTCTGAGGTGGGGCCTGAATTTCTACATTTGTAAACAAGATTCCAGTTTATTCTGATAGACCATACTCTGTGTAGTAAGGGTATAACATATGATGGCAATGCCCCATCCATATTTCTTGAGATTCACCTCTGTACACAAAAGTCTGCTCAGTGGTAATACTTTCAACTATCTGCTGAGGATAGTTTTGGCCCAAGGGAGCACTTCAATTGAAACCTGAAGTGCCAGAAAATTAAAGCCCTTGGAAGCAGACTTCAACCAATATCTGAAGGGAATTTTGTATATAAATGTTCTTGATTTCTTGTCCCTCACTTGGGATAATATTTTCTAGGGTTCCACATATATATTTTTTCTAGAGTTCCTGTAACTATCCTGTATTGGCTGCTTTCCCTTCCTTGCCTCACTTCTCAAATTTCTGTGAATTTTTCCTGGGATTGGTTTCCCAAAATCTTGAGGCACTTGAGTTATATCTCAGGATCTTCTTCCAGGAGAATTCAAACTAATAACTTTGCTAAACATATTTTTCCTATTTTTGTTAACCTGTTTAACTGAGTGATAGATACTTTATCTTAGATAACACTATATTTGGGTTGATATAATAAATTAGGTTAATTGACAGTTTATAGATTTGACCTTCAAATATCTGAAGATGAGACTTCAGATGAAGGGACATAAGGAATCTTTGAATTCGAGATCACTGGATGTATCAAATCCTTAGATACATACTAATACAGGCTTTCAGTATTTGGTTTAAGTCTAATCAGTGTCAGGACCACAGTTCAGGGAGAATTGTTTGGAAAGAGTGTTTAAGTGCAAGTGAATGTTTAATTTAGTGTACTAAAACTCAGTGCCTTTCATGTCAACAAGGGTACTCATGAATTGAATACACTGCACACATAAGAAAAATAAAATCTTAAGTGAGTATTTGTGGGTAACCCTTGGCCAGCTGGACTGTCACTCACAAATGTAACTTTTGTACTGAAATTCCCATTTGAGTCCCAATTTAGTACTCAATTGTCACTAAATTCATTAACAATGCAACTACATAGCATCTTCTCAGAACAACTTCTTAGTCTAAAGGGAATTTGATAACTGAACATTAAGATTTTGCAGAAAGAAGTAGTCTCGTAATTTGCCCATATTCAGAGCTAACTGAGTTTTCCACTGAGTAAGAGTAAGAGTCAATTACATGCTTTGGATGCACAAGTGTTACATAAAAAGTTAAGTGGTCATTTGCATGTTTTGACCATCAATACTAATGCCATAAAATCGTGTGGACCCCTTAAAATATTTTTTATGGCAAAGCTATAGCAAAAGTTGTACAAAGACTATAGCTTTGTAGTACAGTTTCTTATTTTATACTGTCTTATGTAAACTACTTTTATATTTTAAATATACAATTAAAATTTCACAGAACGTTGAATTTAATAAGGTGTGTGTCTTAGTCTGGGCTTTATAGCAAAATACCACAGACTGGGTAGCTTACAAAGAGCAGAAATTTATTCTCACATTTCTGGTAGCTAGAACATACAAGATCAAGGTGCCCCCAGATTCAGTGTCTAGTGAAGGCCTGTTTTTTGGCTTATAAATAGTGCCTTCTTGCTGTGTTCTCACTTGGTAGAAGGGACAACAGAGTCTCTGGGGTCTCTTTTATAAGATCACTAATTCCACTTTGAGGGTTTTGAGTTTATGACTCAGTGATCTTCTGTTATACTTTAGATCTGGAATGTTCCCCCAAACACTCATGTACTCAGAGATGGGGATTTTGGAGGCTGATAGGATTATCAGGACCCTACACTCATCAGTAGATTCATTCACTAATGAATTCAATAGTTGAGTGTGTTGTTAGGAGGTGGGGTATTGTTAAGGTAGATCATTGGGGTCATGACCTGGAATAGTTTATCTTCCTCCATCTTTTGCTATCTGCTTCCTGGCCACCATGACATGAGCATTTTTTTTTCTTTTTTCTGCTGGACTCTTCCAGCGTACCCTTCCTGCCTTGAAGCCAGCCATCTGTGGACAGAAACTTCTAAAAACCATGAGCCCAAATAAACTTCTCCTTTACATTGTGGGTGTTAAGTATTTTGTTCCAGTAAGGAAAAAGTGACTAAGACCACTTCCAAGTGTGCCTCTTCCTAATACCATCATCTTAGGTGCTGGGAGTTTAGAATGATATTTGGAGGGACATAAGTATTCAAGCCACAGAGAAATGAATGACCAACTTGAAAAAGACCCATATCTACTGCTCTTCATACTAACAAATAAAACCTGAAGATGTCAAAATTAATGAGGCATCAGAGTCAAAGTCAAAGGCCATCTTTAAGCTTTGGTTAAGGCTTTTCTAGTGGATATCATCTAATTTCATGCAGTCCTGGCTCACAGATCCTTAGCAACTTTAATGAGAACCTATCCTTAAAACCACCCTCATCATCTAGCTCTCAAGCTTTGTGGTGCCTCCTAAATTTCTCTTCAAGAGGAAATAAGGAGAAATTATATATCTGGTTGTGGGTCTAGGAAACCTGCCTTAAAGCAGTGTGTGGCAGTATTTATTTTTACTTAAGTTGTATATTACAAATAGTTTTTTCTCAGTATTCCATAGACATTTTTGTTCAAACAACAAGAAATGTTCTTTTTACTATTATTTATACTTACTTATAGTACCTTGGGGAAAGGGTTTTGCGAGCCACTTCTGTAGTGACCTTATGATCAACTCAAGCCTTGATTAGTTTGCCAGAAGCTGTTTTGCATTATAGATCCATGCATGGATGGGCATGGTTGTTGATCCCTTCCTTTCTGCTTCTTGTGAAGTCTGCTGCTGAAGTTTGTTGAGTGATTGTGTTAACACCCTGCCATGCATGCATCTCTTCATTCTCCTTTTCATCAGTTTTAGATTTTGTTGAAAGGGACAGATTTCAAAGGACCACTCAGAGCCTCCGTGTTTCTTGTGTTCTCAGCCTGGCCTGCTGTTAAGCTTTTTAATAAAAAACATATACATTTTCAGAAGTTCCACAAAGAAGCTTCTCCCAGGTTCATGTACAAGTTTTCCTTACATTGCTAACGCCCAATTTTGATGACTATTGTGTGAATCGAAGTGACATCTCTTTCATTGATTCTTAGGACACATTCAACAAGGCCTGATTACATAATGTGAGGGACTGCCCAATTGGTTTGTTACCTAAGGAACATGCTTAGATATATTTGAAATATCAACATAGAACATACATTATTATCAGTGTATTGCAAACAATATTCTCTCTATAACCAATGATACTGCTAAAGAAGAGTTGTAGAATGTTGACTTTTGTGTTTTTGTGATACACATGAATCTCAATGGGTGGTTTAAGTGAGGATTATGTGATGACTTAAACTTGATTTTACTGCTAATAATATGGGAATGTGGTATGCTGCCAAGCAATGGAGATTTCCCCAATTCTCTTATGGAGATGAAGGAATAAAGATTAAGGGAGGTTCTTAAGAACACATTATTAAAAGACCAACTTATTGAGCCCACAGTTGGAGCTTAATAGCTCCTTGCTGAAATGGTACAACTTGCCCTGCCATTTAAAAATCCCATTGAATAAGCATTTTACTTTCATACCTATCCTATCACTTAAGAGATCCAGTTCTGTTGCCAGACACATTTTGAAGAATATCTCATTGTCTTACATTCCTTTTAAAATACTCACAACAACCAAAAGAAAAAAAAAATCTTCACTGAAACAGTGCCTGAGCCATACTTTGCTTTTTCTTGTATTGTGGTTCCCTTGGCTCTTCTTGCGGGTCTCAGCTACTTTGTCCAATAAAAAGCTGTTGAGTGGATATGGTATAAAATGGAGGGGGAGAGTGAAGGAAAGCTGTACCTTGCTGTAATGTTGATAAAAAATAATGTAGTCCTTGTTTTTGACAGAGTTCAGAGTAGATCAGAGCAGGGCTTGCTCTGGGGCAGTAATCCTGTATGAATGCTCAGAAGTATGCCCTAAGTTGATGAATTACTGTGGCTTTATAAAACATTATAGATTTGTTAGAATTTGTTCATTTTACTGCTTCAAAAATCAAATAAACCACTACTACCACAACAAGCAGCCTTTTTAAAAGCAAGGGTATGCTTGACAATATGAACAGGTGCAACACAGGCAAAATCCTTCAGTAGCTTTTTTCGTTACTGCAGCAAAATAGATCCACTACCTACTCAAGACTTTCTTTGTTCCTTTGAGTTTTTCTGGCTAAACCATGGGCTGGTTAATAACATGCATGATTACTCCCTAAAATTTTCATGAAATCCACTCAGCAATGCAGTAAAAACTCTTCTGCTATAGAAAATGAATCAACAGCTTTGAATGCTTTATTTCATGTTCAATATTGCTCAAAACATAAAAAATAAAACCAAAACACAGCAACAGAAATTAACAAAATGAGAGACTCCTAAAATGGGGGCAATTTAAACACTCTAGACTGTTTCTATTTTGAAAGGAGGGGAGCAAATTAGGGGAGGCATGAATAAACATGATCAATGATTGAGGGATGGTAGAGCACAACCTTTATTTACACTTTTCACTGTTGTGGTAATAAGAGAATGTTTGTGAAATAAACAGTAACCATCCTGAAAAAAAGTTCAAACACGATACTTTCCCATGTGTCACATGAAATAAATGAGTGCATTTATGTCACCAGGCATGTAGACAGAGCTCTTTTATAAAAAGTTTTTTTTGGTATTTTTCCTTAGGTAAATGAAATGCTGTGAGCAGGTACAGTAGCAGGGGTAAACTTGCCAAAACCATTAATCTTCATGCCTTGAGGTACTCAATTCATCCTTGAAGTGGTCAAACTGGAACATCTCCCCAGTGGACTCCATTCTTTCTAGAAAAATTTCATTCGTTTAGGGACTTGGAACAGCTCCCCTTATTATATTTTCTTCGTAGCATTATTTACAGTTTGAAATTATTATACATTTTATGTGTTTATTATCCATGTCTACTACCCTCTAATCTCTGTGAAGTTATGGATCACATCACTAGGATTCACTGCTGATTCCCCAGAATATAGTAGGCACTTGATAAATATTCACTGAAAGACTGAAGGAATAATTGAGTGACCACTACTCATGATTGTACGAGACTGCCATTGCATTTTGCTGCACTAACACATAACTAGTTCCTGTATCACTTCTTAGGCAAACTTGCTCAAAATATACTGAAATCTTTTAGTAAGACTTACAGAAAGTACTTAGCACCAACACAAGTGCATTTTGGAATTAATAAAATACTGTGAGGGAGCTGTCATCACACCTCTTACACTCATATTTTCACCTGCCTTGTGTGCTGGCACCTGGAGGCTGGTGGGCAGTGTTCACCAAATCAGCCCAAAACTTGCTTTGGAAAACTTGTTTTTATTTAAAATATTTTAAAATGAGACACATATCTGCATTTGTTCATTCAGCTATAGTTCTCTTTCACAGAGCTAGGTTCAATGAAAGGGTAATAGGGAGATTTTATTTTATTTTTTTTGTTCTTAGAATTTCAGTGATTAAACAACCATTTCTATTGTCTGCTTTCAAGTCTTAACAAACATTGTAGCTACAGTTATAATTACTAGATTTCATTTTTGTTTTGCTGAACCATTTTTATTGAAGAATGGCAAGCACAGGCAAGATTACATGTAAACACTGAATTTAGATAAAATAATTCCAGAATTAAGCAGACAAAAGAAAATCATTAATAATGAAGAAATAAGGCAACTAATTTCCGCCGGCATTTGAATTTTGCCACTCACATTCCCATTTTAGAGTCATGCCAAAGTTATTATATTTTGTGTGTGTTAATATGAGAGTTACTTGATTTTCCAATGAAAGATTTTAATGATCCACTTTCATTCTGTTTCATTACAAGGAAAAATAAGAGCATTTTTTGTGTGTACTCACTCTCTCGTAATTTCCTCCTCCTGTACTTTATTTCCACATGCTAAAAATATATGCCTATCTATTGTGACATCAACCAGAATTGGGCTGGACCACATGTACAAAGATAGTGGCCTCAGTTTTACTGTTTAGTTTAGAAAAGCCCTCCCATTTTCTTTGAGGCTATTAATGGCATAAAACTTGGTCTTTGCCCTGTCCTAGCCCCTTGAAGGCAGAACACTTCTGTACAATTCAGCGGCACATGGTAGCTCATAACTACCATTTGCTGGGTACTGAATATGTGCCAAATGCTACATGAGTACTTCATATATATCATCTAATTTAAAGCTCATGTGAGCTTATGAAATAGATACTGTTACTGTCTCTGTTTATAGATGAGAAAACCAAGGTTTCGGGAGGTTTGTCCAAGGTCACAGCCAATACAAATTCAAATTCAAATTTCTTTCCAAAATTGTACACTAACTACTAAAATATACTGCGTGTGACTGAGAAATAATGCCTAGAAGTATGTCCTAGGAACTCCATAAATGAACATTACAAATATAAATTTTAAATAGAATGATCCAGGTGGGGGTTATTTAATTCTACAGATGTATAGATTCAACTTCTGACCTGAAACTCTTTAAGTAATTTTGCCAAGAAATTCTCTCCATAGCTTTATGCTAGTGAATTCATCAACAACCGAGGGAAGACTAGGACACATGTAACTTATTGGTTAGGTACGCTATGTAAACTGAGATGTGGTACAGAAGGTGCAATGTTAATGTTTACATTTGGATACCTAACGCAGGTGCTGGAGTGCACAAATGCCTATTGCAGGACCCTCTGAGAGATGACTTTTGGTTGTGAATGCCTGAAATTGGAAAAAGATTATGGATTATATGTTCATAGGTTTATTTGTGGGAACAGTTATACGGTGTCAGGTAACAAGAATATATACAAAAGACAATGAAAACTGACTATAGCAAACACATAAAAACATACAAAGAGCATTGGTCAACTTCTACAAAGCACATTTATAATATCAGGTACTAAGGCATCAGGAAGGGTCAAAACAAATATTCAAGTTGGGGATAAAAATTGGAAAACACTTCTGTAAGAAGACAAGGACTTGCAACCGTAGGAAGAAACTGAAAAGGGAAAAATATCCTCTGAGATATTTTTATATCCTGCCTTGTCTTGGAGAAGACAAGGCAGGAATTAAGCCTAGATTAGTTTCCCTCCATTTAAAGGTGCCATAAGTTTACTTATTAGTATATATGATGTACTGTTTTGTTGCCTCTAGAGGAAGAATGTCAGGGTAGGAATTGGAAAAGACTATATAAGATCCAGAAGATGAATGCCTCACATCAATTCCTCGTTCAGTCAGTTACTATTTGTGTGACTTGGGCAAGTTACTTTGCATTTCTGTATCATCTTTTAAAAAATTTAAAATGGGAACATCATTAGGATCTAATTGAAAATGCGATTATAAGAATTTAAAGAAATTATGCATATTAAACCATGCAAAATCTAGCACACAGTAAGAGCTTAATAAAGAAGCCATTTCTATTTTATGTGTTTAGCATGACACTGTTCATGTGTGTGTATCTGTATTATTGTTAGCCACAGTAGTATATTTTGATGATGAATTCTTTGAACCTAGGCATGGATGACCTTCCTATTAGGGCAAAATTCACTTTTAATGAACTATTATATGAATCCTGGTAAGTAGGTTTCATTTATCAAGAAAGTGAAGACAAGTTGGCTGTTTTTGGAAATGGTTTTGTCTGTTATAGAAACTTTCGAGTCAGAAAGTCCTGGATCTCTTTTATTGTTGCTTACTATTTCCAGTAACTTCTTCAGAAATGAATTACTATCTTTCTTCTTCCCTTCACATCTAGCACCCCATCTAAGTCCAGGGTGTATTTTCTTTATACACATACAAGCACCAAGGAAAGATTTGGGACGTGTCAATGGGTAGAAAGAAAGTCAGACTAAACTAAATCTACAGTGGTGTCAGGGAGCCAGGATGGCAATGATGACTTCAGCACTAATGGAAACTGCCAGTTTGTTTCGCTGTTTGATGGCTTTCTGGATGGCTGAAGAATAAAACCCAATCTGTCATGTAACTAACAGAATTCCTTTTAACTTCTTAATTCCACTCTCTGTGCAAACCAAATTTCTTTTACTAAATTTAATTTTCATTCTAGATGTTAGTCCAGAAAGCAAATAATTTCCTCAGGAGTGGAGATCCAATCCAGAACTTTGAAAAAATCTGATATGGTGGTAATAAGTCAGGTAGGGACTTTGATGAGCCTGATATTTAGTGATCGTAGTTATAAAAATATATAGTAAGTATTATCTAGAGTTGCTTGAACCAGTTGAATGAGATACTGAGGGCTCAGGGTTAATTGTTTCATTTTATGGCTGGAGATGCTGACATTTAAAGTTCATAAGTCCAAAGCTGACTTAGCCTGATGAATCTGTAATAATTTACTTGAATCAAAAGCTAATATGTCGTTAGTTTGGAAGTTCCTGTGGTTTAGAGTTAAAAGAAGGTTGCAGGTACGGTCAGGTCTCTCAGTGGAGACTGGTTTAGAAGATTCAAGTGCTCCCATTTACATCCCAGCTCCCTAAAAAAGAATTAAACTGTGCCTCCCAAGTTATTATTGAGTGGCTATGGAGGGGTTGTATTAAAACAACAAAAAATGCCTTGTATACCTCCTATGTAAGGATACTGTTCTTTATAAAAAAACTGCCTTAACTATTACATGTCACCAAAGAACCATATTGACTTTAATGTCTTTGCATTAACAGGAGGCCCCAATACACAGTTTTAAAATATATATTCATGGTTTTTTTCAATAAAAGTTAATAAAGTCTTCCAAACCCAACGTGCCTTATTTTCTAAAATATTTGGAAGGCTTATGAGAAAATTTGTGTGGGTGGTTAAGAAAGCCCTGGCAATAATCAAAAAACCCAGATTCAGATTGCTATAATGTTCACTCTTATACCAGTTTTTAGAAGACAAGATTACTTTGTGCTAATGAGTCAAAGTTAGTGAATAATACTCCACCCGTGCTGGTGTATGAGAGGACATAGGCACTTGGTATACTGAGGGGAATGTCTGGCCTTTTTGAAATCCTAGTTAATTCAAGAACAACCTGATTTCAGAATTACATCAGTTCCAGAAACAAAATACTTCTGGTACTGGATATGTTTTATGTCCCGGGGAAGTAACTCTTCTCTTAGTATCCTGCGTACCTAAGAAACTTGTGCTTTATGCAGTGATAATAGGGTGTTTCAGAACATATGTGGATGCTAGCTTGTTTTTAAAACTTTTTATTAGGACTGTTTATATTCCTTGTGTGGAATTGGTACACATACATAACACATCCCAGTTCCTTTCTCATCCTCTTTCCCAACTTTTGAACCCCTTCCCATTTGAGAGACATCTAGCTCCCTACTTTCTATTATCTATCTTTTATTTTAGTCTTTATTTATAATTTGGGTTTCTTGCATAAAGTCAACCATTAAATGCTCAAGCTTGTGTGTCAGATTTATTTCATTTAGCATTACAATCTCAAAGTACATCCACTTTCATACAAATAAATACATGAAGAAATGCTCAACATTGGTGGCCATAAGAGAAATGCAAATTGCAACAACACTGGGATGGTGGCTTGTCATGGACAAAATGATGATCATCCAATCTAATGTAGCTGTCTTCTGTTACTGTCTACCAGAGAACTCTATATTCTAAAAGTACTTAAAATTATCTGATATTATATTTGTTTATCAGTTTATAATCTCTCTCACCCTCTAGTCTTTAAGTAAAAAAATGGCAAGGTACCTGGTACATTTTATTCTCCATAGAGTTTTTAGCACCCAATACAGTGCACATCACATAGTAGGTATTCAAATATTTATAGAATGAATAATCAATGAACTGCTCAGTAGCAAACGTTCTTCTGGGAGCTGCCTTGCCAAAAATTCTGGAGCTATTCTATGCTCAAATCAATATTTACCAAAAACATCTCAATTGTAACTCATCTACAGTGTAATCCTTGATTACTGACAGATTAGCCTCTGTCAGATTAGAGTGATTCCTGTATAACTGACTAGTATGCTTGTTTGTTGAATATGCAGAACAAAACATGTATGTTTAAATACTAATCATATGAGTTGAAGATCTTCTTTCCAACATTGCCTTCGGAAAGTCACAGATCTCCACCATATGTTCGAGCCTACCTATGATCTATAGTTGATCACATCTGTAATTCACAAGACATGGCCCTGAATACTTGCGACTATCCTTACAGGACTAAAGTTTTCTATCTAAGAAGATATTTAGTCATTTGTTTAGTTAATTAATTAATTAATTATCAGTGTTGTTTTCTGGAAGTATCTTAAAATGTTTTTTCTCCATGCTGTTACCAAATAGAAATTAGATTGTCATTTAAAAAAAACCAACAAAACATAATTTTGGATCCTCACCATCTATCATATAAAACTTAAACTTTTTAGTATGACATATGTACTAGAAAATTTCCATTTGTTCCTGCAGGTTTACTCTTTACCTTTCTTTCCTTCTCTGTGCCCTAGGAGGCTGATCCTATATGGAATGCATGAATAGACTCTTGCCTTCTGGGTTCTATGTGGATTTCACCACTGAGAGGTTTCAGCAAGAGGTTTGAAAGGTTGTTGAAAGTATGGTTGGGATATTTATTCCAGGCCTTCTTCATGGCCAGGTTGCTATAGTTTGGCTGTATTCTTTTAGTTGTTCTTCAGTTTTTTGCACTTTTTTATTGTTTTAGTTTATTAGTACATCCCTTTTGGGAAGTTCATACATGTACATAATGCTTCCTAATTCCTTTTTTCATCCCCTTTCCCTTCCCTTTCTCCCGCCTCCATCCATCCCTAGGTCTACTTCCTTTTTCTGGTATATGTTTGCAGTACATAATGATTACATTCATTGTGGGGAGATTATACATGTATGTAAGACATCTTAATTCTTTTTTCTTTTCTCCCCCTCCCTCCATCCCTGGACCACTTACTTTTAGCATTTTGTCTGTTGAAGCAAAGAGTACTAAGTACCAAATGAATACTGACAATAAAAACACAATATAGAAAAAAATTCAGAAAATAATGAAAATAAGAATTTAAAGCTTTTGGTGGAATACCTTTTCTGTATTATATTTATTTTAAAATATATACTGCTATCTTGTTTAGATGGAGAAGGCTTATAGTCTCTTTATGTATCACTTTGTGACTACTGTGACTCTTCCACAGGGGCTTTGCTGCTTTGACCCTCAAAAATTAAAACAAGGAGATCCAACATGGCTGACAAGAGGAGTCATGTCAGAGATACCAAGGGAAGATCAACTAAAAACACAGGCAATTGGAAGTGGGGGAGGGATACACACCTTGATACAGAAAATTAATTTGAAAGAAGATACATGTAGATCCAACCAAACATCTAGATAGTAGTTAAAAAAAAGGGCAGGTGGTTCCACTGGGTCCTGTCCGCACAGCCCCACCCTTGTTCATCCTGGAAACTGCTATCTTGAAAATGGCCCAAATAGCTTGAGGGACACAAAGAGCATTGCAAAGACTAGTTTCCCAGGATAGACTCTGGATTTAGAGGCCCTTCCCCCATCATCCCATCTCCAAACATTAAGGAAGCTACACTGCTGCAGCATCCTCACCAGCACTCAACAAGGCCAGGGGAAGTTCAAGCCTCAACACTTGCAACTCTGGGCAGCGAGAGGATAAACATATGAACTGTGGCCTCAGAGTCCACCCAGTCCCCTGTGACCACCTGAGTCACTGTATGGAGCCCTGGGCCAACTTGAATCTCCAGCTGGTGCTCTGAAAGAGTCCCAGTCCCACCTGAGTCCCCACTGAGTGCCCCAGGACTTCCTGAGTACCTGACATCTCAAGTTGGTCCCGTGCCCACTAGAGTGTCCATCTGACAGCTAATGCTGATCCTAGACCCAACTGAGTCTTTGACTGGAGCCCCAGGATTGTGTGGCTTTCTTCCCAGTGCCTGTTGCCCCACACCCTTTCTGGGCTCACTGTAGTCTCCCACTGGCACCCAGCATCAGGCCTGTGCCAGCCTGAGTCTCTTCCTGGTACCCCGGGCCTGCCTCATTCTTCAGTCATTGCCAGGTGACCTGTAGCTTCCCTGGGAGAAGCAGAGTCTCCATCTGGCAACCTGTGTCAGTCTTGGGACCAGCTGAGTCTCCACTGAGTGCTATGGGGTGGGCCTAAGTCTCTGTCAGGTGCCTCAGGGAAGTCCCACAAACACCACAGTCTTTGTCTGGCACTTAGCACTGGTCCCAGTCCTGCCTGAGTCTCTGCCCGGTGCCCCGGGCCAGCTTCAGTCTTTATCCAGTGATAAGAGCCCTCCTTTGACCTGGCAGAGTTTCTGTCTGGCTCCTCACATTAGTTCTGCACCCACCTGAGTCTCTACTGAGTGCCCCAGGCCCTCCTGAGGCTCCACCTGGTGCTTTAAGCTGGTTCCATGACTGGTGGAGTCTCCATCTGGTACTCAGCACAGATTCTTGGCAAATCTGAGACTATGCCAGGTGCCCCAGGCCCACTTGAGTCTCACCCAGCACCCGTAGCTCTGTGCCTGCTCTAGGCCTGCCAGAGTCTTCATCTAGTTCCCAGTGCTAGCCCCTGGCATGCCTGAGTGTTCACTCAGTGCATGGCATCTTCCCTGGGCCTGCCAGAATCTGTGTAGAACCCCATCAGTGCCAGGTCCACCTCAGTCTCTGCCTGGGACTTTAAATTGGTCCTGCATCCACAGGAGTCTGTAGCACCCAGCACTGGTCCTGGTCCTGCCTGCATCTACTCCAGGTGCTCCAGGCCCACATGAATCTTCACTTAGCACACAGGACCCTCCCTATGGCCACCAGAGTCTCTGTCTGGCACCACACAACAGTCCTGGGCCCACCTGAGTCTCCTCTTGGCACTTTGAGCTGGTGCCACATCTGCAGGAGTCTCCATCTAGCATCCAGTGCTAGTCCTGAGGCAGGAGGTTAGGCTGTGGCAAAATGGCTGGGGAGATGGGCATGATAACTCCATTACAAAGTTCCAGGATACATGTGCAGAACAGTTCCCAAAGTCCTGCACCTGGAATCAATCACAGTTCTCATGAGAACTCCAGCAAGTTTTCATAGGATGGCCTAGACCTGATGTCAGCCTGAGGAGTGGGAGATATGAAAGATGGCCACCATCAAGCCTGGCACCACTGTTAACTCTATCAGTGGCTCACCCTATTGCTTGCAGGGTGCATCTATTTTCTCACCTTTAATTGGCCTGAACTCAGTTTTCAGAGCATGCTTCTTTCTTTTCATACCTTTAATAAACATAAAACTTTGCTACTTTTGTGCTTGTCATGACCAATTATTTGTTCAGGACAGAAAGAACCATGAAACCAACTCTAGAAGTAGATTCCAGCACACCCAAACCTGGTAACGTATCTTGCCAAATTTAGCTAGGAGATAAGGCCTTTGGGCACAGTTTTGTTTCTTCTTCTCTGAAATCTATAGTCAAGAAGATTTTTTTTCTTTTCCTCTCTCCCCTAGGAAAGCTCCAATCCCCTTCTCACCCTTTATGTCCCAGGATAGGGTTTCATCCTTCAGAGGCCTCAAATCCTTTTTCATATTGGGGAGAAGCAGGGAACAAGAGAGTGATAAAAATTAATGGAAGCTGGGAATCTCAGGAAATTTTCTCATGGTGCTGAGAACAGTTTCCTGGTGTGTCCCACCATGTGGAATGGAAGAGGGGAAGCACATGGCCTCTGTGTTTTACCAGCAAGTTACAAGCCCACAAGTCCACCTCAGTTTATCTCCCCTTTTCTTCCTTCTTTCTCTGGTTTTAGGTCACTCATTATGGGTACGGGTCAGAGTCAGTAAAGAGCTGTCAGAGCCTGTTTTTAACCTAGTGGCAGAACAGATCATTCAGGCTCTGTGTGTGGAACCTAGAGTTTAGCATGCCTTTTTGTCCTGTTCACCACTATAATTTCTGTTTCTGTTAGCCATTATAGTTTTCTCAGCTTTCACACTCTTTTGGGAAAAATGGATATTGGCAACTCGATCTCCTGCTTGAGTAACCTCCTACTCCAGGTTATGCCTTTTTGTGCTCAAATTCTCATCTATGCTTTTCCCTTAGTTGTTCTTTAGTCTCTGGTTATCCTTAGTGAGTCACTTTCTCAGGGCTATGTTTCATCCTAGTCCACCTTTCTGGCATGTTTGTCAGCCATTTTGGCTCCTTATATGAGTTAGTCTCATGGGTCATCCATATTTTGGTTCATCATGAAGTTAATCATCTGGGCCCATCTACTTTCTTGGCCATTTTGGTTCATTCTGTGAGTTGGCCACATGGATTTAACCATATTTATTAGTCATTTTGGATGGTAACATGGGTTGGTCACATGGTTCCGCCATATTTGTTTGCCATTTTCTTTTCTTTCTTTCTTTTTTTTTTTCAACTGACTTCATGGTAAATCTCACTCTTGTAGATAAGAGCTAAGCCTCCAATTTCAGGGAACATATGGGTCTCCTCTCTTCTTCTGAGCTGGGTTAGATCCCTTCCCTATTTATTTTCTCTAACAGAAATTCAAGTAATTTAGATACATGTGCCTGATGGCCTGAGTAGAACAAAGGAGCAGCCAGTAAAGGTCAACTCAAGTGGTTATGAGCTGGCCTTATACTTAGAACATTTTAAGGTTCTTGTAAGTTTTTTTTTTAAGAAGTTTCTATCCCTACTGCCTGAAACAAAGTACCAACATTTTTATGATTGGAGTAAACTCAAGGGATATTGTTTCTCAGATGGCTAAGGGACCCCCCCCCAAGTGAAGCTACACTGTGATCTAAGGGAGCCCCCCAGAGGGCTCCACTCTGATCTCTTAATAGTTTACACTTTGTCTCCACTCTGAATCCCAAGGGGCTCCACCCTGCTTTCTTGGGAGTTTCTTGGGGTAGAGGTCCTCCAGATTTCTCTCTAGGAAGTCAGTGGAGTCCTCCAGGGGCTCCACCCTGATCTCATAAGTGTCCTGTTTCTCAAGTGATCGCATAAATGTCCTGTTTCTAAGAGATTCCCATGGTAGGGGTCTCTAATTTGATCACAAAAGTTTCCAGGGGAGCCATTAGAGAGCTCTACCCTTCTCCCTAAGAACTTAATGGACAATGCTATGGAGAATCTTGAGGCTAAGAGCCCTCAGAGGGCTCCACTCTTTCTAGTAAGGCACCAGTGCCTCTGCCAGAGCTGTGAGCAAAGACGTCTACTTAGTAAGTGTTTGAGCCTCACAAGGGGCACTTTGTGAACTCAGTGAGTATCCCTGTTCTGCATGGGATGCCATCTGAAGGAACTCCAACACAGTTTTCTCTCTGTCTCCATAGGCCACAAGGCAAGCCACGGGAAAAAGCATGAACAGCACCCCACAGATCTCACTGACGTTGCCACTAGGCTCTGTATTTGATCAGCGGGAAAGGTTTGACCCTACAAATCTGAAAAATGGTCAACTTATCTAAATTTTCAATAGAGTTTGGATCCAGTATGAACTAGGGAATACCTAGAGATTGGTACAGGATGGAAGTTAAAATTATGATACTACTTTTCAATTAAATTTTTTCTGCATAAAGCATAGCAGGTGGAGTGAAATACCTTATATTTGGGGTTTTTGTGATCCTCTGTCTCCGGAGAAACTCTGGTATTTAGAGTGGACCCTGACGAAGAGAAGGATTTTTTTGATGATCCTGTCCTTAGATTCCCCACCTGTATCTCAGGGAGATATGGATCTCTCTCACGTGTTTAAGAAGGTAACCACATTGGGAAGTCTCCTTGACCTCATTATTTTCAGGCCAGTAAATAAGTCCCCTCCCCTTCAAGTGACTCAAAAACTACCAGAACCT
This sequence comes from Erethizon dorsatum, assembly GCA_028451465.1. Taxonomy (NCBI): domain Eukaryota; kingdom Metazoa; phylum Chordata; class Mammalia; order Rodentia; family Erethizontidae; genus Erethizon; species Erethizon dorsatum. The sequence goes on along the minus strand of CM051842.1, from coordinate 84,815,741 downwards.
AGTACTCTAGAGGAAGTCAGTATTCTTCAGCCCCCTCATCAGGCTCTTCACACAGCTTTAAGCCCATAGGATGTACTTTGGAGTGTTGCTTTTTACTCCTTAACTCACAATTCATCCTGCCCCAGGGAGAGGTTTCAGGAGCAGAGGAGACTACTTGAGTCAACATCCCCTTTTTAGTTGCAGATATCCGACAATTAAAAAAAATGGCTAGGCTGATTTTCAGAGGATCCTAGTAGGTTTGTAGATGGGTATCAAACTTTGACACTCATTTTGGATCTATTGTGATGCAATGTCCAAATCATCTTGGCCACTTGCTGTACTCCAGATGAAAAATGAAGAAGCCTAGAAGAGGCTAAAAATTATGGTGATGAACAACATAATTTTAAAAAGGAAGGAAATCACCTTTGAGAGGTTGTTACCCTCCAAAAGAATCAAAATGTGACTATAACACTAGAGATGGGGTAAAGATGATGTCTGACATGATAGCTGCTCTTATCATGGGGATCTGTTAATTATGATAAGCTGAGAGGGGTCATGCAGGGCAAAGAGGAAAGCCCAGTGGTCTTACATAGCTGATTAGTAGAAGCCTTTTGTAAATATATAAACCTAGATCCAACTTCCAGGGAGGGACAGGCACTGATGGGATATAATTTCATTTGTCAATTAACCCCAGATATTTGGCACAAATTACACTTCAGATGAGTCCTCAGATGCCTATGAACCAATTTCTGGACATGGCCATTTCTGTGTTAAACAATAGGGATCTAGATGAAGGTGAAAGTAGAAGGGCCAGAATTATAGCTGTCACAACTGTAAATGCTTTAAACACATGCAGCTTATTTAAGGGAAAACCAAAAGACAAAGGAGGAAAGAGTTTTTGTTTAAACACAAGAAGACTGGGCACTGGGCATGTGACTATACCAAGCCACCACCTGGGCCCTGCTCCAAGTGTAAGGCAGCTGATGTAACTGATTCATGTGACTGTTCCCATTCTCAGACAGGGGCTAAGCCAGCGAAAACCTTCATCTCCTGCTCTGATGAAGAATGAAGGGGCCCAGGGCAACCTGCAGTGCCCCTGTCCATGGACAACACCATCTCCTGTGAAGAATCCAGGGTGTCCCGGGGTGTTGTGGGTGAGACAATCCAATTACTGGTAGTTACAGGGGCAGATCATTCTAAATTCCTTCTCTGGAAAATCCTCCTTTAGATCCATAGCCATAACTGGGATCAAGGGGACCCCTCATTGGAGCTTCTTTATTCCTGCTTTGACATGCCACTTCAAAGGTTAAATGTTTAACCATGAGTTTTTAATTGACCCAATGGGTTCTACTCCCTTACTAGAAAGGGATTTACTAGAAAATTTGGGGGCAATTCTCAAATTCCAGCAAAGGACTAAGTCAGCCCTCCCTGACCTAATTAGAAAACAAGTGGGTCCTGCTGCATAGTATGATGGAATACCTGGTAGGGCAAATTTGGCAATGCTGGTAGTTATAAAACTATGAGACCCCAGCCAATTTCCTAACCAAACACAGTATGCAATCAAAGAAGAGGCCCATAAAGGCCTCCAGCCCCTCATAAACAGTTTTCTTTTTTTATTTTTTTGTGGGTACCAGGGGTCAAACTCAGGACCTCGTGCACCAGCAGGCACCCATGCCACTGAGCAATATCACTGGCCCTTTTCTCGTATGTGGGTACCAGGAGTCGAACTCAGGACCTCGTGCTTGCCAGGCAGGCGCTTATGCCACTGAGCTATCTCACCGGCCCATAAACAGTTTTCTTAAACAAGCTTCTTTGCAACTATCCTGGCAATAATCCCACTCTCCTCATAGTAAAGCCTTCAGGAGATTAGAGAATGATACAAGCCTCTGCCTCATTAATGAGGCTGCAATCCCAATCCACACTCTTGTGGCAAACCCATATATAATTTTCTTCCAAATTCCAGGAGACAAGAAGACTTGTTTGGGGCAGAAGGCCCAAGATCACTGACAGTCTGAATTTGGTCCCTAGACAGCTTTTGTTTCCCAGGTGTAAGAATATATCCCCACTATTGAACTTTCTGGAGGGACATCTGAGCCTTTTCCTTTGAGACTTTATATCCCTTCTTAGCTAAAAAAATTGAGGGCTTGAATAGTATTATGTTTGGATAACTCCCAAGTTAGGCTACAGATTAGAATATCTTCTACATACTGTAGGACAGTTTCCTGTTTAAGCTCTGCTTATCTGCAACCAGAGCAGTACTGGAGCCTTGGTTTTTGGAAAGAAGACTCAGGTCTTCCAGAGGTTCATAGGCATAGCTTTCTTTTTGATGGTCTCTTTCTTCAGACAGTTAATTGGGGCAGGCTTTACTCTAGAAAGGTGAATCCAGCTCTATCTCTGCCATGATTGTGTGGACACACAGACTGTATGGCACAGCAGACACATGGAAATTGCACATATGAGGTCTTGGGGTGTTTGAACTGGGTTTCTACTAGATCTTTGTTATTATTTCACTTTCTTTTTTGTCTTTTTCATCTTTTTTGCAGTGATTTTGTAGTTTACTCTCTCTTCTCCCAATCCTTTTCTCCAATTCTAGCATTTGTAGCAATACTACTTGCTTATGTTTTTACTTATTTCTCCCAATTTCAAAATTCCTATCAAGATTTTTTCTTATAATCTGCTCTTTCTCAGTCACCACTTCTCCTGTATTAAATTTCTGGCCTCTCTATTCTATTATTTTTGCTGTTCTTTATCTTATCTAGCCCCTTATCTTCCCTAGATACTTCTCCACCTACAGGTCCACAAATTTAACAGCAGGTTCTGACAACTTTGTAGCAATCTCCAAACCCAAATTACATTTCCTCCCCCTACATCCTATCCTTCCCAAAAGTATATTTCCTAAAACTTCAATGCTAATCCTGTACCTCATATATAAAATACTTCCAACTGAACCTGATATTCTATCCAATTATTTTTTATCTATTACTATTGCTCTTAACTTTCTGCATACTGATTCATATGCCTCTTTCACCTATCCCTCCATCTCAACCTTTCCCTTCTCTACCTACCTCTTAGACTACTAATAATTGTATAGTATAGGTTATAAAGGATATGGATAAGGGTTATAAGTGTAAATGGAGAGTATAATACATATAAGTGAAGTATGGTTTGTTTTGTTGATGCTGTTATAACCAGTAGTAATTCCCTCCTCACAACAGAGTATCAGGGCTCAAACGTTTGAAATTAAACAGCTGAAAGGTTGAACACTGTTTAGACAAATAAAGTAGTGAACTGATCATTGAAAAACAGTCCAGTGTAAAAGATCTTCATATCAACTACAATCTCTCCTCACTCTACTAGTCTGCAACACTCAGCTGCAAAGGAAACATATATATTTGTATATACATACAAATAGACAACACTAAAGCTACTTGGAAGTCATAGAAAAACTAGAAAATAACACACACAGAATTATTAATTTGTTTACAGAAATCATAATTGATAATTTTCCAAGTATGAGAAAAGAGCTCAAAATACATGTAAGTGAGGTTTCCAGAACACCAGTTATGGCAAAAAAGAGGTTGACCAAGTCATATCATAGTTAAATTACTAGGTGTCCAATAAAAAACCAAACTTTTAAAAGCAGTCAGAATAAAACAAAGAATCATATATAAAAGTAAACCCATGTGAATTGCAGCAGACTTCTCAACACACAGCTTAAAGAACTTGGAGTGGAAGTATTTCAAGACCTAAAAGCAAACAACATCCAACCCATATTAACATATCTGGCAAAACTTTCCTTCAAAATAGATGGAGAAATAGGAACATTTTATTACAAAAAAATTCAAGAGATTTATGAATTCTAAACAGGCACTCTAGAAAATATTCAAGAATAAACTAGACAGAGGTTGTGACTCCAATAAAGCCAAAACCCCAAGTAGAATGAAAACACCAAGCAAGGTCAATAGATAAATAATAAAAATAAAAAATGACAAGAAGCCGGGGATATAGCTCAGCTGCACAGCGCCTGCCTGGCAAGCGCCAGGTCGTGAGTTCGATTCCCAGTACAAAAAAAAAAAAAAAAAAAAAACACAAGAAAAGAAAAATAAAAGAGTACCAACAGAGAAAGAGCACAACAATAGTAATTAATAAACATCTCTACAATATCAACTCTCAAGGTTAATGGTCTCAACTCTTCAATTATATGACACAAGTTGCTACACTGGATCAAAAACCAGAATACAATAGTCTATTACCTTTAATAAATTCATCTAATCCAAAATGACATTCATAGATTAAAAATCAAAGGATTGAAAACAATATTTCTTATGCTAGGATAGCATGAAAAACAGAACAGGGATAGCAATTTTAATCTCACACAATGTAAACATCAAGCTAAATCTCATCAGAAGAGTAAAAGAAGGTCACTACATAATTAAGGAAACAATCCAAAAAGAAGAGATAATGTTTGTAAATATTGATACACCAAACCAGGAAGCACCTAACTTCATAAAAACACTGCTGAATATATGATCAAATGAATACTAACAAAATCATAGTAGAATATCTTAATACCTGAGTTTTGCAAAGAGATATAACAACTAAACAAAAAAAAATCAATAAAGAAATATAATAGGTGAACTTCACCCTTGAAAATATCAACTCAATATCTACAGAGTATTCTACCCAAATACAACAAAGTATACAAACTTTTCTGCAGCACATGGTACTTTCTAGAAAATATATGATACACTAGTGCACAAAGCCTGATTAAAGAAATGTAAAATAATCAAAATTACCCCATGATTACTATCAGACCATTTTGCAATAAAAATAGCACTAAACCACAAAAGAAACCTCAGAAAATTTAGAAACACTTTGAAACCTAATGGCACACTGCTGATCACCCAATGGGTCATATAAGAAATCAAGGACAAAATTAAGCAATTTCTGGAACTTAATGACAATGCCTATACAACACAACAAAAACTATGACACACAATTAAAGCAGTCTTAAGAGCGCAGTTCATTGCAATCAATGCTTACATTAGGAAAACAGAGTGAGCTCAAATAAATAACACAATGAGGAACTTTAAGATACTTGAGAAAAAACGGCCAAGACTAAACCAAAATTATGGAGGGAAAATCATAAAGATGAGAGCAGAATTCAATGAAATTGAAACTAAAAGAACCATGCAAAGAATCATCAAATCTAAGAGATGGTTTTTTAAAAGAATAAACAAAATAGATAAAGTATTAGACAAATTTACCAAAAGAAAGAGGGAAACGTCAAAATCACAAAAGACACTGTCAAAATCCAGAAGATTGTTAGTTACTACTGTGAAAAATTATATTCCAACAAATTGGAAAATCTTGAAGAAATGGACAGATTCCTAGAAAGATACAAATAACCAAAGCTAACCCAAATGACATAAAAATTCTGAGCAGTCCAATAACAAGCAATGAAATTGAGACAGCAATAAAAAACTTACTAACTAAAAAAATTCCAGGACCTGTTAGATTCACCACTGAATTCTAAAAAAATCCTTTAAGAATGTTATATCACTGATATGCCCAAATTTTTCAATTAAATTGAAAGAGACAGAGTGCATCCAAACTCATTTATGGAAGCCAGCATTGGCTAAAATTAGAAAAAAATCCCAACCTAAAATAAGTGTAGGCCAATGTCCTTGATGAACACAGATGCAAACATCTCAATAAGATATTAGTGAATAGAATGCAACTCATCATCAAAAGGATCATACATCATACATCAACTAGGTTTCATTCAAGAGATACAAGGATGGTTCAACATACACAAATCTATAAATGAATTACACAACATAAATAAAAACAAGGATAAAACCAGATGATCATATCGATAGATGTAGAAAAGGCTTTTGACAAAATCCAACACCTCTTCATGATGAGAACCCTGAAGAAAATAAGTATTTGAAGGACCATACCTGAATTTGATAAAAGCTATATATGACAAACCATGGCCAACATCATACTAAATGGGGAAAAATGAGAACATTCCCTCCAAAATGAGGAACAAGTAAAGGATGCCCACTATTAACACTTCTATTTAGCACAGTACTTGAAATATTAGCTACAGTAATCAGGCAAAAGAAAGAAATAAAGGGAATATGTATAGGAAAGGAAGAACTCAAATTATTATTAATTCCAGATGACATGATACTCTACATAGAAGACCCAAAGAATTAATAACCAACTTAAGCAATGTAGCAGGATACAAAATTAACACACAAAAATCAATAGCATTTGTGTACACCAATAATGAACTCAATGAGAAAAGAAAGTATGAAAACAATACCATTCATGGTAGTGTCGAGAAAAATTAAATGCCTAGGTATTAATCTAACAAAAGAAGGAAAAACCTCTACAAAGAAAACTATACTACTCCAAAAAAGGTGATTGAAGAAGACATCAGAAAATGGAAAGATGTTTCCTGTTCCTGGACAGGCAGAATCAATAAGGTAAAAATGGCCATACTCCTAAAACCATTATACAGATTAAATGCAGTCCCTATAAAAATACCAACAACATACTTCACCAACCTAGAGAAAACAATCCTAAAATTCATATAGAACCAGAAGAGATGGAGAATGGTAAAAGAAATTGGGCAAAAAGAGCAAAGCAGGAGGCACCACAATACCTGACTTCAAGCAATACTACAAAGCAATGCTGATAAAAAAGGCAAGGTACAGGTACAAAAACAGACATGTGGTTCAAATGAGACAGAATAGAGGATTCAGAAACATCCCCAGACACATTCAGCTATTTGATCTTTGACAAAGGGGCCAAAAGCTTACATTGAAGGAAATAGACTATTCAACAAGTCATGCTAAGAAAACTGGGTATCTGTTTGCAGAAACTTGAAGCTGGACTCATATCTCTCATTATGTACTTAACTAAAATCAAAATAGATCAAAGATCTAAACATTAAAACAGAAAAACCTAACCTATTGGAAGATAAAATAGGTAAACACTTGAAGTCATAGGTGCAGGCAAGGACTTTCTAAACAGAACTCCAATTGCATAAGAAATAAGAGCAAGAATCAACAAATGAAACTACATCAAAGTAAAAAGCTTGTGTACATCAAGGGAAATGATTAGTAGAGTGGAGACAACCTAGATAATAGGGGAAAATTGCCAGCTATTCCTCAGACAGAGTTAAGAGAATCTAAAATATATAAAGAACTCGAAAAATTAGATCATCTAAAATAAAAGACCTAATCAAGAAATGGGCAAGTAAAATGAGCAGACACTTCTCAGAAAATAAGTGCAAATGGCCAAGAAACATATGAAAAAATATCTACATCTCTGGCCATTAGAGAAATGCAAATTAAAACAATGCTAAAATTTCATATTACATTAGAAAGAATGGTAATCATGAAGAAGTTAAAGAATAACAAATGCTGGCATGGCTGCAGTGAAAAAGGAACTTTCCTACATTGGTGGGAATATAAACTAGAACCACCATTGTAGAAAACGGGATGGAGACTGCTCAAAGAACTAAGATTAGAAATTCCATATGACCCAGGTATCCCCCTTCTAGGTATGTTCCCCAAAGACCTAAACACATCATATTACAGCAATACGTGTATACCAATATATATAGCAGATACAGCACCACAATTTACTATAGCTAAATACTGGAAGCAGCCTGTATGCCCATCAACAGATGACTAGATAAAGAAAATGTGGAATCTATAGTTAGTGCAATACCATGTGGCTATATACAAAGGATTAATTTGAGACATTTGTAGGAAAATTGATGCACCTTGAAAATATAATGTTCTGTGAAGTAAGCCAGACACACAAGCTTAAATACCATATGGTATCTCTCATTTGAGTAAGGCAAAATGCAAAGAGCAAAATAAAGGCTGGATAGAAGGAGAAAAGGGGATAGATCTCTTGCAAATGGGAAGGAGTCCTGAAGACCAAGGGTAGAGTAGAAGGAAAGGGGAAACAGAAATAAATAGATTAAATATATGTCTGTGGGGGCATAGGCCAGAAGTGTGACATATACCATGTACAGAAACCTAATAACCACAATGAATGTAAACATCACATATCATAAACATGAGCTAAGAATAACAGTAACAAAAATAATGATGAAAATGGGGAAAGAGGATTTAGAGTTGGAGGGAAAGAGGTTGGTAGGAAGGGGAATGGGCTTAAAAAACGAAACAAGCTGTGTTATATACATGTACCTACTTCTGAAGATGAATGCAAACTTCATATACAGCAAACATATACTAAGAAAATAAAAACAAAACAATAAAATCTAAATTTTACTTTCTCTTAAAATGGTTCTTATTGCATTGCTTATGGAGTGTAAGTATAATTTGTGTCTATTGCTAAAGTTATCTATTTAATTTAGTAATGGAAGAATAAACTCAAGATAGTGTTAAGATTTCTCAAATGGATCACGATGCAGACTCAGGTCAATAGTCCCTGTATTGCTTGAAGCCTATAAGACCGGCTCTAACTGATGAGTCCCCAGAAATTACTGCTAACTAAAAGTCAGTGTCAAGTAATCCCTAAAAGTTTTGGGTGTTTAACATATTCAGTACACTCTTATCCATTAAATGACCTATCTTCCTTTAAAGAAGGCTTGAAGAGTAATTCAAGGAAGTTTTTGTGGTGCTATGGTCGAATTATGTATTCAGCAAAAATGTCTTTCAGAAACAAAGATACCTATATCATCTATCTGGTGTGTCTCAATTTCACCATTTTCATCCTGTTGCTGTGCTTTCCTGTTTTGACATTCAAAAAATAAAATAAAACAACAATACTTCTTTATTTATTTTTAATTTTTCTGAGTATATGTTTGTGATTCATAATAAATATATTCATTATGGGGTACTGGTACATGTACATATCACATCTTGGTACATTTTACTTCCTTTCCTTTCCTCTCCCTCCCATAAAACTTCTTTAAATTAAGTTCTTTACAGTGTAAAGAAATGAAGTAGATATCTCACAAAGAGTATTGCCATTCAAATTTGTCCGATGAGGATATATACATTTTTGTTCTATTTTATCTTAGAATAAGGTGAAGAGCAAGAGCTGAGTCCAAAATGAAGCCTTAATTCAATGGTTTCTACATTTGTTGTGCATCCAGAATATATGAAGAATTTATTAACATGTACACTCCCAGGTCTTGCTTTATTTTTCCTCAACTGAGATTTTGAATAGTAGGTGGGTATCAGTAAGCTGTGTATGTAACATGAACTTCACATTATTTTGATGAGTGGTGCTAGGGCCTCATTGTCAGAAACACTTGCTTAGGTAAAGAGCAGGTAAAAATAGATAGGAAAATGCAGACAACTGAGGCTCTGTTCATTTTATTTGGGCGAGAGACAGCATCTGATCCTGTAGCTGAAACTTTTGTTCTCATATCTCTTCATGCTTTTGTGCCACATTTGATTTATTCTAGTTATCTCTTACCTGTCTTTGTCAATCTCTTCTCAGGCCTAGCTTCTTTTGTATTTCCAAAGGGTGATTATCCAAAATGGCAAGTAATTCTTGTTGTTGGGAGAGTACTGAAGGGAAGATATTACCAAGGTTACCCAAGTTTCTTCAAGACTCACCAGTTTAAGAATAAAATAGGGAGGATAGTGTCACACATCATAAACTTAAAATTCCATTGGCTTATTCTTCACCTGGATTAACGTTAGATGTCTAATCACCTCTTCTTCTCCACTCTTCCCTGTTTGGACTCCCTCTACAACCCAAATATTGAATACTTATTTCTGAATCCTAATCAATATGAACATTCTGCAATTTTGATTGAGCCAAAGCCATTCTCCTTTTTGTTGAAAAATGGGTGATTTACCCTTTTCCTCATTGTGAACTTTACATTGTCACTACAACACCAAAGTAGAACCACATGGGTCTGCACTTCTCAAAGAGGCCTTGCAGCAGTGCCCCACCCCTTCCATTTTTACATGCAGATGTTAGACATGAGTCCATACTGCTAGACATGGGAAACAATGTCACCTTCCTTCTTTTTCTTGCTCTCCAATGCTCTTTCTTTCACTCAAAAGAAACCAGTGCAAATGGCAAACTGCAGAGACACACCTTATACTTTCACTAGTTCATCAATCATATTTTGGCATATCTGAAGATCAGCTCCCTTGAGATTATCTTCCTGCACCACAGTGTGATGCAACCAATCAAGTAATCTTCATGATTATTTGAAGTAATCTTTATGATTACTTGAAGATTAATATTTGCAGAAAGAACCTATATTTATCTTCAAATATGAGCCCTTTAATTTGGAGGATTTCAAGGCAAGTTTTGCAGGAGGGGATGTGGCAGGTGGTTAGGAAGATTGTGGGCAGGTGCAGTACTGTGGGTTTCCTCTAATCACACCACAAATCACACCATATAGGCAGGAAATTTGAAGAATTAAAAGAATAGGAATCAATTGAAAAACATGACACCACAATAAAACTCCCCTTTATTCAGTTTTAAAAAGAAAATATGTCCTAGAAACCTAAGTTGTAGCTGTAAATGTGAAGATTTTAAAGACATGAACTCAATAAACAAATGCTAACTTAAATACCTGAGATAGCCTGAATAAGGCCACCCCTGCCCAATGACGTCTTTGTCCTCCTCCCCAGAACCTGTAACCATGCTACCCTATGTGAGGAAAGGGATTTTGCAGTTGTGATTAAGTTAAGGATCTTGAAATGATGAAATCATACTGGATTATTATTGTCCTGAATTATTTGAGTGGGCCTCAGGTAATCAATAGGGGAGTATAAGAGGGAGGTAGTATATCAGAGTGAATTGTAGAAGTGATGACAGAAGTAAGATGTTAGAATGTAGTTGGCCTCTAGAAGCTGGAAGAGATAAGGAAATTGATTCTGTTCTATAATTTCCAGAAGGAATTCAGGCCTGTTGATACCTTGATTTTAGTCCAATGAGTGAGATATAGTGAAGACTTCTGACCTCTAGAAATATAAGTTTAAAATTTGTATGATTTTAAACCATTACATTTTTAATAAAATTTTTTCATCAGCAATATGTAAACAATACATTCTCATTAGGTGTCCAGCCCTGTGAAGCCTGATATGTGATTGAAATGCTTCTTCTCCTTATCTCTAGATACTTACTACCTACTCATCATTCCAGTCCAATTCAAATATCACCTGCTGTAGGGTGTCTACCTTATTCTAAACATCTTAACAAATTCTCAACTTGAGTAGCACTTTATTAAAAAAATTTTTTTATGGTTCTGATTACTTCTAATTTTGTGTCATGGATGTTTGTGTATATATTTCATTTTCTCCATTAGATTGCAAATTTTCTGAAAGTTGGAGTTACATTTTATAAGTTTTATAGTCCATACATCCCCATTCCCCAATCCTGACATTATGCCTTGCACACAGGAAATGTCTCGTAAGTATTAGCTGAATGAGTGTTTGGTCAGAAGTAAAATTAACCAAGAACATAATAAGAATAAGCATCCTGAATTGAGCTATGTAGCTTTCTGTTGCATTCTAATCACGGGTTTTGAATTTGCATCTTAATTATGGGTTTTTCACTGATAAATTTGAATTCCTGCTTGGAGGATTTCTGGATTTCACAAGAGGCTTCGTCTTGATCTATACAGAAAGTGTTCATTGACACTTGGGAGAGTTTCACTACTGTGTTAGAATGCTAGGATAGTTGTTTCTTACAAGTTTCATTGGACTGCAGCTCTTCTGATCTCTTTCTGGGAAGTCTAGCTATATGTTAGGATGAAGAGGTTGCCCTGGAGGGAGGTAGAAATAATGAATATTTATTATTGAGTTATTATTCAGTATTAATGAATATTTATTAGTGAATATTTATTAAGTGCTTATTTTATATGAGACAATGTTTTATGAACATTTTTATAGGCTGGTGAGTATAAACAATGTTGAAAGCACAGAACTTCCCCTTAAATCACTTACAGTCCAAGTGAGAAAGCAAAATTTAGTTAGTCTCAATGTTTATATCTGCAGTAAGGTCATTTAGAAATTCTTCTTTTTCTATTTTCTGTAGTTTTAGGAGAAATTAATATCTTATATTTCCAAAAAATTCTTACCCTCAACACAGCTAGCAAGATGAGTATTCAGATGTTTAAATAAAAATCTGTCTCCTCAAAGTAGATGAATATTCTAGACCTGCATAGTAAAATTTTTACTTACTAAAAATGGCTTCTTTTGTGTTTTGGGTTTAAGACTTCAAGTGAGACAAAGTGGATGATGTTTAACTTCTAATTTCTACCCCGCAACAGAGCTATTCTAAAAGAAGTTGTCAGTGAATTATGAGAAAATTTGAAGATTTTCTTTCTTAGATTTTATTTTATATTGATCCATCCTAGTTGGGACTTTAAGGTTTTTTTTTTTTTTTTTTTTTTTTTTTGTGGGTACCGGGGGGTCGACCTCAGGACCTCGCGCGCCAGCAGGCGCCCGTGCCACTGAGCGATATCACCGGCCCCTTTTTCGTATGTGGGTTCCGGGAGTCGAACTCGGGCCCTCGCGCTTGCCGGGCAGGCGCTTAAGCCGCTGAGCCATCTCACCGGCCCCTTTTTTTTTTTTTTTTTGTGGGTACCGGGGGGTCGACCTCAGGACCTCGCGCGCCCGCAGGCGCCCGTGCCGCTGAGCGATATCACCGGCCCCTTTTTCGTATGTGGGATCCAGGAGTCGAACTCGGGCCCTCGCGCTTGCCAGGGAGGCGCTTACGCTGCTGAGCCATCTCACCGGCCCTAAGGTTTTTTTTTTTTTTAATGGCAAATTACAATATTACGAGGCAAGAGTCATAGCTCACAGAGCCAAAACAAAGTACCCCTGTCCAATGAAATGGGTCTCTATGCACAGGTCGTCAATTGCTATGTTTGGGATGTCATTTAAATGTCTGTCCTGTAACATTTGTAGAATAGTAAACTTTAAATGATGTTTAAAGTGCTAGGAGAATAAAATGAGACAAGCCAAACCTGGAGGGTATGTAAAAGATTTGTGATGAAGATGATAGTTATCATCATAATTTGCTTAAATGTATTTTTTTTGCATGTGTGTGTGTGTGTGTGTGTGTTTGTGGTTATGTATAGGGCTCTGGGATAGGTATAACAAGTGAGCCAAAAGTGATAGGGCCCGGTCTTCAAGGAAGACATTGCTAGATCCCCCAAAAATAAAATAATAAGCGACAATGCAAAGAATCATATTCTAGTTGCCAAGTACCAATCACCCTTCTATATTTTAAGCTAATATCTATATAGTTGTGCTCCTGATATTGGGTCTTAAACCTACTCACCACCTTCTTTCTTCACTTTCAATGTCATCATACTTCTCTTTCACAGTTCATCTTTATTTGGATGTTCTAAATCAACTAAAAGCCAAAATAAAAGTTAGATGGTAGAAAACAGGGTGACAGATCTTTTTCAAGTGGGAAGGAGACCAAGAGATGGAAGGAGGGGGAGAAGGGAAGGAAAGCAGGGGTAAAAGTTTAAAATATGTTTTGTACTTGTACCAACTCCCCGTGATGCATATACTATATTAACTGTAGTGTATTTACTGTAATCATGTACTAATAAAAAATAAATTAGTAATGTAAAATACTAATAGTAATTCAAATTCAAAGGACAAAGGTGAAAATTATACAAGTGGTAGGAGCCAAACTGTAGGAAGGATTTAAAGTTTTAGGGATAATTACACAGAGTAATATGTCCATTGTGTATCTATGAATAATCCACCTGCCTCCGCTACCTGCAAGTATCCTGGGTGATATTCCCTTTTATGTTCTTGCCTTTTCTTGTTGTATTTCCACTTGTCCAATTCACAATCCTCTTTTATTGTCATACACTTGATAACTTCTATTGTACAATTTCGAATTGTAACAGAGGCCAATCACTTATTCTCCAGTATATATTTATCCATGTCTAATGTATACCAGACAACATGCTAGCAGCTGAGTATGAATTGAATAAAATTGGTACTATTACTTCCATGGCAGATGTTATGTTCTAGTAAGCATCAGATATATTTTAAACAGTGATTCACAGATAAATGAGCAATTACAAACTGCAACAAGTTCAATGAAGGGCAAATGAGCATGTTCTGGAAGAGAATAATTATGGGGATTGTGGTGCCAAATTTAGACAGATTCACTGTTCTGGAGAAATGTCATTTGAGGCCTGATGTCCTATAAAGGAAGGGTAACTGGGCTAGGGTTAGTCTAGGCAGAGAAAACAGGACAATTGAAACATATTAGATGGCATTAGCTTGTTATATTCCAGGATCTGAAGAAAGCCCACAGGACTGGGCTGAGTGAGTAAGATTTTGTGAAAGAGCAAGATTATACAGGACAGTACTGGCTCTAGTAAAAATAAAATTATGAATTTTGTCCTAACTGTAAAGAGAAGACATTGAAGTATTAAGCAAGATAATGACATGATTTAAGTTTTTAAAAACATCAATCTATTTGTTGTATACAAATGCTGTGTAAGTGGAAAAAGAGGAAACAGATATATAAGTATTTTAAGAAAGACATGATAGGAACTTGAAGTAGAAAGTTGGCTGGAAAGGAAGGGCAAATTTGAGAGAGCCAAATGTGATGTATTTGTGAGAAAGGTGGTTATTCTTCTATCTTACTTGGGAAGCTGGGAAAGAGAACATTTGAGTATAGAAGATCAGCCTGATATATTATTACTTACCGTGTCATTTGAATACTTCTATTTACTCAGTGCTGCAGCCAAGTTGAGTGGCATGCACGGATACACAGCTGAGTATTAGTCTTGTTTTGCTGGGTAGGTGTATTAACATAGACTGGTATATCCTTTGATAATTCAATGATATCTGGGGGTTTTGACTGTATTCAGTGGGTGGTGGTAAATGGTGGTAAAAAGAATTATTATTTTCAGTTTGAATAGATTTCTTAGATCACTCTTGGTTTACTGAGCAGTTATTAATATTCAGTTATTAATATTAATATTATAACTGCTTACAAATACTCAGATTATTTTACATACCATTGGGAGCATCAAAGAGGTATTAGCTATTCTGGTGTGTAACAAACCATCTTCAAAACAGTGCTTCACAACAATAATCATCATTTATTTTGCTTGTAAATGTGAGGGTTAACTGGACTCATGCAGTTCTTGTTCATGTCTCTGGTTGTATCAGAGATATGATTGTAGTTAGATGCTGGTTAGAGTTGGGGTTATCTAAAAGATTTTTCAGCCTATGTCTAGTGCTGTTCTGGAAAGATTCAAACAGCTGGGAGTTGGAGCAACTCAGGTGCCCCAAGCATCTCTATTTCTGTGTATTCTCTCTCCACTTGGGCTCTCCACATGATAGTCTAAATGTAGCCTCCCAGAGCGAGTGTGCCAGGGGAAAGCAGCAGAAACCCAGTTTCAGAAGTCACCTCTGCTGTATTATATTTTCTAAAGCAATCACAAAGAACCTCCTAGGTTCAAGGAAAGAGACTTAACTCCATCTCTTAATGGGAAAAGTGACAAAGCACTGCAAACACGGTTTAATGTCAGCAAATACATGGTTTCTTGTTTTAAAACAAATTAAATAACCAAGGAACTAACTAATAACTTATATTTTAGTTGGCCAAAAGGTAAACATGTAATATATGCTTTAGTTACTTTTCTAGTTGCTGGGACAAAATACCCAACACTTGCAAGTTAAAGGAGGAAAGGTTTTTTGCAGCTCAGAGTCTGTAGAGGTCTCAGTCCATAATTGGCTGGCTCCAAGGCAAGGTGGCATGGCAAAGGGTCATCACAGAGGAGAAAAGAGTCCATGGCATGGAAGACAAGAAGCGGGAACAGAGACCTTCTGTTTCCTTTTTTATTGCAATTAGGCTACAAGCGTATTGGTTGGTGTCTTCAGCAAATCCATTCAGCCACACCCAGAGCTATGCTAATCTAATGGCAAACTGGTCCAGTTGTCACACACCCATAATTCATATTTGCATGCCCTAGATCCAGCCATTTCTGTGAAGCCCCACCTATGAGCTCATGAAGCTTTGGGGATCATCTAAATACAAGTCATACCAATATCTATAGTTGATAATGCTTCATTTTTACAAGGCATGCATTATACATTTTAAAGTAGTGATTTATGTGATACTTTCTTCAACTAAATTTGTAGCTCCATAAAGAAACTGAAGATTATCTACTCTATTCCCTGAACTAATCAGAATAGTTACTTGTGAAGGTATGTGAAAGTGAGCCATAAATCTAATTTAATGAGTAAATAACACATATTTGAATAATATTTACTGCAGTATAGTATTAGTACAGACACTACCACAAAATAGAACAGAAACTTATGTTATTTTATTTAACTAAAGAAAGTAAATTGTAGTGGATATTTTTAGTAACAAATATGTATCCTTATTTTTAAAACTAAGCACAAACACTATAAAAATTAGATTGCTTTAACTCTGTGGAATGGGTTTTAATAAATAAAAGCAAACAATTTCATCCAGATCCATAAAAGAAATGGTGTTATTTAACCCAGAACTCTTTCTTTTTCCTTTTCTTATTAACCGGTGTTCTGGAAAAGATCAACAATTTTTCCTTTTTTGTAGTTCACAAACAATTTGATAATTAAGAATCAAGGCAAGGAGGCCAGTATTTCTATTGTTTTGGATCTGGCAACTGCTATTTAATGTAAAATCAACTAAAGCAAATGTCAAAAAAACAACAACAACAACACATACTTGGGATATTTTTTGTATCTTCTAATAACTCTGGCAACAGAGGGGGACATCTGCTACTTGATGACTTTCTTAAGACCTCAACAAAAATACTTTAAAAATTTTGATATTAGTTTTGACATATGCTATCATATAGGGATGACTACCTTATGCTCTGTTGCAATAAATTCCTATTCATCAAGGAAGAATTGATCTTAGTTTAAAAGACTAGGGGGATGGTGAGGGTGGGAGAAAGGTGTTTGGATATGATCAATTAATGCCATATGTATGTATGGCATATATTGTGCAGAATCCCACCAATATGTACAATTAATGCATGTTAATAAAATATATAAAAACACAAAATATTCTCAAGAAAATGATTTACAGTGTGTGATCTGATGTGATCTCTAAAATGTTTCTTTATGTGCGATAGAAATTTCTTATTTCAAGTCCTATCTAATTTGAAGCTTGACTCATTATTTCAGTCAGATATATGTGAATTTAAAGCTGTCTATAAATATCTTACATAAAAGGGAACAACCACCACAGTGAAGAGACAACATACAGAATGGGAAAAACTTTTGCCAGCTACTCTTCAGACAGAGGACTAATAACTAGAATATGTAAAGTACTTAAAAAATTAGACCTCCTCAAAATAAAAGATCCAATCAAAAATGAGCAAAGGAAATGAATAGACATTTCTCAGAAGACAAAGCACAAATGGCCAATAACATGAAAAAATGTTCAGCACATTAGCTATTACAGAAATACAAATTAAAACAACGCTGAGGTTCCATCTTAATCCAGAAAGAATGGCTATCATCAAGAAATCAAATAATAACAAATGCTGGTAAGGCTGCAGGGAAAAAGGACCCTTCTCCATTGTTAGTGGGAGTGTAAACTAATACAACCACAATAAAAATCAGTATAGATATTTCTCAAAAACTAAAAATAGGGGCCGGTGAGATGGCTCAGTGGCATAAGCGCCTGTCTGGCAAGCGCGAGGGCCCGAGTTCGACTCCTGGAACACACATATGAGAAAAGGGCCGGTGATATCACTCAGCAGCACGGGCACCTGCTGGCGCGCGAGATCCTGAGGTTGACCCCCGGTACCCACAGAAAAAAAAAAAACCTAAAAATAGAAATTCCATTCCACCCAGTTATTACCTTTCTAGATATCTTCCCCAAAGAGTTAAAGACATCATATTACAGTGATACATATATACCCATATTTATTGCAGCACAACTCATAATAGTTATATCTTCAAAGTGACCTGTCAATCGATGAATGAATAAAGAAAATGTGGCATTTATACACAATGGAGTACTACTCTTCCACAAGGCAGGATAAACTTGTGTCATTTGTAGGAAAATGGATGCACACTGAGATCATAATGTTACACAAAATAAACCAGACACACAAGCTTAAATATCACATAATTTCTTATATGAGAAATCCAAAATATAAATTACAGAGCAAAATGAAAGATAATAGGAAATAGGGAGATAGACCTTTTTGCAAAAGGAAAGGGGACCAAGATTTGGTGAGGGGAGAAGGGATGGGAGGGGAGGAGCATGAAAAAAAATGAATTACGTGTGTTATGTATATGTACCAACTCCCCATGCTGAATGTAACAATTATGTACTGCAAAAATGTATTAATAAAATAAAATAATTATAATAAAACTGCACTTTTCAATTTAAAATAATTTCTTTAAAGTGCTCTGCTTCCAATGCCCAAATAACAGGATAGATATTCTTACTACATTAGTAATGATACTAATGCATAATATAAGCTCATCTTTGAAAGTAGTTTCAATTCAATTTTTATTGCTTTTTCCTCAAGACATAGAAGAGAAAGTTACTTAACCCTTGAGGGAGGTGAACAATCTCATGAGAGAACCTTGTTAGAGGTCATTATAAGACCATGCAGAATGCTCTGTGGGTAGGCCAAATATTTTTATTACTTCTCAATGACAACTGGGCTTCATTTCTAGAGCACAGACTGCTGTTGATGGTAAGATGATAGTTGGAGGCCACTGCAAATGCAAGTTTATGTCTCTCTCTTATGAGTCCTCACTTCAAATTTGTTGAAACCAAGAAACAAATTCGTATTAACATATTAAACATGAAATATGACATAACTTGTAGAAGTTGATTCATTAAACTGCGTTTGATATCTAGAGAAAGCTATTTATTAATTGTTACTCAGACTAAAATGAAACCAAATGTTTGCAGCCACTTTATCTTCTGAGAAGTTAATTTAATTAAAAATTTGGCCCATTCATAGATAATCTCCAGGTATATAACAAAACTTTTACCTTAAACAGTAATATAAACATTGTAAATGAAAAGGATAGAGCGTGAGAATAAATACATAAATAGATATTTTAGTACCTTGTGTGAGTCTCGATAAATACGTTTTATTGATAAGAGTTCTTTAATTTCATCCATTAAGGAAATCCATCTATCTCTGTGACAGAGACATTGCAACAGGAGCTGAGACAATGTCAATGTGAGACATCTCAAGAAAAGAAAAGAAGTTATGCACTTACATGATCCTAGATCTCATCTTCTCCCTTGTTCTTCAGCCTGAAACTTAGGAAGTTATCTCCCTACTTTTCTTTCTGAAAAGATTCTAGGACATTTTAATTGACCCATAAAGTTCAACTTATTTTGTTCTGTATCTTATTGAAAACCAGTACCATGGCTCCTAATGAGTTAAAGTTTCCTAGTCTGTGCATATTGAGATGAGCACTATCATCTTGATCTAGGCTGGGTGAGGAGCTATTTTGCATCAGAGGTACAATCAGTTGGAAAGTGGCTCCCTATGGCCTTAAATATAAGGTGGTAGGGGGCTTATCATGGCAACTGACATTTTTTTTTTGTGGGTACCGGGGGGTCGACCTCAGGACCTCGCGCGCCAACAGGCACCCGTGCCACTGAGCGATATCACCGGCCCCTTTTTCGTATGTGGGATCCGGGAGTTGAACTCGGGCCCTCGCACTTGCAAGGCAGGCACTTATGCCGCTGAGCCATCTCACCGGCCCATGGCAACTGACTTTTGAGCTGTGATTTATTCAGTAAGTCTGGAGACTTTTTAAAAATGAACTGGAGATTTCAACAAAGATCTTGCCTTTAAGATATACAACCTGTGATAAAAAAAAAAAAAAAAAAAAAAAAAAAAAAACAGCTCAAAGCAGAATAACCTTTAGAAAAGTAGTAATGGGATATTTTGGTTCTTTTCACCATGCCAAAATAGGTTTATTTAATTCTTCAAATGGAGGGAAAAATAGGTGGCAATTAAGAAGATCTCAATCAGTACTGGATGTGGTTCAGAGTGAGGAATCAGTACATCTTTGAAATGAGATACATATGGAGAACACCTGGACTGTATCTGTGAACTGCACAGGTGTGGCATGTGAGGCTCATTTGTGATGATACATGTACCCATGTAAATGTTAATATACAATGAGTGATGATGGAGAAAGCGTGCATTGTCACTACATTAATGCAGGGTGTATTCTCCTTGGGATTTGGCCTGAAGGCATTAATGCCATTTTTCCCAAGTGATTATATTTTTATTGAGAGTAGCTATAGCATTAGAACTTTTGGTCTTTTGACTTCCAGCAACAGACATTACGTTTAAAAGAACCTAGTAGTTTCTTGTATTCCTTCAGGACAACAAGGCAGTTTGGAGCCTTAAAATTGTTGTACGTTGTGACCTGAAAGAGCTAAAGGAATAAATGCCATTTTACTAGAAGTGCTCACATACTGTAACAGGGAATATGATCAATTGTTATTTGAAATTTCTTCCTTACCTTGTAATTACAGTTGAAAATGTAGTTAATATGTATATATTATATATAATACTTATTTTACTTTATTTTATAAAATGCTTGCCTCTTTGTATTATCAGCTTCCTGGATAAAATTCTTTGTTGAATTTATACTAAGTTGAAGCTGTAGCTCTCATTGGCTGCCTGACGTAATTTATGTGTCCACTATTTCAAATAGAAAAAAGTGGAAAAAGTTGTGAAAGTCCTGAGTGCCATGTGAGTCCACTTAAGACAGACATTTTAGAGAAGTTGCTTCTAAGACACAAATCCATCTTCGTCAATTACCTAGAACTAGGGTGGATTGGGGTGGGAGGCCTGTTTCTCTCTCTACAATGTGGTGTCAGGGACTAGTTGCCGTGCAGTAAATTCACTTGTGCACTGAGTTTAGAATGGTGTGCTATGTTCGTTAATGTCATTGTTTCCTTTTCAACTGCCTGCCTACCTTTGTTGGGCAGGAGCCTCTGACTGCCGCTGGAATGCCAAGCAACACAACAAATGATCTGTCAGTGTTTTCTTGCTAGTCCTGTGTAGTAAGGATTTTGCTCCTGGATTAGACCCCAGAAAGTATTAGAAAAGCAGCTTTTTCCTTCTGAATTCTCAGAGAACTTTGCATTCATCTCTTGTACAGCAGTTATTGTGCAGTATTGTAATTATTTGTGTCTGTCTCTCCCAGTAGACTGTGAATACCTTGACTGCACAGTGTTTTCCTTTTAATGCAAGATCTAGCATAGTTTCTGGCACATGGTAAAAATTTAATAAATGCTTGTGGACTGACTGAAGAAATGGATGAGAAAAAGATTAGTCGAGACTCTGAGGTAAAACATAGACTCCATCACTTATAAGACTACTTGTTGCTTGATGAGACTTGGTTTACCAGAACCTCAAAGAGTACTTCTAGGACTGGACATCATATTTTGTTCTATAGGATATGGAGGTATCAGTGCTCTTTCTTGTGGAAGAAGGCTTTTTCTGGGTAGTCATTTTCTTCAAAACTATTGGAGCATAAGCATAATACTTGAATCTCTCATCTATTGCAACCATCACAATTTTTCTGTATTCCTGTGATTCCTTGATTAAAGTCTGCATTTTCCACTAGAACTATGAGATCAATGATGGAGGATAAATACATCTGATTTTGTTCACCATTATGTCTCCAAGATCTAGCATAATGCTTGGTAGATATCAAGTACTGCACTCTATAAATGAATGAATGACTGGAAACACTAAAATGATTTGCCTTAGTCATGAAGGAATATTTTTTTCTTTTCTGGAATATATATATATATATATATATATATTCTCAAGATTAAGATGGGAACTTTCTTCAGGCTCTAATTTAACATTAGAGTATTCAGCCTTTATTTGGAATGTTCTAATAATTTTTTTCAAGTTATTTGAAAAAAATAGTATTTCTAATATGTCTGTCTTCAATGGTAACATGTTGACATTTTAATTGCTCAAGTTTGGAAAACTCTGCAGTTTTTGTCTCAGTGGGGCCTGTCTGTTAATTTTTAATGGAGTGAGTGTGTGGCTGCTGCACAGAATTCTTTCAAGGGGAAAAGGGCTTTAAAGTGGCACTTGCTAATTTAGCCATTACAGTTAATGTTCATCTTCTCTCTGTCTATTGAAACTTTTAGGGTAGGCAGCACAAATAGCTTATCAGGTAGTTTTAAAGGTCATGTGTGAAGGAAAGAAATTTCCTGCATTGCTCATGGAAATGTCCTTAGTAATCAGTGGCTGCTTAAGGGAAAAGGAGGCTAAGGGACTCTCTCAGCTCATCTATCTTGTCTTTTACCCCAGGTCACTTAGTGACAGATTTTGAGCTGGTAGCAGCCCATCCTGGATAGTAGCTAGGTATGCACATCTCTGCTCTGTGCCTTAGTGAAGTCAACAAGTTAAAAAAAATATTAACTTTCTCTTTCTTCTTCAGCCTCTGCACTTTACCTCTGGGGTTAGCCTTACAGAGATAGGAGCAAAGAACAGACTTCTCTGTTGACAGCCTGCAGCATTGGTGAAATCCAGCTCTCATAGGAATCAAAATAAGGATGGTGGGATAGTCAGTCTTTTCCTTTTTCGTTAATTGTCATTTCAGCTCTAACAAAACCATGCCTCTGTCATCTCTTTGGTCTGCTTTGACCTTCTACAGAAGGCATGAATTGAACCTTGCCCCATCAGGTCTGACCCCATCATGAATCACTAATAAGTAGATCAAGAGCTCCCTAATGGAAATGAAATTTTAATCCACCACTCCAAATCTGAGTTGAGACCACTGACTTCACTTCTTCTGAGATTTCATTGAATTATTGGTCTTTCTCTTCATCTTCCTTCTTTCTCCCACCAGTGTCAAGCATGGAATACAGCTGTTTGGAAGATTAATGAAACCTAGAGATTTTGTTTTGTTTTGTTTTGTTTTTAATTGTAGCTCTGAGGCAGGCATTTAGGAGTGACTCTCATAGCCCTTTCAGAAGAGCAAAGAGTAACTTCAGGCTTAATATTGCCACCTATTGAGAAAGAAATCATAGAATAAGTCTGAAATATTGGTAAAATAAAAATACATTCCTCTGCAGTGCATCCAATAGATGCTATGCATATCGATTCAGTATAAAATAAGATAATACTTCTCATTCTGCTTTATTATCTGTTGTGAGAATATAGCAGCAGGGATGGGGATTATATTTTAGAGGAAAAGTTGTATTTTCAAAATCCTATTGATGACTACTTTTATTCACTCCACAAATGCCCTGTCCCTCTCTTCCTGGAAATGTTGCTGGGAATTTTTTAAAATAAGTTTGCTGTTGTTGTTGGTGGTGTTGTTCTTATGTTCAATTTATTTTTGTTTTCTAGAACTCTGTGATCTTTCATTTCTATTTTTGAATAAAAATTTGGCAGGCATTTATGAGAGACAATGAATAAGTATTAGGGAAGATCAAGCAGGCTAATTTCCAAAGATGTAGCATAGAGAAGAATGTAGATTTGTTTGAATTTTTACTTTATCTTACAAAATGAATTCCACACCTCAAAGCTAGAGATTTGTTTTTAGGTGATGATCAACATGGCTATAACAGGGCCTCTTTCATGTCATTTTAATTTTGAACATTAAACAGAATGAGAAGGTCTGAAGATTTAAATAACAAAAGAGTGAATAATTGAAATTTTCATTAGATTTTTGAGTGCAAAGTTATCTTTCATTAACATTACAGATTTTATATTTGAAAGCAGAGAAAGTTGAATCTTTTATCTCTGCAATCTCGTGAAAGGCATTCTTCAACATGTCATCCATAATCATAATAATAGTTATCATGGCTTGGTCATCTGCTATATGACACACATTCTATGTATATACATATATTTTATTATTTTAATAGTCACAATATTTATGAAATATATATGTATGTATGTATGTATGTGTATAAAATCTTTATTTTCCAGATGAGGAGGTCAGTTTATCAAGGTTTAAGTTACTTAGCCAATGTTGCCCAGTTAGTAAGTGGTTGAATTGTTTTTCTCCAAGCCCATGACTTGCTTACTACACATTACTGCCTTTTATAAGGTTGAATGAGAGGATTCAAATGTCAGTTTCTCTTTCAGTTACAGTGTCTTTTCCCTGTGTGCTATGCAGAGTGAGCTTCAAGGAAACTGAGAATAGTTCTATGAATATGGAGTTTGTTCAGGAACTTCTATATTCCTGGAAAGGTTGATAATTGCCCAGAATATGTCATATTTTGGCTTCAAATCTTAGTGACACATTTGAATTCCATACTGCAAAGTACTACCATGTACCTATAATTGAAAGGTGGTAATATAACGAGCATTTCTCTTATGATCCCTAATATGATGAGAGTTTCTAACTTGCCTAAAACTATAGGTGGTGGGTTCCTGCATTTTTTTCTCAGGGAGTGAAACATCATCATGATCCTTCAGAATAAGTTATAGAAGAAAGCTAAATACCATAATGCCACAGATTTCTTTTTGAAATTATTAACATGATAAGTCTTCTTAATATGACTATTATTAGGGAATCTGTACAACAAAGGCAACTTTAAATGTTATTTCAAATATCAAATTAGTGTTTTTTAAGTGAATCTTGAAGTGGAAGGTGCATAGTTTAAATCTCAAACTAGGAAGTGTTGGCCTGTTCGTTAACTTCTGATTGGAAATGGCAATCAGGGATGTTGATTTGGGAATACAAAATTAAGAAAATCAAATTAGATAATATAACATAATATCTCAATTCCCTAGTAGAAGCTCCAGAAAGCTGAAATAATCAAACTCATCTTTCCCATAGAAATGCCACTAAAATATCATTACTTCTTAAAAGATATTTCTCTTTATTGTGGCTAGAATATATTTAGAATTAGGTAATTTGAATTGCATCTATTTTACTTAATTGGCTTTATTGAGATAAAATTGACAGTAGTAAAATATAGCAATATTAAGTGTACAATCCGATGAGTTTTGACAAATATATTACATATATATATATATATATATATATATATATATTCACCTAGCTACCACAGTGATTAAAATATAGAACATTTCCATCACCTCAAAAGTTCCATTATACTACTTTGCAATAAATTACTTACTTTTATAATGGGATGCTGCTTTCTGTCACTGTAAATTTCTGACAATTCTTTTCTAGAATTACATATAAATAGAATCATACACTATGTGTTTCTTTAGTATGTGATTCTTTCATATATGTTACATGTATTAGTTCACTCCTTTTATTGCTGAATAGTATTCTATAATTTCATTTATTCTCCAGTTAGTGGACATACTTGAGTTGTTTCCATTTTTTGACTACTATGACTAATGCTATTGTGATCATTCTTGTGCAATTTTGTAATGAACACATATATATTCATTTCTCCCAGTTATATAACTCAGTGGTATGGTTGGATCAAAGAATATTTAATATTATAAGAAATTATCAATCTATTACTCAAAGTTATATAATTTTATGTGAACACAAGCAATTTGTGAGCTTCAATTTCTCTACATGCTAAGGAATCCTTGGTATTTTGTTTTGCCTTGTCCAGTAGGTATGCAGTAGCATGTCAATGTGATTTTAATTGTACTGTTCTAATAACTAATAATTTTGAATACTGTTTCATGTGCTTCTTCTGCTGTTTTTATATTCTTTGGAGACACATTTATTCAAATAGTTTATTTGTCTATTGTATTATTTTCTTTTTATTGAATTACAAGAGTACTTGTAAGTTTTGTATGCAAATCCTTTGGCAGGTAGACATTGTGCAAGTATTTTCTAGAAGTATGTGGCACACCTTTTCATTTCCTTAGAGTAGCTATTGAAAATAGAATATTATGTATTTTAAATTTAGATAAGGTGCAATATCTCATTTTAAACTTTATGATTTGAGGGATTTTTTTGCCTTTTATTCAAGAAATCTTTGCTTAATTCAATTCTCAACGTTTTTCTTTTATGTTTATTTTCCAGAAGTTATATGTTTATTTTCTAAAAGTTGTACAATCACAGATTTGTGTGTGTGTGTGTGGGTCGGTACCAGGGGTCGACCTCAGGACCTCGTGCACCAACAGGCGCCTGTGTCGCTGAACGATATCACTGGCCTTTTTTTGTATGTGGGTTCTGGGAGTCCAACTGGGGCCCTTGCACTAGCCAGGTAGGCGCTTACGCCGCTGAGCCATCTCATTGGCCCTAGTCATAGGTTTTATGTATAGGTACATGATGCATTTCAAATAAATGTTTTACAAGGTGTGAAATAAGAATCAGGAGTCATTTTTGTATGTAGATACTCAATTGATCCAGTATAATTTATTTCAAGAAACATCCCTATTACAGTTTGTGTCTAGATGTTCTCCCAAAGCCTCGTGTGGTCATAGGGCTTTTTCAGAGGTGGCTGAATCTAGAGTGTGTGATGCTGCGATTAAGGGTGTGTAATTAGTAAATCAGTCCACTGATTGGTTTGGCATAGTTCTGGCTAGGGTTAAGGGTGTGAGTGCTACACCTGCCCTACGATGGGTAGCCTGCATACAATATAAGGGACAGAAAGAGTCTTGTCTCCTTCTTTGTTGCTTTTGCTGTCTTCCACCACCATGAACTGTTGCCCCTATGCCACGTGCCACCTAGCCTTGGAGCCAGCCTATTATGGACTGAAACCTCTACAAACTGTGAGCTAAATAAATCTTTGCCCCTTTTACTGTGGGTGTTGGGTACTTTGTTCCAGCAACAAGAGAAAAGTAACTAAGATAATCCCTTCTCAGTGAATTACCTTGGCACTTTGTTGGCACTTTGTTGGAAAATTAACTAACCATATATGTATGGGACCATTTGTGAGCTCTACATTCTGTTCCATTGATTTACATTTCTCGAAATGTATCAACACTGGACTGTCTAGTCTATCAATACTAGACTAAACTGCATTATCACAGTTTTATAGTAATCTTTGAAAGCAAGTATTTTAATTCTCTAATTTTGTTGTTTTCCAAAATCACTTTAACTATCCCAATTGTTTTGTATTTCAATAAGAACATTATAATCTGTGTATCATTTTCTGCAGAGAATAAAGAAACAAATAAAACCCTTCTGGGATTTCACTGTGATTTCATTGGATCTACAGATCAACTGAAATAAAATTTATATCTTAAACAAATTGTCCCACCCACTTACAAACATGTATTTATCTCTACTTATCAAAGTTTAATTATCTCAGTGATATTTTGTAGTTCTCAGTTTTCCTAAATGTGGGGGTAAAGTATTCTGCATTTCTCTATTAAGTGTGATGTTAGCTGCAAGTTTTTAAAATAAATGCCCTGTGTCAAGTTTAGAAAGTCCCCTATGTTTGTAGTCTTCTGAGAATTTTTATCAGTAGCTATTGTGTTTTGTCAAGTCATTTCTTATGCATTGTTTGAAATGACTGATTTTTCTTCTTTAGACTTTTTGATCTATTCAGTGACATTGATGGATTTTTCAAATATTGATCCAGACAGATATTCTTGGGATGAAACCTACTTGGTGTGATATTTTTCTACATTTTATATAGTGCTGTATTTCATTAATAATTTTGGAAGATATTTGTATCTGTGTTTATCAGATAATGGTCTGTAGTTATTTATTTCTGCATTGTCTTTATTCATTTTTATTATCATGGTAATTCAGGCCTTGTTAAATGAATTTGGAAGTGTTTTTTTTTAATTCTATATTCTGGAAGATGTTGTGTGATATTGATAGTGCTTTAAATTCTTATTAGAACTCAACCAGGAAACAATTTGAGGCTAAAGATTTCTTCTTTTGGCGTTTGTTATGGCATTCTATTTCCTTGATAGCTGTAGGGCTATTCAAGTTATCTATGTTATCATGGATGATTCTTGGTAATTTGAGGTTTTCTAAGAGTTGGTCCCTTTCATCTGTGTTGTTAAATTTATATCTGCAGAGTTGTTTATAATATTTCTTTACTGTTTTTCTTACAGTCTGCATAGTCTGTAGTGATGTCCCATTTTCCATTGCTCTTATTGGTAATTCTGTCTTCTTTTTTACTCCTTTATCAGTTTTACTAGAGATTTAGATATTTTATTGATCTTTTAAAAGAAATAGTTTTCAGTTTAATTTAACTTTTATTGTTTTTACATTTTGCTTTTATTGATTTCATCTCTTTTTTTTTTTTTTTTGGTGGGTACCGGGGGGTCGACCTCAGGACCTCGTGCACCAACAGGCACCCGTGCCGCTGAGCGATATCACCGGCCCCTTTTTTGTATGTGGGATCCGGGAGTCGAACTCGGGCCCTCGCGCTTGCAAGGCAGGCGCTTATGCCGCTGAGCCATCTCACCGGCCCTGATTTCATCTCTTGTTTTCATTACTTCCTTCCTTGCTTTTGCTTTGGGTTCATCTTTCTCTACTTTTTTCTATTTTTTTAGGTAGAAACTTTTATTTGTAGCTCTTCTAATATAATAGATGCTAAGTTTTTTTCTAAATACTATTACTGTTGTATCCCACAGATTTTGTTTTGCTGTGTATTTATATTAAGTTCAAAGATTTTAAAATTTTCTCCTAGAGATTGCACTTTGACCCATGTTTTATTTAGTACTATGTTTTTTTCAGTTTTAATTGATTGGCAACTTTAATTTCCTACACCTGTTACTGATTTCCAATTCAATTCCCAGGGTTAAGAAAATATTTTGTATGAGTCCAATTTTTTAAATTTGTTGCTTGGGATATAGCTCAGTGGCACAGTGCCTGCTTGGCAAGAGCAAGGTTGTGAGTTTGATTCCTGGTACCAAAAAACAAAACAAAACAAAACAAAACCATTTTTAAAATTTGTTAAGATTTGTTTTATGACCTAAGATATGATCTATCTTGTTTAATGTTCCACATGCCCTTCAAATGAATGTCCATGATGTTGTTGTTGGGTGGACTACTGGGCACATGATAATTAGATTCAGTTTTTGATTGTGTTATTTGGTTCTTTTCTATTTTTGTTAATTTTAGGTCTATTACTTCTGCTAAATTTTAGCTGTAATTGTGGATTTCTCTCTCTTTCAGGTTCTGTCAGTTTTTGCTTCAAATATTTTGAATGTATGGAGTTAAATATGTGTATATTTAGGTTGTTATGTCTTGGTGAATTGACCAATTCAGCAGCAAAACAAAACTAACCCACTAGTCTCTCCTTACTTGCAGAGGGTTACATTCTAAGGCCTTTAGTGGATGCCTGAAACTGAATGTAGTACCAAACTTCACATGAACAATGATTTTTCTGAGGTACCCCACAGCATTGATATAGTGCCACAGTTAATCTGTCCTTCCATGTTTTATACACTGGATCACTACTCTTGTGCTTTGGGGGCCATTACTGAGCGAAATAAGATTGATTTTAACACCAGCAATGTAATGCTGCAAGAAGAAATCTGCTAACCCAAGTGGCTAGGAAATGAATCACAGGTATGTAGTGCATACAGCATGAATATGCTGGACAAAGAGATAATTCACATCTTGGCAGAACAGAGGAGGATGGTTTGAGATTTCATCTCACTATTAAGAATAACACCCAATTTAAAGCATGTTTGTTATTTCTGGAATTTTCCATTTAAAATTTTTGGAATGTGGTTGACTGTGGGTAATGGAAACCATAGAGAGCAAAGCTGTTTGTAAGAGGGTAAATACTGTGCTTTGTATATCTTTCACCAAACCTGTATAATTTTTGGACATTATTTTTTCAATATTTTAGTGCCACATTCTTTCTGCTCTTTATGGGACATTGATGGCACACATTATACTTTTTTTGTTTTCTCAGAGGTCTCTGAGGCTCTGCTCATTTTTTTTTGTGGGTACCGGGGGTCGACCTCAGGGCCTGGCGCACCAGCTGGCGCCTGTGCCGCTGAGCGATATCACCAGCCCCTTTTGTTCGTATGTGGGATCCAGGAGTCAAACTCGGGCCCTCGCGCTTGCCAGGCAGGCACGTAGGCCACTGAGCCATCTCATCGGCCCCTCTGCTCATTTTTGAAAAACATGTTTTCCCCTCTGCTGTTTTATACTGGTTAATCTCTATGAATGTGCTTTCAATTAACTCTTCTTCCAACTCCACTCTGCTTTCGAGTTTATCAGGTGATTTTCTTTATTTCACTTATGAAAATTTTCCATTTAAATTTTTTCATTTGTTTTTGTTTAGAAGGCTAAATATTTTAAGTGTTCTTTCAAAAATGTTTGCAGTTTCTCATTTGAGCATTCTAAATTTTTGCTTTAAGTCTGTGAGATAATCTGCCTGATGTTAAAATCACTTTTCTTAATTATATTTTCCCATACTCTTGGGATATCTGTGGCTGTTCATATACCAAATATTTTATATTGTATACTGGATTATCGGGGACCTGACCAGGCTCCCCAGCTGCCTATAGGAGGGTAAGGCAAAGGGTGAAATTAGAAACAGAGACAAATTTAGTGATGCATGCAAAGGGGGGCTGAGAGGTCAATGCCTCATGATGAGCAAAGACAAAGACACTCCAAGCTAGCCACTATTTTTATTAGCCAGTGCATGGGGAGGGGTAGTGAGTGATCCCAGGAATAGTAAGGGCAATTGTGGTTGGCTAGTAAAAGAAGAAAGCATTCTTGCATGGATGAGACAAGGGCCGACAAGGAAACTGTAGTTTCCCCAGGTGAAACTTTTATTACTGATACTACATTGATTTAAAGATATTTGTCATTCTCGGCAGGTCTTATCTTGCCCTGTGAGCAAATTACCTGGTTAAGGTTACATTGCAAGATTCACCTTGCCTTTAATAAGCTAAAATTCCAAGGATAGTTGACATTTTAATGTCACATAAATTATTCCCATGTGTGGCACCCCCCCCCATTGCTCAATCTGGGATATGGACACAGGTCAATCTATTGCTTCATTTTTCAAAGTCTTTCGTATGTTCATTATGATAATATTCAGCCATGTGTAATTCAGGTCTGTGCTCAGGAGTTCATAAACAACTTTATAGTTTCTCATTACTAAGTTCCACCCACTCTGTTTCTTTGGTATTTGCTGGTTCCATGGTGGTTTTAATTTTCCCAATAAGAAACCATCCATGATTTCACTGCCTCTAGGATAAGCAGTGGGAAGAGATAGTGAAAAAGAAGGAAGGAAGAGAGAGGGAGAGAGAGAGAGGAAGAGAGAGAGAGAAGGAAAGAATGGGTTTGATCCTACCCTCTTGTGTACACAGCTTTCCACCAAATGGAGAAGTTTCTCGTCTTTCAGTTTCTGCAGTCTCTTTTTCTTGGTTACTATTACACTTGTGATTGTTGCCATTAAGTTGAGTTAGGAGAGAGCAGAGAAAAAAAGGACAGGAAAGAAAAAAAACTTCTGGAGATTTTTCCTACTCTCTGGGTTTTACTATTGCATTGGAAATGTCTCCATTGTTTTCTGGCTTTCATGTTTTCTGACTAAAAGTGTGATGTCATTCTTATTTCTGTTATGCTATATGTAATATGTTTCTTTTCTCTGTCTTCTTTTAAGATTTTTAAAAATTATCCCTGGTTTTAGCAATTTGACTATAAGTCTCATTTATGTTTCTTCTGTTTGGAACTTTTTGGCCTAATTATTTCCAGTGGTTTTCAGGAGCAAATAGAAAAGAAATTCTTGTATTCATAATAAAAATGTATGTGTCAGCCACTGATACAAACATTTTTAATATTCATCTGTCATATCTTAAATATATGCCTTGTCATTAGTGCTTTCATGATGTATCCTTATAACTAGCACTCTTGTTTTCCAGAACAATGGAAAAGTGATTCTGAATTTCTGACTTTGTAATACTTAAATTTTATTTATTTATTTATTTATTTATTTATTTATTTATTTATTTATATTACTGTATTATTATGTCCATTTGGTCCGTGGTCTAGAAAGGGAAGCAGAGTCAGAATAGAAGACCAGTGCAAACCAAAACTAATTTTATTGTGGGTACTGCAAGAGGAGGTGGTAAAGAGCCATAGGAGTGGTGGGGCCCAGAGCTAGGACACCACTGAATCTGGGGCTGCAGTTCTGTTTTATGGCATAGCAGTCCTATCTCCATGCCCCTGAGGGTCCACATGTGATTGATTGGATATTGGGCTTATTGCTAGGGATTTGGTCTTATGAGCTAATCAGAGAATTTGGGTAGGCATGGCAACCTGCACTAGGAGGGACAGTGTTGCCTGAACAGAGGCAGGTGTCAAAACCATAGATTGTCAACTCAGAGTAACTACACAGAAGTAGGTCTTAAAACCACAGAATGTCAGCGTGGCTGCTTGCTGAGATGCAGAGACTTCCTTTTTGCTACCTCTTAAAGGGACCCAGTTCCCTAATCTAATCCTGCCTTTTGAGAAGTGTGTATTCACTTCAATTGCCATCTTTGATTTTTTTTTTAAATTTAATTTTTTTAAATTTTGGGTGTCTGAAGTTTAGTTCTTTAGATATTCTAGATATTAGTCTTCTGTCTAAGGAATAGCTGGTAAAATTTTTTTCCCATCCTGTAAGTTGTGTCTACACTATGTTATTATTATTTTTGCAGGGCAGAAGGTTTTAAATCAGATATAACCCCATTTATTGATTCTTCATAGTATACCTTGTTGAATTGGGTTTCTGTTCAGGAAGTCCTTAAATATGCTTATGTCTTCAAGACATGTTTTTCTTACAACAGATCCAGTGTATCTGTGTTTATATACAGGTATTTGATTCATTGTGATTTGATTTTAGTACAAGGTGAAATGTATGGATCTAGACTCATGCATGTGGATAACCAGTTTTGTCAACACTATTTGTAAAAAGGCTATTTTTAAATAGTGTTTATTAATGGAAACTTTGTCCAAAAGCAGATGGCCAGAGGTGCTTAGGATTGTTTCTACAGCCTCTACTTTATTGTGTTGGTCAATGTGTCTGGTTTTGTGTTGGTGCCATACTCTTTTTATTACTGTAGGCTTGTATTATAATTTGAAATCTGGGATTGGAATGCCTCCTGCTTTGTTTTTATTGCTTAGGATTTCTTTGGCTATTCTGTGTCTCTTCTGATTCCATATAAATTTTATTTTTTTTACTTTTGTGAAAAATGTTGTTGGTGTTTTTATAGGAATTGCATTGCTATATATCATTTTTATAATTTGGTCATTTTGAACTATTGCTTCTGCCTACTACAGAACAGGGAATGTGTTTCCATTTTCTAATGGCTAGTCAATATCTTATTTTCAGAGCAATGTAGTTTTCATTATAGAGGTCTTTCAGTTCCTTTGTTAGGTTAATTCCTAGGTATTTAATTTTTTTTAAAGCTACACATAATCAGATTGTTTTCCCGACTTATTTCTCAGTGGGCTCTTTATTGGTTTTCATGAACATTATTGATTTTTGTGCATTTAGCTTGTATGCTGCCACTTTGCTGAATTTGTTTACTAGTTCCAAGGGTCTTCTGGTGGAGTTTTTGGTATCTTCTTTGTAATATATTGTATCATCTGCAAAAAGAATAGTTTGACTTATTCCTTTCTTATCCATATCCCTTTTATTCCTTTCTCTTGTCTGATTCCTCTGTCTAAAGTTTTGAGTACTATATTGAATAGGAATGTCTTGTTTCTGATTTTTTACAGAATCTTTTCACTTTTTCCCCATTTAGTATGATTTACATTGCTTGGATGAAGCCAACTTTGTCATGGTATATGATCTTTATAATGATTTGTTGCATTCTGTTTGCAAATATTTTTGAGGATTTTTGCATTTATGTTTGTTAAGAAAATTGGCCTGTACTGTTTTTTTTTAATTGGGTCTCTGGTTTTGTTATCAGAATAATGCTACCTTAAAAGAATGAGTTTGGCAGTGTTCTTTTAGTTTCAATTTCATAGAAGAGTATGAGTAATTTTGGCATTACTTCTTCCCCAAAGATCTGGTAAAATTCAATAGTTAATCCATTGCATTTTTGTCTTTTCTTAGTTGGTAGGAATTTTATTACTGCCTCTGTCACTGCTTATTATTGGTCTCTGCAGGATTTGCATATCTTCTTGTTTTAGGTTTGGTCATTCATGTGTGTCTAGGAATTTAGCCATTTCTTCTAGATTATCTAATTCCTTGGAATATCAGTTTTAAAAATAGTTTCATTTAATACTCTCAATTTTGGTAGTATTTATTTTGATTTTGCCTTTTCATTTCTAATAACATTTATTTTTTATTATTTTTATTTTCTTTGTGTGGGTACTGGGGGTCAACCTCAGGACCTCGTGCACCAGCAGGCACCCTTGCCACTGAGCAATATCACTCTCCCTTTTTTCATATGTGGGTTCCGGAAGTTGAACTCAGGCCCTCGTGCTTGCCAGGCAGGCACTTATGCCACTGAGCCATCTCACTGGCCCCTCTAATAACATTTATATGAATCTTTTCTTTCCAACTTTTGGTGTGTTTGGCTAAGAGTTTATCAATCTTGTTTATCCTTTCAAAGAACTAACTCTTTGACTCATTGATCCTTTATATTTTCTTTATAGTCTCAATTTTATTGATTTCCCTTCTGATCATTATAATTTCTTTACTTCTATAATCTTTGGATTTGGACAGCTCTTTTCTAATATCTTGACATGCATCACTAGGCTATTTGGGATTGCTGTATTTTAAAAAGTTGCCATTTATAGCTATGCATTTATGTTTTAGACACATTCTCATTTTTCCTTCTTAAGTTTGATATGTTGTGCTACCACTATCATTTGATTCTCAATACATTTTAGCTGCCTCCTTGATTTCTTCTGTGAACCACTGATTATGGAAAAATGTATTATTTAATCACCATAAGTTTGCTATATTTTTTGTTATTAATTTCTGGTTTCTTTCCACTATTGTTACTATTTTATGCAAGCAATTATTTCAATTATTTTTTTTGTCATGTTTTATGGGTTGATAAACCCTTGGCTAAATATATGAAAAGTTGCAGAAAGAAGAATAATATAAATGCTATTAGAAATGAAAAGGTAAAATCACAGTAAACACTGTCCAAATTGAGAGTATTAAATGAAACTATTTTGGTGGAAATTCCATGTGCTGCTTCAAAACAACAGCAACAACAACAACAACAGTGGTGCATTCTATTGTGTAATTAAATGCTGTAGGTATCTGTTAAGTACATTTGTTCCATGATGTGGTTTAGCTTTCATATTTCTTTGCTTTTTATTTATTTTTTGTCTCATTGTCTGTGCATTTGTGACAGTGGTATATTGGAACCCCTGCATTATGAGTGTATTGATGTTTATCTAATATTTTATGTGTAGTAATATTTATTTTCTTAAGTTTGGTGCACGACCATTTGGTGTATATATATTTACCAGTGTGTACTGACATTATTTGTCTCTTCTGATCAGTTTAGCATGATGTTCATTTTGTCTGAAAATAAAATAGCTACCCTATTGCTTTTTTTCTCTTGATGCATGTAAGTATCATTTTTCACCCTTTCATTTTCAATATTTTCCTTTTTCATTTTCATTTATTTTGTGTGTGGATGAGGTCTGTCTCTTGTAGGCAATACATCTTTGAGTTTTCTTTTTGGATCCAATGTGTGAATGTGTGTCTTTTGATTGGGGAGTTAAAACCATTTATATTGAGAGTTATTACTGAAAGATATTTACTGAATCCTGTCATTGCATTATTTTTTGTATTGCTGATTTCTTTACTTTTTCCCTTTAGTTTTGTGTTGTGAGTTAAAGATCAATGAAGGTTTGAAAATCTCTGTTGCTACTGTGATCTCTTTAGTTATGTATGTTTGTCATGTGATCTTGGATTTGGTTACGTTTTGGTAATTATACACCACTTCAGTCTACACAGCATAGTAGGATCATTCCCAGTCACTGCATTGCAAGAATATTACTACCAATTCAACATGAACAGAATCAAGCATACTAATCATGTAATAGCAAATTTATTTTGATATTTTCACCCTCATTTCAGTAATGTAGAAAGTTTGTGATATAGTAGTGGTGAAAATTTGGCTGAGATTTTGATGATAAAGGGTATAAAAGGAAGAAGGAAAAGAAGAAAATAGTTCAGAAAGAAAAAGATAACAAGAAATGAAAGAAAGAAAGATAGCAGTCTGTTGATAATTATATTTATATCTGGAGTGTAGGACATATGGAAAGGGAGTTTGAAAGTTTGCTGCTGCAGAAAAAAGGAAGAAGAGGAAGGGAAATATAATTGGAGATCGAGGGGAACTATAAGATGGTTGGAACCAGTTAATATGCTGATAGAAAGCATGTGTTTGAATCTTCTATTTATAATTTTTAGAGTGGGTTAATCTGATACGTTCATGAAAGACACTATATAAACTCAAGAATTTTACCAGTCTACTTTCCCCTGTATGTTGACAAATGTAGAAATTTTGACTTGTGACAGGTGTGTGGGAGCTGAGCTTCAGCTCTCTTTGTTTCGGTTCAGGAGGTTGGATGAGTCTACTGGTGTTTGAATTTTTCCTCTTGTATGATCTGTTCTCTTGCCTGCCAGTGAGTAAAAGCACTTGGGGTTTCAGGTGAACTTCTGAGCCTACTTCTTGTCCCATTTTCAGGCAATGATCTGCTTGGTTTTACCTTTTCTATTGTAAGTATGCCTAGGTGTGTGATTTTTTTCCTCTGTCTTATGATGGGATACCTTGAATTGTGTCTGGGATGAGAGGGACAGTGTGGCTTGTCAATTACCCAGTCTTCTACTTGTTTCTGAAGGGGCCTTCTCCTTCTCTGCCCCCAACTTTCCATGGTAATCTCTACAGCTTCTTTTTATATATATATATGCAGGCACCGGGAGTCACACTCAGGACCTTGAGCTTGCCAGGCAGGTGCTTATGCTGCTGAACTATATCACCGGCCCTGCAGCTTCTTACATATACTGTTTTTTCTATTGCTGTGAGTGAGTGTACCCTGAAACTCCTTATTACCATGCTGTTTCTCTCCAGGTTTCCACCCATGCCAAACGCTATCTACCTCACAAAGAGTGTCTATCCAGGCCACAATGGTTATGGTGTTTGGGCTTGCAGAACTTGGCATATTTTGGTGAGCAATGTAAGGATTTCTGTGCAATCACAAAATTATGCCATATCTGAATGGCACGTGGTGGGCAGGATATCCTGTGGGCAGAGAACTTGCCAACATTTTCAGGAGTGGTTGTCTACTTTAGTGCTGCTGCAGTGTCTTTTCTCTTACCCTAGATCACACTGGTCACAACTTCTGCAGGCTTTTACAACTCCTGGAGTCACAGCTTTTTAAGAGTCTGGTTCAGGGTCCTTAGCCAGAACAGGCCCTTCTTTCTTTCTTTCCCATTGGTTTGCTACTCCTAACTCAGGCACTGCCCTCTGAAAGATTCTCTGACTTTCAATTTCTCTAGTACCCTGATCTGCAAATCTTACTTGTTGGGCTTTTTCTCTCAATGAGAAGGAAATTAGGATAGGTGGGTACTGGACAGTGGTTGCTAGGCTACATACCAATTGCAGCAGCTCAGCTGCTGCTGCTGTTCTCAGCTTCTTTCCCCAGGGACCTAGATCTTTTCCCAAGATGGTGTGTTTGCGGGACCTGGAGTATAAGTAGTGCTGGGATCAAGGGAGTGGCTCTGCTCTTTTTTATTTTTTTGGAAATATCTTTGATATTTTATTTCATCTGGTGGTTTTCTCCAAGTTGCCTTCCCATATTTTGGAGTTATAATAAATTTTAGCAAGTAGACTAATTCACAAATTTGGAAACACAAATAATGTGCTTCTACTATGATAATGATGTGACATGTTTCTTTCCATTTATCCATTTATATATTTCTACTTAGCAATACATAATATCTATGATTCCTGAATACTTTTAAACAGTGTTCACTTCACAAGACCTAATAAAACTCAGGAACTGTCTTAATTTATCGTAGAAAATTTCAAAAGACCAGAAGTCATCTTAATGAAATAGGGTTTGGGGTTTCTTAATTCAGAATTTTGGGGTACCTTTATATTTTTTAGCACAAGCACCTGTTTTCAGTATTGATTCGGTAGAACAATACATCACCATTCTATTTATTTTTTGTTTAAAATGTTTCATTATTTTAATTTTTTTTGTATTGTGCATGTTCACAGTACATAATACATTAATAATATGGTGTTGGTATGTATACATAAGATATCTTAATTCATTTTCCATTCTGTTTCCCAGCCCTTCCTCCTCCCTTCTTCCATCTCTTGGGTCCCTTCCCTTTTGCAAAAGATATACCTCCCTATTTCCTATGATATAACTTTTATTCTTTATTAATATTTCATACTTCTCATATAAGATAAATTGTGATACTTAAGCTTGCATGTCCCATTTATTTTACTTAACATTATGATCTCAAAGTGCATCCTTTTTCCTACAAATTACTCAGATTTATTCTTCTTTATGGAAAAGGAGTAAATACCACATTTTCTTTATCCATTCCTCTGTTGATGGACATGTAGGTCACTTTTAAGGTTTAGGTATTATTAGTTATGCTTCTACAAACATGGATATGCATTTTTCACTGTGATATGATGTCTTTAGCCCATTCAGGAAAATACCTAGAAGGGGAATACCTGAGTGGAATGGAATTTTTATTTTTAGTTCTTTCAGGAGTCTCCATACTGATTTCCATATTGATTGTACTTGTTTTCATTCCCACTAACAAAGTAGAAGTGTTCAATTTTCCAGCATCTTTGCAGGCATTTATTATTTGATTCTTTGATAATAGCCATTCCTTTTGGAGTAAGAAGGGATCTCGGTGTTGCTTTAATTTGAATTTGTCAAATGGCCACACATGTTGAATAATTTTTCATGTATATAAAGGTAGTGCTTTACTTGAGAAGTGACTATTCATTTCAGTTGCCCTTTTCTTGTGTGTGTGGGTACCGGAAGTCGACCTCAGGACCCCATGCATCAGCAGGCGCCTGTGCTGCTGAATGATATCACCAGCACATTTTTTGTATGTGGGTACCGGGAGTCGAACTCAGGACCTCGTGCTTGCCAGGCAGGTGCTTACACTGCTGAGCTATCTCACCAGCCCTCAGTTGCCCTTTTTTGATGGGAATTTTATTTTGGTGGGTGTAATTTTTTGGGTTCTTTATATTTTCTATCAGATATTAATCATCAGAGGAATAGTTGGAAAAATTATTTTCCCATTCTATAAGTTGTCTCTTCACTCAGTTGTTTCCTTTGCTGTGCAGAACTTTTAAAATTTGATATAATCCAATTTCTTGATTCTTAGTTTCTTTCTTCTTTCTTTCTTTCTTTCTTTCTTTCTTTCTTTCTTTCTTTCTTTCTTTCTTTCTTTCTTTCTTCCTTTCTTCCTTTCTTCCTTTCTTCCTTTCCTTTCTTCCTTTCTTTTTTATTAGTACATATTTGCAGTAGACAATGATCACATTTATTGTGGCAAAATGGCACATTTACATAGATCATTTTAATTCTTTCTTTTCCTTGGTACTCTTTCTTGTGTAATTGGGGTTCTTTCCAAAAAGTCTTTCCCTTTGCTTCTCAGCCTTTTGTCTAAGATCAAATGCAAGAAGTCCTTCCCTACACCTGTGTATTCAAGATTTCTAACTGGTATTTTTTTGTGGGTACTGGAGGTCGACCTCAGGACCTCGAGTGCCAGCAGGCTCCCGTGCCGCTGAGCGATATCACCGGCCCTTTTATCATATGTGGGTTCCGGGGGTCAAACTCGGGCCCTCGCGCTTGCCAGGCAGGCGCTTATGCTGCTGAGCCATCTCACCAGCTGACTTCTACCTATTTTATCTTTAATCACATAGTGTTTCTGTTTTAACGTTTATATCTTTGATCCATTGTGGTTTTGGTTTAGTACATGGTGAGAGATATGGATATAGATTCAATATACTGCATGTGGATAACCAGTTTTCTCAGCACCATTTGAAAAAGAGGCTATCTTTCCTCCAGGATATGTTTTAGGCCCCTTCATGAAAGATCAGATAGTTAAATGTGCCTAGAGTTGTTTCTGCATCCTCTATTCTGTTTCACTGATGCACATGTTTGTTTTGGTGGCAGTACCATGCTTTTTATCACTATAGCTTCATCATATTACTTGAAATCTTGGATTTTGATGCCTCCAGTTTTCTTCTTGTTGCCTGAAATTGATTTCACTATTCTGGGTCTTTTATTGTTCCATATGAATTTTAGAATTATTTTCTCTACTTTTGTGAGTGATGCTACTGGTATTTTGATTGGGATTGCATTAAATCTGTACATCAGATTTGGAAGAACAGCCATTAAGTCTGTGTAGAGGATCATGCCATCAGCAAATAATGATAATTTCACTTCTCCCTTTCCTATATATACCTGTTTTATTTGTTTATCTTGCCTGATTACTTTGGTTAATGTTTGGGTACTATATTGAACAGGAGGAGTGATATTGGACATCCTTGTCTTGTTTCTGATTTTACAGAGAAAGCTTTTGGCTTTCCCCCATTTAATATGATGTTTGCTATTGGTTTGTCATAAATAGCTTTTATTGTATTCAGGTTAAGTTCTTCTATACCTATTTTCTTCAGGGTTTTCATCATGAGTTGATGTTAGATGTTATCAAAGGCTTTTTCTGCATCATTCGTTTGCATGTGTTCAACCATCCCTGCATTCCTGGGATGAAGCCTTCTTGTTCATGATTATGATTGCTTTGATAATTTATAGAGTTCAGTTTGCCAGTATCTTATTGAGGAATTTGCACCTATGTCCATTAAAGAAATTGTTCTGTAACCCCCTTTTTTAGTCAGTTCACTTTCTGGCTTTGGAATCAAGGTAGTGCTATCTTGCAGGTATGAAGCTAATAGTACGCCTTCTCTTTCAATTTCATTAATGAGTTTGACAAGTATTGGTATTAGGTCTTTCCTGAAGTTCTTGAGGAATTCAGCAGTGAATCTGTCTGGTGCTGGGCTTTTCTTAGTGTGGTATTTTATTATTGCTTGAATTTCATTGCCTGTTCTTTGATTATTCCAGATTTTATATCTTCTTGGTTAAAGATTGCTATTCATATGTGTTTGGGAATCTATCCATTTCTTCTGGATTCCTCAACTTACTGAAGTATGTGTTCTCAGAGTAGTTACTAAAATCATCTTCTGGATTTCACCAGTGTCTGTTATGGTTTCATCTTTTTCATTTCTAATTCCATTGGCTTGGGCCTTTTCTTTCCTTTTTTGGTAAGCTTGGTTAAGGTTTTATCTAATTTATTTATTGTTTCACAGAACCCCATCTTTGTTTCATTGATTGTATGTTTTGTCTCAATTTAATAAATTTCTGCTCTAATTTTTATAGTTTTTCCCTTTGCACTTGCTTAGGATTTGGACTGTTTTTGGCTTCCTAGGACCTTCAAATGCATTGTTACATTATTTTGGCTCACTCTGTTTTCTTCCCCCGACTTTTATTAGTACAGGTCTGCAGTACATAATGTTTACATTCACTGTAGGGGATTGGTACATGTATGTAATAAATTTCAATTCGCTTCCTTTTACCTTCTCCCTTCACCCCCATTTTATTTTTCCAGCATCGTATTCACTTATTTACAAGACTTTATAAAGTTAATTATCATATATATAGGTTGAAAACCAGACTAATAGGCCAAAGAACATATAAAACATATATGAGAGTTGTACTAAGTCAAGGTACATTTTTAGATGCATCGTCCATGCAGGATTAAAATACTTTTTTAGTCTCTCTTTTTTCCTATTATCAGTCTTTTATTTCACACCTTTTATATATATTGAATTTTTCATATAAGAGAACCATATGATATATAAGTTTGTGTGTCAGAGTAACTTCACTTAACATTATGATCTCAAGGCGCATTCGTTTTAACTCTATTTTTCTGATGTGGGCATTCATAGCTAGAAATTTCCTTCTTAGGATTGCTTTCATTCTGCCTCATATGTTCTGATATGTTGTATTGACATTGCTATTTGATTCTAGGAACTGTCTAACTTTTTCCTTGATTTCTTTTTATCTTATTATGCAAGAGACTATTGTTTAATTCATGGAAATTTGATAATTTCTGTGCTTAATTTTGCCTTTTATTTTTAGTTTCATTGAGCTATATTTCTGCTAATGTGCATGACATAATTTTGATTTTTTGCATTTACTGAAGCATGTTTTATGATCTAGCATGTGTTTTCTTTTGGAAAATGTCCCATTTCATGGTAAGAAGAAAGCA
The DNA here is from genome assembly GCA_028451465.1 of Erethizon dorsatum. Lineage (NCBI taxonomy): Eukaryota > Metazoa > Chordata > Mammalia > Rodentia > Erethizontidae > Erethizon > Erethizon dorsatum. Next base: position 84,773,579 of record CM051842.1, on the reverse strand, counting down.
TGTTCTATTGTTAGTGGAACACTGTATAATATCTATTAAGTCTATTTGTCCAAAGTTTTGGTTCAACTCTGAAATTTCTTTGTTGATTTTTTGTTTAGTTGATCTGCCTGTCTGTGACAGTGGGGTCTCCCACTGTAATCCTGCTGATGTCTTTTCCTGATCTTTTATGTCCAGTAGTGTTTGCTTCTTTTTTTTTGTGGGTACTGGGGGTCAAACTCAGGACCTCGCTCACCAGCAGGTGCCCGTGCCGCTCAGTGATATCACTGGCCCTTTTTTCATATGTGGGTACCGGGAGTTGAACTCAGGACCTTGCACATGCCACGCAGGCACTTATGCCACTGAGCTATCTCACCAGCCCTTTTTTTTTTTTTGATGGGGTCCTGCTATGTAGTATGAGCTGGCCTTGAACTCACTACATAGAGCCCAAGCTGGCTTCTAACTCAGTGATTTTCTAACTCAGCCTCATGAATGCTTGGATTACAGGCATACCCAACCATGGCTGATACAGTTGTGCTTGTTTTATGAAGTTGGGTGCACTGGACTTCGGTAAAATGTGTGTATAACTGTTGTCTCTTCCTTTTGAATTGTTCCCTTAACCAATATGTGGTAATAATTTTTTGCCTTTTTCCATCAATTTTAGCTGAAAGTCCATTTTATCTGAAAATAGGACAGTTACTCCTGCTGGTTTTCAGGTTTCTGTTGCATGCACTATTGTTTTCCATCCTTTGCTTTTTAGTATGTGAATTTCTTGAGTTAAATGTGTTTCTTCTATATAACATATTGTTCGTTTTTTTTTTCAGTTGTTTTTTATTTTAAAGAGAAGAAACAAAACAAAACAAAATAAATCAAAAAAGAACAAATTTTCAAAACAACATAATAGGAGGGTAACAATGGTTAATGCATTATGTATTGTTATCTTTAATTCAGTTATTCAGGATACCAGATATTAGCATTCAGTTGTCCAAACATTATGGCCAAACTTTACAATTCAATGAACTAAGTAAAATTAGTAGTGTATCTATCTTAACCATCTTATATATATATACAATTTTTATTTTCCTTTCCCTTCTTTCTTTTCCCTATTCCCCTATTCCAGTCTCTCTTTACTTTTGACCAGTTTCTTTTTGATTCACCATGTCTATTGTACATTTTGGATCTTATTTACTCTTTCAGTTTCTCATACTAGAGAGACAATATGATGCTTACACATGTGCATCCGGTTTATTTCACTTATGAGTATTTTCTCAAGTTGCATACATTTACCTATAAAAGTCTCCAGTTTATCTTTCTTTATGGCTGAATAGTACTCCATTGTATAAAAATACCACATCTTTCTTATCCATTCCTCAGTTGATGGGCATGTGGGTTGTTTCCAAGATCTGGCTATTACATATTGTGCTGCTATAAACATGGGTGCCCATATATCCCTGTGGTACGATGTTTTGAACTCTTCTGGGAAGATGCCCAGAAGGGGAATAGCTGGGTCAAATGGGACCTCCAACCCTAGATTTTTGAGGAATCTCCACACTGATTTCCACAATGGCTGTACCAGTCCACACTCCCACCAACAGCGAAGAAGGGTTCCTTTCTCCCCACAGCCCCTCCAGCATTTGTTATTAGTTGATTTCTTAATAATAGCCATTCTTCCTGGGGTGAGATGGTATCTCAGTGTTGTTTTAATTTGCATCTCTCAAATGACTAGTGATGTTGCACATTTTTTTGTATATTTATTTGCCATTTGTATTTCTTCATCTGAGAAATGTGTATTCATCTCAGATGCCCATTTTTGGAGTGGCATACTCTTTAAATTTGGGAGGTCTGATTTTTTTGAGTTCTTTATATGTTCTCGATAGTAATCCTTTGTGTGAGGAACAGCTGGCAAACATTTTTTCCCACATTGTGGGTTGTCTCTTCACTCTGTTGGTGGTTTCTCTTGCTGTGCAAAAGCTTTTTAATAAGATGGTATGCCAGTTGTTGATTCTTTGTGACAGTTCCTGTGCAGTTGAGGTTTTATTTATAAAGTCTTTGCCTACACCAATGTCTTCAAGGGTTTTACTTATCCTACGTTCCAGCAGATTTAATGTTTCTGTTTTAATATTTAGATCTCTGATCCATTTTGAATTTAGATTAGTGCATGGTGAAAGATATGGATCTAGTTTTAATCTTTGGCATGTGCAGAGCCAGTTTTTCCAGCACCATTTATTAAAGAGGCTATCTTTCTTCCAGTGAATGTGTTTGGCACCTTTGTCAAAGATAAGGTGACTTAGTATGTCTGGGGTTGTTTCAGCATCTTCTAATCTGTTCCATTGATCCTCAGGTCTGTTTTTTTTGCCAGTAGCACACTGTTTTTTATCACAGTAGCTTTATAGTATAATTTCAAGTCTGGGATTGTGATGCCCCCTGCCTTGCCTTTGTTGCCCAGAATTGCCTTTGCTATTCTAGGTCTCTTCTGATTCCAGATGAATTTTAGGATTGTTTTCTCTAATTTTGTGAGATATGCTGTTGGAATTTTGATTGGAATTGCATTAAATCTGTATAACAATTTTGGAAGTATGGCCATTTTCACTATATTGGTTCTTCCTATCCAGGAGCAAGGGATATCTTTCCATTTTCTGATATCCTCTTTCATCTCCTTTTTCAGAGTACTGTAGTTTTCAGTGTAGAGGTCTTTTACATCCTTTGTGAGGTTGATTCCTAGGTATTTCATTTTTTTGGATGTTATTGTGAAAGGTATTGTTTCCCTAATTTCTCTTTCAGTAAGTTTGTTATTTGTGTACAGAAAGGTTATTGATTTTTGAGTATTGACTTTGTATCCAGCTACACTACTGAATTTGCTTATTAAATCTAGCAGTTTTTTAGTGGAGTTTTTGGGGTCTTCTGTGTAGAGTATCATGTCATCTGCAAATAATGATGATTTAACTTCTTCCTTTCCAATCATTATTCCCTTTATTTCTTTCTCTTGTCTAATTGCTCTGGCTAAAGTTTCCAGAACTATGTTGAATAAGAGTGGGGACAGTGGACATCCTTGTCTTGTTCCTCATTTTAGAGGGAAGGCTTTCAGGTTTGTCCATTTAGTATGATATTGGCTGTTGGTTTGTCATAGAGAGCTTTTACCAGATTGAGATAAAGACCATCTATTCCAATTTTCTGTAGGGTTTTTATCATGAAAAGCTGCTGGACTTTGTCAAAAGCTTTTTCTGCATCTATTTAGATGATCATGTGATTTTTGTCTTTGGTTCTGTTAATATGCTATATTACATTTATTGATTTACATATATTGAACCATCCCTGCATCCCTGGGATGAATCCAACTTGGTCATGGTGTATAATCTTCTTGATGATTTGCTGGATTCTGTTTGCCAGTATCTTATTGAGGATTTTTGCATCTATGTTCACTAGGGAGACTGGCTTGTAGTTCTCTTTCTTAGTTGGGTCCTTCTCTGGTTTTGGTATCAGGGTAATGCTTGCTTCCAGGAATGAATTTGGGAGTATTGCTTCCCTTTCAATTTCATTAAAAAGTTTGAGAAGTAGTGGTGTTAGGTCTTCTCTAAATTTCTTGTAAAATTCGGCAGTGAATCCATCAGGGCCTGGGCTTTTCTTTGTTGGGAGGTTTTTAATTACATCTTTGATTTCATTGGTTGATATTGGTTTACTTAGGATTTTTAAATCTTCTTGATTCAACTTTGGTAATTCATACTTATCTAGGAATCTGTCCATTTCTTCTGCATTTTCCATCTTAATAGAATATAATTTTCAAAATAGGTATAGATGATCTTCTGGATTTCTGCAGGGTCCATCATGATATCATCCTTTTCATTTTGAATTGCATGGATTTGAGTCTTTTCTTTTCTTTTTTTTAATAAGGTTGGATAAGGGTTTGTCAATCTTATTTATTCTTTCAAAGAACCAAATCTTTGCTTCATTGATTCTTTGTATTGCTTTTTAGTCTCCAATACATTAATTTGTGCTCTGATCTTTACAATTTCCTCCCCTGTATGGGCTTTTGGCTTAGCCTGCTCTTCTTTTTCTAGGCATTTGAGGCTCACCATTAAGTTGTTTATTTGTGCTTGCTCTATTTTCCTGATATAGGTATTTAATGCTATAAATTTCCCTCTTAGGACTGCTTTCATTGTATCCCATAAGTTCTGGTATGTTGTACTGTCATTATCATTCAGTTGTAGAAAGTGTCTAATTTCTTCTTTAATTTCATCTGTGACCCATTGGTTGTTCAGGAGGGTGCTGTTTAATTTCCATGTGTTTAGGGAGTTTTTGTGATTTCTTTTGCCATTGATTTCCAATTTCATTGCACTATGGTCTGATAATATGCATGGGATAATTTCAATTTCTTTGCATTTACTTAAGCAGGTTTTATGAGCTAGTATGTGGTCTATTTTGGAGAACATCCCATGTGCAGCTGAGAAGAATGTGTATTCTGATGCTGTGGGGTGGATCACTCTGTAGACATCTTCTAAGTCCATTTGTTCAAAAGTTTGGTTCAGTTCTACTATTTCATTCTTGATTTTTTGTCTAGTTTATCTGTCTTTTTGTGATAGTGGAGTATTGAGATCCCCCAATATAATTGTATTAGTGCTTATTTGATTTTTCATGTCGTTTAGTACTTGCTTTATATAGCTGTGTGCACTGGTATTTGATGTATATATATTTATGATCGTTATCTCTTCCTCTTGGATTGTTCCCTTTACAAGGATGTAATGACCGTCTTTATCTCTCTGAATCATTCTTGGCTTGAAATTCACTTTGTCTGCAAAAAGAATAGCTACCCCTGCTTTTTTCTGGGTTCCTGTTGCATGGAGTATTGTTTTCCATCCTTTGACTTTCAGTCTATGAATTTCTTTCTGAATTAAAAGTGTTTCTTGTACACAGCATATTGTTGGATCTTGCTTCTTGATCCATTTTGCCAGTCTGTGCCTTTTGATTGGTGAATTGAGACCATTAACACTGATGGTTAAAACTGATATGTATTGACTTATACTTGTCATATTTTCCTGTTGGTGGTTCCCACTCTTTGTTTGTTTTTCCCCTTTCCCTCTAATTAATTATCTGCCCTGCCTGGTGGATTCCTTCTGTTGGGGTTCCTGGAGTTGTAGTCCTTGTTATCTCTTTCTAGAATGTTCTTCAGAACATTCTGGAGTGCTGGTTTGGTGGTCATAAATTTTCTCAGATGTTCTTTGTCATGAAAGTATTTTATTTCTCCATCAATTTTGAAAGATAGTTTTGTGGGTACATCAATCTGGGTTGAAAATTATTTTCCTTTAGAGCTTGAAATGCATGATTCCAAGCTCTTCTTGACTTGAGGGTTTGTGCTGAAAAGTCAGCTGTGATTCTGATGGGTTTTCCTTTATAGTTGATTTGTCTCTTGTCCCTAACAGCTTTTAAGATTCTGCCCTTCTGTTGAATTTCTGGGATCTTGACTATGACATGTCTGGTTGTTTTTTTTTTTTTTTTTTTCTCCATCATGTCTAGTTGGATTTCTAAAAGCTTCATTTATATGAAGATCAAATTCTTTTTCTCTTCCAGGGAAGTTTTCCGTGATAATGTCTGTGAACAAGGTTCTAGTGTCATTTATGCTACCTCCTGCTTTTTCATTTATTCCAATTATTCTTAAGTTGTTTGTCTTTGAGTCATCTAGCAGCTCCTGAACTGATTTTTCATGGTCCCTTGCTATTTTTAAGAGTTCTTTCTTTTCATGATCACTAATTCCAAGCCTGTCTTCTATATCTGAGATCCTGTCCTCACATTGGCTTAATCTGCTACAAATACTTTCAATGAAATTTTTGTTTTCCTGGATATCTGCTTGAATCTGCCTTATGGATTCCATTTCTTTCCTTTGCTGAGCATTCATTGTTTCTATAATTTTCTTAAGCTCATCTATTTTTTTTTCTGTATCAGCTATAGTGTCCTTAAGCATGGTCTTCATTGAAGACATTATCTCTGCAGTTATCTGTGAAATTATTTCTGTTTTAATTTTTTTCCAGAGCCTAATTCAGTTGCTTTGTTGTTACCACTTCTGATAGGCCAGGTGGGTGGCTTTCAGATTGTCCCTCCACATTGCCCCCTAGGTTTTCCTTTGGTGAATTGGATGTGTGGGGTTGCATCTTGTTTAAGTGTCATCTCATTTTCTTTTCTTTCTTTAGTTTAATTCCTGGGGTGATGTTTTTAAATTACCTATGGTAGTTTTCTTTATTGCTAGTGTTCAAGATCCTTAGGAGATGACTACTTCTCTGCAGTATCTTCCAAGTGAAGCTTTTTTTTGGGTTTTGAGCTTTCTGCCAGATCCTACCTCTTCAATTTGTTGGATATGAGATTTTGCTACCTGTTTGGCCCAGTCCTTGGTTGTTTGGTACTGTATCACTATATTTTCTCTGACCCTTAGTCAATCTCAATCATGAAATATCAGGAAGGAAATTTGTTTAGAACAATTATTTTACATTTGGCTATAATGGTAGCTAAAGCATCAAACACAGCCTAGAAAATGACAGACTGAGCTAACCAGTTATTTGAAAGTTTTAACCATGTAAAGTAGAGTTGTGGTTATATAACAAAATCTAAAACACACCAGAAAAATTATATGCAGTATACAAGTCCTTAATATGTCAATTTTTCCCTCAGGAGTTTAAATTTAGAATAAGTTAAGGAGGAAATAGAGCATTGGGAGAAAAGGAAGGAATTAAATGTAAGGTTAGAGGACCAAGAGGGATCCCACTAACATTGGGAAACTGGGGCAGAGGACTGGTGGGAAAAAGAGAAGGAAGGGATAAAAGGAAGAACAGATCACAATCACAATCACAAAGAGGTTAGAGGCTCTATTTACAATCATATAAAAACCAGAGAGAATAATGAAGGAAAGAGCAAATAGACAAACAGAGACAAAAACAAAGACAAAAACAACAAAACCAACAGAGAAAACAAAAATAAAACCCCATCAAAAAAAAATCCCTTCACCAGAACAAAAAACAAATGAGAGAGAAAAAAATAATTAAATTAAAAAAAAATCAGTTCCAGGTGTTGACTCTGTTGTAGGCAGGCACCATGTGGTGACAGATTCCTGTTCCATGCAGGTCTGTCCCAGTAAGCCAAGAGGCCCTTTGGCGGGACAGTGAGCAGAAGTGTGTACTTTCAGGCATAAACTAGTCTCATTCACCTGCCACCGTCAGCACACTTTCCACAGGCCTGAGAGGTGCGGCGCCACACTGACCCGAGTGCGAGTCCCGAGCGCTTTGTTTTCCTGCCACTCTGAGTTTCACTGCACCCCACACAATGGTGCCCGGCCTGTCGCTCTCTGGCGCGGGACAGCTGTGGCTGAGAGACACTCTCCGCTGGTCAGCATAGTCCTCCGCTGCTGCCCTGCCCTGCGGCTGTCTCACGATCCTCTGCAGGGGCTCCCCGGGGTGCCAGTTGTCACCGCGTGTCTGCAGATTTGAGCTTCTGTCAGGCCGCAGTTCCTGGTACAGGGAGAAGGTGCCACAGTCTCCTCCTTCTTCATCGTTGAAAGTACCCTTCACTGGTGCCCTGTGTCCCAAGCTGCACTTCAGAATTTTCCTGAGTCCAGGGGAGGCATCTCCCTCCCTCCTGCACTCTCCTGGTCACTATATTGCCGTGGTCCAACAGCAAATTTTAGAGAGTTTCGCTGCCTGCTTTTTACACATCCGCCATCTTTTTCCCATCTGTTGGGTTTTTTTTTTTATCCATTTTGCCAGTGTTTACCTGTTGATTAAAGAGTTGATACCATTACATTGAGAGATTTTTTTTTTAATTTATGAGGTGTTTTTAATTAGAAGAGACCTCAAAGACTAAAGGCACAAAAATGTGTTCAGTGAAATAATAGCAAGTTTCCAAATCTTTTTTTTTATTTTTACTTTTTTTGTGGGTACCGGGGGTCGACCTCAGGACCTCACGTGCCACTGAGCGATATCACCGGCCCTTTTCTCGTATGTGGGTTCAAGGAGTCAAACTCGGGCCCTCGTGCTTGCTAGGTGGGCACTTATGCCAATGAGCCATCTCAGCAGCCCAAGTTTCCTGAATCTTGAGAAAGATATAAACATCCAGGAACAGGAGACATTTAGAATCCCAAACTGTCATGGCCAGAATAGAACCTCCTGGATCATACTTTAATTAAAACTTTAAGAGTACAGAGCACTGGGCTGGAGCTGCCAAAGGTGCAGGATGATAGCTGTGGCTGAAGGACTTGGATTGGCATGTTCTACTGTTCCTGCATGGCTGCCAAATCCTCCACCTGTTCCTGGCCGTGAGAGGAGATGGAGCCTTGAAGCAAGGAAATCTGGACCAAGGTAAAAGCATTTAAGTCCACTCAGGCCACCTGGAGTCAACCAGAGAGCTCTTCTGGAATGGCAAGAGATGAGTATGCTGATCTTCCCACTGTGTCCATCCAATGAGATTGACATGACAGAGTTATTACTTTAATATATTGACTTATTCCTGTCATTGTATTATTTTTTTCTGTTGCTTCTTTCCTTTTTTCTTTCAGCTTAACTGCTCACCCTGCCTAGTTTACTCACTCTTTTATACTTTTTGGCATTTTTGGCTTCATTTGCTCTTTCTAGTATATCCTTGAGAATTTTTGTAGTGCTGATTTGGTGACCATGAATTTCTTAAAGTGTGCTTTATCACAGAAATATGTTATTTCTCCATCAATTTTGAAAGATACTTTTGCTGTTTATATCAATCTGGCTTGGAAGTTGTTTTCTTTTAGAACTTAAAACTCTTCACTCCCACCTCTCCTGGGCTTTACGGTTTGTTCTGAGAAATCTGCAGTAATTCCAATTAGTTTACCTTCAAAAGTGATTAATTGCTTTTCTCTTATAGTTTTTAAAGATTATTTCTTTTCATTGGACTTCTGGGATTTTGAATATGGTGTGTCATAGAGAAATTCTTCTGACTCTAGCTACTTACAATCTGTATTGTCTCACTTATCTCTGTGTTTAATTCTTTCCTTTATTTGGAAATTTTTCTGCTATAATTTCTTTGAAAAGGAGAAATGCCATTTCTGCAGTCCTGATTTTTCACTAATTCCTATTAATCTTAGATTTGTCTTCTTTGCATTATCTAGCAGCCATTGAATTCAGTTTTTATTTTCTCTTGTTGTCTCTGAGTAATTGTGACATCAGCCCTATCTTCTAGCTCTGACAGTTTGTCCTCACATTGGTCACTTCTGCTCATTGTATTTTGAACAGAATTTTTAATATCCTGGATTTATTTGGTGCTTTTCATTTACTCAAATTCTTTTCTGAACTGTTTATTAATATTTTGTGTCATTTCATTGAGCTCATCTACATTTTTGTTAGTGTTTTCTGTAAACTCATTGATTATTTCATGTAAGCCCATTATGTGTTTGGTTATATCTTGTTTGAGCTTGTCAAGCATGTTGTTGATCCATTTTTAAAATCTACTCTTTAATCATTTTGAATAATTAGCAGTGTGACTTTTGATTTTCTCATTCTTGATGCCTCAGGGATCAGCCTTGGGAGATTTGGGAGCTCTTGGATGCATTTTGTTGCCTTGTCTTCTCATGCTTCTCTTGTTGTTGTTGTTATTGGTGTGTGTGTGTGTTTGTGTGTTTTGTGGTCTATTTTAAGGCACTTATACTGGACTTTGTTGCTAGCATGGAGATGTCTTTAGTTAGGGTCTGCTTCTCAGTGATGCAATCTGAGCATGACTAACTGTAGCCCTTTGACTTTGTCCCAAAATCTAACCAGCTCTGTCAATTTGGGAGGGGAGGGTATCATATACATGGCCCAGCACCAAGTTCTCAGGCAATAGACCTCAGTTTTGTTAATGACAAAAAGGCAGTCTGGATATTGGCATACAGAGGAAATGTATTCATAGCAACAACTATGCTACCCTGGCCATAGGGAGGATGTTAGTAACAATAACAGTGTCAGAGACACACTGGATATGGACATACCATAAAAACCAATAATGTAACAACCTTAACCATATAAAATTGATCTATAATTAGAGAATAGACACAAAGACAAATGAAATATTGACATAGAGTCAATAGCAATTAAAAGCAACAACTATTCTTCCACTAACAATAGAAAATACATCAACAGAAATAGAGTTACTATCCAAAGATTAATAAAGCTTAATGCTTATACTAGTAAAGATAAATGGGGTGAGGAATGAAATCTTTAAAGAAGAAAATTTTGGAAAATTAAGCCATGCAAGATGAAAATGCAAAGAGAAAAATGAAATAAAGTGTCCTATTAAGGAATAAATGAAATTAATAGAATTAGTTATAGGTAACAGGAAAATGTAAACAGGCAAAAGAAGAAAAAGGGAAAGAACATAAGAATAAAAATAAGAACAAAATGATTTTCTTTTGAAACTTTAAAGAAATAAAGAAAAAAGGTGAAAAAAATACACATGCCAAAAACCACTGAAGAAGAGAGAGAACAAAATATATAAGTCAAAGTAATTCTCTGTATTTTTTAATGAGTGATTTGTTTCTAGGATCCACAGTCTTGTAATCCAGCAAGTCACAATTTTCCTTGCCTAGGTTTATTGGCTGTGGATTTGTGAAGTCCATCCAACCCCCACCTAAGAGGCCTCTCTGTCAATTCTTCCCAGGGTGTGGTAACCATTCAAGCTGAGGTATGTTTTCACTCACATTGATAGGTTGGGAAAGCAATCAGACCTCTGATTTCTGCTGAATGCAGGCATCAGGAAGAAGGTTCAAGCAGATCACCATACTTAATGCTAACAATTTCAGCTCCAGCCACCTCTGAAAGTCACACACACTGAGTCAGGCTGCTGGCCACAGAGGGCAGGGCCCTGTGTTCTTCTCAGCCTGAGCTTTAACTTCTCAAGGAGTCTATGTCTAGCCCACACCCTCTCCACAACTGTCCTCTGTGTCTATATCTCATTCAGTCACTGTGGGAAGGTAACACTGGGAACCATGAAGTAAAGTTGTTTTGTAGTTGTTCTGTGACTTAGTCTTAAGTAATCAACCTCTTCCACAAATGGCATCTGGATAAATACGCTGTAGCAATATGGCAGGTAGTGCAGTGAATTTCTTCTCCAACTCTAATCTTCTGTGACAAAGGAATCACATTCAGAGTAAAACCCATCATGTTTTGCAGTTTACAGTAGCCATGGGATTTTCTTTGGGCTAGTGCTATGGGCCTGGTCTGTTGCTTCTTCCAGGAGCTCCTGAGTCTGGGGACTTACCTTGTGTCTACAAAGACAGGTTCCCCTCCCTGCGAGCTGGGGTGATTTTCAGGCTGTTTTTATTTTCTCTGTGTTGTGCTCCATTTCCCCAGCTTCTCTATAGATTTTAATTTTCCTGCTAATTCTCTCCCAATTCCCAGATATCTACATTTTTCTCTTTACCAAATAGTTATTTTATAGGTGTCTCAATTCCAGGTTCTTGAGGGGCTATATTTTGCTGCTGATTGCTAGTCTGCCATTTTTCAACCTATAAATAGTTTTCTATTAGTACATGTTTATGGTACATAAAATTTACCTTTCTCATGAGGAGCTGATACATGTGTGCAGTACGTCTTATTTCCTCTTTCATATGCTTACCTGTTTCTGTCTTCCCCATCCCTCCATCTGTTGGTCCCTTTCCCTTTTGCAAAATGTTTTCTCCCTATTGCTTATATCTATCTTTTATTTTGGTCTTTATATTTTGGGTTTCTCATCATAAGAAAAACCATCTTACATTTCTAATTTATTTCAGTTAACATTTTGATCTCAAGGTGCATCCATTTTCTTACAAATGACTCAACTTTATTCTTCTTTAGGCCTGATTAATATTCTATTGTGTATAAATATCATACTTTATCCATTCATCTTTGATGGATATATTGTTTGGCTCAATTGTTTATTTTTTCTGTAATCAACTGTTATTAGTGTCTAACTAAAGTGGATTTTGTTTTTATATATCATTAAGCTGTATGTAGGCTCCTTAAGTTACCTTTTTACCCCCAATTGGGACTAGTTAGTCTTACCTTACCAAAACTGTTAATTTCTTCCATCATGTGATATACTTTATGCACCCTGAGCCAGGACTCACTGCATGGGAGGGGCAGAATGAACCTGAAGATGCATGGTAACCACTGGCCACCTCAGAGGCCTCTATGGAGAAACACACCAGTGGAATGGAGCAGTGGATTCAGCAGACTGCAGTGGCTGGTGTGATTAGCTTCAGAAATTTCCCAAGATAGGATAATTAGCCAGTAGCTCTCTTGAAGAGGGGCCAACTGAACTCAGAACCCAGAACAGCTGTTGGCCATCTCCATCAAGCAGCTCTCAGTGTCAGGGTGAGGCTGCTGAATTCAAGCCAGCATGAGGCACATGGAGTGTTACAGGCTCATCAAATTGGGTTCCAGCGTCACAGCCAGAAACCAGCCTGAACTTCAGTGGAACTGAAGGTGTTGGCTTGCTGAGATTATCCACTACCTGCTGTAAAGGTATGACTGGCTTGCTGGGATTTATCAACTCAGATCTGGGCTCTGTCTAGTCACATTGTTTGCCAGTGGCAGCAGAAATACACCTTGAAGTGGACATTGTTTTTTTTTCTTTTTTTCTTGTTTTTGTTTTGTTTTTTCTTGACTGTTCTTGTTTTTATATGTGTGAACAGGATTTCTAGTTTTATTTTTGTTATCATTATGTTCTGTTCTTGTTTTTATTTCTTCCTTCTCTCTTTTCATTCTATCTACTTCACCACTTTCCTAAACTTTGTGTAATTTTCCTTTGTCCTCTAGCCTTGCTTGTAATCACCTCCTCTTCTTCTATTTCTCTATTTCCCCCAACCCCTTTTAAATTTTCTTCCCTGAGGGTAAAATCCCCAATAATGGCTTATTTTCTGTATGTAGTTTTCTGGTTCATTTTAGATTTTGTTATATAACCACAAGTCTAGTTCATACAGTTAAAGGTGGCAAATTAATAGCTACCACAGTTTGTCATGTTCTAGGTTGTGCTTGATATTACTGTTATTTCTGATTGTACTACTTTAGCCAAGGTGAGGTAATTGTTCTAATCAGTTGTTCTTCCTGGTATACCAAGACTGAGATTGCCTAAGTGTATCAAACAATACTATAGGCCAGTGCCAAAAAACCAGGGTCTGGGCCAAGTAGGCAGCTAATTCTCATGCCCAATAAATTGAAGAGGAAAGATCCTGCAACAGAGTCAAAACCCCAAATCTGGTGACACCTGGAAGACATCTCTGAAAGTAGTAATTTCCTAAGGGTTCTAAATACTAGCAATAGAGCTACTTGCCATAAACCATTTACAAGCATAAACCCAGGAATTGCACTAAAAAAAAAAAAGAAAATGAAAGGACACTTAAACAAGATGCAACCCCAGACTTCCAAATCACCAAAAGCAAACCCAGGGGCAATGAGGTGGAACAATTTGAAGCTACACATATAGACTCTCAGAAGTGGAAAGAGCAGAAACAACAAAGCAGATGAATGAGGCTCCAGAAAAAATTCAAATTAGAAATAACTTCTCAGGTAACTACAGATATGGTGACCATAATTAAAGACATGTTTAATGATTCTAGAGCAGATATAGATTTAAAAAAGTACAGGACCTTAGGAAAATGATGGAAACCATAAATGTCCGACAGAAGAAAGAAGTGTAATTCATGAAACGGATTCAAACAGATATCCAGGAGATTAAAAATTCCATTGAAAGTATATGCAGCACAGTGACCAAGTGTGAGGACAGAATATCAGTTCTAGAAGACAGGATTGCTGTTAGTGACCAAGAAAAGAAAGATTTCTGAAAAATAGAAATGAAATAGACCATGAAAAATCAATCTAATAGCTACTAGATGATAAAAAGAATAACATAAGATTGATCAGAGTCAATGATAAAAGAGGAGATAGCACATATGACATAAAAAACCTGGTCACAGAAATAATGGCAGAAAAATACCCAAGCAGGAATAAAGAATTTGACATACAGAGAACTGAGGCATATAGAACTCCAATTAGCCATGATCCAAAAGAAACTACACCAAAGCATATACCAGTCAAGATTCCAGAAATTCAACATAAAAAATAGAATATTAAAAGCTGTTAGAGAAAAGGAACAAATCACTTATAAACAAAAGTCCATCAGCATCACAGCAGACTTCTCAACACAAACCCTTAAGTCAAGGAGAACTTTGAGTGAAATATTTCAAGCCCTAAAAGAAAATAACCTCCAACCCAGATTGATGTACCCCACAAAACTATCTTTCAAAACTGATGGAAAAATAAGATACTTCCATAACAAAAACACATGAAGAAATTCATACCACCAAACCAGCACTCTCAAATGTTCTGAAGGACATTGTAGAAGGAGATAACAAGGAGTACAACTCCATGAACCCCAAAAGAATGAATTCACCAGGCAAGGGAAGCAATTAAACAAGGAGTAAATGAGGAACCAACAATAGGAAAATAACATGACAAGGATAAGTCAGTCCATATTGGTTATAACCATATGTTAATGGTGTCATTTCACCAATCAAAAGAAACAGACTGGTAGAATTGACCTAGAAGCAAGAACCAACAATATGCTGCATACAAGAAACACATTTAATACAAAAAGAAATTCATAGACTGAGAGTCAAAGGATGGAAAACAATACTCCATGTGACAAGAACCCAGAAGAAAGCAGAAAAAGTGGATTTTAAGGCAATACTGGTTAAGAGAGGCCAAGAAGGTCACTACATACTTGTAAATGGAACAATTCAACAGGAAGAGATAATAATCATAAATATATATGTACCAAATACCAATGCATCCAACTATATAAAAAATATTAACAGACACTCATGTAATTGTAATGGGGGACCTCCATACCTCACTGAAACAAACAGATCAGCTAGACAAAAAATCAACAATGAAGGGCCAGGGATATGGCTCAGCAGTGCAGTGCCTGCCTGGTAAGTGCAAGATCCTGAGTTTGATTCCCGGTACCACACACCCACACACACACAATCAACAATGAAATTTCCAAACTGAACCAAACTTTTGAACAAATTTCTTAGTAGAGGTCTATAGAGTGTTCCACACCAGATCATCAGAATACATGTTCTTCTGAACTGCACATAAGACTTTCTCAAAAAGGACCACATACTAGCTCATAGAACATGCTTAAGTAAATGTAAAGGAATTGAAGTTATCCCATGCATATTATCAGACCATAGTGCCATGAAATTGGTAATTAGTGGCAAAAAAACCCACAAGGACTTCATAAACACATGGAAATTGTATAGTAACCTCTGAATAATAAATCAGTCACAGAAGAAACTAAACAAGAAATTAGAAAGTTTCTACAATTAAACAATACTGCCAATACAATGTACTGGAATATATGGGATACAATGAAAGCTGTCCTTTGAGGGAAATTTACAGAAGTAAATACACATATCAGAAAAACAGAGCAAGCTGTAATAACTGACCTGATATTGAATCTCGAGCTTCTAGCAAAAGAAGAGGAAGACTAGGCTAAAACTTGTACAAGGCAGGAAATTATAAAGATCAGAGCAGAAATTAGTCTGAGACTAAGAAAACAATACATAGAATCAATGAATTGAAGAGTTAGTTCTTTGAAAGATTAAATAATATTGACAAACCCTTGGGCAATCTTATCAAAAAAAGGAAAGAAAATACTCAAATCCATACAATTAGGAATGAAAAGGGTGGAATCATAATAGATGCTGAAGAAATCCAGAAGATCATCAATACCTACTTTGAGAACCTGCACTGCAATAAGATGGGGAACACAGAATAATTGGACAGATTCTTTATATATATATATATATATATATATATATATATATATATAAATTACCAAAGTTCAATAAAAAGATATAAAAATTCTAAATAACTAAATATCAGTCAATGAAACTGAAGATCTACTTAAAAACCTACCAACGATGAAAAATCCATGTCCTGATGGATTCACTCCTGAGTTCTACAAGAAATTTAGAGAAGACTTAATGCCAATACTTCTCAAACTCTTTAATAAAATACAGAGGAAAGCAATGCTCCCAAATTCATTCCTGAAAACAAACATTACCATGATACCAAAAACAGAGAAAGATCCAATCAGGAAACAGAACTACATGCCAATCTTCCTAATGAACATGGATGCAAAAATCCTCAACAAAATGCTGGCAAATAGAATGGAATATCATCACGATTATACAGAATGGTCAAGTAGGATTCATTACAGGTATGCAGGGATGGTTCAATATATGCAAATGTGTTACATTTTAAATGTAATACACTACATCAACAGAACCAAAGACAAAAACAACATGATCATCTCAATAGATACAGAAAAAGCATCTGACAAAGTCCAACACCAATTCATGATAAAAACCCTACAGATAATTGGAATAGATGATTTTTACCTCAATCTAATAAAAGTTGTCTATGACAAACCAACAGCCAGCATCATACTAAATGGTCAAAAACTGAAAGCTTTCACTCTAAAATCAGGAACAAGACAAGGATGCCCACTGTCACCACTTTAATTGCTCTGGGAACATTAGCCAGAGCAATTAGAAAAGGGAAAGAAGTGAAAGGAATAAAAATAGGAAAGGAAGAACTTAAACTATCATTATTTGCAGATGACATGATACACTACATAGAAGGCCTCAAAAACTCCACCAAAGGACCTCTATATTTATTTTTGGTTTTATTTTATGAAAAAAGGTAAAACAAAATTTCATAAGAAAATAATAATAGAATAACAATATTTTATACATTACATGTTGTTATCTTTAAATTAGTTGCTCAGGGTACAAGATATGGCATGAAAATTCAGTAGCATAGTTGGATACAAAGTCAACACTCAAAAATCAGTAGTCTTCCTGTACACAAATAACAAACTCCTTGAGAGAGAAATTAGGGAAACAACACCCTTCACAATAGCATCCAAAAAACTGAAATACCTAGGAATCAATCTAATGAAGGAAGTAAAAGATTTTTACACTGAAAAATACAGTAATACCAAAAAGAAGATTGAAAAATATATCAGAAAATGGAAACTTATCCTTTGTTCTTGAGTAGGAAGAACCAATATATTGAAAATGATCATACTTCCAAAATTGTTATACAGATTTAATGCAGTCTCAACTAAAATTCCAATAACAGACCTCACAGACTTAGAGAAAACAATCCTAAAATTCATTTGGAATCAAATGCTACCTAGAATATCAAAAGCAATTCTTTCCAACAAAGCAAGGCTTGGGAAATCACAGTCCCTGACTTGAAATTATCCTGCAAAGCTAATGTGATAAAAATAGCATGGTACTTACAAAAAGCAGACCCAAGGATCAATGGAACAGATTAGAAGATGTAGAAACAACTCCAGACATACACAGCTCCCTTATCTTTGACAAAGGAGTCAAACATCTTTACTGCAAGAAAGATAGCATTTTTAAGAAATGGTGCTGAAAAAACTGGCTTTCTACATGCCAAAGATTAAAACTATATCCATATCTTTCTCCATTAAACTAAACTCAAAATGGATCAAAGATCTAAATATTAAAAGAGAAACACTAAATGTGATGGAAGATAGAATAGTTAGAACTCTTGAAGACATTGGTGTAGGTAAAAACTTTATGAACAAAACCCTGATCGTGAAGGAAATATCACAAATAATCAACAACTGGGATCTCATCTTATTAGAAAACTTTTGCACAGCAAGAGAAACCACCAACACAGTGAAGAGACAACCCATAGTGTGGGAATACATTTTCCAGCTGTTCCTCAGACAAAGGACTACTATCTAGAGTATTTAAAGAGCTCAAAAAATCAGACCCCCAAAATTAAAGACCCAATCCAAAAATAGGTCTGAAATAAATAGATATTTCTCAGAAGAAGAAGTAGAAAAGGCAAATAGATATATAAAAAAAGTTAAACAACACTGGTCATTCGAGAGATGTGAATTAAAACAACACTGAGATTCCATCTCACTCCAAACAGAATGGCTATTATCAAGAAATCAACCAATAACAAATGCTAGAGGGGCTGTGGGGAAAAAGGAACCCTTCTCTACTGTGCGTGAGAGTGTAGACTCGTGCAACCACTGTGAAAATCAGTATAGAGATTCCTCAAAAAACTAGGACTAGAGGTTCCATATGACCCCATTTGACCCAGCTATTCCCCTTCTTGGTATCTTCCTGAAAGAATTAAAAGCATCATACCACAGTGATATATGCACCCCCAAGCTTTCAGTGGCACAGTTTTTAAAAGCTAAATCTTGGAAACAGCCCAAATGCCCATCAACAAATGAATGGATATAGAAGATTTTTTTTAATAAAATGGAGTACTATTATGCCATAAAGAAGGATAAACGAGATATTTCTACTTAAATGGATGCACTTTGAAACCATAATCTTAAGTGAAATAAATCGCACACACGTGTAAATATTGCATTGTTTCTCTGGTGTGAGGAACCAAAAGTGTAAATAAGGACCAAAATATATAATAGATATTGGGAAATGGGGAGAAAGTGTTCAAATATGAAGGAAAAAAGGTAGGGGAGGATGGGACAAGAAAAAAAGAATAGAAGGAAAAAATGGAAACAAAGCTTTTGTACATAAAGAGGGGAAGATTGGCTGAAGAGAGGGAAGGGGGATGCCAACAAATAGCAAGCACGATATACAATGTGTACAGGTAAAAATTCCCTATGATGAATGTTATCACTATGTATATCTAAAATGTACCAACAAAATATAAAACGAGAAGAAAGAAACATAATCTGAAAGAACCTGTAATTTATCTTATTTTATTCTTTTTTACTAGTACATGTTTGTATTACATAAAGTTTACATTCCTTTGTATATGTACATAGCACATCTTAATTCCTTTTCTCATCTCCTATCTCTCTCCTCCCTCTCCCCTCCATCTCTTGATTCCCTTCCCCTTCGAGAAAAACCTATTGCCCTACTTTTTATTATCTATTTTAGTTATTAGTTTTTTCTTCTTTTTCCACCAGATTTTTAAAAAGAATAACATACTCTTGTTAATGTAATTTCCTTTACTTACTTTCTATCTTCTGTCTGGACTACTCTAAAGAATCTATTCTAGAGACTTTGAAATCACCAAATATATTGACTCATCTCAGTGTTCCTCCTCTTTCCCACACCTATGACTTTGTCCAATCTTCCTTGGAGTATCTTTTAGAAAGGTGAAAAAGCAAAAGTTAGTTTCCCAATTTTACCCTAGAGTCCTCATTCCTATGCCTAAGAAATAATATTTTTGTGTATCCCCTCCAGAAAATTTCTGTGCATATCTTTTAATATGAAGAAATTCATAGTTTATGAAATCTGTCCATTAGATTACTTTTTTCCTAAAAATAAGTCTCGCAGTCCTTCAATGTTTGCATATGCAAATTTATTTCATGAAAGAATGACTAATTAGAATTCACTTATAAGGATGAATCAGAGCTTGCTGAACTGGTCTCCCATTGATAGACATTTAAATTGTATACAGTTATTGCCTTTACAGTGTTGTAGTAAACATGTTAACAATCAAATATATTTGGCTTATATATCTTTTGTGATTATATTAATAGGATAAATTTCAAATTTTAGTATATGTGCTGCCGAAGCGAGCACTAAATTTCAGATTTTGTAATGTTTCTAAGCTGTCTCTTTTTATACAGAAACTTTAATAAGATTCCAAATACCCATGAAATTTCCACCATATTAAAAAATAGAAATTTGGCTATCTTATATTTATTTTCCATACATTTTCCTCCCTTCCCATCTTCTAAGTAATAACCAATTTAAAGTTTTTTTAATCACTTCATTTTTCCAATTTTTAACATACATATTATATTTATACACATCCCCACACTTATTGCAGTATTTTGTTTTTCAATAAATATTATATAATCATAGTTTTTACTCTTTTTCATTTTATCTATTTTTAGTAGTATCTATTTTCGGTACATAATGTTTAAATTCCTTGTGTGGAGTTAGTATATGTACAAAATGCTTCTTAATTCCTATTTTCATCCCCTTCCCCTCTCCTTCTTCCCTCCTCCATCCATTTCTTGATCCCCTTCTCATTTGAGAAATCTATCTTCCTACTTCCTATTATCTATCTTTTATTTTGCTCTTTATTTATAATTTATGATTTAGATTTTTATATAGAGAAACCATAGGATATTTAAGCTTGCCTGTCTGATTTATTTCCCTTAACATTATGGTCTCATAGTACATCCATTTTCCTAGAAATGACTCAACTTTATCTTTCTTTATGGCAATGTAGTATCCCATTGTGTGTAGATACCACATTTTTTTTTATCCTTTCATCTCTTTTTGGACATATAGGCTGCTTCCAAGATCTAGCTATTATGAAACGTGCTGCTATTATAATGGGTATGCATGCATCACTGCAATATGATGTCTTTAACTCTTTTAGGAAGATATCTGGAAGAGGAATATTGTAGCTGAGTCAAATGAAATATCTAGTTTGCTTTTTTACTATGTTTGTCTAATTCATTTCTGGTGATAAATCCAAATACGACATCTTTGATGTCTTTTCTCTCTTGGTTTGCTATCATCCTAGTTCTCTTCTTATTTTTTCATCTTTATCCTTTTTTTCTGCCCCCCTTTTTTTTCTATCACTTCAGAGTGGCTATTTTCTGAGTTTCAGCCCTTTATTCCATATTTATCTCAATATCTACTCAATGTTCTTATTTATAATTTTATATTTTCTGTTAAATATTTTCCATCTTCTTATTTATTTGGATAACTTCCATACTTATATTCTGCTTCTATGCACTTTCCTGAGCTCTTATCTACTTCTTCAACATTTCCACTTTTGTATCTTGCTGTATCACCTTAACATATACTGGATTCAAATAACATTTAAAGGTTTTGTGTTTTATTCTCAACCCTGTGCTCTGTACTGAAAATTTAGAGAAAAATAAGTCATGGTCTTTTATATTAATAAGAAAATTAGAGTTAAAAACCTCCATAAATTTGGCATGAACTTACTTTATTCTCCTAGACTCATTCAAATTCTTAAATTTCCTTCTTAATAACAATATCCTTTTACACCTTACTTTGACTTATTCAGGTATCTTAGTTTTTATTCTCCCTCAAGCTTCTTCTTCCTTTGGTCCTCGATCTTTTCACCTTTTCTACATGAAGATTCAGTTACCACACTGCATCAATGCTTCATTGCTGGATAATATATTTTCTCTTTGTTCCCTTAACATTACTCCTGAATTTTTTTAATGCTGTGGCTGTAACAAAGTTTTCCTTTTGAATCTAAAATTTATTCTGTAAGCTGCACAATGATTAGGATTTTTCATAGCCACCTCTTAATATTGTTGTTACTCACCCAATGAAAAATCTTCAATATTGGTCTGCTGTCTGTTAAGTAAGTTATAAATTGTATAATTTCACATTTAGAACCAATATAAGTTTTCAATTTTGCCTCTTCTTTTGATTTTGAGGGTGAAGGTTTGAAAACTCAAATGTTCATAAAAATTAGATAGGCAATGCAAATTGGTGAATTGGGTTGGGTAATAACTGTTGTGATTAGGAAGCAGATTTTCAATTTAAAGAGTATAGTTTGTGGCTAAAGTTAATTCACTTGATGAAAGTCCACTGCTGTCAGAGTTTTTCAGTTTCTAAGAGAATAGAAAAATGCAATTTTTCATGTGAAATCTTTCTATCCATAAATGTTGACAACTGCTTAACACAGTTTAGTTAAAAGAATGCATGGGTGAGGGTTCAAATTTATCACTTCTGCTTTACAGAAACACTAGCCTGGCTGATAAAATAGATGTGCATATCTATTCTGTACACACAAAATGATTTTAATCATTCTCTCAGATTATCAAAATCTAGTAAAGCCTAGTTCTTTTGGGATGCTTTTCCTTCCCAGTGAACCTTACTTACTAAAGCACTTAATGTCTCCTTTAACAAATTGGCATTTAAAAAGGCCTCATATTATTGATTTTGTCTTTCTATTCCCATGTGTTTTTGAATATTTTTATTATACAGACAAGAAAAGTTTATTATACAAAGTTTAAATGTACCAGATATACACAACTTTATAAAGACTCATTGGTCCACTACTACACAATAAATCATGTTAACATTATATTTCCTTATTTATTTCTAGGCATTGTGAGAAAGATATATCTTTATCTCAATTTATATTTGTGTATTGGTTAGGTTCTTCAGAGAAACTGAATGAAAGGATATATATCTATCTATATCTATCTATATCTATCTATATCTATCTATCTATCTATCTATCTATCTATCTATCTATACAAAGAGATTTATTATGATGAATTAAGTCATTCCTTATGGAGGCCGAGAAGTCCTGCCAGCTGTCATATCTAGGCTTGAGGGCTAGGGAAGCTGGTGTCATCTTTTCAATCCATGCTCAAATGCTTGAGAAGCAGAGAAGCCAGTGGTATAGGCTCCTTATAGGTATCTCTCCCTAATTGATCTCCTATTCAAAGTCTGAAGTCCCAAGAATCATGAGTCCAGTGGTGGAGTCCTGATGTGAATCTGAAAGCCCAAGAACCAGCAGCACCAAGGCCAAAGAAAAATAGATATTCTAGCTCAAGAAAAAATAATTCAGTTTTTCTTCACCTTTTTTTCTATTCTCCCCTTTAATGGATTGGATGATGCCTACCTATATTAGCAAGGGTAAATTTTCTTTACTCAATGTAGTGATTCAAATGACAGTCTCTTCTGGAAACACTCCACAAATACTCCCAGAAGTAATATTTTACCAGCCATCTAGGCATATCTTAGACTAATCAAATCGACACACAAATATAATTATTACAAATCATTCCTTGTCATCTTGGCACTCATATGCAGATCCTTAAAACATACTTACTCTCCAAATAAAGACAATAACAAAGTATAATTTTGTGTGACATGGTGCAACTATTCTGTGTACAACAGAAAATTTACTAATCCTTTGTCTGGAAAAGAAGGTACAGTCCTTAAATGATGTTTAGTCTCTTGTCATTCCATTATACTATGATATAAAATTGACACTAATTAAATAATTATATAATGTCAATTCATCTTATGTTACATGATAAAAGAATAAGAGAGGAATAAAAATAAAAATATTTACTTAATATATGTACACATAAACACAAATTTATTAACAAGAAAATGAGGGTGAAATATTAAGTACAGTTATAAGTCCCTTTTCTCTGAGTAGTCACATTACATAGCCAGTATTTATAAATAACTTCTACTACCCATGTAATATCCCCTTTGCCTTTAGCAAGTAAACCCACTTGACGTGATGTCTAACTATTGGTGTGATGCAAATTATTCCTGAAGGTTTCAGGGCCTTGTTTAGTCATTCCTAGACTGGTTTGTTACACATTTTCATTGATCTTCATTGCAGTGCATGATAGTACTAAGAGATTCCCTAAGAGATCTCCTGTTTTCCAAACATACTCTTCATTAGAGTAAGTCCCCAACTTATGAATGAGTTCTGTTCAGGGAGAATGTTCATAAGTTGGATTTGTTCATAAGTCTGACAAAGTGAGTCTTATACACTTTTGACCCAAATGTACAATGTTTATAGCTTTGGCCTTCCTAGCAGTCCCGTCCACATCACCACTGCTTTTCCTCTATCTTCTGGAAAACCTGAGCTCTGATTCAGCACTGTGCTACTGTACAATATTGCACTGTACAGTAAGCACATAGCAGCACAACTGTGATAATGTCCAGCAGACAAGTGAGCTACTTCCGTGATTTATTTGGATCTATGAGTGTTTGTAATGCGTCATCTCTTCATATCTGTGAAAGTTCACAACTTGAATGTTTGTAAATCAGGGATTTACTGTATTTTAATTGCAGTATAGTCATCCAACTTTCTCTTGGCAGTCCAGATCAATGACTTTGTATGTGACTTTGTTTATCTTTTTCTTCTGTTGACTCAGAGGCATGAGAAACTTGAAAGTGACCTGGTGGCACTTTTTTCAATTTCCAGTCCATGAAGTCATTGTGTTGTTGCTCAACTTTTTTTTTATGGTGAATTGTATGAGTTATTTATATATTCTGGATATTAAACCCTTATCAGATATATAATTTGTAAATATTTTCTTGCATTCTGAAGATGTCATTTTGTTTTTTCCATAGTGTTCTAGATGCACAAAATTCTTGTTTGGTGAAGTCTAATTTATTTTTCTTTGGTTGCTAGTGCTTTGTGTTATATTTAGCAAGTCATTGTCAAATTCATGGTCATAAAGATCATCTCCAAAATTTTCCCCTAAGAGTTTTATAATTCTAGTTTTGAAGTTTAGGTTTTGTTTGTTTGTTTTGAGACAGAGTCTCACTATGTATTCCAGGCTGTACTTGAACTCACTATGTAGCCCAGGTTGGCCTCAAACTTGCAGCAATTCTCCTGCCTCAGCCTCCCAAGTGTTGGAATTATAGGTGTGCACCACCACATCTAGCTTGAAGTTTAGATTTTTAAAGATGCTTTTCATTTAATTTTTGCATATTGTGTAAGATAAAGGTACAATTTTATTCTTTTGCAAGAGAATATCCATTTTTACAGAAGCATTTGTTAAAAGATTATATTTTCCCTATTGAATGGTCTTGGAACTGTTGTTGAAAATCAATTGACCATGTAATTGTGGGTTTATTTCTAGACTGTGTATCTATCTCATTGGTTTTTATGTCTATTTCTATACTACATCTTTAGTTACTGTAGCTCTGTAGTAATTTTTGAAGATATAAAGATCGAGTCTTCCAAATTTAGTCTTCTTTTTCAAAACTGTTTTACCAATTTGAGACACCTAAATGTTCCACATGAGTTTGGAAATCAGCTTTTCACTTCTTTGAAAAAAGAAATTGGAATTTTAATACAACTACTGTCCTTTTATTATGCATTTTTCTGAGTATCAGTGATTTTAGATACTCCTTCATGTTTATAAACATCTTTTTCAGTTCTTTTGTAAATTGGTGATGTTCTCTGCTCATGTATCTGAAGGGTTTAGTGATTATTCTTAATATTCAAAAGAGCTATTTATCTATTAAGATTATAAAGCATTTGAAATATTTTTAAAATTTTATAATATTTAAAACATTGTTTTCACTGAAGATGTTTAAAACTTTTGGATGTTGATATATATATATATTTTTCACTAGGTTTTTCTATTAAGTTCATTAACTTCATCCTCACTCTGAGAGTAGGCTAATATTAACATATTTTCTTTGACATAAAAATTGTTAAAATACTTAAATCTGCTATGTTGATGTATGATGTAGTTTTAAATAAATTTTTCCAGAAATAATTTACAGTGCATCTTTAGAGAGTAACCCTTGATTTTCCCATTCATTTATGATGCCACTTTGTTCATGTATTTGATGTTTATGTGTCTTAGATGTAAAATGTGAGTCTGACTGCTTTATTCCCAGTCCCAAATTATTTTAATTGTTGTAGATTTGGAGTGTGTCTTAGTATGCAGTACAATAAATATTCCATCATTACTATTTCCTCCCCCATATTAAATATCTTTTATGGACATGTCCCAAATAAATTGTTGGCTATTTGAGGACAAGGCTGTGTCCTACTCATTTATTTATTACTTCATTAACCAAAATTTTGTCTAGCACAGTCCCTTGTACAATTAATTTTGATTCAATTTTGAAATTGTATTTAATGTTTTCCAAGATTCTGTGTGTATACTTGTGATCTGAATATCCAAATCCACCTGTGTACCTTAAGACATTAGAAATTCATCTTCCTATGTAAACTTTTTTTTTTTTACCATTTCTCATTTTTAAGTCTTACTTTATTTTGGACACTGGGAACTATCTTTTTCTGGAATACATTTTACACCAGTGTCATGTCACAAATTTAGTGAATGTTAATTCTGTACAAACTCTTCTAGGAGGAAGCTAAGGCAACAACTTGGCAAAACAGAATCCATTGTATATTAATTGAGACTTGCTGTTTCTCTTTTGTTTCTCCTTCCTCATCATTGTATGAGAGATTTAACTCAAGATATTTGGACTCTTTTAAAATGCTGCCATGTTTGCCCTCCTCTCTAATCCTAGCCACAGTACTTACTAATCTAGACACACACACTTATTTACTAAAAACTAGGAGGGCTGAGGGTGTAGCTCAATGGTAGTGCACTTGTCTAGTATATGTAATTCTCTGACTTTGAGCGCCAGCATTGCAAATAACAACAACAACAACAAAAAAACTAGGTTATTCAGATATTTCACTTTAATACCACTGCTAAAATTCTGGGCTTTTGTATTGCTGTCCTTGACCATGATCCTCAGAACCATTGTATTTGGCCTTATTGCAATGTACCGCTTCATTCTATAAAACATGAAAATGGTAGTAGTCCAGATCACTACTGTCATAGTTACTTTTCTCTCATTACTGAGACAAAATACCCAATACCCAAAGTTAAAGGAGAAAGGGTTTATTTAGCTCACAATTTGTAGAGGTATCAGTCCTTAATCAGCTGGCTCCAAGCAAGGGTGGTGTGGCAGAGGAGCAGCAGTTCATGGTGGTGGGAGACAGCAAAAGCAACAAGAGCAAAAAGGGAGGAGCAAGCCTCTTCTCCTCCCTTATATTGTATGCGGGCTATGTGTCCTAGGGTGGGTGTAGCATTCACACTCCGATTCCCAGTAATAGACAATGAACCAATCGCAAACTCTAGATTCAGCCACCTCTGAAAAGGCCACCCCCATGCCCACATAAGGCTTTGGGAGGACATCAAGACACAAACTATAACATTCTGCCCCTGGCCCACCAAAGACTCATGCACTTTCCTTTATACAAAAGGCATTTAGTCCATCTCTAAGAGTTGCCAAAATCCTAACAGTTTCAGTATCACTGAAAAGCCCAAGTCCAAAATCTTCTCTCAGATTTAAGGCAAACTCTTAGCTGTGAGCCCCTGTACAGAAGAAAAGAAAGTTAAATACCTCCAGCATTCAATGACAAAAGACAAACATTTCCATTCCAAAAGTTATAAACAGGGGGATACGAAGGAATGGTACCAAAGCAAGTCCAAAATCCAGCAAGGAAAACATTAAGTCCTGTAGTTCCATGTGCAGCATCTGAGGCAATCTGTGACAAGCTGTGAGCTCCAAAGGGCTCCACCTCTACTGGCACTTCTGGTGGTTATAGCTCCCACGGCTTCTTTCTTGGGCCTGCTCCACTCCCTTCTTGCAGTTCTCCTCAGATGATCCACTTCCCTGGCTTCTCCAAACTTCTGGGGACTCCACTGCACCTTTGGCTTCACCCTCACAGCTTCACAAATTGCCATCTCAGTGGCAACTGCCTGGCCTCCCAGGCCTTCTTCTAAAATCTGGGTAGAAGGCTTTTTAACATCAGAACTCTTGCATTCTGCATACACCTAAAATCAGCACCAGATGGATGATGCCAAGGTCTGCTATCAGCTGAAGCAGAAGCCATGCTTCCTTCTTTCTTGGCTGTAGGGGTTGAGTGCCTGGATTGCTGAGCATTCCAAATCCAATTCTGAGGAACAAATTCTCCATGCTTCCACCATTCTAGTACATGGTGCGGCCACCAACATTCTGGAACATGGTGCTCTGTGGCTTTCTCCTCAAAGCAAAGTCTTTCACTTTTGCAGTTTGGAGGCTGCAAAGGTGGGTGTTCTGCTGCTTTCTGTAATGCCCACTGAACATCTTTCCTATTGTCTTGTTCCTTTTCAGCAATCAAGATCTCCTCTGTTCTATCTGCTTTCCACAGCTTTACTGGAGCTTCCCTTCTGGCCAAACTCACAGCATTTTAAATCATTCTGCTGGGCTCTTTGCTCTTGATTCTCAACATAAATCTGGCTAAAAGCCCCCAACAGCAGCCATGCCTCCACATCAACATTTGACTGCTTTGGAATTTCTTCTGCCAGATTAATTAGTCCACTGCTCTTAATCTCAGTCTCAGGCAAAGTCTCTGGATATGAGCAATATGTAGACAAACTTTCTGCCAAGTCATAACACACATCATCTGGACTCCAACATCCAATGAAGTCCTTCTTCCCGGCAGAAATCTCCTGAGCCTGGTCTTCACTGGCAGGATTTCTATCAGCCTTCTGGTCTTCTGAGTCTGATGAGAATCTCCCATGCAGAACAGCATAAGGAGTTCCAGCTCTACTCTTTCAGGCAACATCTCTGAACCTTCCCAAACTCTTCCCACAAGCCATTCCTAAAGGCTCTTGAACAACATGGTCAGGTAGTCACAGCAACAAACCCACTTCTGGTACTAAATTATTTCTTGGTTACTTTTCTCTCATTGCTGAGACGAAATACCAAATACCCAAAGTTAAAGGAGAAAGGGTTTATTTAGCTCACAGTCTGTAGAGGTTTCAGTCCATAATCAGCTGGCTCCAAGGAAGGGTGGTGTGGCAGAGGAACAGCAGTCCATGGTGGTGGGAGACAGCAAAAGCAACAAGAGCAAAAATGGAGGAACGAGCCTCTTTTCCCTTATATTGTGTTGGCCTACTTGCCCTAAGGCAGGTATAAAACTCACACTCTAAATCCCAGCACTAGACAGTGAACCAATGATAAACTCTAGATTCAGCCAGCTCCAAAATGTTGTCCTCCATGACTGCATGAGGCTTTGGGAGGACATCCAGACACAAACCATAACAACTACCCTCCAAAAAGTAGTTCATCGAGCTTCTGTCATGAACTAGGCTAGGATTTGCTGTGATGTCCATTTGTAAGCCATTTCAGTATATGCCTCTGAAAGCCAGGCAAAAGGATATTTACCAATAATTCTCATATCTAAAGATGTCTGAGTGCTGTTTTAGTTTCTATATCTTCTGGGAATTATGTGTTATGTATTTTTAAGAAGAGAAAGACATCTCCCCTTTCCACCTGCCAGAAATAGAACTTCCCAAATACTGTTTCAGATGCAGTCAATTCCTATGCATTTGATATCACTACAGAGAAAGCCCTCATAGTCAGACACTTCTTGAGCAAAGGAAGAACATGCAGATTGTTGGCTGATCTATGCATTTCTAAAGTGCTTGTCACTAAGTGTTTTGACAAAATGACCTTGGCAAATTAAAAAACAAACTAACATTATTGAGAAAAAAGAAAGGAGGAAGAGTATCAGAGAGGGAGTGGAAGAGAGAAAGAGAGAGAGAGAAAGAGAAAGAGAGAGCAAGCAAAATTAACAAAAATAGAGGTGAAAAAGACCTGCCTATTCCAAACATCACCAAGATCTGAGAGTAACAGTTGATTCCAGGCTAAATTTGAACAAGCAATGAAGTGCCATTGTGAAAAACATCAATTTATACTAAATGCATGAAGTGATTCTCTTGTTAGATTAAATAATCTAGTTTTAAGAAAAATGCATATAAAATTTTATCACTATCATCATTAATATTTGTTTAACATTGAACAAAGTCCTTTCACATGCATTATAAGTTTACTTGATCCTGACAAAAGCCCTGTAATTATTTATTAGTATATCTGCATTTAACAAAAGAGAAAATAGATTGAGAAAATATAAGTGAGATACTGAGGGCATACAGGAAGTTCTGGGTTTAAGCTCACGTATTTTGACTTCAAATATAAAGTAGTTCCTGCCAATTGTATTGCTTCTTAAGAAAAAATAAGTAGATGGAGATTACTCATGTTAAAACACTTTTTAAAATTATTTGGATAAATACATTTAAATACAGTTATCAGTGTATGTAGCATGATGACTCAGCTTTTCATTTTCCCATTGAAATAGATATGGAGATAAGAGTCAAGGAAACTAGCCTATAAAATAGAAAAATAGATCCTATGAACAGGGAGAAATTGGGGACTGTTTATTTAACAAAATGCAAAAAGAGAGTTAATCTTGATCTTTGATAGAATGGTTTTTGAGAATCAAGTTTTCAGTTCATTTTTCTGCTCACAAATGGAAGAGTATAAAATTTGCTTCATTCATTCATTCACTTAAATATTTGTTTTGACTTTCTAGTATGTGTCAGTCACTTTGCCAGATGTGAAGACACAAGGTAAGTAGAATAGCTCTTCTGCTCCCAAGAGGTCTCTGTTAGAGTGGTGGCAAATATATAAGCAAAAATATTAGTATATAAACACAGCAATAAAGATATGTGCACCTGGAATGTTGAAGGGTTAAATAGTTAATAAAGGGATGCCACACAAAGTGGTTTCTATTTAAGCTGATTTTAAGTCTTGTGCAGAATCTTAGCTGCTTAAATTGAAGTAGGGGAGATTTCAGTTACACTTAAGGAAGAACATTTAAATATTAGTTTAAGAACAATAATAGCCTCTTAAAACATCCAAGCAATATTTAGACCTCCGCATTATTGTAAAGTAGAAGATAATCTTTCCAAAGCAAGGGAACATACAACTTGATCTTTTAAGAAAGGCATCTTCTAGCTCTGGTGTTTTTCTGATAAAATGAGAGATGATACTGCGTGCCCAGAGATTTGCAAAATCAGGCAGCAGACATAATAGAATTCATGCAGTATTCCTAGAAGCAATTCAATAAAAATGTTTCTATTCTCTTTATGCTTTGTTTTTATGCGAATCTGTGTTAGAGGAAAAATTGTGTGTTTGTTGTAAGCAGATGTTCATGTGCTCTCAGCTAAGTAATAATGTAAAACAATAGAAGGAGATGGTGCTGGGTATGAGACAGTGGGAATGAGCAGTATGGCTGGTGCCAATGCACTTTATAGAAGAAAAAGAGGATTGTTGACTCCTGGTGAATTTCTTTTGAAAAACATGTGGTTTTGTTAGAAAAACCAAGATAAAAAATCTGGGAGAATACATCAGAGCAGAGCCTTAGAGGGATCACTCTCATCTAAGCATCTTGAAACCTTTTCAGAATATCTTGGTATTAAGGCTCAGCTTGCTCCATAGAGAGTGGATTTCCTACACTTTACACTTATAAGAAGCAACACAGTATAATGTTTAAGAGGATAGAATCTGGAAACAGATAGTCCATGTTTAAATGTTTATTCTTACTTATTAAAATTGTGCCATCTTCAACAAGAATTTTTACCTCCCCGATTCTCATTTCTTTCATCTGTAAAATGTAGTTAATGATTGTGAAAAGGTATCTATATGTAGGCTTGTTTGAATGTTAAATGAATTAATAGATATAGGTATACTACCTGGAGCATGCAAATTGCCATTATGGTATAAACCCAGTGTTTTGCAGTTTTCAAAATCTTCCCTCAGAACCTTTTGGAAGGGTTACACAGATTAAATTAACCCTAAATGACAAATTAGATTATAGGCTCAGAGTTGAGTAGCTTTCTCCAGGTCATGCAGAGCAAAGACTTGAACTAGGCCTTCATGCCTCATCTAGCATTCTTTCCATTTGATCACACCTGTCATTCAGTCCGCATTTCTTCTTAGGATGTCCTTAGACAACTGAGGAAAATAAACATTCTTGCCTATACTAGTTTATTATTGCTGTACTTCCCATATTAGTGGCTTGAAATAGCGTACAATTATTATGTCAGAGTTCCTGTGGGTTAAGAATCTGGGCCAGCTTAGCTGGATCATTCCTTGAGTCCTCTGAAGGCAGTAGCCAAGCTGTCTTCCAGGTTGCATTCTCATTTGCAAGCTCAACTAGAGAAGGATCTACTTCTGATCTCATTCAAGTTGTTGACAGAATCTAGTACCTTGTAGCTATATAATTCCTGGAAGCTTGATCTTCTTTAAGGGGAGAGAGAGAGTGAGAGAGAGAGAGAGAGAGAGAGAGAATGAGAGAGAGAGAGAGAGAGAGAACTGCTGCTGCTGCTTGGGGTCGCTTAATTCAAGACATCCTTACCCCTTCTTATAAAATGCTTGCCTTTTTAGGTGAAGTCTTGCAAAGAAAATCTTTTGTTTAATTAAAAAACAATTAGTTCCTTAATTACATCTGAAAAATCCTTTTACTTTTGCCCTATTATATAATAGGATCATGTGAGTTACATCCTATCATCTTTGCCACACTTTATTTCTTAGAAGTTGCTTACAGGTTTTACTTCCTCTGAAAGAGAAGGGATAACACAAGGGATTGCCCGTTGGATATCACACTAGAGCATATCCACCACAAGGCTCACCAGTTTGAAGCTACATGTAGATAATAATGTACTTTGGGTGGTCAAGTGATTATAAAGTTCAAAGTCAGGACTTTAATCAGACTAGATATGGAAAAATAGCCATGTATTTGGGAGGACAGGAAAAAGACTGCTCCCATTTTATCTAAATTTCTTAATAGTTTGATTTTCTTTTCCATATAGATATACTCTTCTTCAGGATTTCTCATTCCTTGGGGTATCAATAGATGCATACATATTTTCTTTTTGCTTGATATCCATGACTCCCACAGTTACAAATATGAGGAAAATGCTAATGCTTCCTTCAGTACATACAAATCAAGGATGTGATTTCAAGGTAGGATTTTTTGTAATCAGGGCTCACAGTTAAATATCTGAAATTTTCACAGGATTGAGCTTCAAATACCCCTTTGCATCCCATCACTTCAGCAAAGCTTTCTAACACAAAACTCCATGATAAAGATGTCTCCTTTGCCATTTTATCTCTTTCTGTCATTTTCTTGTGTTTTGCATTTGTTTGAAAATTCTTTACTGTGTTTGTAAAATTAATACATATACTGATTAAGAAAAATAAATAAAGAACAAATGACATTGATGTTATAATCTTTGCTTCCAGAACCACCAGGCTGTGCTACTGTAGTTATTGTCTTTCTTCCCCTGTCTACCTGTGGATTTTTCTGACCTGCTGTCCACATTGAGTATCCCAAATGTTTGTAGTTTGCTACAGTTATTCTGGAGGTTCACTATAGGAAGCTATGCTGGTTTAATTTGACAATTAAACAATAAAAACTGAAAACATGAAAGGTGACTTGCTTCAGTTCACATACGTTTATATCCCCTATAAATAATATAATATGTATGTTCCATATATTTAAGTTCCCATTTAGAGAATAATTTAAGCCCCTGGTTGCTTTACACAGTACCACGGTCTTCTCAGGAATATAAGGGAATGTATGGTGGCAGTTGTATGAATTAAACAATATGATCTTGGAAACACTGGACTGCTTCTAATAAAGGTGTCATCGGATCTAGTCTGAATCACAACAGAGCAAAGTTGTTAGAAAGTACAGTGTGTTCTCTAATGAAAGGCATAGAAGCCCTGGCAAAATTTTGCTCAAGAAAAGCAACAGCGAGTCTCTTGATGTTTGTTTGAGCTGTATTTAGTACTCATTGATAGTGAATAAATGTTATTTTGCTTTGTATTTAAAAGAGGCCTATATAATATGTGAAAGAAAAAAGAAGACTGTGCTAAGGCCAGGTATACTGTCTGCTAGGTGTGAGTATATGGCCCCCAGGAGCATGCCACATGTCTTTCCAGTGTCTGGGCCTTCATGTAACCCACACCAAATCAGTGCTTGTGACCTCTTCACAATGGTTTCAGAATCAGGGATAGCATGGAATTGCATAGAAATTGATGTAAGAATCAATATATCCACCAAATACTGTTTGTAGAGTAAATAAATAATACACTTTGTATATCCATGTACTACTATTTCACAAGTATGTACATGTTACAATGATGACTGCAATATAGGCTCATTTATAAGCATTGTTGAATTTGCTTTATCTTTTTTGCTGTGCATTTTCTCAACCATCATATCCTTAATCTATGACCCTGGGAAGAGAGGGAGAGAGAGGCAGGGAGGGAGATAAAGAAGGAGGGATATCTTTTCCAGTGTTTAAACCATATCTACATTATGGTCTCAAGGTGCCAAAAATTTAAAGTTTGGGAACCACCTGCTGTAAGCACTTGCTTTTAGTAAGAAGTCTTGCCTGTGTCTGTCTCTGTATTACCCTCTCTTGCCAACTACAAAGGGACTACATTTAACTATCTCTTCCTTTCTTTTGATGACTAAAGTATTTTTCTCCTGAAACATTAGTGCTGAGAAAGACATAACAGTAGTTCTGATAGTAATAATAATTGTCCACTAAATGACACCTTTTATCTAATAGTATATGTCAGGATCATACTGTCACTAGGAAGGCAAATTCACAGATAAGAGATGCTGCAGAGAAATAGAATTCAGGTATTCTGTTCTCTCAAACACACAATTTCCCTACTGAGGGTTGCCTGCCTATTTCTGACAGTGTGGGGCTCATCTATTTCTGACTTACCTTTACAGCTCTAGGTGAAGGCTTGGCAACAGGGTCTCTAGCTATTTGAGTGATTTGCCAGGTGATTTGCCAGGCTGCCATACATTCATTTATTCAGACACTTAAATAAATTCTGTATCCAACATTGTTGAAGAAATGGAAGGTTAGCAGTCAGTTTTTAAAGTTCCATATTCCATTTTCAACAAAGTAGAATATGATAAAATACACACAACATGATAATTAGTATGAAGAAAATTTCTTTCTGTGAAGATTCAGAAGGCATTTTCAAACTGCCAAAGGGCCATGAAATCAGCATTATGAACACTTGTTGCAGGTTATTGGCTATGCTGAGGTGCTAAGGCAAAAAAAAAAAAAAAAAAAAGGAAGAAGAAAAGCACAAGATAATGGAACTAATAGTAGATGGTAATTTTCTTGCATTTATATCTTGGAGGCTACTGGGTCTGGTTTCATTCTTAGGAAGATGGGGATTCTAGCAAAAATCACAATGTGTCTTTCTGCTTTCGTCATTTGTATGTATATAAAATCAGGTTGAAATTAACATTTATGTTGCCTTCAGGGAGAGGAGCTGTGAGAAAAACCAATCTAGGGCAGTAGGAGGAAGAATTGAGAAAGGCCAAAGCCATTTTCATGTTTTGAACCTCTTAGCATGTGAAGAATGTAGAAACACCAAAGGGGGGAGTACTATGATTTAAATGTTCCTTCTGGAATTCATGTTGAATTTCATCTCCTACTTTGACAGTATTGGGAGGTAGGATTTTATAGTCATGAGGGTACCACCACCATGAATGGGTCAATGTCATTATTATTATTACAAATGGGTTAGTAATTGTGGGAATGGCTTTATTATAAAAATGATCTCTTTTGTGCACATGTTCTTTTGTTCTTCCCTCTATCTTTTGTTTTATCACCTGCTCTTTATCCATGTTATGATGCAGCAAGAAGGCCCTCACCATATTTGGCCCTTTGAGTTTGCACTTCCCAGTCTCTAGAATTATGAATTGAATAAATTTACATTTTTTACAGTTGACCTAATCTGTATTACTTTGTTATAGCAGCAGGAAATGTGCTCAGTCAGGAAAGTTACACGAATAAACAGAGATTGACAATAACTTGTAAAAACTATCCAATTTATTAGAACACTGTCCTTTTTTGTGGGATCTCTCCCTCTCCCTCCCCAAGGTCTTTTCTGTTTCCAATTCTCAATGTACATCATTCAGCAAAGGGCAAACACCTTCTCTACTGTATTAGTCATATCTTTACCAGAATTAGAATTAGATCTACTAAAGTTTGAGAATCAAAAATCTGTAAAAATCTATTGAATTTATGTAGACTTTGAGAAACTGAAGCTTCAAATGTAACACTTAAAGTAATTTGGTCCAGA
Source organism: Erethizon dorsatum (assembly GCA_028451465.1). Classification (NCBI taxonomy): domain Eukaryota; kingdom Metazoa; phylum Chordata; class Mammalia; order Rodentia; family Erethizontidae; genus Erethizon; species Erethizon dorsatum. The sequence goes on along the minus strand of CM051842.1, from coordinate 84,738,013 downwards.
TGTAAAACACCTGTCCATGTTCTGAATCCAGATGGGGGGAAATGGAAATCTTAGGAGAGCCATAGCAGCAACCCAAAATATGGATAAAGAAGGTCAATTATCTTGGAAGGCAAATATTCTGAAATAAATTGTATGAGGAGCTGACCCTGGAAAGGCTCAAGATCTAGTGTGGTTTGCTTAGAAATGTTTCACCCTGTATACTTCAGAATCTTATTCTTACTTTTGTTATTCACTCCATCTCTCTTTTGCTTTAATGGCAATGAAAAAGACATGTTTATCACATCAAACATTAAATTTTCAACCCCAGGGGGAAAAAATTTCTAGTGTGTTTTCCCAAATATCTAGAGCTGCTTGAAAGACAAACCAAGGGGAAGCTGGGCCATTGGCAAGGAAATTGGGAGGAAAATGTAAGAAACCTAAGGCAAATGCTGGACCTGACTTGTCTAAGCAGCCAGAATTTCCAGAGGGGACTTCCACAGTGCAGAGAGTTGACTAGGGTACAGAATGAAATTCCAGGGGTGATCAGAAATCATCTGCATATTGACTAGGAAAGGAGAGGAAGTGGAAGAGTCAGAAGGGGAAGTTCTTGTTTATTTTTTTTTACTTTTATCATTGCACAAACAAGGCTTTGACAATAACAAGAATATAGAAATGAAAAATAACTCACAATATCCCTACATAACCTATCAATTTTCTATGTGCTTTTCCCATGTACGTTTAACTTTACAAAGTTTTAAACATTATGGAAATACTCTCATGTGTTTTCTTCTTTATAAAATATTATATTCACAAATGGTTTCTCTTGCAATATGCATTCCTCATAATAATAGTTATTTCTAGGGGCTGCTCATTATTCGAAAGGCAATGATAATAATTCAGCTAGCCTAATATGGGGCATTTAGGTTGTTTCTTATTTTCAGCTATAAACAAGGTTGTGATGAACATCCTGTTGCTTATGACTTTGTAACCTCTTGAAATATTTTCCCAACATAAATTCCTGGCAGCTTGATTGCTAAGTGAAAGGGTATAAACATTTTACTATTGTTTGAAAAATACTGCCAAACTGATTTCTTGTAACATTGGAATCATTGAATAATATCACCACAATCTTGAGAGAAAACTAGAAAAAAATCCAAATTATCATGCTAAAAATATTACCTCATTATAGTTTTAAGTTACATTTTTCTGATTACTTCCAAAATTGAATATATTCACATATATTTGATCTGTTAATTACATTTTCACCTCTGAAAACTATTTTCTCATTCTTTCATTGGTCATTTATGTACTGGGGCTTATAATGGTTCTAATTAAAATATTGAGTAATTTATGTAATTCAGGAAATATCTTCCTGTCATATTTTCACCAGGTTTTATTCTGGTACTTAAAGTACTTTATTACACAGAAGAAAATAAAGCATGGATGGACATGATTTTATTTTCAATCTTTGTTCAGAAAGACTTACCATTGTAGCTTCTGTCTTTTTGTGTATAGGCTGCTAGATTCAACATCAAAAATAATAGGGAAAGAACACAAGATTCTAGATTTGAAATCAGAAAATATAATTCAAATATGGGACTGCATGGGGTGGATGTCTTAGGCTTAAAATCTTTTAAATTGTACATCAGTCCCTTTAATGTCATAGTAGTGTTAATTTCATGGAGACTTGATTTGATAAACAAAAACTGAACTGTCAGGGAGTGAGGATGTTCAGATCATGACATCTTCTACAGCATGTGAAAAACTACAATTGCCCTACAGCCAATCATTTTTGTGTGTGGGTACTCGGGGTTGAACTCAGGACCTCGTGCACCAGCAGGCACCCATGCTGCTGAGTGATATCATTGGCCCTTTTTTCATATGTGGGTACCAGGAGTCCAACTCAGGACCTCGTACTTGCCAGGCAGGTGCTTATGCTGTTGTGCTATCTCACCGGCCCCCCTACAGCGAATCTTTAATGCTCTAAACCTATGACCTTAAATCTGACTTATTTGTGTAAGGGGAATCATGCAAGATGATTCTCAAGTGTATTTCTCTTTCAAGCAAATTCAGAAAGAGAACCTTTCTTTGCAATTTCTTATTGCATTTCCACTGCTTTCATGTTTGTATCAGAACTTGGACACTTCCCCCTTCCCCCCTAAAAAGAAAAAAGTAATTCCTAGCTATATTCCTAGAAATATACCAGACCAGTCCCCATAACCCTTAGGATTGTATAGTTGTTGAGGGGGTTTGTCAAAATTTGTTTCCATTTTTGGGTCTTGTCACTCATTCTGCTAGCTCATAGCAGCTGTGCTCCACTCCTTTTCACTGTTCTGCAGTTTTTGAGCATAAGAAAAATAAATTAAGAAAGACTTATAAGGAGAGGAGGAACTGCTGCTGGCAGATAGTGAAAATAATTGTCAAGACGTGATAGGTGGATTTAAGAACAGTTCTTTAGAAAAACCTTAGCACTTGGTACTTAACATTGTAAAAACGCTGGCTTCTTTTATTTTATTATCAAAGCTTCTTTAAAATAAGAAGGACTTATTTAGGGTACATATTTACTCTTTCTTTCATAGCCTACAGAATACTTAAAATTTCTACCAGTTTGGGTTATTCATGTTCCATAAATTCTATATGCTAATTTTTTAATGTCTTCCTGACACATTTGTCTTACTGTCCTCTTTTCCATAATTCAAAGATTTTGTCACCTCTCTCTCTTAAAATGCTTGAATCCACCCAAATTTCTCCTTCATATTTCTACTACTAAATATGTATGTTCAGCTCTGGCCCTTCTACAGAGTTCTGAGCATATATACCTGACATTCTTTGTATTTTTCACAAAATATTTCATGGCCCTTTAAACATATCCTATAGCTTATCAAGCTCACGGTCTTCTACAAATCTGGATCTCTTCCAGGGTTCCCATCTCATACATCTAAAGGAGCCTGAAATCTTAATGGAATCTCTGAATATATCTGATCTTTCACATTCCATAGCCATTCAATTACCATGTCTACTAATTCTAATTTTTAATGTCTCAAATATCATCATTTCAATCTATTTTGGTTGTCATTTTCTTAATCTATGCCTTCATAATCTCTTACCTGGGACTTTTACAAAAGTCTCCTAAAACAATTCCCATGTCCTATCTTTCCTTTTTTCAGGAGAAACCAGAAGTTTTTTCAAAGGTCAGGTCTTATCACTTTACTCTCCTGCTTAAAAATGTTTAAAGATTCTCCATTATCTTTGACATTATTTACAGACCTGATTTCTGACTCTTTGTGACCCGATTTTCTATTAAACCATTCTACATTTCCCATGATTCAGTCACACTTAATTGTTTTATGTACTCCATGAACACCTTACATTCTCACACTTCCATGTCTCTTTTTTTTTCCCCTCAACTAGGTGGCCAATTCTAAGAAGCCTTTAAGATTTAACTCAAAGGTCAGCTATTTTGCAAAAGTCTGTCATTCTCTTCTCCTGGGTCATGTTCTCACTTTTGTTTCCAATAAAGTTAGGCATTTTATCTTACTTCTATAGCCGATTATGTATAATTTATTAAGGCATATAACCCACATTACTGATATGTGTTATTTATTACTTTGTTCTATGTTAGATAGAGCATCTTTGAGGGAAGAAACTAGTGATCCTGGCAGTCATATATCATACTCTACCATTTAATGTGGTAACCCCCATATATGTTTGCCCAGTGAATAAGGAGTAATGAGCAATGTGCTTTATCCTTTCAGCAACTTTTTCTCCAGTCTCCCTAATTAATTGGTAGACATTGGATTTTCCATACCCCCCTAGGGTCTTAATCCCAAAGATCATGATTATTTTAATTTTTAAATTCCCTTTCCTTTCAATGAGACTGTTTTATACATTTTAAAGCTATAATTTGGCTACTTTGTACAAAGAAAGTGTAGCCAGTAGATTTTAAAAATATTTTATGATGAGAGTCTAACCTATTCAGAGACTCAATATTGTTGTGTTTCTTCTTCTATAGGCTGTTCTTTTTCATGGCAATCTATCCTGCAACCTCAGAATTTTAATTTTCTGTTATTAGAAAATTCCACAAGACTCCTCTTCAGCTTTTTGCTATTTAATCTTTCATTGCTTCTTAAATATTTTTTAATGTTATCAGGAGTCCACCAATTTTCACTATATGGGCATGGTCCCCATATGATTATTCTTACTGTAAAGTTTCTTGATTTTTTTTTATCTTGGCCTTTAGCTTCCATCTGTCATTTTCTTTACCATGTCTTTTGTTGTTGTTGTTGTTGTTGTCTTTTCTGCTTTTCTTTCTGTGTCTTTGACCTGCTTCAAATTCTGCTACATCCCTCCTTTTTGAGAGCTCTTCCCCTTCCTGCCTGTTTTCTAGGTAGTCAGTTTCCATATCTGGTGAAGTATATTACTCTCTTTCGCTTCTGTCTTTCTTCGTGCCCCTCCCGCCACTTCCCCACACATACATTTATTTATGTTTTTTTTTCTTTTTCTCCTCTGTGTAACTTTACACAGTCTATTATAAACAGGTGAAACCCATCACTTCTCATCCAGTGTTGTACTTGCTCCTTTCTGGTCATTGTGTCTGCTTGCTGTTGCTTTCTCTAGTGTCTTTGTTTCCATCCCCATTTTTTACAGAAATACCCTTATTTATCCTGTATTCACTAGCTGTTCAGTATTAATTTACCTTTATTTCCAAACCCCTGAAATGACTCACCTTACTTATACATTGGATATATGATGTGGGGTCCTAAACCAATAGGTGGAAGAATTAGAATATTTTGCGTTTTGCAAGATTAAGAAAACTGGCTAAATTTTTGGAAAAAAGCCTCACCTCATGTCATACACTACGATAAACTCCAGATTAATTCATTATATATCTAAATAAAATATGAAATCATAAATGCTTGAATAAAATATAATTTAAGAATTAATAGGTTGGGGAAAAACTTTCAAAGCACAAAAGTGATGAAAAAAGTCACCAAGTAAAAACTCTATGTATTTATGTACATAAATTGTCATCTTTTCTATATACCAAAAACAGCAAAATTACAATTACCAAACCAATTAGAAAAATAGAAGTAATGAATATGACCAAAGACTAATGTTCTTAATATACAATTAGCTAACAACAATGTAACAAGTATGACAGTAAAAGGATAAACTACATATATTAGACAGTTCACAAAATTTTTAATATCAAATATAGTAATTGAAGAAAAGTTAACACTATTTCTTGTATTATACTATTGTTCATGAAGTGAGATGAATATTTTTATACATCGTTGGAAGGAGTACAATTCCTGGAAAGGAATTCCCAAATGTATGTACATCTATATATAAACACATAAAACACACTAAGTACAAGAACTGTAAATTATTTACATTATAGCCTTCTGAAAATGTATGCTAAGAAAATGTAGACAAAAAGTACACAATAGCATTATTTATAAGTATGTAAAGATAAATAAATATCCAATAAAAAGAATATATTTATAAACATCCTTAAATATAATGCAATATAGTGCTAACTTCCAAGTTTTCAAAATAATTCAATTCTTGTTGAGAAAATAATATGATAATAAAAATACAGATACACAATTGCATTGGCAAAATGATATTAATTTTTAGAAGATCTATATGGTGCATTAGAATCAAGTAAGTTCATCAAGGTATTGGTGGTGGTATTATGAATAATTTTAGTTATAAAAATATCCAAATTTTCAAATTTTCTTATGATAACATTTTACTAATAAGATATAAAACATTATTATATAATGGAAATGCTCAAGTCTTCTTCCTTTCCTTTGGTTGATATGTTCTTGTATAGTTTGCATTGCTTTGGAGTTCTTGGAACCTTATACATTTTTTAAAAATTAAGAGTAAATGCTCTACTTTTAACTATGATTTTTGCATTTCCCAGCTTCTTTTTATAATTTATTGTCCCCTTTTCCAGGTATGTTCTCTAAAATTTCATTTCTTTGTTAATGTGACTATCATATTCAATTAAGCATCTGAATTATTTTAAGTATATTCTTGAAAGCATATTAAGTAAAATATTGAGGCACCTACCACTAATTCTCTGTGCAACTTATTTGTGAATGTGTAATATAAGACCTCCTTAGAAGCGATTCTTTTATTGTCTTTCAGATTCCTGCCTCCTTTGCCTTCCTCCTTTTGTTCCTTTCTTCCCCATCTCCACCGCCTTTCTCTGGCATCCTTTTTTCTCCTTCCCCTTCTTTTTCCTCTCCTCCCTATCCCTTACTCTGTCTTCTGTTCTGACCTACTCTCTCTATTTAACATTTTTGGCTTACTCTTTTCCATTTACCTTTGCTTTTTGCTCTTTTTATATTTTCCTATGTGAATTCTTTTGATTTTCCAGCTACTTTTCTTTGCCCCATTTATCTAACAATTCTTTTGATTGGCACTCTGGACATACTGAAGTGATAGACTCACATAACCATTCCTCTTCTTCTGTTAGGAAAAAATCATTTTTATGATGTGATCAGCACTTGTATTTGGGCTTTGACAGTCATTTTGCTGATATATGCTCATTTTGCTTTCTACTATAATCTTTAGACCCTCTTGTGATTCCATTTTACATTGGTGCACTTGATTATTCTTTCCTTTGTGAATTACATTACATTTATAAATGCTTTCTTGAATCTTATTTTATTGATTCCTGTCCATTTGAAAGATTTATCCTCTCACTTTCTATTTTAGGCCTATTCTGTAATGTGCAGGAGCATCTGAAACTTTTATTAACTTCCTATCTCTTCTATGCCTGAAATAGTAAATGAAAATACAGAATTCTATTGAACTTAAGGTAGACACCAAAAAGACCTACTTGAGACCTCCATTGAATCCAGTACTGAGCTGTTAGTAACAACTGTTTGTACTCAGTTTGTTTTTACTAGTTTAGTGTCTAAACTATTCACCTCTGGCACTTCCAAATAATTCACATCTTTTTAAAATTTTTGAAAGCCCAAATCTTCACCAACTTTTTTTCATATATTAAACTTATACTCTCTTCACATGATTTGTTTTTGACAAACTCATGGCACCTAGTTTTTTCCTTATTTCTTTGGAATCTAAATCAATCATTATTAACAGCTTCACCTATTGTATTAGCTGTCCATTGTGCTGATTCAGTAGTGAACTTGCTGATTTGTTGCTCTCTGTAGTCATATTTTTCTACCCCTGCAGCACTCCCATACTTTCTGGAGACTCTGGATATTTAACATGCTACCAAAATAATTGTCTTTTGATCCCCACAACTAATCTTTCAGCTTCCCTGACTTCAGAAGCTTATCCCTTGTCCATAATATGTGTGACAGGAGGGTGGGGAGGGGAAAAGTATAAAAAAGAATTGATATGTGTTATATACATGTACCAACTCCTTACAAGGAATGTAATCATTACATACTAAAACACAAAACTAAAAACACAAACAAAAATAAAACATTTCTTCTTATAAGAGTTTAGTTTTAAGACATTCCATTTGTTTATTTAATAGGGTTAGTCCATTTGTTTTTGTTGAATGTTTGTTTCTTAAGGTCAAATCTTTATTTTGTACCTATTTTGTACCTATTTATTTTGTTCCTACTCAGCTCCCCCTAACACACCCAAAATATGTCTCAAAACTTGTTTTAGTTACTTTTCTTGTTGGCAAGACAAAATTCCCAATACCCAAAGTTAAGGGAGGGAAGGTTTATTTAGTTCACAGTTGGTAGAGGTTTCAGTCCATAATCTGCTGGCTCCAACATAGGGTGGCATGACAGAGAACAGTCATGGTAGGCAGAAAGTAGCAAAGCAACAAGGGGGAGAGAAACAAGCCCCTTTCTGTCCCTTATGTTGTATCCAGTCTACCAGGATTAGGGCAGTGGCAATCCAATCAGTGGACTGATCCAGCAATCACCCACCTTTAATCCCACATTGTAGTATGAATCGATGTCATTCGATTCAGCCACCTCCAAAAATACCCTATGTCCACATGAGGCTTTGGGGTGACATCTAGACACAAACCATAACAAAAGTATACTGTAGAGAGGAATTTTTTTTGAACCTGGATATGGCCAAAGCATTTCTGACTGTGACACAAATAGCAGAGAAGAAAATATTGGTAATTTTGATGATGTATTTGTCATTTTTTTATCCCTCAGACCAAAACCTGAGACACACAAATTAAAGGAGAAAAGGTTTATTTGGGCTCAAGGTTTCAGAGGTGAGCTGATTCCAAGGCAGAAATATGGCAAGCTACTTCATTGTCATCTGGTTTCAAGGCAGAAATGTTATGGCAGAGGGCATGGTAGAAGAAAGCTGCTTAAATCATAGTGGCAAAGAAGCAGAGTGGTTTGTAAAGAACCAGGTAGGAAGGGGCCAGGGACCAGATACTGTTCCAAAGCCCCAAGGTCATGCCTCCATGACCTACTTGCTCCAACTACACCCCACCTCCTCCATAGCTTATTCATTTATAACTTATCTATGAGATAAACCATTAATAAAGGTAGTGCCCTGACAATCCAATCACCTCTCCAGGTGTGTCATAATCAAGTTGACCATCAAGATTAACCAGTATTTAAATGCAGGTCATAGGGATTTTTTCCAGTTATGTTTTGTATTTTTCTGAATGAAAAATAAAAGAAAAATAAACCAAAAATCTAAGGGGAGCCAAATGTAATATGCTTTACCTAGCAGAAGTTCAAATTGGTACAGAAACAAGATTTGATATTTTTAAAAAATTCCAAAATATTTGTCGGGTTCTCCTTAATTGGCTGATACTAGACCTAACACAAAGAACAAATGTATTTTATTTACTAAGTCACACGGCTGATACTTGTTTGTAAATATGTGTTTGAATGAGTGTATATGGGTTTTTACTTTGTTTTGAATATCTGAAGTACATATTTGTCTTTGATTAATTTTAGCAATTAATTCTCATCAAGAGCTAACGACAGGGGCTGGTGAGATGGCTCAGTGGCTTAAGCGCCTGCCCTGCAAATGCGAGGGCCCGAGTTCGACTTCCGGAACCCACATATGAAAAAGGGGCCGGTGATATCGCTCAGCGGCACGGGCGCCTGCTGGCGCGCGAGGTCCGGAGGTCGACCCCCCAGTACCCACACACACAAAAAAAGAACTAATGACAGCCTGCATCTATATCTTTTTTTCAAGAGAAGAGTTTGGTGGTCACAATTTTAGTTATTTTTTTCACAGCCTAATGTCACCCACTCACTTATCTCCAATTAATGTGAATTAATTCTTTCATTCTTCACAGAAGCACCAGGAATGGCAAAAACAACTAAATCTCACTTTGACTTCATTCTGATAGCTCATGAGCTGGTGAGGTGTGGAAAAATGTCACCATTTAAAGGTTGCAAGGGGCCGGTGAGATAGCTCAGCAGCATAAGTGCCTGCATGGCAAGCACGAGGTCCTGAGTTCGACTCCTGGTACTCATGAGAAAAAGGGCCGGTGATATTGCTCAGTGGCACGGGTGCCTGCTGGCACGTGAGGTCCTGAGTTCGACCCCCAGTACCCACAAAAAAATAAAATAAAATAAAGGTTGCAAGAAGACTTCTGGTGTAATATCTGCTAAAAAATGGTGTTTCATAACCTGTTTAGAGGATTTCTAAGTTGGTGTGATGAAAGTCCAGCATAATGCAGCAAGGCATATGGGGTTCTGGTGATTAGTTTAAAATAGCATTAACATCTTCTGCTGTCTTGAGAAATGAGAAATTGTTTTTTATATATTCTAAATATAAAAGAGTGGAATTGAGCATTGCTTTATAAGTCTATGTTTCATACTTGATTTGCTTATTGTTTCCACAAGGTATCTCCCAGTTACAATGATATTACCAGATTATCTGATGATTAAGGCCATTAACAATCCACTCCTGAGTAGTCAACATAACAATGTTTAGTTGCCTTGCAGTAACAATTAAGGAATGAAGCAATTTACTATAATTAGGTACTATCTGAAAAAAAGCACCCACATTAAGGAAAGTTAAAAACACTTATTTTTTAGGGTTGTGGACGATTGTTAACAGAGTAATTTTTTTCCAAATTACAAAAAAAAATTATTGTGCTTTTAATTTGCTCATTATTGCAAACACAGAAACAACAAATGATTCTTGTTCAGAGTTTGCCCCATGTGGCTTTGGACAAGTTTCTTAACCTTTCTCTGTCCTTCTTTCATCATCTAGAAGATGCTAACAATGGTTATACACAAGTAGATTCTGATGGGTAATTAATATATTCCAAGTGCTTTGAGATCCCAGAAAGAAAATACTCTACAAAAAAATGCACAATTTACGTAAGACATAATTTATTGCAATAGGCTTATTCACACTTAAGACAGCAAGGAAAGCCCTTTGTTTCCTATTCTTAATTTCCTTTCACCACAAAAAAGAACACAATGTATTTTCCATACATGTCACATCTTTTCAAGTCCTTGAATGTTGCTCTCTATTTTTGTAGTCTGTCTAGAATAAGATCACCATTTGCTTTCTGATATTGTTCAATCATCCAAGAAGCCAAATAATATTGGTTTACCTATTTGGGAGTTAGATCATTGCCTGTTTGTTTTCAGAAATGCTGGGCTAGGGAGGACATAGTTTATTATTTAGATATTGCTTTGTATTGTCAGACTTGACATCTTGTCTCTTTTGACATCCTGGGACACCTGGGGGAGTAGCGGTAGAGCTGTAGACTGTAGACTGGAGAGCTGCATCTACGTGGACTGGACATGATGCTCCAGAGATAAATATTCTTAGTCACAATTTAAGAAATCTATAGGTATTGGGGTTCCTGGATATATTAATAGAGCATAGTTATGGAAAGTAAGATGTTATGTACATCAGCTCTCACTTCATCTCGTATTTTTCTCTAAGTCTCCCCAGACCTGGAGGAGGATTGAGACATTATCTTACAAAATCAAGTAGGGATTCATAGTGAATAAAGCAGAAGCTTAATGATCCAAGTCAACATGGAATTGGAGGTAGAAACAGAGGATGGAAAGAAGAGCTAACAGTTAGAAAAGGATAAAGAAAACATTTCCCCAAGAAAGTGGATATCGGAATTTTTACAAACATAAACATGAACATGAAGTGCTTATATATGCCAAGCACTAGCCACTTCACAAGGCTTTTCACCTTTAGTCTTGTCATGAAGTTTATTATTGAGGAATTGAAGGGAGAAGGTGAGTTCAGGGAAAAAAGAGGAATCAAGAAATACCATGTACAGGTACAAACTTCCTCTAATGAATATGATCATTATGTATATCTAAAATGTACCAATAATATTAACTTAAAAAAAGAATACATTCTCAGATCTGGGGTGGGGGGAAGCATCAACATGAAAGTAGAAGGGAAACTATTAAAGCAGAGGAAGGGAATGGGAGAGGGAAGGAAGGGTAATAGGGAGGAATGATACGATTAAAGTATGTTACATGCATATATGCAAATGTCAAAATGAAACCTATTGTTCTGTATACTTATACACTCAAATAAAAAACACAGAATTCAAGAAACTCAAGGAAAATAAAAAGAAATGATGCATCAGCCTATAAATTGTTCCTATGTGGAAATGTGTAAAGAAATCACCGTGAGTCTAATGGATTGTCCTTTTTCTTACTTAATCCTTAAATATACCTCACTCCTACTTGAAAGTTCTGATATCCTTAGCACCAAGCTTAATGTTTATATATCCACATCACTTAAGGCCTATTTGCTGATTGTATGAGCTCAAAGAATGGCACTTCCAGGGACAGAATAGAGACAGAAGGGTGGTCATGGTGACTTTTTAAAATAAATCTTAGTATGAAAAGTGGAAAAAATTAATAAGAGCCCCTCAGGTGTACAGAAGTAGCCAGAGGAGTTTGTCACAAATGTATTAAAATTATTGCAAGAAAAGGAAAAAGCCCTCCTTAAAATTGGCAGATTTTGCTGTCTTGCATACAATAAGTTTAAAAGTTTCCATTTTATATGACAATTCAAACTGCTTTTTCTTCGAGTAGGCACAGCAATACTTCTCCTTGCAAAGTACAAAACCTCAAAACTTCTAAAAGTTGGGCTGCTCTCTGATTTTTCATAAGTGGAGGAGGCTGCAATCCCACCATTTTGGAAAATAGGAGATGATGCTTGCCATTCACCCTAGGGAGATCAGAGGTAAAGAGGAAGCTAATGGGAAAGATTTACAGTCATCCATAAAGCCGTAGCCAAGCTGAAGCTCTGAAAATGGTTTTTAGAAGGTTTGATCACTTGTTAATAAGCTCCAAAAATGAGAATAATTGATATTATCTCAGATGTTACTTGTGGAAGAATTTCTTGAACTTGTGCCAGGAAAGACATAGGCAATATTAAAGGTTGCAAGCTGACTTGACAAAACAAGCTTTGTAAGGGAACTGTCAGAAACAGGCACAGGCAAATATGCTACAGCTTGAATCAGGCTGGAGCCAAGCTGCCTGCATGCTCTTCCCTTCTACAGATGGGGCAGCACTTGGCAAAGCTGACATGAATTTGGAATTTAAATCTATGTGGTGATTTCAGTATTTCCTTTTCCTGTGAATCAATAATGCTAATTCAAAACCAAACCAGATGGCCACCCAACTACTGCGGAATATCAGCTACAGGCTAACCTCTTATTTTCCTTCAGAACATTACCTTTCACTACAAGCTGAATTTCCAAAGTATCTCAAATGCAGCAAAACATACTTCATTGGAGAGAGTCTATAATAAATCTCATTTTTTCTTTTACAACTACCATTAAGATTCTCAAGTAGATCTAATGCCTGTCAGAACTCAGAAAGCCATTATGCAGATTCAAAGGTTGGAAAATCTGGAGCAGCTTTGTAATTGTCAGCAGTGGTTTTAGGGATGGGAGTTGTTGAGATTACACTTTGTTGTCTTCCTTTTAATTTGATTTTATCTTTGACTAACACACAGCAGGAAGAAATCCGAAGACAGTTACAGAGCTAGCAAAAAAGATTCTAGCAGGCCTAGTAGGTGCTAAAATATTAATTCGGAAGAAGTTTGTAGGGCAGATATATAATAGTCGCAGATAAATGTGATGAATGTGTTGTTTTATGTATTCTTCCACTTCTCTTAGAGACCTTTATGTTTCTTTCCTGAGACCCTAACTGCTAGCTTCTCTTCCTCTTTTTCCCTTCTCCTTGTATATTTAATCTTTTATTTTGAAATGCTTCCATGTGAAAGAAGTAAGAATACTAGAAAAAGTTCTCTCATATATGCTTCACCCAGGTTCCCTTTTTTATTAACTCCTTGGGTAACCAAGTGAATTTATCAAAACTAAGAAATTAACATTGATATATAAATATTAACTAAATTACCAACTATATTCATATTTCGCCAGTATTACAATATCCATTTCTGTTCAGGATGCAATCCCACGTTTCATATTTTATTTAGTCATCATGCTTCCTTAATTTCCTCCAATGTGTGGCATAAATTGGGATCTTCCTTTGTTTTTATGACTTGACAGTTTCACAGAGTACTGCACAGGGCATTTTGTAAAACATCATTCAATTTGAGATTGGCTGATGATTTCTCATAATTACACTGAAGGTATGGATTTTGGGAAAGAATGCTATAGAGGTGATGTACACTTTTTCATTTATATCAGATCAGGTATATATGACAGCAATTTGAATCATCATTTGTGATATGTCTAATCCCCTTATTTTAAATAATGTACTTCTAAAGTGGACTGCTTGAATAATTGACTTGAGTAACTGGCTAAAGAGAAGAGACTAGGTTGAGTATCCCTTATCGGAAAAACTTAGAACCAGAAGTGTTTAAAATTTCAGAATTTTTCAAATTTGGAATATTTGTTTATACTGGTTGAGCATCTCTAATCTGAAAATTTGAAGTTCAGCATAATCCAAAATCCAAAACTTCTTATGAATCAACATGAGACTTAAAAAGTTACAGATTCTGGGGGCAATTTGGATTTCAGATTTTCAAATTAGGAATGTTTAACTTGTACTTGCCTCAATGCTTGAAATTCAGTTAATATTCATTCAGTCATTCATTCAGCAGCAATTATTTATTGAGTCAGCTAATACATACAATGTGTCAATGCTGTTTATAGATTCATCTATTCAGTAAAAATATTGAATGGCTATTATAGGAAAAGATTGAGCTAGGGTGACTTAAGTGAAGCATTTGTCTTCAGTGTAAAATTTAAGCCCTCCCTGCACAAAAGTGTTTGTCAAAATGAGATTAGTTTAATAGTTGAACAGGAGTGTTAGGGACCAATAAAGTTATATCACCCTTGATAAAGCTGACATTTGCCAGAGCTTTGCCACTTAGCAACTGTGATGTTGGGCTAGCTCCTTCTCTTCAAGTCAACAAATCTAAAATGAGAAAATATACTGACAATATCCTTCTCGTGAAGTTTCTGTGCAAATATAACAAAGTGCTACGTATGATATGATCAGTGCAGTACTTGGCATTTAAAGTTATTCATTTATTTGCAATATTATTTTAAATTCAGACTCTCCCAAATAGTTCATTTAAATGTGTCTTCTATTGGTTATAAGATTCAATCTTGTCCTGTTCACTTGTGGAATAAATCAGATAAATCACCTCACCAACTAAGAACTATTATTATGCAACATTCAACACTGCCAGTAACACAAACACAAGACATATAAAAATGCTAAAAATATAATAGCATCTTTCATTATTACTATCATCTTTATCTTATTACCATTGCCTAGAAGGGATATATATATATATATATATATATATATATATATATACATATATTAGACAATGAGTAATTTTTCAAACTGTTGTCTTTTGGGGTCAAGGTAAATGTTCTTAGCCGGGTTTGGTAAAGCACACCTGTAATCCCAGCACTTGGAGGCTGAGGCAGGAGGATTCCTGTGAGTTCAAGGTCAGCCTCAGCTACATCACGAGTTGAAGGCCAGCCTGTACTACCTAGCGAGATCCTGTCTCAAAAAGCCAAAAAAAAAAAAAAAAAAAAAAAAAACAGGTTTTTAGAGCACCTCAAATCATACTGAAATCATATATGTAATCAGCAGGTATTTTGCCTATGTGTAGGTCTGTCCCTATGTATCTGTGCAAGTCCATTCTTTAATTAAACCATCAATTTCATGCTGTTATCCTTGGTCTGGTTGTAACCGAATATAATGTGTCAGGTATTACAAATAAAAGTACTAGAACAGTCTCTTATAAAAGCAGTTACATTTTTTCTCCCCTTCCTTTATTCTCAGACAAGTAACAATTTTTTTTCTTTCAGCCTAAGTTTAATGACTTTTGGATTTGGCCCAGAGGATAAATGCTATTGAAATTTAGAATTAAACTAATTTACTTGTTTCTGAGTTACACAAAGGAGAAAAGAATAACATGTTTTGAGTAATTTTTTCTGATGGGCATATCTTTGAAGACCCACCATCTGTCTGCACCATGAAAACAGTGACAATGCGCATGACCCAGTGTTGTTCAGTAAAAAATGGGTACCAATATTTGTTTTTTTTTTCAGAAAAAAAATAAATATACTGAGAGTGATTTTTTCCTATTCTATTGAAAGAGGGCAAATAGTACAGTGCTTTTGTGGCAGTGGACACAGATGCTTTCGGTTGATTGCTAATAACACTACCATTAGAGATTCTTGGTCCTAGTTCTTATACATAGCATCTGTCTTGGTTATTTTTCTCTCATTGCTGGGACAAAATACCCAACACCCAAAGTTAAAGGGGGAAAGGTTGATTTAGCTCACAGTTTGTAGAGGTTTTGCTCCATACTCAGCTGGCTCCAAGGCAGAGTGGCACATGGCAGAGGGCAACAGTTCATGTTGGTGGAAAACAGCAAAAGCAACAAGAGCAGAAAAGGGAGGAGTGAGAGAGAGAGACAGCAAGCCTCTTTCCCTCCCTACATTGTATGCAGGCTACCCACCCTAGGGTGGGTGTAGCACTCACACCCATAATCCCAGCATTGGACCATGAATCAATCACAAACACTAGAAGCCTGCCCCCATGACCATATGAAGCTTTGGGGGGATATTGAGACACAAACAATAACAGCATCTTTAAATTGGAAGGGATCTTAATTTTCATTAGGCACAACCTGCTTGTTAATAGGGAAGATAAAGGTGAGAGAAATTGCAGAGGTCACAAAAATAAACACTGCCTGAAACAGTATTTGTAGTTGTTTCTTAATGCTGGAATCCTAGTTGGCTATAGTAAGTGCTCAATAAACAGTTAAAAGGATAGATAAATGATTGAAATATTACATCATACATTATCCTTCCTATGTGAATGATTCTTATTATAAACAAGATTTGAGTTAAAGTGTGTATATCAATTTAAAAGTGTAAACATCATTAATGTACAGATAGATGGAAAAATTTTTCACAAAATGAACATTCACACAAGACCACTACTGAGATAAAAAATATTTCAGTATTAGTATCCCAGAGGTCCCCCAATGCCTTTCCCAGTAACTAATTATTTTGCCCAAATCACTATTCTGACGTTTATTTATTAGTACATGTTTGCAGTACATGAATTTTACAGTCACCTTGGATAGTGGGTACATGTCCATAATACAGCTTAGTTCTTTTTCAAATCTTTCTCATCCCTCCCACCCCTTACCCTCCTCCTCTAAATCCCCCTTCCCCATTTTTCTTGATATTATTGCATTTAACTCATGTTTATGATATACAGTGTTCACTTTCATTAAGGTTATTGGGCTCCTGTACATGGAATATCTTTATTCTGCTTATTATACCTTCCCTTCCCCCTCTTCTCTCACCTATGTTCTCTTTGACCCCTTTCTATTTGCAAGAGATCTATCCCCTTGTCTCCTTCTATCCGTGTTTATCCATTTCTAATGGCCGGGGATGGTGAACATCATTTCATGTATTTGTTGGCCATTTGCATTTCTTCCTCTGATAAGTCTGTTCATTTTACTTTCCCATTTCTTCATTGGGCCTTTTGTTTCAGGTCTAATTTTTTTGAATTCTTTATATACTGTAGATATTAACTCTCCATCAGAGGAATAGGTAGCAAAATACTTTTACCGTTCTGTAAGTTTTTCTCTTCACTCTACTAATTGAATCATTTGCTGTGCAGAAAAAATTTTAATTTGACATAATTCCATTGGTTGTTTCTTGCTGTTATTTCTTGTGTGATTGTGGTTCTGTTTAGGAAATTTTTTCCTATACCTGTTGCTTCAAGGGTTCTACCTATTTGCCAGTAGATTCAATGTTTTTGTTTTAATATGTATATCTTTGATCCATTTTTATTTTATTTTGGTACATAGAAATATGTCTCCAGTTTCAATGTTCTGCAAAAAGATATCCAGTTTTCCCAGCACCATTTGTGGAATAGGCTATCTTTTCTCCAATGTATGCTTTTGGCCCCTTTGTCAAAGATCAAATAGCTAAATGTGTATAGGGATGTTTCTGCATCCTTTATTCTGTTCCATTGATCCATGTCTGTTTTTGTTCCAGTACCATGCTGTCTTTATTACTGTTGCTTTGTAGTATAACTTGAGATAAGATATTGTGATGCCTTCTGCTTTGCTCTTGCTGCCCAAGATTGCTTTTCCTATTCTGAGTCTCTTTTGGTTCCATATGAATTTTACGATTGTTTTCTCCAGGTTGGTGAACTGTGCTGTTGGTATTCTGATTGGGACTGCATTGAATCTGTATAACGGTTTTGGGAATATGGTCATTTTAAAACTATTGATTCTGGGGCCGGTGAGATGGCTCAGCGGCGTAAGCGCCTGCCTTGCAAGCGCGAGGGCCCGAGTTCGGCTCCCGGATCTCACATATGAAAAAGGGGCCAGTGATATCGCTCAGCGGCACGGGTGCCTGTTGGCGCACGAGGTCCTGAGGTTGACCCCCTGGTACCCACAAAAAAAAAAAAATATTGATTCTGCCTATCCAGGAGCAGGGCACATCTTTCCATTTTCTGATGTCCTCTTTAAAATCCTTTTTAAAAATAGTACTGTAATTTTCTTTGTAGATATCTGTCATTTGTTTTCTTAGGTTAATACAGTGGTGCCTAAGTTCATGAATGTAATTATTTCCACAATTCTGGAAAAGATGGCAACATTCTTGTTTGTGTGCCAAAGATGGTCGTGGTCGTGATCATCACCCAATGCAGAGTTTGCAAATAAAATAAAATTTTGCCAAACGCCTCTTTTTGCAAACTAAATTGTTTGCAAACAAATGTATTTGTGAACCAAGATATCACTGTATCTCAGGGTACAGGTATTTCATTATTCTTGATGCTACCTTGAGTGGTATTGATTCCATAATTTCCTTCTCATTGGTGTACACAAATGATATTGATTTTTGTGTGTTGATTTTGAGTCTTGCTACCTAGCTTTTTGTGTGTGTTTTTTGAAAGCATATACTTAGATGAATCACACATTATATGCACTTTTTCTATCTGGCTTTTAGTTGAATATTAGCCTTGTTAATATAGTTAAAAATTATTTGAAATTTTTAACTATATTATTGGGTGTAGCTATAGTTTATTTTCATTTTTGTATAGTAGTCAAAGTTAAATATGCCACAACTTATCCAATCTATTGTTGGATATTTGGATTATTACCATTTTCTCTCTCTAGTGAATATTGGTGTTACAAACACTCTTTTTTATATTTTTTCTACACATATGGATTTCTTCATTGCACGTATAGGAATACACAATAAAGAATATACTGGTTTAGTGTGCCAAATGTTGATGCTCTGCCTTATATAACTTAGGCTCATCTCTAAGGTTACCTGTTGCCATACATCATAAATGTCAATAGCCTCCCATATCAAGTGCCTGGGTTTCTCAACTATTCTTTTATTGGAGTGCCTAGTCAATTATAATTAATGTAATTATTAATATATTTAGGAGTAAATTATAATATTCTCATTTGTTTTATATTTATCCAATATTTTCTACCTTTTATTTTGCCTTCATTTGATTTAGTCAAATGTTTTTATTATTTCATTTACATTCTAATTTCTCACTTGTACAACCTTCCATTCTTTTAATAATCACCCTAGAGATCACATAATGCATCATATATCCTGATTGTGAAGAACAATGTTTTTTAAATTTTCATTTATTTGTATTTTCATTATTCTCTTTTAGTTATACAGACTAGTGGGTTCCATTTTGGTATATTTTTACATGCATGTAACATTCTTTGATCCTTTCATCTCTCTTTTCTTCGCCCCATCCCCAATCCCCTTTGCTAATAGGCTCTCTTCTAAATTCTTGTTCTCCCCCAACCATTCCTTAGAATCATGATATGAGTGAGAATGTGTGATATTTGATTTTTTAGTCTAGCTGGTCTCCAGTTCCATCCATTTTCCAGTAAATGACATGATTTCATTATTTTCTTTTCTCTCTGGCTATTGTGAATTGCAGTGCAATAAACTTGATTAGGTAGGTATCTCTAAAATGTGCTGACTTTAATTCCTTCAGGTGTACACCAAGAAGTGATACAGCTGGATCTTTTAGTAGTTCTATTTTTAGATTTTTAGAAACCTACATACAAATATCCATAGGGGCTATACTAATTTACTTTCCTGACAATGATATAGAAGTGTTCCACCCCCACCCCCACAGCATGCTTGCCAGTATTTATTGTTCTCTGTATTCTTGATGATGTATTCTGACAGGAGTGAAATGGAATTTCAATGTGGTTTTGATTTGCATTTTCCTAAGAGCTAAAGACTTTGAACAGTTTTCAGCTACACATTGGCTATTTGTACTTCTTTTGAGAAATGCCTGTTCAGTTCATTTGTTCATTTATTGATTGGCTGTTTGTTTGTTTTTGCTGCTAAGTTTTGAAAGTTCTTTATACATTCTAGACATTAATTCTTTGTTGGAAAAGAATCTGTCAAATATTTTCTCCCATTCTGTAGACTGTTTCTTCACTCTGTTGTTTTTTTTTTCCTTTGCTATGTAGAAACTTTTAAATTTGATGCAGTCTTATTTGTTTATTCTTGCTATTTTTTCCTGAGCTCATGTTATCTTACTCAGAAAGTCTGTGCTTGTGAGTATGGCTTCAAATGTTTACCCTCCTTTTTTCCCCAGCAATTGCAAAGTATCAGGTGTTATACCTAAGTCGCTGACTCACATTTAATTTTCCTTTGTACAGGGTGCAAAACAGGGATCTGGTTTCAATCTTCTGCATATAGACCCCAAGTTTTCCCAGTGCCATTTGTTAAAGAATCTGTCTTTTCTCCAACATATATTTTTGACCCTTTTGTTGAGAATTAGCTGGCTGCAGTTGTGTGGATTTGTTTCTGTGTTCCCCATTCTATTCCATAGTTCTATGTATCTGTTTTTTGTGCTATGCTACATGACATTTTTGTTCCTATATCTTTGACGTACATTTCAAAATCAGGTATTATTTTTATTAAGTTTATTGGTACATTTTAGATATACATGATTATATTTATCATAGGTAATACATGATATATTTTGATTCCTCTTTTTTCCTAATCCCCTCTCCTCCCTTCAACCCATCTTACCCTCCCTATTTATAAAGCTTTGTTTCCATTTTGTCCTTGTTTTGCTTTTCGTTTTTTCCTTTTCCTTTCCTTCCTTTCCCACTCCCCCACCCTAGTTTCCCTTTCCTTTTGAACAATTTCTTCCTGTTTCACAATATCTATTGTACATTTTGGTCCTTATTTATTATTTCAGTTTTTCACAGCAGGAAGACAATGCAATGTTTATAGATGTGAGTCTGATTTATTTCACTTAAGAGTATGGTCTCAAGTTGCATCCATTTACCTAGAAATCCCTCAAATTTATCCTTCTTCATGACTGAGTAGTACTACATTATATAGAAAAAGCACATCTTCTTTATCCATTTCTCTGTTGAGGGGCATTTGTGTTGTTTCCAAGATTTAGCTATTACAAACTCTGCTGCTATAAACATAGGTGCACATATATCACTGTGGTATGATGATATTTCATCCAGGAAGATACCCAGAGGTGGAATAGGTGGGTCAAATGGAGCCTTTAAATCATAGTTTTTTGAGGAATCTCTATAATGATTTCCACAGTGGTTGCACCAGTCTACATTCCAACCAACAGTGCAGAAGAGTTCCTTTTTCCCCACAGCTCTTCCAGCATTTGTTATTGGTTGATTTCTTCATGGTAGCTTTTCTTTCTGGAGTGAGATGGAATCTCAGTGTTGTTTTAATTTGTATCTCTCAAATAACCAATGATGTTGAACATTTTTTCATATATTTATTTGCCATTTGTATTTCTTCATCTGAGAAGTGAGTATTCATCTCAGATGCCCATTTTAGGATTGGGTTTTTAAAATTGGGAGGCCTGATTTTTTTTTTCAGTTCTTTATATGTGCCAGATGGAAGTCCTTTGTCTGAGGGTCAGTTGGCTAAATTTTTTTCCCACTCTGTGGGTTGTCTTTTCACTTGCATGGTGATCTCTTTTGTTGTGCAAAAGCTTTTTAATGAAATCAGGTATTGTGATACTTTCAGCATTAATTTTTTACTTCAGAATGCTTTGGCTATTCTGGGTCTTTTGTGTTTCTATAAGAAGTTTAGCATTGTTTTTTTCATTAAATTAAGAATGTCATTGCTGGGCCAGTGAGATAGCTCAGCGGCGTAAGCACCTGCCTGGCAAGCGCAAGGGCCCGAGTTCGACTCCCAGAACCCACATATGAAAAAAGGGCCGGTGATATCACTCAGTGGCATGGGCTCCTGCTGGTGCGTGAGGTCCTGAGGTCAACCCCCGGTACCCCCCCCAAAAAAGAATGTCATTGCTACTTTGATGGGAATTGAAGTGAGTCTATAGATTGCTCTTGGTAATATGGCCATTTTAAAAATATTAATATTGCCTCTCCATGAAACTGGAGAGTTTTTCAATCTTCTAGTATCTTCTTCAATTTCATCCCTCTGTATTCTGTAATTTTCATTGTAGAGTTCTTTGATGAGGTCGATTTACTGGGAACTTTATTTTTTGAAGCTATCATGAATGGAATTATTTTCTTGTCTCATTCCTGACTTTAGGGTAAATGTTTTCACTCCTGGGATCTTTCCTTTTAGGAATCTCAATGAAGCCCAGTGAGTTTCTCAGAACTCCTCCTTCTTTGAGCATCTTGAAGTCCAAATCTGTCTACAAAAAGCCATCAAGTAGATGATAACTTCACTGAACTTTTCAGCTGATTTCTAATCAGCTTAATTTCTATCCCCATGAAGCCTAAGAAATACCCAATGCTTTCAAAGATAGAATATTAGGCTCATTTCAGTGAATTTCTTTTTACTCTGGGATCCTGTCTTCACAAAATCATGTTTATTTTGGAAGTTATTTGAAGCTTTCAGACACATATTCTTTTTATATTATATAGCTCCTGGTTTATTTTATGGGACCTATAGTTTACTTCATGCTCCTCTGTCATAGAAACAGAAGTCATAAATTATTCTAATTTTAAAGACAATATATGCAAAGTTCTCATATTTTTTGAGAAAAGGTTATTCCGTTCTTTGAGAAATAGTTATTGAATAAATCTTCAGAGAGTAATTGAAGATGATCTGGCTTGTTGAATGTTTGTTGTTTTTGACAGAGCTTCACTAAATATATGTTCTGCTAAAGATAGATGTGTCTTTCTACTGAATCTATCTTTATGCAACCTAAGTTTCACAATTATGTAATTAAAAGTTACATGAAGCACAATCACCTCCGAGAGACTTTAACATTATTTCACTTGATTTATGATGAAAAATCTTTTGTTAAATAGTCATTACATTAGAGTTTCCATTATATACTTATTTTGATAAATGTACAATAATTATTATTGCTGAATACTGAGTATTATCTGGTTTGGCAGATTTGAAATCATCATTTTACTTGTTAAGATTTTAGATGTTAACATTTCAGTAATTTATGTATGTGCAAATGCTTGGATTTAAAAAATGTAAGCAAATTCATAGAGGTAGCTGCTATTATCCTAAACTGTATGCTAACATAGTGCTTTTAATAAAACAAGGTTTTATTATTGTAGGGGAAGTATTTGCTCTTGAATTTCCATGAATAATCTTTTGTTACAAGTAATTAAAAGTCAATAAAAACTAACTTAAGCCAATAAGCCAAAGGACTTTATTAACTTATGTCTTAGCTGAGACTACTATAACAAAGCACCATAGACTGAGTGTCTTAAACAACAGTTATTTCTCATGGTTCTGGAGGTAGGGAGCTTAATATTAAGGTGCTAGCAGATTTGATCTCTGAGGAGGGCCTACTTCCTGGTTTATAGATAGCCATCTTCTCACTTGGTGGAAGAGCTCTCTGAGGCTTCTTTTATAAGAACATTAATGTCATAAATAAGGGTTCCACTCTCATCAACTAATCAACTCCCATAAACCCCACCTCCAAATACTCTCAGTGGGGATAACTATCTGAACTTATGAATTTTTGCAAACACAAATATTTGGTCCATAAGAGCTAGTGTAACTAAATCTAAGAGTGAATTCTGGCTTGAGACCCATTTGGATCAGGGGACTCATAAAATGTTGTCAAGATGTGGACTTTTTCTTAATTTCAAATATGTTTTCCTTTTTATCCTAGCCCCATTTTTTAAATTCAGGTTCTTTCTATAAAACCAGAAAGGTGGCTCCAGATTGATTCATCATGTTTGGTAATCCAAACAGAGGAGTAACCTTTTCTTTGTTATTGTTTTATATAGATTGTGGAAAGACTGACTGGCACAATATGAGTTATGTGCCCAAATAGAGAAAGGCATTTCTAAGGGTATAATATTATAATACTATACAGCCATCTTTGTGACCAGGGAGTCAGATCACTGTGATTAATAGTCCCAGCATGACTATAAAGGTAAGAGAGTCTATAAGTTATACTTTTGGTGTCTAGAGTTGTCTGAAGAATATTTAGTGAAGAACTATATGTCATAAGTCTACAAGAAGTGTAAGTCTAGAACAAGTATTCAGGAAGCTCTAGTGCCTTATTTTTCTTGTGCCTACTTACACAACTGCATTTTGGTGTAATATACTCAAGTTTTAGGTCAGTTTCTCCCCATTACTTAGGTCTAGCAGAACAGTTTTGATTTATATATATTTTAGAAAATATAATGATAAGGGGCTTCTCCACTCATCTAGACAAAATTGATATCAAGATATTCCTTTTGGAGTAATTTATTGACATAACCCTTCACAATCCTCTCCTTTTAGCTCTTCACTTCAACCATGTGCTCCCATTTAGCTCTGCAGATAATGCTAGGGATTGGCTACCATTTGAATGAGCAGTGTACAAAAACTTTTAGGCCAAGGCAACTCATTATTTAGGTATTCAATGTTCTTTGTTCCATGTACAGTTTATCTCAATATCCATGGAAGATTGGTTATAAAATCCCCTGTGGATAACAAAATCTGGATTCTCAAGTCTCATCTATAAAATAGTATTTGTATTTGTGGTACAATCTATAAATATCATCCCATATACTTTATCTGGCTCATATATAAAATGCAATACAATGTAAATGCTACAAAAATTGTTATATTGCACTCTTTAAGGAATAATGACAAGAAAAAATCTGTACACATTCAGTATAGATATAATTTCTTTTTTCCTAATTTTTATGATTTGTTGTTGTTTGAATCTATGGATGTGAAACTGGAAGATATGGAGAGCTATATGTACTTGATTCTATTCTGAATATTTTTGTTTGGTCTTTTAATTTCTACAAAACTCCTGGCTCCTCATGATGTTAGAATTATACTTTGTCAACTGTGGGTGCGAGAGAGGGGTCATGCCCCAGATGGATGAATCTTAAAGACTGCATACACTCTGGTGGTAGGGAAGATACCAAAGGATTAACTCAGGGACAATAACAAACATAGTTGATCCTATAATCTATCAGATGCTTTTTAAATATTTTTAAGTGCAATATGATCTTGATAAGAGGCAATTCCACACTGTTAGAATCTAAGTTTCGGAGAGATGAAGTAATTGGCTAAGGCTATATAATTATTCCGAGGTAGAATTGGTGTTCAAACTTGAAAATATTGGATTTCTTCAAGACCTCAGCGATTAACACATACCTGCACATTCTTTTGTTCCCGTTAAAACCTAAGTCTGAACTATTTTCAAGGTAGCAAGTAATGTGAGAAAATTTTCACAATGGAATCAGGAAAATATGAGGGTAGATGTGCCCATGTCTTCTACCTTTCATAGGAAATAAACTCTCTGATGAACTGAGGATTATGGTACTCATCAAAAGACCAGAACCAGTATTACAGTCTTCACAATTAAATCTCTAGTAGGAACACTTACTGAAGATATCACATGTACAAGGCAACCATGGGCAACCAAATAAATCCTCTGGAGAAAGCACATTTTAATATTAGAACTGTCACATTTAGATGTCAAATTTAGGTAGGTCAAGGCAAGTTGAAGGCTAAATAGATTAGCATGGGGGAGGGAGGGAAGATTTTGAAATTTATTGCCTTTCAAATAAATGGGTATTTGTGGCTCATCATTAAAGAACTTGACTTTTATGTGTGTACTAAAGGTTTAAAGGGCAAGAATACACAACAGCTAAGATAAGTTGCTAGGATATTTAGCAAGGGAAATATAAAAAGTAAAAAACAAACAAACAAAAAATAGGTGAATGTCCTGGAAAGCAGTGTTTAAGGCTGTGTGGCACAAAGCCTTGCAGAGAACTAATTAATAGCTGTGAAGTAGTCTCTCCCCCAGGTTAAGCCCTTTGAATAGGAGACAAGAAAGCATTTCAGCCAAAGCTTTGAATTGGCTAGGAATCCAAGACAAAAAATGACAAATAAGTATAATACCCCAAATAGCAGTTGCTGTCACTAATCAATGAGCAATTTTCCAGTTTTCCCAGTGTAAAAAGAATTGTTAATCCATCCATTGTCTTTTTAACCACACCCACAGTTCAGGACTGCCATCAGTCTCCTAACCCATTAAGCTCTGGCAACTCTTAAAAGGAATTTCCCAAGCTCTTTAGTTTAGTGCTCTAACAATTACAGTTCACTGGCTGAGCTCTGGCTCCTACTGCACCTGGAAACTGTGGGTGGGGGCTCAATTTCCTCAAGACCTCAATGACTAATGCACACCTGCACATTTTTTTTTTGTTTGTTGCTGTTGGCAAGAGAAACATTTCACAGAACAGTTTGAAAAGAGTGTTGTCAAGAAATTTGGGCAACAATTCCTACATGATCCTTGTTTTCTTCAGGACTAAAACTGGTGATGTTTTGTAAGGCTTTAGAATTAGTATCTGTTTTCTTATAACTTGAATTTTGTTGCATTTAAATTAGTAGACTTTACCAAAAGAAATCTGAATGGATCCAAGGATGCTTATCCTTTCTTTAGGTGTCATGTTAGCTGATTTGGAGAATTTGAGTATGATTTCTAGATTATGATATTGTTGCCTAGGAGGGGCCTTTGAGGAAATATCACCTTCATTTGTGTCCCTTGCTAATCTACTCAAGGTGTGAGAAACTGAACAAGTAAATAGGATCCGAAATGTACAATAGATATTGAGAATTGGGAAGAAACTGTTCAAAGCAAAAATAAACTGTGATGGGGAAAGGGGAAAGAAGAAAGGGAAAAAGAAAAAAAAATATGTGTATACACAAGGTAGTTAAGATAGTTATACAGCTAGCTTCTCTTAGTTCCTTGAAAAGAATGTTTTGTGTTATTAATATTGTTTGGACAAGATATCATGCCTATATCTTGTACTCTGAATAACTACTATGAAGAAAATGATACACAATGTATCTATTGTAACTGTCCTGTTAACCTGTTTTGAAACTCAGTTTCATTGTTTGTTTATCTTTTTTCTCTTTAAAATAAAAAAAATACCAGGAACATTCCCCACAGATCTAGAGAAAATAAGCCTAAAATTCATATGAACTGTAAGAGAGCCAGAAGAGCAAAAATAAATCTGGGTAAGAAAAACAAAAGAAGAGGCTTCACAATCCCATATTTGAAGTTAGATTACAAAGATGCAGTGATAAAAATTGTGTTACTGGCACATTCAATTATTTAATCTTTGACAAAGAAGCCAAAATGTACACTGGAGGAAAGATAACCTCTTTAATAAATGGTGCTGGGAAATATGAATATCCATATTCATCTACTTACATTGCCTGTAAAGAAGGATAAACTTGAATCATTACTGGGAAATGGATGCACGTTGAGACCATAATATTAAGTGAAATAAATTAGAACCACAAGCTTAAATGCCACATGATTTCTCTTATATGAGAAAACCAAAAAACAAATAAAGAACAAAATAAAACCTCTTTAATAAATGGTGCTGGGAAAAATGAATATCCATATTCATCTACATACATTTTAATTCTTCTGGGAAAATACCCAGAAGGGGAGTAGCCCAGTGGAATGGGACCTCTAATCCTAGTTTTTTGAGGAATCTCCACACCAATTTCCACAATGGTTATACCAGTCTATACTCACACCAACAGTGGAAAAGTGTTACTTTTTCCTCACAGCCATGCCAGCATTTGTTATTGGTTGATTTCTTGATGATAACCATTCTTTCTGGGGTGAGATGGAATCTCAGTGTTGTTTTAATTTGCATTTCTTAAATGACCAATGATGTTGAACATTTTTTTCATATATTTATTTGCCATTTGTATTTCTTCATTTGAGAAGTGCATATTCATCTCAAATGCCCATTTTTGGATTGAATCTTTGAATTTGGGTGCTCCTGGTTTTTTGATTGGCATTGCATTGAATGTATATATCATTTTTAGAAATATAGCCATTTTCACTATATTGCTTCTGGCTATTCAAGAACATAGGACATCTTTCCACTTTCTAATGAATTGTTCAATCTTGTTTTTCAGAGCGATGCAAATTTCATTGTAGAGGTTTCTCATTTCTCTGGTTATGTTAACTACTAAGTGTTTAATTATTTTTGATGCTACTATGAACATTTTTTCCTGTTTTCTTTTTTTCAGTGAGTTCATTATTGGGATACAGGAACGATATTCATTTTTGTGTGTTGATTATGTATCCTGTACCTTGCTAAATTGGTTATTAAGCCTATGAGTCATTTGTTGGAACTTTTTGGGTCCTGTAAGTAGAGGATAATGTCTTCTGCAAATAATGATACTTTGACTTCATCCTTTCCCATAAGTATCTCCCTTTTATTTTTTCTACTGCCTGGTTGCTCTGGACAATATTTCAAGATCTGTGTTGAACAAGGATGATGGTAGTGGACACCCTTGTCTTTTTCATGGTTGTATTGGGAAAGCTTTCAGCTTTTCTGGTTTAATATGCATTGCCAATAGTTTTGTCATAAATGGAGATAAGGTTCTATACCTATTTTCTTCAGGATATTATCAAGAATCAATGTTGGTTTTGGTCAAAGGTTTTTTCTGCATCTATTGAGATGATCATTACTTTTTTTCCTTGCTTCTGTTTATGTGATGGATTACAATTATTGATTTGCATATATTGAACCACCTTCCTTCCTGGGATGAAATCTACTTGGTCCATGTTTGTGATTTTTTTGATGAATTGTCACATTCTGTTTTCCGGTATCTTGTTCAGGATTTTTCATCTATGCTCATCAAAGAGATTGACCTGTAGTTTTTGTTTGTTTGTTTGTTTGTTTTGTTTTCTTTTGTTTTTTGTTTTTAATGGTGGAACCCTATTCTGGTTTTGGAATCAGGGCAATGGTATCTTTCAAGAATAAATGGGAATATTTCTTTCCTTTTGATTTCATTAAAGAACTTGCAGTATTGGCATTAAATCTTCCCTGAAGTTCTTGTAGAATTTGACAGTGAATCCAACAGGTCCTGGGCTTTATTTACTTGGTATTTTTTTAAATTATTGCTTCCTTGTAAATATCTGTCATTGTATTATTCAGGGTTTTTAAGTCTTCTTGGATCAGTTTTGGTAATTCATGTGTATCTGGTAATCTCTCAATTTTTCTGAATTCTCCAATTTGTTGAC
Source organism: Erethizon dorsatum (assembly GCA_028451465.1). Classification (NCBI taxonomy): domain Eukaryota; kingdom Metazoa; phylum Chordata; class Mammalia; order Rodentia; family Erethizontidae; genus Erethizon; species Erethizon dorsatum. Next base: position 84,709,037 of record CM051842.1, on the reverse strand, counting down.
ATACATATTTTTAAAGTACTTTCTATAAAGTTGGATGTGCAGGTGTTTTGTGTATATATGTTTATAAATGCTATTTGTTCCTACTGAATTTTTACCTTAACCAATATTCAATGATCTTTTTTGCCTCTTCTGTTCAGTTTTGTATTGAAGTTCAATTTGTCTGAAAATAGGATAGGTACTCCTGCTTGTTTGGGGGTTTCAATTGAATGTAATTTTATTTTCCATCCTTTGACTTTGAGTCTATGAATTTCTTTGTGGGTTAAATGGGTTTTTTGTATATAGAATATCTTTGGGTTAAAGGTGTTTCTTGTGCATGGAATAACTGTATTTTGTCTCGATCTATTCTGGCAATCTTTGTCTTTTGATTGGGAAATTGAGACTATTCATATTGAAAATTATTACTGAAATTTATAAAGCAATGGGAAGAATAAGTCAATAAATTTTAGTAGTAATTTTTATTTTTCTGTTGCTGATTTCCATTTTTGCCATTCTACTTTACTACCTGGTGTATTCATTCTACTAGGCATTTTGTCATTGTTAACTTTATTTTCTCTTTCTGGGATATCTTAGGATTTTTTGGAGTGACATTTTCTGTTTTTCTGAATAAATCTATATAGTGATTTTCATGGTGTTATTCTAACATATGGATACAAAATTATTCATTTAAGTTATCATCTTTCAAGTATACAAGTAAAAAATTTCTAAATTCTCTATAATATCAAACTCTGTAATTAACAAATATATAGCTAATCCTTTCTTATTTATGTGCTTCTATAATATTTCATCATTATAAATTTCTAGAAGAGAAATTGCTGAAGCAAATAGTACATACATTGTTACATCTCCTGATATATATTGTAAAATTTCTTTCATGCAGTTTACATTCTCTTTTGACTATAAATAAGAGTGGTTGCTTGTCTGCACTATTAGAGATACTGGGTATTATCATTTAAAAATATTTGCCAAATTGAAAGACAAAGCCACAGGTATTACATTTTAATGGTGAGCCTCCCTTAAAAAGTAAGAGTAGTTATGCAGTATGTTCTTAAATAGAGCTATATTTTAGGGTCTTGATGTAGGTAATTTCTTACCTAACTCTCCATTTTAAATATTCTACAGAGGTTTGTTTTATGCAGTTCTAACTGTCATAACTACAAATGTGCTCCACACAGTAACTCAGCAATCATTCACCTTTTGGTAAACCTGTAATATTTGCACTTTGTATCTATTGTACATATTTATCTACTTACTCCACTTTCATCACCTGTAGGAAAACAGCTATATTAGTCTCAGTAGCATCATTAGGGAGAGAAATGAGTTAGCAGGTTTTACTCATTTCTATTCCTTTACCTGATTTATTGTGAAATATGATTGTTTGATTTGTGAAGTAATGATGCTGAATGAGTAATCAGAACAGTGGCAAGGAAAATATTTTTTAAAAGGAAGCTTTTTTTTAATGCTTCACCATTTGGAAAAGGAAAGTACTCTGAAGGGATGAGTATGTCATCATAAAACTGAGTTAGATAATAGGCAATAAGGCATAAGAGCATTTCCTAACCTCTTGGATAAAACTTGCAAAAATCTTCAAGAACCAATTACACAGAACAATATACCACTAGGATGTGCATTTTTTTTAGTTGTTTTCTTATTTTCCATTAATTGCAAGAATTCTGCTTGGTGGAATTAGAAATTCACAGGAGTTCTCTGTAGCTTGGTATTCTGTAGTTTGCTTTGGCTCGGCTGTGGTTCATGGCTTCAGTGTTATTTTTCTTAACATATCATTTCCTTGAAAGAGGAAAAGGATAAAAAATGTCCACTTCTTTTCATACCCCACCTCTAATAATATCCAATGGGAAAATACTGGGATCGGTGTCTTCCTTTGCTCTGTCTGTAGTAAAGCAATATTGCAAGTTTTGAAGAATCACTGATAACTAGAATATATTGGAGCCTTTATTCTCTCCCATATTGCTATGTGGGGTAGATGGTGTTTGGATGTTAATTTCTCCACTCATTTTTTTAATCCACCCATCACTATTTGTATCTAATTATCTACCCATAGAAAACTATTAGCTGGACATGGTGGTACACACTTGGGATGGTGAAGCAGGATAATTGCATATTTGAGTCCAACCTAGGCAGCTAAGTGATTTAGTGAGACCCTGTATCAAAAATAAATAAATACACTAGGGATGTAGCTCAGTGCAAAGACCCTAAGTTTAATTGCTACTACTGTAAAATTCTACTTATGGAAACATGTACTTTTCAAGGAGAAAATGAAGAAAAATGATAACAATCTACTTTTCTAGCTCATTGAAATAAGATCGAGAATCATATCCTTAGTGACAGCTCTAGTTACCATTATTTTAAGATTTTATGGATATTTTTGAAATTATGTAGCTTGCGATTTAATGTAATCTTTAATAGTGGCTGAAATAATTAGTCACTCTTGTTGATCATTTTCATTTTTTAAAATATTTATGCAATTTTCATAATAATCAATATGAAATCATTAGAGTTTTTCCAAGTCCATGCTTACAGCTTTGGGCCATATTTTAATCTTTCATTAGTTTGATGGTTAGCTTTAAATCTCAATTTGACTTGACCAAGGTTGCAAGATATTTGGTAAAATATCATTCTTGGTATGTCTGTAAGGGTGTTTTTGGATGAGATTAACATTTGAATTGATAGACCTTAATTAAAGCAGATTGCTCTCCATAATATGGTGAGTTTCATCCAATCAGTTGAAGACCTGAATAAAATAACAAAAAAGACCCTCCCACAAGTAAGAGGAAGCTCCTCCTGCTTGACCGATATAGGGCATTAGTTTTTTCCTACCTTCAGACTCAAAGGAAAACATCATCTTTTCTTTGCTGTTGAATTTGCTATCTTTTGGACTGTATCTACACAATTTGCTTCCCTTGGCTTTCCTTGGCCTGCCAACTTTAGGTTTTTAGACTTGGAAGTTACTGTAATTGCATGAGCCAATTACTTATAATAAATTTATGTCTCTCTATTCTCTCTCTCAACACACACACACAATGTATATATATTTTATATATATATAATATAATACATATGTATATTCAGACATACCTCCTACTGTTTATGTTTCTCTGGAGAATCCTAAGGAATACAATTAGGAAGAAGATAATTTAGCTTAGAAATGAAGTTATACTTTATTAAGTTTCCATTATTTATTCCTCACCTGAAATTCAGAACCTTGATGATAGCTTTAGTTCTACATACCTCTAGGATATACTATTATCAACATATAGATGTTGGGATAAGGCTGACTCATAAGGTTATGATTATAGGAAGAAAACTTTCTTATACTATTAAAATAGAGACAAAAAACTATGGGAAATTGTAGTTTTTGAGGAATTTGGCCATTGAGTAAGTTATTTTTTTCTTGTACTTTAGTACACTAGAACATAGATTTTCTATTACATATTTTTTCATGTTCCATGACTTGCTCAAGGGTAAGGAAGAAATAATTATTTACTGTATAGACACCGTAAGTTATATACTATTTTTATCAGTTTTGAGTCACAAACTTGTGGTGATTAGGGACTTTGCTAGCTGGTGGTTCAAGACGTACAATGTGGCTTTTTGCGTGCAAATTTTGTCACTTGGGTTATCTGCTGACAGTTAAAAGGTACTGTAGTTGCCTGTGATCCATGAAGGTATTGGCTACTTATTGGCATTTAACAATCTCTGCTTTCCAGTACTAATTTCACAGAAGATCATGCGACAATTTTTATATACCTCAAAATTAATTATAAAATATTAGAATTGAGGGCCGGTGAGATGGCTCAGTGGTGTAAGCGCCTGCCTTGCAAGCGTGAGGGCCCGAGTTCAACTCCCGGAACCCACATACGAAAAAGGGGCCGGTGATATCACTAAGCGGCACGGGTGCCTGTTGGCGTGCGAGGTCCTGAGGTTGACCCCCCGGTACCCACAAAAAAAATATTAGAATTGAAAAAATAGCAATATAAAGAATTTATTATTTTGGTGGTGATATGGACTTGGGTGGAGTTTCAAATTATAGGAATATAAATATAAAATAGATTTACCATTGTCTTCATTTCATCTGAATATCTTATCTTCCTAACTGTTACAGTTTGTGTCTAGATGTTCCACAAAGCCTCATGTACTTTTAGATGGGGCTTTTTCAGAGGTAGCTGAATCTAGAGTTTGTGATTGATTCATGGTTCAATGCTGGGATTAAGGGTGCTTAGATTAAGGGTGGGAGATTGCTGGATCACTCCACTGATTGGGATACCACAGCCCTAATCCCAGCAGTCTGGATAAGACAAAAGGGGCAAAAAGAGGCTTGTTTCTTTCTTCCACTTGCTTGCTTTTGCTGTCTTCAGCTGCCATTAACTGTTGCCCCTGTGCCATGTGTCACCCTGCCTTGGAGCCAGCTGATTATGAACTAAAACCTCTACAAACTGTGAGGTAAATAAACCTTTCCTCCTTTAACTTTGGGTGTTGGGTATTTGTCTCAGCAAAGAGAAAAGTAACTAAGGCACTAGTCTTTTCAAATTCTGAGGCAAAATTCTATAAAGAATAAATGAAATCCCTTACAAAAGATAGCAAGGTAAATAAAATAGGTCAGGTTACTTTAGCTGATGTCTGATAATTCCAGTCTGACCCAAGTCATAATGAATGTTGCTCAATGCACTATGGTAAACCTGATCGTAATCCATGGCTAAATTTAATGAGCAAGTGCATCTATCAGCACAGCACATCACCATTGAGCAATCACATTTATGACCTCAAAAGAGTTAAGGAGGCAATGAAGGTAAAATGCTTCTCAAGGAAAACAGGTAGGTTCTTCTCTAGCAAGACTGATATTAAAATCTTTAGAGCCAAGGTTCTATTTGCCACCTTTAGTGCTAGTGCTGCAGAAGTCAAGTAATGTACTTTTAATTTGATTAAAAATTTAAGTGCCCTCAATTTTACAGCTTTAGATTTGCATCATATGTTATTGAGTGAAGAAATAGGAAACATCCGTTTGAATTTGCAAGAAAGTATTATAGACTTCTTAATACAGCTCATCACAACCCAGCAAAAGTGGAAAAACCAGCAGGTTAAATGGGTAGTATTATGACCATCTCCATATTTAATAGATGCCAGGAATGTCTTATAGCCAGGAAAATCACCATGCTGCTAATTATTACAGTGAAGGTTCCAAGGTGGAGAAAGGGATCCTGAAACTTATATTAAAGTCTCTAGTTTGGATGTGATTGGGTACCAATTATAAATAAGGCATAACATATTGTCTGAAAGATAATGGGAAAAATAGAACATGACTCTTGGTCCTCAACAAATATATGAAAAACTGTTATGTTGTTCTCATTGTGGAATGCAGTGAAATTGTGAAGGAAAAGTAGATCAGTTTTTCCTAAAACTCTAATAAAGGGAGCCCATAATTTCCCATTGTTTACTTCAATCATAAGAAAGAGCATATGAGGTGATTCTGATTGTCAAACTTTCAAATGGTCTGAGGCAGTGGCTCTTAACTTCGGCTGTACATTCAAAAATCACCTGGGGAACTTTCAAAACAAAATGCACTGCCTGGGTCACATTCTCTCATCTTAGAAGTTTAAATTTAATGGCACTAAAGGGTTAGGTCCAGGTAATAATTTTTTTAAAGCTCCATAGTATTTTAAATTCAGCTGTTTGGGAATGAGACATAATGCCATCAGGTGCATGTATTACCCATAGCTCCACCCATAAGCCAAATAGGTGGCATATGAGTATTGATATTTCAAGCGCTCAGAACATCTCCTTGGCCCTTAGTATATTTCTGTTATCAGCCATGCTACACTGCCTACAATAATTATGTTTAAATTTTACACACTAGGTAAATTGCAGATATTATTTGGGAGAGTTAGCATCTTATTTTGAATTTATTCATCAGATTAACTAGCGAAGCTAGCGTGGATTTTAACATTAGGGTAAAAACTGTAAAACTTGAAGTGTTACTTAGGGGAAAAATTATGCCCAGGGTGACCAATATTCTCAGTTTTCCCAGAACTGATGGATCTCTGAGGATGTAGAACTTTCAGTTTTAAAACCAGGACAGCTTTGACCAACATGGAATGAGTTGGTAACCATAGGCACGGGAGGAGACTCAAGACCTATGTGGGCATTGCAAATCGGTGGGAAAGAGTGACGGACTCTAGAGGAGTAGAGAAGAAAGCAAAGTTAAGGACACATTTCCCCTACTTAACCATTTTGTCTGAAAATGGTGCATAATAACAGAATCATTCTTTTTCTTTTTTCAGAATCATTTAAATAGTTTAGATTATTAATTTTTCTTATTTCCTAGAACAAAATTATATATTTTTCTTAATTTCTAGCTGTATTTTTGTTTCATTTTGTTTTGTTTTTGTGATACTGGAAATCAAACTCAGGACCTTGTGCTTGCCAGGCAGGTGCTGTGCCACTGAGCTATATCCCAAGCCCAGTTGTATGTATTTTTCCTCTGTGTTTTCTTCTCTTATATTTGTAAAAGGAAGATAAGCCATTTTGTGGCTTTACCTCTGGGCAAGATGTAGTTCATGATGTCCAAATATCACAAACAATTACATCTCTACTCTCTGCACTCATTGAAGAGCTTAACTGGAAGGAGAGGTCAGGCAACAAGGCCTTTGAAAGCAGGTAGAAGAAGCATCAAGATACAGAATAAACCTTGAATAGAGGTATGGTATTGTGACTGATTTACACAGAAAACTGGAGTTCTCAGGCTGTGTGTGTGTCTGTGTGTAAAAGCATAGGCAGTATACATAGGGCTGTTAATTCTGATACCCATGTTTTTTGCAAGCATTCCTATGCCCAGCATTGAAAACTACTGAGTTCCCCAATTTCAAAGGGCCAATATGAGAATATTAATGGTGATCAACATAAACCTACAACCAGAGTCCTTCTTCTCTGTGTAAGAATTTGGAGTGCTCAATAATGGAAGCTACTGCCTCATTAGGATGGACTTAGAGTGAAATTTAAACAATTTTGAAAAAGCATGGCATTGCTGATACACACAACTCTGTGGAGAAAAAGTCATATCCACTATATTTGCTATGGAAAACCTACTATGTGGCAGGCAATTTATTATATATATTTTTAATGTTTATAACATTTGAGGCATATATATAAGTATATGAGGTATGATAACAAATAAAATAAATATTTAAATTTAGAAATTTACATGGTAAAAGACACATTGCCATGATTCTTCTTAAAAATACTCCCCCTCTCTTCATGCCAACTTATTTCATCATTCTTGCCATTTTCTGAATCAGTTCTGGAAATCCTTTTTCTTGAATATCTTTAATTGCACTGTCATAGCTGCTTCCATGAATCAATTCAAAACATTTACTTTTCACAGTCACTTTGACTTTGGGAAGAACCAGAAGTTGCATGGTGCCAGATATGTTGAGTAGGTGGATGAGGATACACAGTAATGTTTTTATGACCCTGCCTTTCCTTTGGATGGCAGTTGGCAGCAACATTCATTGAATTTTTGAGCACACTTCATAAAGTCAGTCACAGAAGATGACTTCCAGAACAGTTTGAGAAAGTGGCAAGAATGATGGGATAAATGTATTTGAAGCAAGGGGAAGTATTCTGAGGGGAATTAATGGCAATGTGTATTTTACTATAATATTTTTCTAATTTAAACATTCACCTTATATTTTGATCGCCTTTTGTATAAACATACACCTATATAATAAATATTCATATAAAACATATATACTTTGCAGATGAGAATTAGAGAGATTAACCTGACTCACCACACGACCTGCTTTAAGTGGCAGTGGCAGAACTGGAAACTTTAATACATGCCTTTCCAAACTCAAATCCCATTCTTTCACCACTCATCACATGATTTCTGTATTGATTGGGCAAAAACCAGGAAAATAAAATACTACAAATTTCTCTGGCTATTTTTCTTTCCCTAAAGGAAAAAGTGTAGAAATAGACTGAAGGAAAAAATGTGTTGACATATTCTATGCGTTTAGCCCTACTCACTTATATAACAGAGACTACTTTCAGAACCTTATTCTCCAGGCTAGACAGTGCTGTGATGAAGTCTGTTGCAGCTATTTTGGGGTACCTCAATGTATCTACTTGGAACAAGCTCCAATTTATTTGTAGATACTTTTAAATGTGTTTCTTATGGCTTGTGACCATAATTTATCATCAAGTGTTTTTTTCCCCTTGGACAGTTTCCATCTACCATTCAACTGCATAAAGAAAAAGAATACCTGTGGAAAGTAGAATGTAGCCTGGTACTTATTTTTCTTTCATATCCTAACTGGGAACAATTTTTTGATAAGTGGTGCCTTTTTTGGCTTCTTAAGGTGACTGCATATACTTCTTTTTTTTTTTTATTTTAAAGAGAAGAAAAAACAAAACAAATCAAAAGAAGAACAAATTTTCAAAACAACATAATAGGAGGGTAACAATGGTTAATACATTACGTATTACTATCTTTAAGTTAGTTATTCAGGACACCGGACATTAGCATTCAATTGTCCAAACATTATTGGCACAAACCTTACTCTTCAATGAACTAAGTAAAAATGGTAGTGTATCTATCTTAACCATCTTATATATATATATACAATTTTTTTTTCCTTTCCCTTCTTTCTTTTCCCTATTCCAGTCTCTCTTTCCTTTTTACCAGTTTCTTTTTGATTCACCATATCTATTGTACATTTTGGATCTTATTTACTCTTTCAGTTTCTCATACTAGAGAGATAATACGATGCTTACACATGTGCTTCTGGTTTATTTCACTTATGAGTATTTTGCATATACTTCTGACAGGATATAAGCAGAAGAAATTCCATGAGAACAAATCCAGCTTTAAATAAAGATGAAAACCTTAAAGACTGACATGAGAACAAAGATAACTGTGGATCTGGTCTGTAGTAATGTTCTTAAGAATTCTTCTTACATTATCCTTTTTAGGTTAAGATATACTGACAATAATGCCTTTAAAGTTATTAACACATGTTAAGGGCTGGACAGACCTGAGTTTTTTTATTAATATATGATTGCAACACATACATATTAAATTCATTGTAGAACATTAGTACATGCACATGACACATCTTAGCTCTTTTTATGTGCCCTTCTCCTCCTCTCTCTGTCCTCTCCCTCCATCTCTTGGTCCCCTTCCCAGTTGCAAAAGATCTATCTCCTTGTTTCCTATTACCTGTCTTATATTTTGATCTTTAATCTTTATGTATTTTGGGTTATTATATGAGAGAAACCATGGAATATTTAAGCTCATTTGTCTGATTTATTTCACTTAACATTGTAGTATTGAGGTGCATCCATTTTCTAACAAGTGACTCAAATTTAACCTTCTTTATAGCAGAATAGTACTCCAATGTATATAAATACCATGTTTCTCTTTATTCATTCATCTGTTGTTGGACATATGGGCCTCTTCCTAGATTTAGCTGTTATGAGTTGTGTTGCTCTAAATATGGGCATGCATGCATTGATGTAATATGATGTCTTCAATCTTTTGGAAAGATACCTTGAAGGGGAATAGTGGGGATGATTCAAATTTCTATTTTTAGTTTTCTGAGGAATCTCCATACTTATTTCCATAGTGACTGTATTACTTAACATCACCACTAATATATGAGCTCCTTGTTCCTTGCATCCTTGCTAGTATTTGATTTCTTGATGATAGCCATTCTTTCTGGAATAAGATGCTGTCAAATGGACCTAAATTTAATTCCAAACCCAAACTTAATCTGTGATTTTAGGAAAGTCACATAAATTCTCTAAACTGTATTTTCCTTGTCTTTAAAAGAAAAATAATAACTCATAAATTTTAAATGAAATTGGTGTATAAGGCTGTAAAATGTCTGTCATGCAGCAAATACTTATATAAATGTAAGCTATCAGCATCATTATTATTATTGTCCTCATCATTTTTATTATTTACTGAGTACATCATATTTACTTTTTAAAAAGTAATCATACTGGGCCCGTGAGATGGCTCAGCGGCATAAGCGCCTGCCTGGCAAGCGCGAGGGCCCAAGTTCGACTCCCAGAAACCACATACGAAAAAAAGGCCAGTGATATCACTCAGTGGCATGGGCGCCTGCTGGCACGTGAGGTCCTGAGGTTAATCCCTGGTACCTACAAAAAAAAGTAATCATACTGCTTCCTGTTAGCTTCAAAAAAGCTTAAAGGCAGTATTTATACACCTGTACAGTCCAGTCAAACAATTTAGTCAGCTGATTTTTGGGTAACGTATTAATATGTAGAAAAATTAAGAATATGTAAAAGCCTGATACTATTATAATTAAAATATTTTCCCAAATGACTTTCAAATAAGTTGAAGAACATAAGTTAACCTTTGTTTTAGGTCCTTAGTTTAGTTTACATTGTGTTGTACAAACATATATGGATGGCCAAGGTAAGCTTTGATCTCTTTCTATTCTCAGTGCATTTTACTTTCTTGACCTAAGCCTGATGTGTGGAATTTTGGAGCATTTACCAGCTACCAAGGCAATGTCAGTGCCCCTTACCAACAAATACTCTCAGATAAAGGATTAGATTTCACTTAAAGGCTCCAAATAATGATAAATGAATACCAGAAAGGCAAATTTTGGTTCAAATATAAAAATAGAAACTATTTGAAAATTGAAAGGCCTCCTTAGGTCTGGAGATATTTAAACAAATGCTGAATGAGTAAGAGGTCTGAGTGGTTTTAGAGTTCATTCCTGTATTTAGTTGACTGACCTGAAGAAAAGATTTTCTGGTTCCTTTTAACCCTAGAGAAGTCTCTATTGAATTTCATTTCTATGTTGCTAAAAAGAATTTTTATCAATGTTTCCTTGTTCATTATATATATATATATAATATGTATGTATATATGTATATATGTATATATATGTACATATATATATGTATGTATGTATGTATGCAGTTTAATTCCTTAATCTTATCATTTCAAACATGCAAAGTATAACTATGATAGTTTTTAATATATAAATGTACACATCAGGTTTTGGGATTCTATTGTTTTCTATTTAAAAGGAAATGTGCAAATAGAGCTTAATATTTTAATTTTTATTTTATTAGTACATGTTTACAAAAGGATCTAAATTTACAGTAAAAAGCAGGATAAGAAGTGTCAACTCCTTTATAGCTTTGTCTTACCAAGGAGCACAGCCTCATTTTAGTTCTTACCAAAGAAATATCATTTTTTCTGATTCTGCTTTCTTGAATTCCACTACTATGGCCTAGTTAATGATCCCTTTGAAGTTTATGACCTTGTTATTTTTATCTACTGCTCTGATTCAGTACACAATTTCCTAGCACTGATATCTGGTAGTCTATGTTGTTCTTAAATGAGTCTGCATTAGTCAGGATTATGTAGATGAAAGACCTATATCAACCATGATGTGCCATTGTAGTGCTGGCAACAGTTTTCCTATACTGACTCTTGAGTTTTAGCACATCTTTCATTGTTCTCTAATTTGTAGGTTTGCACTTCTGATCTGGATTATATTCTGACATCATATTCTGATGGTCTAGTATATCTCTATTTTTCATCTGATGTAATAATAATAACAATAATAGATATTATATGTTTGTGCTTACTCCATGGCACCCTAGTCATACTTTAAAAAGACATGAGTAACTGGAAAATTCAGACATTAGTAAAAAAAAAGATTGACTTGGGTTTTTCTTTAGGTATGAGAACAAGCTACTGGGATGGGGGTTGTGGTTTAAAGATAAGCAATTGGAATCCAATCTTCAATGTTTCTTATGGGGAAATATTTAAGAGTTTTTTTATTATTCAGAAATTTACAAATGGAAAATATTTAAAATAAAAGTAATAGTAATTTCTATTGAACATAATGAATACTTTTTGTTTATCAAGGTATAGAAAATCCACTTTGGGCAATAAAACTCTGCTGATTCATCTGTTGCTAGTTTAAAAATTGCTTCAGGGGCCGGTGAGACGGCTCAGCGGCTTAAGCGCCTGCCTTGCAAGCGCGAAGGCCCGAGTTCGACTCCCGGATCCCACATACGAAAAAGGGGCCGGTGATATCGCTCAGCGGCACGGGTGCCTGTTGGCGCGCGAGGTCCTGAGGTCGTCCCCCCGGTACCCACAAAAAAAAAAAAAATAAAAAAAAATAAAAAAAATAAAAATTGCTTCAAAACTGGCTATAGAAGCCTGATCAAGTCACAAACCTAATACAATGGTCTTTTTAGGTGTTGTGTAAATATGTAAAAAATGAAAAACATGAAATATTGATATTATTAGAACTGAAATATTTTGCCAATTGATTTCAAGAGATTTGATAACTAGTCCTGGAGTGTTTCCTACACAGCTGATTGAAGTCTGAATGATTGACCCTCTAAGGTCAATTTAATTCTGATTCTTATCATTCTCTGAAGTTTCAGTAAGAAATGAAAGCTTCTTAAGATCAGGTAGAAAACATTTGGTTATTTTCATCATCATCAGAATTTAAAAATGCACATTTTTCATGATTGTTGTGATGAACAAGCCATTGTACATTTTGATTTATGTCTTTTAATGATCATAATTGAATGTGATTTATCATTGTAATATAATCAATAAAAGTAAATCACTAGGCAAAATCATCTGTCCATTTAGCCATTCACACATTTAAAAAATGAGATAAAAAGATTATCTGAGAGAAGGCAAAGACTCTATTTAGAGTCCAGTGCTACAAAACCTTACTCTCCAAAGCTATAGTAGCCATTTTCTCAACACCCATGAGATATCAATCTAAGAAAGAGTTAAGTCTGTTTTTTTGTCTTCCTATGTAATGCAGTTCTAAATATATTGTCTATGTGATATGATATAAGGAACATTGAATTAGATGTGCATAAAACATTTAGCACACTGTGGGCACTTAGAAAAATCCCAGTAAATGTTAATTCCTTGCTTAGTGTTTTTTTTCAGTGCATTTATGGGTCATCTTTGCAATAATTTTGCAATATGACACCTACTTGTATTCAGTTACAAATTCCAGATCTTTTAGAGATACTTATTTTTAACAAAGACTGTTCTGTAACTGTGATCATCTTTCTTATGTTAAGTCAGAGCTCATTCCTCACACTGCACTTTGTGTTTTCTTTTACAAACATCCACCCTACTTCATAGGACAATTTTACTGGCTGAATGTTATTTCTGCCTGTTTTAACATCATGTGGAAATTTGATTAACATATCCTTACATTCTTAGTCCTGGACACTTGACCTAAAGCTCTATTGCTTTGACTTTGTTCAACAGATGTATTCGTTCTGCTTAGTGCTCCATAGATACCAATTAAAGTGTTATCAAAGAAGGTGGAGCATATTAACCCATTTTATAACTTGAATTTTTATTGTGACTTCTTTGAGTCCTACACTCCCACTGTTACTTTTATGCTGAATGAATCTGTTCATAATGGGCTCTATTTCTCAGCCATCCAAAGTTTATTGATGGCTATTGTACACCCACCCTATAGGGACAACAGAAGTTCTTGGGTTATGACTGTTATCACAATTCAATTGAATCTGCTCATATATGAATACTATAAAACAAAATAAAATGGGATGAAATTTACCTGCTCAGTTTTAATCTGCTGATTGAAAATTTCAAAGAAATATGTTTAAAATATTTTCTAGTTTCTCTGAAGGGTAAATATTTTTAACTATTATTCATTGTGGATTGCTTGTGTTTAATATGTCTCCTGAAATGGGATTTTTTATAGAGACAATGAAAGGAATTCAGATGAATCATTGAATTTAATTGTACAATGGGTCTGTCCAAAAATTCATCAATTCATATTACATGAAGAAATGAACAGACTAAATGGACATTATTTGGTCTGCAGAGAAATTATTCTTCAGTTGATTTAACATACTAGATAAAAATGAAGGTTAATGCATATACTAAGTGAGAAAATTTTTGTTAGCTTTTTATTGCACTTGGACTAATTCTAAGCTTTATGATATTACATTAAGATAACTATTATATAGAAAACACATAGATCTGAGCATGTCAGAATTTAGGTATAATGCAAATTATTGCAAGACACATGCGATCTCTGTTAGAGAAAAATATTTCACTGGAGAATGATAAATAATAACAGAGATTGTTCCTGAAATATTATTTAGGTTTATTAGGGGCTACAGGCAAAGAAGAGGTGGTGGTAGTCCTGCTTCTCCCTTGTGTTAATGAGAAAATAATTGTTTGAGGATGTCTTTGGTTCCAAACAAAACCCCAGCAGTGATGACTTTGAAGATTTATTCTTCATAGACTTAGAGAGAAAAAAGTACAATAAAGATATTAGAAAGATGTTAATCAAAACTGTTAAAGCTGCACTATAAGAAATTTCTTTCACTAATGGAAAAAATACATTCAAATCAACTTAATTTTGCATGTAGGTTTCAGTATTGGCTATTGAATTTGTCTTTGTGCTAATTTTAATAAAAAACAAACACAAATTTTCTCAATTAGTGTATGCATTAACTTTCATTTTTATCTAGTATGTTAAATCAACTGAAAAATAATTACTCTGAAGACCAAATAATGTCTATTTGTAATGTATTTAATGTACACACATCATACATTCCCCAAGAACCTCTATTCCACTTCACAGAGCAGACATCTGATTTCTGCCTTGGCATATCTGAATGATTCTAGCACTATCCTCACAAGACTATCTCTTTTATCTTCTTTCTCTACTCAATGCAGATTCAAAGCTCATGCATTTGTTTCAAAAAGTTATATAGCCCTGTCACTTTTCTAAAATAAAACTTCACCTGCTTTTTCCAGGATTCTTGTAGAAGAGTCAAAGAAATGGGAATAATTTTCATTCTGACCCATGATTCTCAATTCATTTATAATTTATTTAGTCTAGTGACTCCTGGATTTGTGTATAGATGTGCTGAGAGATCAACTTACTCTAAAAGATATTTATATAGTGTAATAAACATTCGATTAATCAAGACCCCTAATAAATTTTTTGACATTGAATATAGGTAAAAGAAGCAAATAGATCAGCAAACTTGAATTCAGTGATTTATTCTCATAATTTCCTTGGTTGTCTGGAGTCAGTATAAAATTAATTTAAATCCTTATCTTTTTCTGACACTCTTGAATAATTACAATTAATAGCCAGAATACTGTCTCAGAAGCTCTGCAAGTTGTCAATCATATAAACATTTAGTTTACTACAAAAGCCACTATGATTCAATTATTGTTTCGTATGCTCTATTTGGTATATTACAAAATAGAACAATGCACATTTCAATGATGGTCAACACAAAATGTTGGAACAGAAAAGGATTCCACTAATCAGAAGACCATATTTCTTTGGCATTTTAGGTTATGAGGCTTCCTTGAATACAGAATCCTCACTGATTCTCTCCAGTTTCCCACCTCTCAATTAGTTTAGATGAAAACTTATGTTTTGTGAACATAATTTTATTATCATGATAACTGAAATACAAGAACTGGATCTGACTTCTGAGAACCTAAACTCAGATACAGATTTTGCAGGTAATCAGTTGTGTGACTACTTAATGAATGTCCCCAGATTCCATTTTCTCTTCTGTAAAATATAAGTAGCAGTATGCAAGATGTAAGACTGCTTTACAGTTTAAATGAGATAATGTGTAAGATGTTTTGTAAATGGTAAAATGTCAGATTTTTAGAAATTACTGACAGAAATGGTGTTTTAAAGAATGGGGAATTATCATAGTTATACTAGTCATTATCCAAATCACTTTGGTGTTTATTCCTTATTTTTCAGTACACATTAATGTTCTACTTCTACTTAAAGAAAGAGAGCAGAAACTAAAGAAATTGAGTCAGGCGTGGTGACCCATGCCTGCAATTCCATAACTCAGGAGGCTGAGGTAGGAGAATTGTTGTGATTTTGAAGTCAGCCTGGGCTACATAGTGAGTCCAGGCCAGCTTGAACTAAAGAGACCCTGTCTTAAAAAGAAAACAAAGGGATGGTGAGATGGCTCAGCGGTGTAAGCACCTGCCTGGCAAGCACGAGGGCCCAAGTTCGACTCCCAGAACCCACATATGAAAAAAAAGGGCCGGTGATATCACTCAGCGGCACGGGCACCTGCTGGTGCATGAGGTCCTGAGGTCGACCAATGGTACCCACAAAAAAAAGAAAGAAAACAAAACAGAAATTAAAGAATTTGGACTGAAAACAATACAATGAATCAATTTATCAAAGAGCTGGTTCTTCAAAATAATAAACAAAACAGAAAAACCCTTAGCCAAACCAACCACAATAATGAAACAAAAAACCCAAATCAATGCAATTACAAATGAAAAAGGCAAAATACAAAATATTATTAGTAACTACTTCTAAAAACTCTATTCCAACAAATTGGAGAACCTAGAAAAAATGAATATATTCCCAGACACATATGAAGTACCAAAACTGAATGAAGAAGGTATAAAAAGTGTGAACAGTCAAATAACAAACAATGAAATTGAGACAGTAATAAAAACCCTCTCCACTAAGAAAAGACCAGGAACTGATGGATTCATCTCTTTATTCTGCAAAAACTTCAGAAAATATCTAATGTTAATAATGCTCAAATTATTTAATTGGAAGGGAAGGAGTACTGCCAAACTCATTCCTGGAAGCCAACTTTACCTTGAATGCAAACCCAGAAAAGGAGTCAACTAATAAAGGAAAACTATAGGCCAATCTCTTTAAAGAACATGATGAAAAAATCCTCATCAAGATAATGGCAAACAGAATGTGACAAATCATTGAAAAGATATTATATCATGACCAAATATGCTTTAGTCCAGGGATACAAGGATGGTTCAATATACACAAATAAATAAATTCACTTTGAGACATAATGTTAAGTGAAATAAATCAGACAAATACAAATATCATATGGTTTCTCTTTATGAGAACCTCAAAGCACAAATTATTTAAAGTGTACAAAAATGGTAGATAATGTGAAATCGAGAGATAGATTCTTTGCAAATGTCAAGGTGATCAAGCAAGGGGGGTTGGGAGGGAGGGATAGGAAGGCAAGGAAAAATAGAAATAATTAAGATATCTCCTGTGCATGTAGTTACTCCTTATAATAAATGAATTCATTATGTAAAACAAACATATACAAATAAACATAGTATAAACTAATTTGAGCCAAGCCTGGGAAATGTAGTGACTTAGTGTGAGCCCCTCTCAAAATAAAAAAGGACTGGAGATGTAGCTCAGTGTGAAGGTCCTGGGCATAACCCCTATTACTGCAAAAAACAGAAAAATCCATGAAATTTAATTATTTTTAAAAAAGCTATATTTACTCATGAAGGAATGTTTTTCATTTGATTAAAAAGAAATACTTTGGCATTCAATGTTGATTCAAAAACTCCCCAAAACAATTGGCCTCTTGGCTACATATCTGGATAGCCATGTGTTGCTTTAATCCCCCAAATCCTGATTCCCTGTGTAGTTTTATTTTTTGCTTCCCCTGAAATGTCAGGTCAGGGTTTCTGCTTCTCATTTCTATTTCCTCGGTATTTTGCATAGGCGAATGGCATATAGACATATTATTCCTTTTTAGTAGAAGCATTTGGGCTTTCCAAGTGGATAGTGTTTGGTTTCCTGAGAAGCACAGAAACTCCTATTGCTCTCACTTGTTTCTCTGTATGTGACCTAAGCATTTCCGTCAGAGCACTATTAGCCCATTGGACAGTATTTCAAAAGAGGTACTGAAGACATTTATTCCTCAAGTACTTTTAAGGTAAGCAGAACCACATGCTGGAGAATGTTCTGGAGGGCAGAGCTTCAACATGGCTTTCACACCAAGAAGTAAAATTGATCTTTAAATGAGTGTTTATTTTGCTTTCTATTTGCTATGACTTAGACATTCACTTTTACAATGTTTTTATTCTGTAAAACTAAGTTTTGATATTAAATTGTCAGTTACTTTGGGGAATAAGTCTGAAATGTATAATTAAAATCCGCTGATGATCATGAAGATTATATGTTATATCATCAATCTTCTTCCTTTTAAATCTACTTGAAAAAAATGAAAAGTGTTGCTAATAAGCATCCAAAATGTGGTGCTTATACTTTCCTCTTTTCCTTCACACCCTGTATTGGAGATATTAATAACAAAGACATGCTTAAACACCCAATAATCAAGAGGAGGAGAAGTAGAAGTCAAAAATAGTCAGAAAAATGTATAATCTGTGCCTCAGTGTTGAGAGGTGACTGTACTCATGTATATAAACAGTTCTTTTAAATGATACAAACATCTTCCTTACTACCTTTTACTCTAGGGATTTGATTTTCTGTTCTCCTTAGATAAGGAAATTAACTAAGGAACTACAGCAATTGGTAAATTAAGAACTGTCTGCATATGTCTCAAAACCATTTTCTACAGGCATAGAATGATAGAGATGGAAGGGATATCACAGGTCATCAAGCAACTCCTTACAATTTTGCACATCAGTAATTGAGATCTAGAGAATGACTCCTCCCCAATTAAGATGTGTTATGTACATATACCAACTCCCCACCATTAATGTAATCATTATCCACAGCAAACATATACTAATAAAATATGCCTAGAAAAAATAGCACCAACCAACTGAAAGCCCACTTTTTGATCTCTTTTTTTGCAGTTTCTGCTGCCACGTCATATCTGTCAATCTCTATTTTCATTGCTCTAAATTAGGTACTGTTATTAAATTCTGTTGATTTCAGTTCTTTATTTTATTCCTAGTATAGAAGATTTTAGAACTTTTGCCCTGACTTTCTTCTATTTTGTTCAGTTTCCTTTACAACATCCTCAATGCCACTGATTTAGTTTCTCATTCCTTCTTGTACAAGATTTGCATTTGTCTCAAAACATGTCTCACTGCCTTCAATCCCTTTCTAATACATCAACTACATTGATATTAGACTGGGCATTTAAAAATAAGATCTAACTATAGTCTTCTCTTGATTAAAATTATTCAGACTCACCACAACTTATTTCACTTACTAGAGCATGAAGCTCAAACAAGCTTTATCTCAGTGTAATTCTTTAAACTCTTATTGTCCTTCTAATTTCCACACCAACACTTTTCATTTGAAGACACAACTTTGAAAGAATATTTTTTCAGTGGCCCTAAAGGGTCTTGTTGATTCTTGTTTCTACGACTTGGTACATATTCTTTCCTGAAATAATATCTTCCCTTCCGTTGTCCACTTAGTAAAATGCTCCTGCTTAAAGATGAAGCTGAAATATTTCCTTTGGATGAAGCCTTCTCTATCACTTAGGCAGAATTAACTGCACTCTTTTTCTGAATCTTTGTGCCAATCACATACATTCATTACAGCACTTTACAACAAATATTTTCATGTTTCTTCTGTATTGAAACTGTGAATTTCTTAAAGAAAAGAAACATGTAAACTCTACTCTCTTCTTTCTGTACACAGTGTCTAAATGTGGGACTCAGGAAATAAGAAATCAATGTGGCTGTGTCCAGTATGTTTTTTATCATCAAACAAGATATTTAATTTAATAAATAGAGAGGATTTTTAAAAATAGGTGGGCTCTGTTGTTCTGGTTAATATAACCTTCACATTCATTTTTAAAAATATCACTCAATCATACTTTTGAAAATATTGCCTAAGAGGTAGAAGATAATGTATTTTTGAACATATATTTACAACAGAAAATTGTCTGTGTAGCATACTGTTTTTAATAATGTAAATATATAAAAATTAGAGCTGCCATTTTAATCCTTAGTATCTAAATGTTACATTGCTATTAATATCAAATATAGTTATATATCTGAAATGTGAAAAATTCCAGTACATTAATATTGAGAGCCTCAATATATTGCTTTTCTTAGCATATAAGTGACAAATATTAGGGAATACAATATTGTTTATTCATATCCTGAACTGAAAACAAACCTAATGCAAAGGGATGATTTTCTGTGGTAATAGCGAAACAGGATATTTAAAGACTGGATGTTTGGGTATTTTTGTTTGAAAGTTTATGTGCTTGAAAAACTGGAAAGTATTGCAAATATGGGACCATTTACATCTGAACAAAATTCTTTGCCTGTCCCAACACTGTCTTTTTTGCTGCTACTTTCTCTATTTTCCTTCAACATTGATGAAATCACCTGCTTTGCAAATAGTGACAAATTGCAGAAGAAATTGTGTGGCTCATGGCTGTTTTTTTTTTTGTGTGTGTGGGTACCGGGAGTCGACCTCAGGACCTCATGTGCCAGCAGGCGCCCGTGCCGCTGAGTGATATCACAGGCCCATTTTTCATATGTGGGTTCTGGGAGTCGAACTCGGGCCCTCACGCTTGCCAGGCAAGCTCTTATGCCACTGAGCCATCTCACTGGCTCCTCATGGCTGTTTTTTTAAAAAGGTAAATTGTACATATTTATGGATATTCAAGGTACAGTGTTAGATTTCAATACATGTATACAGTGTGAACTGATCAAACAAGGGTAATTAGCATTTCTATTTTATGTGATTAAGTTTGGAGTCTTCGAACCTCTCTTAGATTTTCATAATATATGTTATAGTTTATTATGTAGTACAGTTATTTTACTATGTTGTAGAACATGAGAATTTATTCTATCTAAATGTGTTTTGGGCAGCCCCTCCCATCGTGGCTACAAAGATCCAGATGAAAAGCACCCAAGGAAGACACAGAAACTGGCTCCTCCCATCATGGCTGCTGGGATACAGGTGAAAAGCACTGCAAGAAGACTCAGGAACCAGTCCCTCCCATCATGGCTGCTGGGAAGCAAGTAAACAGTACAGGAAGGCCCAGAGACTGGCAGGACTGTCAGCCACACTTTAGGGCCCCCAGCCAGGGCACACAGGATAGACAGGTGGGACTAGCAGCACGAAATTGTCAGAAGCAACAGTAACAATACAGGCCAACAGGTGGTAAGTTAGGTGAACCAGCACTGTGCTTGGGAACAAAGACACACAGAATACAAGCAGGTGGGTGGGGCTTCCCCTTTTTGCTTTTTTTTCCTTTTCTTTTTTCTTATCATTTTTTCTCTTTTCTAAATGGCTAGGGAGAAATCCAGCCACAGAAAACTAATCCCATCCCCCAAACCCAGAGACCAAGTTCAGACAAGCCCTTGCTTACTCCTTCATTCTTTCTCTTCTACCCTCTTATCTAGTTTCCCAAATCTTGTGAGATCATCTTTTGTTCTTTAGCTTGGCTTCTATGCTCTTTTCAGTTATCTTTGTTTTATCCACTGTCTTTCTTAAATTTCCCCACCACAGGGAAAACCACTCTACCAAGGGGGAACACTTTGCATATACGATCCCAATTTAAAATCAGATCTGTAATATAATTGTAGATTTTGCACCTCTGGTTAAAGGTACAAAATTAATAGTTACCACAGGTTGTCAGTGTCTAAACTGTGGTAGATGCTATTTTTATTGCTAATTATACTACTTTAAATAGGATGTCATATATATTTTAGTAAGTTGTTCTCACTCCTGTAACAAAATTGGGAAGTTCTGGGGTAATAACCTCACCACACCCAAGCTCCAAAGGACTGGGGCTGAGCCAAACAGATACAAACATCTCACTATTAATTAATTTGAAAGGTAAGATCTTGGGACAGACACAAACCAAGAACTTCCTACACATAGAAGACATCCCCAAAGAACAAACGTTTCTTAGAGAGGCCTCAATACTAGTGATATAGCTACCCACTACAAAAACTTACAACGATCAAAACAGAAAAAACTTAAAAAAATTTGAAATAGAAAATGACAAGATGCAGCATCAAAATGCAACCTCAGACCTCTAGCCCACCCAGAAAAAGTGCAGGAGACAATGAGACAGAGGAAAATGAAAGACACAAACCTGATATTTCTGAAATGAGAGCAACTAAAATAAGAAACAAATCCATGAGGCTATAGAGGAAATCAGATCAGAAATAATCTCTCTGGTAAAAAAGAAATGTCAACATTTATAGAATAATTGCTCAGCAAATCTAGAGCACAGATAGATAAAAGAAATAGATGATGATAGAGGATGGAAACTGTGAATGATCAATATAGGAAAGATATAGAATGCATGAAATGCATTCAAACAGATATCCAGGAAATTAAAAATTCCATTGAAAGCTGGCAAAACCACTTGGACAAAACTGAAGACAGAGTTTCAGACCTTGAAAACAGGGTCTTGGTTAGCAATAATGAAAGGAAGGATCTCTTGAAAATAGCAAAAGATCAGGAAATAACAATTCAACAACTGTAAGACAATGCAAAGAAAAATAATACAAGCATAATTAGGGGCCGGTGAGATAGCTCAGTGGCATAAGTGCCTGCCTGGCAAGCGTGAGATCCTGAGTTTGACCCCCAGTACCCACAAAAAAAAAAAGAAAAGAATAATTGGTGTCAATGAAAAAGCAGGAGTCAATACAACACTGACATAAAAAATAATTATTTGTGAAAGTAATAGAAGAAAATTTCCAAAGCATGGGAAAAGAATCTGACATATGGATAAGTGAGGCATATAGAACTCCAATTAGCCATAACCAAAATAAATCTACACCCTGACATATAATAATAAAGATGCCAGAAATTCAGCACAGAAACAGAATATTAAAGCTGTTAGACAAAAGAAGCAGATCACTGTAAGGGAAAGCCTATCAGACTCATGGTAGACTTCTCAACACAAACCCTCAAGCCAAGAAGAATTTGGAGTTAAGTATTTCAAGTCCTGAAAGAAAACAACTTCCAACCCAGATTGATGTACCCTGAAAAACTATCTTTCAAAATTAATGGAGAAATAAGATACTTCCATGAGAAAGAGCAACTGAAGAAATTCATGACCATGAAACCAACCCTACAGAGGGTACTGGAAGATATTCTAGACAGAGATAAAAATGACCACAATTCCAAGAACAACAACAGAAAGAAACCAGCAAGCAAGACAAGCAATTAAACAGAGGGGAAAAGTAGGGAACCAATGGCAGGAAAATAATATGACAAAGATAAGCCAATACATACCATTATAACCATCAATGTAAAAGGCTTCAATTCACCAATCAAAACAAAGAGACTGGCAGAAGGGATCAAGAAACAAAATCCAACACTATGTCGTATACAAGAAACACATTTAACACAAAAAGAAATTCGTAGACTGAAATTCAAAGGATGGAAAACAATACTCCATGCAAAAGGAACCCAGAAAAAAAGCAAGGGAAGTTATTCTGCTTGAAGACAATGTGAACTTCAAGCTAAGAATAATCAAGAGATAAAGAAGGTCACTACATACTTGTTAGGGGAAAACTTCAATAGGAAGAGATAAAAATCACAAATATATATGCACCAAATATGGGAGCACCCAACTATATAAGACAAATATTAACAAATAAGCAATAACACAATTTTAATGGAGGACATTAATACCCAATTGTCACAAAGAGATAGATCAACTAAACAGAAAATCAGCAAAGAAATAACAGAACTGAACTAAACCTGCGAACAAATGGATTTAGTAGATATTTACAGAGTGTTCAACCCAACAATATCAGAATACACATTCTTCTCAGCTGCACATGGGACATTGTCTAAAATAGACCATATACTAGTTCATAGAACATGCTTAAGTAAATGCAAAGGAATTGAAATTATCCCATGCATATTATCTGACCATAGTGCAATGAAATTAGAAATTAATAACAAAAGAAACCACAAAGACTGAAGAGCCACATGGAAATTAAATAACACCCTCCTGAACAAATAAGGGGTAACAGATAAAATTAAAGAAGAAATTAAACAATATCAACAATCAAATAAAAATGCAAATACAACTTACCAGAACATGTGAGATGCAATGAAAGCAGTCCTCAGAGGGAAATTTGTAGTGGTGAATTCTCACATCAGGTAAATAGAGTGAGCACAAATAAACAACCTAATGCTGCACCTCAACCTTCTAGAAAAAGAAGAGCAAGTCAAGCCCAAAGCCCATACAAGGGAGGAAATTATAAAGATTGGGACAAAAATTAACACAACTGAGCCTAAGAAATTAATGTAAAGAATTAAAGAATTGTAGAGTTGGTTCTTTGAAAGAATAAATAAAATTGGTAACCAACTAGCTAACCTTACCAGAAAAGGAAAGAAAAAACTCAACTTCATGCAATAAGGAATGAAAAGGGTGAAATCACTACAGATCCTGTGGAAATTCAGAAGAATATCAATACCTACTTTGAAAATCTTTACTCACATAGGATGGAAAACACAGAAGAAATGGACAGATTCCTAGAAATGTATGAATTTGCCAAAGCTGAATCAAGAAGATATAAAAGTTCTGAATAACCCAATATCAGTTCATGAAATTGAAAATGAAATTAAAGACTTACCAAAAAAGAAATGCCCAGGTCTTGTTGGATTCATGGCTGAATTCTACAAAAAATTTAGAGAAGACTTAATGTCAATACTCCCCAAATTCTTTAATGAAATTGAAAGGGAAGCAATTCTCCCTAACTCATTCCTGGAGGCAAGTGTTACCCTGATAGCAAAACCAGAGAAAGACCCAACCGAAAAAAGAACTATAGGCCAATCTCTATAATGAACATAGACAAAAAAATCCTTAATACAACACTAGCAAACAGAATGCAGTAAATCATCAAGAAGATTATACACCATGACCAAGTGGGATTCATCCCAGGAATGCAGGGATGTTTTGACATATGCAAATCAATAAAGGTAATACACCGTATCAACAGAACCAAAGACAAAAATCACATGATCATCTCAATAGATTGGAAAAAGCTTTTGATAAAGTCCAACACTCATTCAAGATAAAAAAAAAACCCGACCAAAATTCAAAATAGATGGTCTTTCCCTCAATCTGATAAAAGCCATCTCTGGCAAACCAACAGGCAACATCATACTAAATGGACAAAACCTGAAAGCTTTCAATCTAAAATCAGGAATGAGACAAGGATGTCCACTACCACCACTCTTTTCAATATAGTTCTGGAAATATTAGGCAGAGGAATTAGACAATAGAGAGAAATAAAAGGAATAAGGACAGGAAAGGAAGAAATTAAATAATCATTATTTGAAGATGACATAATACTCTACAGAGAAGACTCCAAAAACTCTACCAAAAGACTTCTAGAATTAATAGCCAAATTCACTAACATAGCTGAACACAAAATCAGCACTTGAAAATCAATAGCATTCCTGTACACAAACAACAAACTCACTGAGAGACAAATTAGGGAAACTACACCCTTCACAATAGCATCCAAAAAAATGAAGTTAGGAATTAATCTAACAAAGGATATAAAAGATCTATACACTGCAAATTACAGCACTCTGAAAAAAGAGAATGAAGATGATATCAGAAAATGGAAAGATATCCCTTGCTTATGGATAGGAAGAACCAACATTGTGAAAATGGCCATACTCCCACAACTGTTATATAGATATACTGCAATCTTGATCAAAATACTATTAGCATAACTCACAGAGCTAGGGAAAATATTCCTAAAATTTGTTTGGAACCAAAAAAAACTTAGAATGGCAATGATAATCCTGGGGAACAAAGACAAGGCAGGAGGCATCACAATCCCTGACTTAAAATTATACTACAAAGCTACTGTGGTAAAATCAACATGATATTGGCAAAAAACAAAAACAAAAACAAAAACAAAATAAAACAGACCCGAGGATCAATTTAACAGATTGGAAGATGCAGACACAACTACAAACACACTCAGCCAACTTATCTTTGACAAAGGGGCCAAACATATTCACTAGAAGAAAGATAGTCTCTTTAGTAAATGATGCTTTAAAAACCAGGTTCCACATGCCAAAGACTAAATCTAGACCCAAGTCTATAACAATGCACTACCTTAAAGTCAAAATGGATCAAAGATCTAAATATGAATACAGAAACACTAAATCTAGTGGAAGAGAAAGTAAGTAGAAATCTTGAAGACATAGGGGTAGGCAGTGAGTTCATGAACAAAAACCAAACTGCAAGTGAAGTACTTCAAAGAATCAACTGCTGGGATCTCATCTTATTAAAAAGTTTTTGGACATCAAAAGAAATCACCAACAGAGTGAAAAGAAAACCCACAGATGGGGAAATAATTTTGGCAAACTGTCCCTCAGACAAAGGACTTCTATCTAGAACATATAAAGAATTGAAAAAAATCAGGTCCCACCAAATTGAAAACCCAATACAAAAATGGGCATCTGAGATGAATGCACACTTCTCAGATGAAGAAATACAAATGGCAAATAAATATATGAAAAAATGTTCAACATCACTGGTCATTCTAGAGATGCAAATTAAAACAACACTGAGATTCCATCTCACTCCAGAGAGAATGGCTATCATCAATGAATCAACCAATAACAAATGCTGGTGGGGCTGTGGGGAAAAGGAGCCCTTCTCCACTGTTGGGAGTGTAGACTGGTGCAACCACTGTGGAAATCTGTGGAGATTCCTCAAAAAACTAGGATTAGAGGTCCCAGCTATTGTGCTCCTGGGTATTTTCCCAGAAGAATTAAAAACATCATACCACAGTGATATCACCGTGCACCCATGTTTTTAGCAGCACAATTTGTAATAGTTAAATCTTGGAAACAACCCAAATACCCATCAACCAAGGAATGAATAAAAAAGATGTGGTATTTCTATACAATGGAATACTACTCAGCTATAAAGAAGGATAAACATGAGGCTTTCATAGGTAAATGGATGCAACTAGAGACCATACTCAGAAGTGAAATAAATCAGACTCACATGTGTAAACATAGTACTGTCTCCCTAGTGTAAGAAACTGAAAGTGTAAATAAGATCCAAAATCTCCAATAGATATTGTGAAAGGGAAAGAAAGTGTTGAAAAGGAAAAGACAATTGAGATGGGGGAAAGGAAAAAAAAGGAAAGGAAAAGATATAAAATATATATATATATATGCACACACACACACACAAAAAAAAATAGGTAAGATAGTTATACCACAAGTTTTTTTAGTTCATTGAAAAGGGCAGTTCATGCCTATATTTTTTGATCAATTCTGCATGCCTATATCTTGTATCTGAGGAACTAGTTTGAAGATAACAATAAGCTATATATTAACCATTGTTAATTTCCTACTATCTTGTGAAATTCTGTATCATTGTTTTTATTGTTGTTTTCTCTTTAAAATAGTAAATAAATAAATACATAAATAAATAAATGTGTTTTGGGCTGGGCATGGTGGTGCACCTCTGTAATCCCAGCACTCAGGAGGCTGAGGCAAGAGAAATGCCATGAATTTGAGGCCAGCCTGGACTACATAGTGAGTTTATGGACATCCTGAACTGTATAGTGAGACCCTGTCTCCAAAAAGAATGTGTTTTTGTACTGTCCATCCAATATCCCTCTACCTCTCATCCTTCCTACTTTTCTTAGCCTG
The DNA here is from genome assembly GCA_028451465.1 of Erethizon dorsatum. NCBI lineage: Eukaryota > Metazoa > Chordata > Mammalia > Rodentia > Erethizontidae > Erethizon > Erethizon dorsatum. Next base: position 84,681,570 of record CM051842.1, on the reverse strand, counting down.
CAATTAATCACTATTCTCCATTCAGATTGAAACTTTTAGCTTCCATATATGAGAGAGAAGATGCAGCATTTGTCTTAATGCCAGTCTTTATATATGCCTGAAATTCAAGTTTAAGCATCATTCACCATTAATTTAGGATCTTGCTTCTTTATGTCACAGAGGTTGCTGCATCTTTGGAGAGCACTTGTGGAGTTTTGCAGGGAAATCATTAATAAGTCCATGTACCCATTTTGCTGGAGTCACAGTGAAAAGCACATCAATGAGCAATCAGCACCAACTATTGAAACATGTGATCCAACGTAACTGCTAGCCACTTCATTAACTTCTCGATGTAGTTTTTATTTTGGAGTAGATTCCATCTACCAATATTTAATATTGTTCTGGTTATCATTCTCTGCATATTCATATATATCCTCAAGATGTTAAAAACCCTCAGGCTCATGCATTGAAAAATATGAGCAATCAAAAATATAAACAAAAAGCAGCATAAAAGACAGATAATAGGGCTGGGCGTGGTGGTGCATGCCTGTGATCCCAGCACTTGGGAGGCTGAGGCAGGAAGTTTGCTGTGAGTTCGAGGCCAGCCTGGGCTACAAAGTGAATTCAAGGCCAACCGGAACTGCATAGTGAAACCCTGTCTCAAATAGACAAAACAAACAAACAAACAAAAATGTTAGATGGTAGGAAATAAGACATTGACCTTTTGCAAAAGATAGAGGGAAAATTGAGGGAAGGGAGTGGAAGGGGGTGAAAAAAGAATTTAAATATGTTATGTACATACACCAATTTCCCATGAGATATATAAACTTTATGTACTACAAACACGTAATGATAAATAAAAATCAAAGAAGTACAAAAAAATATTAAACACAACCATGTGATAAAATCTTGGTACATGGATGTGCCATAGTTAATAGATTGTGGCTCCCACATTAAGGATGAAATGTTGTGATATCTGTATATGTGAATGAAAGCTGTATCTTGCATTCTGATCTAATTCTTAAGTATTTCTCTCTATATATCTATACATATCTTAATTTTCCCAATAATTTTGTGAATTTTATATGACTGTAATGGTTGGTACATTGTGTCAACTTGAGAAGTTTAAAAATTTAACTAAATGACTCAGCAGGGGGCCAGGGTCCTCACTTTGTAAACATCCTGCACCTATGCAAGAGGGCACAGAGATGGTGTGGGTGAAAAGGACCCACCCTAGGGCAGAGAGTCTGCATACAATATGAGGGAGAAAAAGAGGCTGGCTCTTCCCCCTTTTGCTGTTGTTGCTTTTGCTGTCTTCAGCCCATCATGAACTGTTGTCCCATGCCATGCCACCCTGTCTTGTAGCCAGATGATTATAGACTGAAACCACCACAAACTCTGAGCTAAATAAACCTTTCCTTCTTTAAATTTGGGTGTCAGGTATTTTGCCTCAGTAATGAGAAAAAAGTAACTAAGACAATGCTCAAAGGTAAATGTTACAATTCTACACTGTGCCTTGATACTTTATCAGTCAAAACACAGTTTGGAGCAATTTGAGAGCAAGCTAGAGGATAGCTTTCAACTATTGTGTAAAGAAGAGGGTCTATACCTTCTAATTCCACAAATCTAGTGTGTCTGTTTAAGTGGCTATAGAGAATTCAATTTGCCTTTGATTCTAGAAAAAATGAAATAGAGATGAAATAATGGGTGAATAAATAAATTAATAAATGATGACTATTTACTCAGTGCTAGAGCGATACAATAGTATAGAATGTGGGGCCATTTAGTATTAAAGTGGATGAGGAATAAATGGTTATTAGATTCTTTTTCCAGGAAAGTAAAGTAACATAGCTATATTCAAGGCAGGCCCTAAGCATGTTGGAAAAGTTGGCATTAATTGGCTCTAATTCCCTTTTGCCATATTTTATATTTTTTCATTTCTTGTGCATCTGTCCTTGGGAAATTTTGTGGCTTCTTCTGAAAGTTTGTGTACTGATATTCTCCAGCACACAAAATCTCAATGCTACAGATGTCCCCACATCAATTTAATTACCTACACACCCTGGTATCCAACTTTTTGGGATCCATCCCTTTAATAGGGCCATGGGATGTCTTAACCATATTATAATAGCTTAGTGGGTAATTTCCTTTCAAAGTAATTTTTGTATTTTAGCTAAGATTTTCCAAAACTTAATCTTATGTAACAATTATAATGGTAAGTATTTCAAAAAATATTTAGCAAGCAAATTGTTTCTTGGCACAATTCTGGATATAAATAGAAAAGGGAGATATACTCTCTGCATTCCAAATTTAGTTGAGAAATACACATATCAGTAGATGCATAATGTTAATTTCTAAAATAGAGTGTTGGACAGAGAAGAGAGAATGGACTAAGTCTGCTTGGGGAATTAGGATTAACTTCACAGGAGAAGTGAAGTCTGAATTAGCATAGTTAATAGTAATATGCAAATTTATATTTTAAAAATTACTTTGGCAAGAGATGATCCATGGAAAGAAGCCAAGACTAGAAACAATTTTGTATTCCAGTACAGAGATGATAATAATGTGAACTAATGGAATAGGTGAGAAATAGAGGAGGGTTGACATTTTTCATGTTTAATTAACTTATAGATAGAATCAATAGGCCAGAATTAGTACATTTTTTTTTTTAAGAAATAATTTTTTTTATTTTAAAGAGAAGAAAAAACAAAACAAATAAAAAAAAAGAACAAATTTTCAAAACAACATAATATGAGGGTAACAATGGTCAATGCATTACGTATTATTATCTTTAAGTTAGTTATTCAGGATACCAGACATTAGCATTCAATTGTCCAAACATTATTGGCTCAAACCTTACTCTTCAATGAACTAAGTAAAATTGGTAGTGTATCTATCTTAACCATCTTATATATACATATACAATTTTTTTCCCTTTCCCTTCTTTCTTTTCCCCATTCCAGTCTCTCTTTCCTATTGACCAGTTTCTTTTTGATTCACCGTGTCTATTGTACATTTTGGATCTTATTTACTCTTTCAGTTTCTCATACTAGAGAGACAATACGATGCTTACACATGTGCTTCCGGTTTATTTCACTTATGAGTATTTTCTCGAGTTGCATCCATTTACCTATAAAAGTCTCCAGTTTATCCTTCTTTATGGCTGAATAGTACTCCATTGTATAAAAATACCACATCTTTCTTATCCATTCCTCAGTTGATGGGCATTTGGGTTGTTTCCAAGATCTGGCTATTACAAATTGTGCTGCTATAAACATGGGTGCACATATATCTCTGTGGTACGATGTTTTAATTCTTCGGGGAAGATGCCCAGAAGGGGAATAGCTGGGTCAAATGGGACCTCCAACCCTAGTTTTTTGAGGAATCTCCACACTGACTTCCACAGTGGCTGTACCAGTCGACACTCCCACCAACAGTGAAGAAGGGTTCCTTTTTCCCCACAGCCCCTCCAGCATTTGTTATTAGTTGATTTCTTTGTAGTAGCCATTCTTTCTGGGGTGAGATGGTATCTCAGTGTTGTTTTAGTTTGCATCTCTCGAATGACTAGTGATTTTGCATAAGTAATATGAGAAAGAAGGAGGTGTAGAGGACAAATCCTGGGTTTCTGGATTGGGAAACTATGTGCAGTACTCTTATATGGGATTTGAATTGTAGATGAAGGAGCAAGATTGTAGAGTGGGACAGGAGAAATAATTTTTCCATTCCTGTTGAATGGATGAATAATTCAGGATGTCCATTGTTGATGAGAATATATACATCAATTCTCCAGTTCTTTCCCTTAGGAAGTTCTGACCAAATTGATAGATATGGATGACATTATCCGTATTGTTCAGAGCCATGCATTTGTATTCTGGACTGTCAAAATCATTACATATATGTTTGAACAAGTACACCTAACACTAGTCTTTAATAGTATAGACATGTATAAAACCAACCATTTTATTAGAAAAAATGATATCATACATGTTTTTTTTCATAGTGCATAAAATTCCCTGTCATTTATTTTATCTCTTTAGGCTTAAGGCACTCTACTAACAGGCAACAAGTTAGAATTAAGTTTATTTTAGTAAATGCATACTACTACATGAGAGGTTAGATATTTGAAAGTGGGAATAAGAAAATTTTTTTTTGTGGGTACCGTGGGGTTGACCTCAGGACCTCGCATGCCAGCAGGCACCCATGCCGCTGAGCGATATCACTGGCCCCTTTTTCGTATGTGGGTTCCGGGAGTCGAACTCGGGCCCTCACGCTTGCAAGGCAGGCGCTTATGCCGCTGAGCCATCTCACCAGCCCGGGAAAAAGAAATTTGAAAGCATAGTATGGTATTTTGTGCGAGGGTACTATGGGCTGTATGGAAGTAGCTTGTAGAACCTTTATGCCTGGAAGAGGAGGGATACATTGAACAAAATATCCATGAATTTCTTAGTTTTGTCTGAGTTTGGGCCTCTGTGAATGGTGCTCTTTATTGGAAAGCTACATAGAGGAAGGTTACAAGATTTAATTAATGGTTGGCAAATGCCTTGCAAAAATAATGTCATGTGTAGCTGATTAATAATTTCAGCAGAAAGCAACTAAATCTCTGCTAGAAAATGTACCCAGAATTATTATTTTGCTGGAGAGCACGGGACAGATATAAAATAAAACTAAGTGAGGAGCTGATGGAAGTCTTACAAATCTTTTATCAGAGAGTAAATTCCCTGTCAAGAAAACTTTGAGTGACAGTGAAGAGCTTGGTTCTATCTGCTAACCACACAAGGATGATATCCTAGCCATTGACTAGGCTGTTTGCCATTGTGTGTATTCTGAGTCTTCAAACCTTAGGTCCATTCAAACGAGCTACAAGCTACCAGACCAGAACTAATGAAGCCTTCTGGAATAATTTTCTCAGACAAAATAGAAACATGTTTAATACCTTAACTCTCAGAATCAAATTGTATAAGTTTATAATTGAATCCGCAGACTCTTATCTGTCCCCCTTTTTTCTGATACATTTCTATTCTTCCTTGTGATGTCAGAATTTTTGTTGAGTCATTGTGATAGTTTATTAACTTGTTTCTCCATCATACTGTTCTTACTAATTTGTCATTTTTAATATAATTGTCTTTGACACTACATATAGGAATAGGCTATGGGTTAGGTAGCATGTGCTCAATATAAAGTCCTAAATATTGGTAAGTAAAGTCCTAAGTATTTCTTTGTATTTTTTACAAAGCAACTTACCTTAATATTACTTTGGGAGTTGATAGATGGCATTTTGAACATACAGATATCTCGTACAGGTAAAATAACACAGCATAACATAGTTCAATAACATTTTATGTAACTCTTCTATATAGAACAGAAAGATATGATATGGTTGAGTAGATATGCTAGATATATTCAATTTATCCCTGTACATCTGCTTTTTGCCCATTTCAACCCTTCTTTTTGTCTTGGATGGTGGGCCTTCTGTACTGTACAGAGTGTCCCTTCTGTTTAGTTTCTTGTTGGATATAGATGATGGTATGTACTTACAGAAAATCAAAAGACTATAAGAGAGATTGGGTCACAACTTGGCTGTAGTCTCGTTTCTTTCCCAAAGGCTAGAGATTTTTCTGTATTTTATCTGTATTTTTGTAACTATTTTATATCATTTAGCTTTTTATCCTTAGTTTGGTAATGCATCTAAACTCTTGCTAGTTTGGGGGTATTAATATGAATCTGGCTTTTCTTTCCCTATCATTTGATACTTTTTTTGTGGGTACTAGGGATCGACCTCAGGACTTCACATGCCAGCAGGCGCCCATGCTGCTGAGCGATATCACCAGCCCTTTTTGCGTATGTGTGATCCGGGAGTTGAACTTGGGCCCTTGCGCTTGCCAGGCAGGTGCTTATGCCGCTGAGCCATCTCACCGGCCCTATCATTTGCTTTTTAATGTTTTTAAATGTTTCATGTATTTTTATTGATACATATTTGTAGTAAATAATGATTACATTCATCGTGGGGAATTGGTACATGTATAATTATTTTATCACTGTGAAGTACTTTTAAAATGTCTCTTTGTTAAATTGTCTTCAATTACTCCAGTTGAAAACATTATCTTTTTAAATTTTTTTGCCCAGACCCTGACCAACAGACTGACTTTACTGGATAGAGTCTCATTTAATTATTTAATTCCTGCCAGAAAGAAGGAATTTACAGAATACTTCAAAACCAAATATGTCTGTGTCTGTTTATTTGGTAGTTGTTGTCCAATATTTATCTTAAATGGATAAAAAAAACCTGTGAAAAAGATCCTTCAGTTATTGAGAAATATTTTGTAATCAGCTTATCTGAGTATTCAACAGGGTGTTATACTTTATATGGGTACTATATTAGGTACTATAGGCTAAAATTTTAGTGCAGTAAAATATTTCTATAGTTTAGCACAACAATATTTTATTACTCTTTGAGGTCTTCTTCTGTATTATTCCCCAGTGGTGACTGTCTTCCACAGAGTGATTCAGTAGTCTGGAGATACTGTGATTTCATAATCCTAATGTTAAGTCTTTTTTTTTTTTTTTGGTATCTAAACAGTAGAAATTTCCTGAAACTTTTCACTCCCTGAGCCTGTAAGAGACATTTAGAATATCCAATCACATTTAATTGCTGGATGTCAATGATATGCCTCGGCCAAACTTCAAGGTGGCTGTGAAGATGTTATTGCTTACCCAGGAAAGAAGGTCATATGGTCAGGAGATGACATTTGGTAAACACATCTGCCACAGTACTATAATGAGGTTGGCTTTAGTGATTAGGTGGGTATTTGGTTACATATACTTTTGTTCAAATTAAATTATTGTAGCTTTGATCTTCCATTTGTCTCAGGGTAAAGCCAACATTTTCTGTGGAGCAGAATGTATGAGTTGCTTGTAATACTCTCTTGGCATATCTTAAGGCAGAGTAAAATTGTCTTCCTGTATTAAGGTTGCTGTGCTTGTAGAATAATTGGCATGCATCCCTACACTTAAACCAGCAGTATAGAATAGTTCCATAGTTCATTTCAAGTTATAGCTATAGCCTTGAAGTTACTACATAAGGAATCTTGTAAGAAAATACCTTTGAAGCATGCTATTGCTGTTGTATTTCATGTAAGGTTGCTATTTACGTTAATTTTTATCACATTTCACAGCATCCTCTTCCTGGGGTTCACAGATAAATTCTTCTCTCAATGATAACAGGTGTTGATTTTTCTGAATAGTCTTAAATAATGTCAAGGATATGCAAATTGTGTAGACGGGCTTATTTCTCTTTCATGTTGGCTGCTAGTTCATTAGGAAGTTTATTGTTCCATTCTAGCAAAGACACCCTGCTTTCAATACTCCCTGGACTTCAATTCTTTTTCTTATTTTTCCTGATTTTATTACAATTTTATTTACATTTTATCTTGTTGTATTGCTTACATATGTATATGCACTCTTGCAGAATAGTATAAAACTATGTACTTACAAATTTTGGTACATATATCAGTCTCCAAATACTAAATTAACCACTAGCTACCATGATTTCAGTTTCTGAGCGATTTCTTTTTGCAGTGGAAATTTTGTGTTTTGTGATAAAAGTGCAACATAGCTAAGTAAGCAAACTCATGTAAGTCAAGTCAGTATTTCATGTAAGATTTTCAGGAATAGCATGTCTAAATTTAACCCATTGTCTAGCATAATGTAATGAAATAGATCCATCATTTAATGTTGAAAATGCTGCAAAATATATGGGAGTATGCTCTCATTTACTTTGGTTTTGAGAGGGATCTCAGCAGTGAATCATTTCACTCAGGTATAAACAGTAATCAGTATATTGAGGTTCAAGTTTGGCTACCTACTTGAATTCATATGGCTCCCAAATCTCTTATTTTGAGTCTGTAGCAAATGTTCCTAGGGGAATTTGGACATTGCTTCATTGAAATAAATCTATTTTTCTTTGTGGCAGCTACTCTGATGGAAATAAAAATAGAAATGTATATATAAATATCTATATCTCTGTCATTCTATCTACATCTAACAATCATCTATCTATTTTCCTTCTACATATCTCTGGCTTTCATATTGCTTTTGTTTTTCTTTCCTTCCCATTCTCTAACTTGGTGTTTTTCCCAATCAGTGTCCCTTATTGATATCTCTTTTTCCTCTTCTGTTCAGAATCTTTCTCTTTTTCAGTTTTGTTCTTCTTTATAAGATTTATTTAATTATTTTCACTTTTGGTTCATTGGCCATTCTTCCAACTTTTTTCCCAATCCTCAGAGAATGGCTGAATGTGGCTTGACTTCTAACTGCACACTTTCTGCCTTCTCACTCTTCTTTCTGCCCAGCTGAACTGGTTGTACCACAATGGTGTTTCAAAGGCAGAACCATCTGATACACAGAGCTACTAGAGTTTGTGAAAGGATGAGAACTGGTGCCACTGTTTTGACTTCACTGTTTTAATGGAATATCCTATTTACTATCAGCTTTCCTACACTGGGAAAATTTAGCCTATGTATTTTTCTTCTGAGAACAATTTAAAATATGTTATTAAAATTTTTTTCTTCTTACCATGGAAACAGACCAATTAGGAGAATTCATGTCCCTCCTGTAGCATTATTTTTTACTATCCGACTTCCTCTTTCTAACCCTTGTTATTCTCTTCAACTCATCATGCAAAATGATTCAAATTCACAATAGTCTCTTTAATTTTTGGCTTTGAGAGGGAATTGTTTTGACCATCACAAATAAGAAATGTACATTTTTGTTGGTTTCAATGTCTTGGCAAACCAGCAAGATTCCAGTTTGCTGCCTAAAAATGACTGAGTTGTGCTTTTCTTACTTCTTGCTAGATCTACTGAGCTGTGTGGCAGTCTGGAATCTACATGTCATATTTTTAAACATGGCTGCATTCATGAGGAGGATGAAATAAAAAAAAATGATTCCTGAAGCTCCAAGATTCTTGAAGTTGCAAAATAGTGAAGTACCCTGTCCAATGGAATAATAGATTGCCCCATCAAATCTTGAATTCTAGCCACAAATCTACTTACTTGAAAAAATGTTAATTCTTCCAAAAATCATTTCTGTAGTGCTCAAAATATGCAAGACATTTGCCTAAGTCTAAGGTAGAGAGCTTAACCTCCCAGACCTTACAACATAAGAGTTTTTGGTACAGACTGAATATGGGAATCACCTAGAGAGTTTCAAAATATACTTGAATTTGAGTTTCACCACTAGTGATTCTGATTTAATTGGTCTAGGTGTGGACTGGAGATGATCTTTTAAATTTCCATAAATGATTATAGCTTAGGGCAGTGTTTCTGAATGTGTCCAAGACCAGCAGGATCAGAATCACAGTTACCTGGGAACTTGCTAGGAATGAACACAATTGAACTGCATTCCTACCTTCTTAAATCAGAAGCTCTACCAGTGGGGCTCAGCAATCTTAGTATTAGGAAGCCCTGTAGGTCAGTGGCTAGCAAAGAGCCAAATAATAAATATGTTAAGATATGTGAACAATATGGTCTTTGCTCTGCTTAGCTCTGCTGTTGTAACATGAAGACATCCATAAACAATATTTAAAAGGATGAGTATGGCTATGCTCCAATAAAGCTTTATTTGCAAAATAGGTAGATGGGCTGAATTTGGCCATGGAATAGTCATTTGTTGAACCATATTCTAGGTGATTTTGATAAATGCTATTGTTTATGAACTACTGGTTCAGAATGGCAAATGAATAGTCAGAAAAAAAATGCTATTAGGCATGATAAATTATTTGCTAGAAAAGTGAAGGATGTCCAGAGAGTACATTAGAAATACCTAACCCAGACTTACTGGGTGGAAAAATGATTCTAACAGAAAGTGTTGGTTAGTAAAAAAAATTGTCTAATGGAAGAATGTTCTTGGCATAGGGAGCTGTCATGCCTCTTTTTCCTTCCATTCAGATCTGCCACCTCACTCCCTTACTCTACTGGCAAGTGAAGCTCTGCTACCATGACTGATTATACTACTTAAACTCCTATCTGTTTCTCAAGGCTTAGTTCAGATTACAGGGAGTTTAGAGTTCTCTTCCTCTCACTGTGCATGTGAAATATCAATACATCAGAGATTCCAGCTGCTCATGAGAAGTCAAATATGCAGCTTTTAGTTTTAAGAACCATATGGCCACTGAACACAACTGCAAATTTACAGGTGATATTGTATGAAGTTGAAGAATTTGGGTGGAATCTATGAAGAATCTTTGGATATTCTAAGACCGTAAGCAAAAGGAAAGAACTTTCTGTGATTAGTAATTAAGAAGGTACTCCAGAGAACAAATTATGTGGGGATAAGATTTATGTTTGGTACACAGGTATACTAAACTAGTCTAGTAGTTACACTGTCTTTAGGACTATTAGGTCTTTGTCACTGAGGAGAAACTGAATGTGGGTACCCAAAGCTATTCTGTATCTTTTACAAATGATGATGTTCATCCATTCAAATCAAAATGTTTTTGGTTTTCATTTTAGACAATGAATTGGCATTTTCAGTAGGTACTTTTATTACCAAAATAAAGTTTCAAATTGATATATCCTTCAAAACCTTTTCAAATCAATATGCTTACACTGGGCATAACCTACATGAATATTAAGGACTTTATAACTAGATTAGGCATAATCAGGTAAACAGTCTACCTTTTATAATTCCTCTAATAAGACTTATTTCACTTTTTAAAGTGCATTTTATTGGTACATTTTACAAGTACATGTTGATAACATTTATCATAGGGAATTTGTACCTGTACATGATATATCTTGATTTTTCTTTTTTCCCCATTCCCCTCCCTTGCCTTAAACCTCTCTTCCTCTCCTTAAGTATTAAAGCTTTGTTTCCATTTTTTCCTTGTAGTGTAATTTTATTCTTTTTCCTTCCTTATTTTCCCCCTCCCCCTCCCTTTTTCTCCTTCCCTTTTGAACATGTTCTTCCCATTTCTCAATATCTATTATGTATTTTGGTCCTTATTTACACTTTTGTTTTGTCACATCAGAGAAACAATGTGATATTTAAGCATACGCGTCCAATTTATTTCATTTAAGAGTATGGTCTCAAGGTGCATCTATTAAATTACACAAGCCCTAAGTGGTTGAATTGTTTATACTCTGTCTCTCTCTGACTCTGTACCTGTCCTTCTCTATATATCTCTCTGTCTCTGTCTCCTGCTATTTCTCTGGAGAAAGGTGAATCTATGTAATTTGTCTATCAAAATCAGCATTTAGAGAAAGATATTTTGGAATCATGATGGAAAGAATCAATTCTCCAACACTTGGTATGGGTAAAGGAGAGAATTGGAAAAAGAATGAAAGAAACCTAAGACATGTATATAGTGTTCCTGAAAGAAATAAAGATTGCCCATCCTAACACTTCCTGAGTATAATGTCATATTTAACTCTAAATGACACCAATAAAAGTAAAGCAAATAGGAACAAAATTGGAATATTAATACTGGTTAAATTTGTAATGTGTAATACACTACTGAATATTTATTCAGGACATAGGTAATGTGAGAAATTATACGTATAAGTTACTTTCATCCTTGAAGCTATTAAGTGTTTCTCTCTTCAATTTTTGTAGCTTTAACAAACATGTCCACCTTGTTATCATGCTATTACTTTATAAGGTTAAACCATATTATTATTTCTTTGATCTTCTCAGTTTATCTCTCATTAAACAAACAGGTGCAAGTGGAATTGTCTTTTGCTGTCATTTCTCCTGATTAACGAATTCATCATTTCTTTGTTCATTCTTCATCCTGTCATATAAGACACCCTTTCTGAGATTCAGTTTCCCCCCTTCTGATTGTTTTCTTACCTCATTAAGTTCAGTTCTTCTCCCTCTAACATGGCTTTTTTCTTCATGTTACATTTTCTTTTGCAATTTTAGATACTTACTATCAGTACCAAGCCCTGAAAATATTTTTTCCTCTAACAGAAAAACCCTATTCATTATTTTGGCCAGTTTTCTAGAAAGAAGGCTTCAAATGAAAGCATGATTATTCTCTCTGTCTCTATCTTCTTGGCTTGTATTAGTTTACAACATGCCATTTGAAACACATACTGTGTTTTAGTAGTTGTTCATCATATAGTTTCTAAGATGAAATGAGGAGCTCATGTTTAAACTAATTTATTTAGCTTGAAGAAAGATGTAAAGAATACTGATACATTTTTTTTTCAAAAGTTTCCTTTCCTTGTCCTTAAAAAAGACTGTAGTTTCTCTGGTTATTATCAAGAGGATATCTGGTCAGCTTTATTTCTTCATCTACACCAGAAGGATTCAAGTAAAATTCCTTTATTATTCAATTCTGTTTCATTTATAGGAAAACAAAAGGGGAAAATATCTATTTTATGTTAAATAACATTAAAATGTGAAATTATGGTCTCTTTAACTCAATAACACTGACTGTGTCAATTTGAGACTAAGGAAAAAGCAAGTCAGACTTCCTTTCCATTTCTAAGTTTTATGTTTATGACAAGTAAACATAAATTTGGAAGATTTTTCCACATACATGACATAGATAAAAATTAATTTTGGCTTTTATAGACGATGCACATCAGTGTATATTTGCTAATAGCCATGCAGCAATAGTCTAAGAATAATATATCTAAATAGGGCAATTTTTCCTTTCATAAAAATGTCTTTCTTTATTTCAATAGCAAAGATGCTGAATTACAGAGAGAAAGCTTGATTTTTCCATAAAGAGATATGATTTTCACAGACAAAATAGTCTTACCATTTGAGCACAGTTTTCAAGAATGGATTCTGATGAGTTTTGGGTTCTCTTGTCAGTTTCTTTGTGATTATACCTAGATATTCTTGTTGAAAGGCAAATCTCTTGAAGGAGTTCACTATAACCATTAATTCATGACACAGTATTCATGGCAGTAACAACTAAGTTATTACATTTTATAAAACCACAAACTACTGACCATCTGGTCTTGTTAAACTAACCATACTCTTTTTTAATTTTATGGAAAAGAAGTAAAAAAAATTCATAACTATGTAGTAGGAGAATAACAATAGTTAATACATTGTGTATTGTTATGTTTAAAGTAGTTACTCGGAGTATAAGGTATGGGCATAAAAAATTCTCCAAATGATTTTAGCACAAACCTTTGTTTTCAATGAACTATGAGACACTGGTAGTATAACTCTCTTGTATTTTTAGGAGGTTAAAAAAGTGTTGACACTCATATACTGAAAGTATTTTTGCCAATATGTGAAAATATATAAAATTTTTACCAGTTTTCATACCTACACTATTTGAATACTTGGCTGATTTGTATCTGTGTTGGTTTACCCTCAGGTTTAACATAGCTCACTTCTCAAATTTAACATGTTTTTGTTTCATATGTCTTGTGAGAGATAATATTTTTATTGCTGTATGTTTTGATGCCTAATAATTATATTAATCTTTGGGAATTGATACATATACATATCATATCTTAATCAATTCACTGTTTTTCTGATCTCTGTCCTTCCTGCTCTGTGTTTCTCCAGATTATTTTCCTATCTTCAGAAAGCCAACCTCTCTGTCATATTTAGCCTCTGTGTCTGATTTGACATAACATTATGGTCTCAAGGTCTATTTCCCTATGTATGATTCAAATTTACCCTTATTTACACCTGAGTATTACTACATTGTAATCCATTCATTTATTAATTGGCATATCAGCTGCTTCTATAATTTAGCTAATTGTAAATTGTTCTGCTCTAAATACGAGTATGAATGTACAACTGTAATATGATGAGTCTAACTCTTTTGAGAAGATACCCAGGATCTCCATAGCTGGGTCAAATGGAATTTCTATTTTTAGTATTTTGAGGAATCTGCATACTTTAATAGTGGTTACAGTACTTTATTTTCTGACAAACAATGTAGAAAGGCTCCTTTTTGCTTACAACCTCACAGGTATGTGTTGTTTTCTGAAAATCAATATATGTTGTTTTTGATGATAGCTATTTTTTTGAGGCTTAGTGTTTTATAACAAACATTTTTAAAAAATAGATCAAACACATTGTATTAGGGAGTTTGGTGAGTTACACTGAGGTAGTAATTATAACAATTTGAATAAGGAGTACTTGGTCAACAACCTCATCACATCACAGTGAGTTTACAATAGACTCTTGTTAAATGGAATAATGAGTATACTCATTCATATAAGTGCCTTTGCACTGTTGGATTTTAATATCTTAATAGACATTTGCCAGAGACCTCACAGGCCTTCTGGATGGGAACAGGAAATGATAATTCTCTTGCTGTTCACACAGGACCACACAGAAGTGCATGGATGTCCCCTAAGATTGTGTCGAGATTGCAGTCAAAAAAACCCATAGCTTGGTCTCTTAAAATGCAAACTGCTACCTACTCTAGGCTAACCATCTTTGAATTAAATGTGAGATTTTGTACCCTGGCTAAATTTCATCCTGTCTGTGAAATCCATCATTTCAGCCTTGACAGCTATTCTTTTTATTTTTCAATTTTTGTTTATATATTTTTATTAGTACATGTTTGCAGTACATAATGATTGCATTTCTTGAGGTTGCTTCCAAAAGTTAGCTGTTATAAATTGTGCTGCTATAAATAGGGGTATGCATGTATCCCTCTAATATGATGTCTTTAAATCTTTTGGGAAGATACCTAGAAGGGGAATAGGTGGGTTGAATGGAATTTCTAGTTTCAGTTTTTTTGGAATTGCCATATTTATTTCCATAGTGGTTATACTAGCTTATGTTCCCACCAATAATGTAGAATGGTTCCTTTTCCCCTGTAGCTTCACCAGCATCTGTTATTATTTGATTTCTTGATGTTAGTCTTTCTTCCTGGTATTAGATAAAATCTAAGTGTTGTTTTCATTTGTGTTTCTTTAATGGCCAGAGATATTGAATGCCTTTTCATGTATTTATTGGCCATCTGTATTTCTTCTGGGGAGTGTTTGTTCATTTCAGTGGCCCATCTTTGATTGGATTATTTACTTTGAGGGGTGTCTAATTTTTGAGCTGTTTATATATTCTAGTTATAAGTCCTCTGTTTGAGGAGTAGATGGCAATTTTCCCCCATTATGTAGCTTGCCTCTTCATTCTGTTGTTTGTTTCCTTTCTATGCAGAAAGGAAAAGAAAAAAAAAATATTTATATATACACATGATAGCTAAAATAATTATACTACTAACTTCTTTTATTTCATAGAAAAGATGATAGCCATTCTTTGTGGAATAAAACAGAATTTCAGTGTTGTTTTGATTTGTGTTTCTCTAATGTTACAAGATACTGAACATTGTTTCATGTACTTATATGCCATTTTTACTTCTCTTGAGAAGTGTCTATTATTTCAAATATCCATTTTTAATTGAAGCTTTCATTTTGAGAAATTTAATCTTTTTGAATTCATCATATACTGTGTCTAATGAGTAACTGCCTATTCTGTAGGTTGACTCTTCACTCTGTTGATTGTTTCCTTTACTATATAGCTTTTTAATTTGCCATAATCTCATTTTTGATCCTTGGTATTATTTCTTATTCATTGGGATCCTGTTCAAAATCTCTAATTTTGCCTATGTTTTCAAGGGTTTTAACTATATTATCTTCCAAAAAATTCAGTGTTTCTGTTTTTATATTTAGCCATTGATCCATTTTGATTTGGTTTGATTAAAGTGTGAGAGATAGAGGCCTAGATTGATTCTTTTGCTATTTTTAAAGAGGCTATCCTTACTCCAGTGTCTGTTTTTGGCACTTTTGTCAAAAATGAAATGGCTAAACATAGATGAAGTTTTTTTCTGCACACTCAATTCAATTCCATTCATCAAACTATTTTGATGCCAGTGCCATGCTGTTCATATTACTGTAGCTATTACTGTAGCTTTGTGACATAACTTGAAATCTGGGATTGTAATATCTCTTGCTTTGCACTTGTTGTTCTGGATTACTTTGGTTATTCTGGGTGTCTCTTGGTTTCACATAAATTTTCGCAGTGTTTGTTTTTTATATCTATGCAGAATGTTATTGGTGTTTTGATTGCAGTTACATTAAACCTATACATCATTTTTGGCAATATAATGTTTGGACAATATTTGTTCTGCCTATCCAGAAACAT
Organism: Erethizon dorsatum; assembly: GCA_028451465.1. Taxonomy (NCBI): domain Eukaryota; kingdom Metazoa; phylum Chordata; class Mammalia; order Rodentia; family Erethizontidae; genus Erethizon; species Erethizon dorsatum. Next base: position 84,665,466 of record CM051842.1, on the reverse strand, counting down.
GAAATGCTTTTCCAATTTGAATGTCTTTTCTTTTCAGGCTACTGTAGTTTCCATTATAGAGGTCTTTCACTTCCTTCATTAGGTTAATTTCTAGGTATATAATTCTTTTTAGGCTACCATTAATGGGGTTGTTTTCCTAGTTTCTTTCTCAGTGGGTTCATTGGTGGTATACAGGAATGCAATTGCTTTTTTGTGTTGACATTGTATTCAGCCTCTTTGTGATTTTGTTTATTAGCTCTTAGTGTCTTCTTGTGGAGTATTTTGGGGGGGAGGTATTGTATGTAAATAATCATATTTTCTGCAATGAGCACAGTTTTTCTTCTTTCTTATTTGTTTCCCTTTTGCTTCTTTCTCTTGCCTGATTGCTCTAGTATCAAGTAGTACATTGAACACAGGTGGTGAGAGTAGTTATTTTTCTTGTTCCTGATCTTAGAGGGAATGATTTTAGTTTGTCTCCAATTAGTATGATGAAGGCAATGTGTTTTTTCAAAGTGACTTTTATCATTTTATTTATTTATTTTATTGGTACATGTTTGCAGCACATGCAGTTTATATTCATCTTGGGTGGTAGTTACATGTACACAATACAGTTTCTTTTTTTAACCCCCTTCTTCTTCCCCTCCCCTCCCTCTCTCCTCATCTAATTCCACAATCCCAATTTTCTTTCTTGTTGATATTATTAATCTTAGCTCAATTTATGGCATATAATATTTATATTCATTGAGATTATTAAGTTCCTATACATGACATATCATTATTTTACTTATTTCATCTTCTCCTCCTCACCCCCACCCACGTTCCCTTGGACCACAACTCTACTGCAGTTAACCCCTCCCCCTTCCCCCTTCCCCCTTCTATCCTTTATTTTTCTCTCTGCCTGTACTTTGCCTGTACTTTGCCTCACTCAAATGAGAGATAGCATGCATTATTTAAGATTGTTTATTTCACTCAAAATTATACTTCCCAGGTGCATCCATTTTCCTACAAATATCTCAAATTTTTCATTCTTTATGACTGATTAGTATTCCATTATATATAGATACCACATTTTCATTATCCAATTATCTGTTGATGAGTATAAAGGCTCCTTCCAGGATTTAGCTATTATGAATTGTGGTGGTATAAACATTGATGTGCATGTGTCACTGACGTAGGATGTCTTAAACTCCTAAGGGGTTTACCTAGAATGGGGAAGATACCTAGAATGAGGATAGCTGGTTTACATGGAATTTCTAATTTCAGTTCTTTGAGAAATCATCATATTGATTCCCATAATGGTTGTACTATCTTACATTCCCACCAACAATGAAGGAGGGTTTCTTTTTCACTACAGCCACACCACCATTTGTTATTGTTGGATGTCTTAATGATTGCCATTCTTAGAATCTTAGCATTGTTTTAATTTGCATTTCTATGATGGTTAGAGATGTTGAACATTTTTTTTGTAAAAATAATTATTTTTATTTCAAAATAGCTAATAGAGAGGGTTTTGAATGTTCCCAACATGAGGAAATGACAAATAATCTAAAGTGAAGTATATACTAATCGATTATACTGATCTAATCTTTACACATTGTACACATGTATTAAAATGTCACACTGTACACCACAAATATGTACAATTACTGTATGTCAATTAAAATACAAATATATTAAAATTATTTTTATGCAAAATATCAATGAAGTTATTACTTTTAAATATAATTATTACAATGAAAGGGATGGACTTGAAATTCTAAACCATAGTTTTAGAGAAGAAAGGGCTTTTGAGTTGCCTTTAAATCCAACTTCCTTGTTGGATGGATGAGGACCCTAAGGTGAAGGATGAAATAAATCACAGAGTTGTGCTTTCATGTGGACTGGTGCTCAGGTTCCAGATCCCCCACATACAAGCTCTCTTGTCATAACCATTCTCCTAATCAGGATTGGCTTTCAGAGGGAAGAAAGTGGCAGATGTGGGCTATTTACCTACCAATCTTCACATACAAAATAAAATGTGTTTTTTTTTTTTACAATTACGCAAAGCAACTTTTGATTTGTGCATCATGGCCCTGCGGCTAACACTGTTTGGAGACTATTTGGAAGGAAGCATACAGTGTCCAATATTTCCTTTTTGCCCAGAATTTCACTGTAGAATTTCTATTGGAAGAAATTCTACAAAGAGTTTGAGGAAAATCAAATGGCTTCTGAGATTAAACTAGCAAAATGTATTTGCTTTTTCTTCAACTATATTTTTGTGGACCATTTGTATTTCTTTTTCTGTGAAGTACCTGTTCACTTCTCTTGCCCATTTCTTGACTGGGTCTCTACTTTTTGGTAGTTTAATTTTTTTGAGTTCTTTATATACCTTAGATATTAATCTTCTGTCTGAGGAGTAGTTGCTAAATTATTTTCCCTTCAGTAAGTTGCCTCTTCACTCTACTAATTGATTCCCTTTTTATACAGAAGTTTTCATTCTGATATAATCTAATTTATTGATCCTTACTGTTATTTCTTGTGCAAATGAGGTTCAGTTTAGAAAATCCTTTCCTACACCTATGTCTTCAAGTGTTTTACCTAATTAACCTTCCAGTAAGTTTAATAATTCTCTTTTAATATTTAGATCTTTGATCCATTTTGATTTTAATTTAGTGTATGGTGAGAAATAAGAGTCCAGTTTCAATCTTCTGCAAACAGTTACCACTTTGTCCAGCATCACTTGTTGAACTGCAACATATGCTTTTGGCCACTTTGTCAAAGTTCAAATACCCTAATGTGTCTGGGGAAGTTTCTGTATTCTCTGTTCTGTTCCATTGATCCATGTATCAGTTTTTGTTCCAGTACCTTGTCATTGTTATCACTATTGCTTTGTAGTATAACTTGAAGTATTGCAAGACCTCCAGGTTTGCTATTGTTGCCCAAACTTGATTTTGTTCTCCTGGGTCTCTTCTGGTTCCATATGAATGTTAGGATTGTTTTCTCTAGTTCCATAAATATACCATTGGTATTTTTATTAGAACTGCATTGAATCTGTATAAAAGTTTTTGGAGTATGGCTATTTTGACAATATTGTTCTGCCTATCCAAGAGCAGGGGACATCTTTCCATTTTCTGATGTCTTCTTCAATCCCTTTTTTCAGAGTAGTGTAGTTTCCTCTGTAGAGGACTTTAACTTCCTTGGTGAGAGTAATCCTAGATATTTCATTTTTCTTGAAGCTACTGTGAATGGTATTGATTTCATAGTTTCCTTTTCATTGGGCTCATTATTGGTGTACACAACTGCTATCAGTTTTTGTGTGTTGATCTTGTATCCTGCTATGTTGCTGAAGTTGGTTATTAACTCTAAGACTATTTTTAACCTCTATAAACTAAATTGGAAGAGACAGGTGAGAGGAGAGAAGCGTGCACACACACACACACACACACACACACACACACCTGCACACACGCACATGCACACACACACAGTCATAAAGGAAGAAAAAAGGAAAATAATGGAATAAAAATGGGGGAAGTGAAATTAAGGAGGAAAACACCAGAGAGAGAGAGAGAGAGAGAGAGAGAGAGAGAGAGAGAGAGAGAAATGGGGAGAGAAAGGGAGATAGAGAAAAAGGTTCCTATTGTTTTGTCTGTGTGGCTGTTTCTCACAACCTATAAAAGAACAGACCTCCAACCAAGATGTGACTCTGCTCATGCGGGAAGTCTAAGGTGGCAGTCAGCTCCCAGAATGGTGCCCAATGCAGGCATCTGTATACAGTGGGAACAAGGCAGCAATATGACTTTCCAATGCTGTGTAACTCAAGCTCAACCTGGTCTCTGACTGCAGGAGCTGAGTCCATATTCACCAGCTCCAGTCCCTCAGAGGGACTCCCTCCAGCCTGTTCTCCTATCTCTAGCTGTCTCCCATAGCTTTCCTTTCCTCATCCACTCTGGGAACTTGACAGTGTGGAGCCTGGTTTGGAGCCAAGTGGCTGCTCTGGGACACAGGTTCAATAGCTAAACCATTCCCTATGGTGGCATCCCTGCCAATTCTCTTTTTGCAATTGCAGTTGTGGGCACTGGACTAAGGTCACTAATCAACTCTTGACTGTGGAAGGCCACCATGAAAACAGTGTCTCACATTTTTCATTCAGGTTCTGACTGCCACCAATTCTCTATCACACTGCAGTTCTCTGTGAGAGAAACGTTTTTAGTTTCACCTTGTCTTCCTGATGCTGGCTGGCCAGTCACCCTCAGCCACATGGAGCTTGCAGAGCTCCTTGATGTGTTCTATGCTTCTGTATAATTTAATTATTTTTTTTCCTCTTTACCATTTCCCTCCTGGTTTCAGGGTAACCTCCTTTTATATTGGTTCCTTTCCAAACTACTATTTTCTAGAGTCTAGAAAATTTTTCCTGGAGAAAATCTCCCTCTGAAATGGCTCCTCCTTTTTCCTCAGCTTCTATGCTGTGATGCCTCCTCTAGTCAGCCATTTTGAATTCCCTATTATAGACTTTTGCCTTGTCCAAGATCAGGTCCAAGACTGTCTGGCCCTTCTGCTGTCCCATGCAGAGGGGAAACAACACAGAACCAGCTCCGAGTTGGCAGTGGCTGAGCCAAAGCATGGAAATCACATTTACGTTATTGGTCAGGGACCAGCCTGTGGATCTGTGCATTCCACTGGGGCAGTGGGTCCATGAGTTCCTGGCTTTTATCATTTTAAAGTGAAGTCCTTCTATATCTATATCTATATATATTTTTGTCAGGAATTTTAAAAACCTTAAATGGGGCCGGTGAGATGGCTCAACAGCATAAGCACCTGCCCTGCAAGCGCGAGGGCCCGAGTTCGACTCCCGGAACCTACATATGAAAAAAGGGCTGGTGATATCACTCAGCAACACAGGTGCCTGCTGGTGCGCGAGGTCCTGAGGTCGACCCCCAGTACCCACAAAAAATAAATAAATAAAATAAAATAAAAACCTTAAATGGATGTTGGATTTTGCAAAGGTTATTTTTCTGAACCTATCGAGAAGATAATATTATTTTAACCTTGAAGCATTACATTTATTGACTTACATATTTCAAACCATCTTGTGATGAAGGCAACCTGGTCATTACATATGACCTATTAATTACTTTTTTCATTCTGTTTGCAAGTACCTTCCTTGGGATTTTTGCATCTATACTCATTTATGATATTGATCTGTAGTTTTTCTCTTTCTTTCTTTCTTTCTTTCTTTCTTTCTTTCTTTCTTTCTTTCTTTCTTTTTCTTTCTTTCTTTCTTTCTTTCTTTCTTTCTTTCTTTCTTTCTTTCTTTCTTCTTTCTTTTTCTTTCTTTCTTTCTGAGTCCTTGTCTGGTTTTGGTGTGAGGGTACTAATAGTTTCTGAGAATAAATTTGTGAGTATTCCTTCACTTTCTATTTCATGGAAGATTTTCTGGAATATAGACATTAATTCTTTCCTGAAGTTCTGGGAAAAAATCAGCAGTGAATCCACTATGTTCTGCACTCTTCTTAGTTTGAGGGCTTTTAGTACTTCTTCAGTTTTATTGATTTCATTTGTATATGCAGTGTTTTGATATCTTTTTAGTTCAATTTTGGTGACACATATATTTCTAGGTATTTATTAATATTTTTAATTCTTCAGTTTATTGAAATCTAAGTTTTCAAGATAGTGTCTGGATTAAGCAGTGTCTGTTGTGATTTCATACTTTTCATTTCCAAGTGCATTGATATGGGTCTTTCCTTTCCTTGGTAAGTTTATCTAAAAGTTTATCAATCTTGTATATTCTTTCAAAGAATCAACTCTTTATTCATTGATCCTTTGTATATTTTGCCTCAATTCATTAACTTCTGCTCTGATCTTTATAATTTATTTCCTTATACAACTTTTGAATTTGATTTACTCTTGATCTTCTAGGGCTTTTAGATTCATCTTTAAGTCATTTATTTGGGATTGCTCTATTCTTTTAAGGTGAGCATATGTAGCCAAAATCTTTCCTCTTAGAACTGCTTTCATTGTGTCTTATAAGATTTAGCATGCTAGATTTCCATTGTAATTTGATTGTAGGAACTTTTAAATTTCTTCCCCAATTTCTTACATAATGCACTGATTATTCAAGAGTTAGTTTATTTATTTATTTATTTATTTATTTATTTATTTATTTATTTATTTTGGGTACCGGGGGTCAACCTCAGGACCTTGCGCGCCAGCAGGTGCCCATGCCACTGAGCGATATCACTGGCCCTTTCTTCGTATGTGGGTTCCGGGAGTTGAACTTGGGCCCTCGCGCTTGCCAGGCAGGCGATTACACCGCTGAGCCATCTCACCGGCCCCTCAAGAGTGCATTTAATCTCCATGTGTTCATATATTTTCTGTGGTTTCCTTTGTTGCTGAATTCTAATTTCATTCTGATATGATTTAATACTATGTAGAATATTATTTCAATTATTTTCTATTTATTTAAGCATGGTTTATGGCTGGAATTATGGTCTATTTTAGAGAAAGCTCTGTGTGCTGCTGATAATAATGTGTCTTCTGTTGTTGTTGGATAAAACACTCTGTATATGACCATTAAGAACCTTTATTCCATTGTGTGGTTTAACACTGGTTTTGTTTTTTGCAATTTTGTCTGGTTGACCTGTGTATTTGTGAGGATGGAATATTAATGTCCTCCATTATGATTGCATTGATATTTATCTGGCCTTTTATATTTGGAAGTATTTGTTTTGTGAAATTGGGTGTGCTGTTGTTGCATGCATATGTTTCTATATTCTCTTTCTGTTGAATTGTTTTACTTACCAAAGTGTTGTGAGCTTCTTTGTCTCTTCTGATCACTTTTGGCTTGAAGTCCCAAAGTCTGAAAACAGAATAACTACTCCTGCTTGCTTTAGCTCTTCAGTTCTTTGGAGTATACTTTTCCATCCTTTTACTTTCAGTTTACATATTTTTGGGTGAATTAGGTGCTGTTGAAGGCAACATATGATTGTGGTTTGTTTGTATTTTTTTAGGTTGTTTCAGTCTTCCTTCTGTGTCTTTTGATTAGGCTGCTAATGCCATTAACATTGAGTATTATTACTTTATTTACTGAATTCTGTTGTTGCATTATTTTTCCAATGTTGATTTCTTTCTTTCTTTCATTTGACTCTCTTAGTTAGATGTGCTTTTTAAAATATATGTATGTATGTATGTATGTATGTATGTATTGAGCTCTTTGGTAATAATAGTCTCCCTTTCTCTGTCTAGGTTTCTCTTAAGTACTTTCCACAATGCTGATTTGATGCTCATGAATTTCTCTAGGTTCTCTTTATCATGGAAAGTATTTTTTCTCCATAAATATTGAAGGCTAATTTTGCAGGTTATAAAAGTGTGGGCTGACAATTATTTTCTTTTAATTCTTGAAAACTTTGAGATGTCTTGGCCTTTAAGAAATTTTTTTTAAATCTGCTATTATTGTGATAAGCTTGTCCTTATAGGTTACTTGATTTTTATTCTAACAGTTTTTATTATTCTCTCTTTGTCCTGAACTTCTGAAATTTTGACTATTATATGTTGTGAGAAAGTTTTTTTCTGGTTGTGGCTGTTGGGGTTCTACATATATCATTTATCTGAGTATTGACTCCTTACCGTAGATTTGGGAAATTTTCTGCTATGATTTCAGTGAATAAATTTTTTTAATTTTGGTGCTTTCTTCTAACTTTTACTTAAGTTCTATATACATATATATATATATATATATATTTTTTTAATTTTTACTAGTACATGTTTGCAGTACATAATGATTATATCCTTGTGGAGAGTTGGTACACATACATAACACATCTCAGTCCTTTATTTCATCCCCTCCTCCTTCCCTCTCCCTTCATGTCTTGGTACCTTTCATGTTTGCAAATGATCTATCTCCCCATTTTTATTATCTACCTTTTATTTTGCTCTTTATTTATATTTTGGCTTTCTTTTGTAAGAGACACCATGCAACATTTAAGCTTGTGTGTCTGATTTGTGTCTCTTAACTCCTTGAGTTTATTTGCTTGTTTGTTTGTTTTTTGAGTCCTCTAGCAGGTGTTAGATCCACCTTCCATGATGTCTTATTTTTTGGTTATCAATGAGTACACAAGCTGCTACATTAAACTTGTCTTCTAGTGCTAACACTGTCTCCTCACATTGGTCATTCCTGTTGCTTTAAATTTCAATTGCAGTTTTTGGATTCTGCATTTGTGCTACATTTATTTTCATAATCTCTAAATCTTTACTAAAGTGGTCATTCTTACCTATATTTCCTGGTTTAATTTAATCAGCTCTGTTTGTGTTTTATTTAAGCTCATTAAGTGTTTCATCTCTTAAATACTTCACCTGTTCTTTTACATCCTCTTTGAGTTCACTGAACATCTTGCTTTGCTTACTTATTTCTTCTTTGATTTATACAAATCTTTTAACCACTTGGTTTTTGAGTGCTTATATATGCTTATATTGTTTTTGTGTGCTGAAGGTTTAAGATCAGTTAGGTTAGAAAACTGTTGCTACTGTGGAGAACCCTTTATTTAGTGTATGTCCTCCTGTGATATGACCTTGGTTTTAGTTGTCATTTGGTATTTATGATTCTATAATCTACTCAATACAATAGGGTAGGTCACAATCATTGAAAGGAGAGAAGAATTATTGGGTATATCAGCACTTGTAGAACCAATCACATATCAACTGCATAATTTAAAACTTTAAAACAATTTCACACTTGTTTTTCAATATCCAAGTGAGACAATGCAATAGTCTGATGACAAGTAGGGTGCAATATATAGGATGGTGGAAAGAGAAAGAAGAAGAAAATACTTCAGAAAGAAGGGAAAAAGAAAAGAGATAGCAGCAAATGAAACAGAGGTAGGACTTTAGTGTTGATAATTTCATAACTGGAATGGATAAGACGAAAGAGTCTGTTTGGAGTTTACATATAATGGTGGGGAAAAGGAAGAAGAGGGAGAAAAGTATAATTAGAGATTGGGAAAGCTGTAAGAGGGTCACAACAAAATCATATGCTGATGGAAAGCTTGTATTCAAATCTTTTGTACACTATTTTTGGTAAGGGTTACCTGACATTACCATGAAGGATACTATTTGAAATAAATCACTATTTCTTATTCTTTGTTTCACATATTCCAAGGCTCGCACACATATGCCCACACACATGCACATCATATGAAAGGATAAAAATGAAAAGAAACAGAGAAAAAGAAAAATTCCTACAAGTAAACATGACATGACATGAAAATAAAAGACATGAAAATAGATTTCTTTCAATCCTATTTATGCTTCAGTCTGAATTCAACCAGTGTGCTCTCCCTCCTTTATTAAAAAATGGAGAGATTATTTCTTATAGCAGTCATGGGAGAGAGAGTTCCAATCATCTGTTATTTTGGGCCCCCAAACTGCTTCTCCTTCCCTCTGTAGGCAGAAGTCTGTTATATTTTTGTCTTTGTTGTATGGTCAGACACCTTTAATTGTTCTGAAGGGGGCTGGGGCAGAGCAGAACTGGTCAAGTACCTAGTCCTCTGCTGATCTCTGTAGAGACTTCTTTGATCCCTGTCGTTCTCCCTCTGACAATCACTGCAGTTGCTTGCATCAGCTGCTTCCATGCCACTCTGGGTGATCACACTGTGCAATACCCACTGACCCTGTCTTTCATCTCCAGCACTTAGCCCATAACAAAATCTCATGGAGTCTCCATCAAACCCACAAATTCAGTGATGCCTATGGCTCAGTGATGTGGAGGGTTCTGCTTGAAACTGAGCAGTGTCTAGGAGCCAATGTAAAAGAACTCACACAGGTGCTGAGCTCAGCAGTCTTTGTTGGGTGGTGGGATGGATCTCATATGGACACTAAATTCTGCTGCATTTATAGAACAGGCAGGGTGTGGGATACCTCTGGGCATAGAGTTTGGCTTTGTTTGAGGTGGCAGTGGTAGTGTGCCCACTCTGGAACTGATGCAGTGTCTCTTCTCAACCTTTGGATCAGAAAAGTCACAGCCATTGCATACTTATGCCTGGTTCCTCATCCTAACACAAAACTGTGCCCTTATTTCTTTCTGTTCTTAAGGTTCATGGATCATAACTCAATCTCTACCCTCTGAGTAATTTTATAGCCCACGCCTTCCATACTCTCCTAATCTGAGGAAGCTATTGCTGCAAATATGTCACTTGCTGGGCTCCAGTTTCTAGTAACAAAACTAGGACAGGTGAGCACTGGGAGGTGACTGCTCAGTGGGGTGCTGAACACAGCAGACTAGCTGCTCCTGCTGTACTTGGAGTCTTTCATCAGGTAGTTAGATACTTTTCAAAGGTGAAATGTTTGCCAGACCTGAGCTGTAAGTAATGTTGTAATTGATAGATGACTCTGTTTCTTTCTCTGAACATTCCTAACACTGGAATTCTTCTGGTGACTTTCACCTTCAAGTTGCCTTCCTCTATTTGGATTTTTCAACACGTCCCCACACACATACACAACCATTTTCAAGTACCTGCAGATCATGGAGAAAATCCTTTGAACTATTTGTTAGCTCTAATTTGCCATGACTGAAAAAAACCTGAGAAATAATGTTTCATGAAGTAATGAGAACTCTTTCGTAAAGAACGTTTGTTTAATTTACCTCTAACCCTTTTCATTATAAATTGGACTTTAGGCCAGGAACATGTTACTTTTCTATTTATAGTCCTCTTTTTTTCTTCGAGTCCTTTTGTTACTACTTTTATGTAAAATAACCCATCAATTGATTATATTAATGTTGAAGTGAAGGCTGTGAGTGACACATCTTTCCAATAAAATGTAAATGTAGCTAAGGTAGAAGTAACATGAACTTCTGGGTTTTTGAGAGTTAAACAGTTCTGGGCCAGAGGGTATCTGAGGAAGGGAACAGAGGAATAGTAGGTAAATGTTTGTTATTTAATGCTAATCTCTACTAAAGGAACCAGGACTCCTGAGAGAAATGGTTTATACTGTGGCCAAGACAAAGAATATATATAAATGAGCCTGTAGAATCTTGTGCTATATATTAAGGAAGTCCTCAAAAACAAAACAATAGGGATATGTGAAAGAAACATAGGAAACAACCTAAAAAAGGGCCCCAATGTCCAAAGCTGAGAATAATTTTTTCAGCAAAATAATGTAGTGTTGTATGATAACTCCAAGTTTTAAGTAAAAAATACATGAGTCACACCTGCATTAGTAAATTATTAAATGAATAAATATGTGAATGGATATTTACAGGAGAAAAGACAAACCTCTTAAGTAAAATTTCTGTTGATATGTTCCCTTCTAATAGGTGCAACTTAATTCTAGTCTCTCAAATGAGAAATTGATTTAGTGACTTAATCCCAAAGAACAGCTATGGAAAGAGGATGAAAAAGTCATTTTGTAGTAGATAAAGCTGGCATACACTACCTGAGCCAGGTTATTAAGGTTAATTTTCAGTGATGAGGTATGTTGATCATCGGTATACTTCATATGATGAGGTGAAAATGTCAGTCCACTTTGTGGTCTTACTCCTAAAACCCATAGCCTCATTCTAACTTTGAGAAAAGCATCAGAAAAAAGAAAACAAATTAATGGAGTTTCTGCAAATTATCAAGTAAGAATTCCTAAAAACTGCCAATGCCATGAAGAGAAAAAGCCAAAGTCTGAGAAACTGTCACAGAATGATGAAAATTTAAGTGACATGATTACTAAGTGTAATGTGGGATACTCAAACAGAAAAATAATATTGATAAAAAACAGCAAATTTTCAATAGTCATAAATTTAATTTATAGTAATGTATCAGTAATTTTCTTACTTGTAACAAATGTACCATGCAACATAACATGCTAACAACAGATGACACTGCGTGAAGAGTAAATGGGAATTCTCTACACTGCCTCTGCAGGTTTTTATAAACCTAAAATTATTCCAAAATGAAAATTTTGTTTAAAAATAAATTATAAACAAGTCACCAAAACAAATAGATCATGGGGTCATAAACTTTGTATATCTCATTATTGTCACTTACATAGTCTATAAGTATAATAGTCTTCTTAACAGTAAGTATAATCAATTCCTAAAAGGGTGGTGAAATTTTTAGATGATGGACATCAGGATTGGGAAGAAAAGTATATAATGGAATGAGGCCCTGGATAAACTAGATGACTATTTGTAGACTTTAATTGAAGGATAGGATCTGTTGAAGAAAACAAACAATGAAAGAGGGAAGAAGAAGAAGAAGAAGAAGAAGAAGAAGAAGAAGAAGAAGAAGAAGAAGAAGAAGAAGAAGAAGAAGAAGAAGGAGAAGGAGAAGAAGGAGAAAGAAGAGGAGGAAGAGGAGGAAGAGAAGAAGGAGAAGATGGAGAAAGGGAGAGAGAAAGAGAGAGAGGGAGGAGAGAGAACAGAGAGAGAAGACAGAGAGAGAATGAGATTACAGAATGGAGGGAATCATTTGCCTTTGGAATAATTTTACTATTGTGATATATCTTTTCAGACTGAAGGGAAGAGAAAGGAGAACAGGGATAATGTTGGCCTACAGAAGTAGGGAAAAGTGACTGTTTAATATAGCTATAAAGAAAATCCAATCAAGTAGACTTATTTTTTTTGTATGTGACATCAGACATTTAACAAAATGATTACAGATTTACCAAGAGTTGAAATAACTGAAATTTTGGAAATTATTTTAAATTACATGTAGTCATATAATTACTATGTCTTGAGGACACTGAGGCGTATTTAAACTTATGATGATTTATGACAGAGAATCAAAATGATTGGAATGCCATTTTGAAAATAAATCTCTGAAATAGATGTCCCTGCATTATTTAACAGTAGGAAGAGTGGTATTAAGAAAACTTGTGATTGAGATAGAACTAAAAGGTATTGGCAGAGAATTTGAATTATGAAATTAATGCAAAAGAGAGAAAAGAGGTAAGGAAAGGCCAGATCTCATCTTTTGAAGTTAGAATTATGGAAATAATGAATAGTTTTTCATGTTTTAGCATGATTCACATCATTAACAAGCAGGTTTTGTAGCCTGCTTCCAGATTTGGGAAGCAGCAGCAGAGTGTGGAGATAACACTTGTTTTACCTTTGCCAGTCTTAACTACACAAATTGTCTAGTGGTACCAAAACATATAACAAATTTGGTGGGAAGCAAAGTAGTATCTGCTAAGAAAACATTTTATCTGTGGGCCGGTGAGATGGCTCAGCAGCATAAGCACCTGTCTGGCAAATGCGAGGTCCTGAGTTTGACCCCCGGTACCCACAAAAAAAAAAAGAAAGAAAAGAAAAGAAAACATTTTATCTAAATGTTATCAAAGAAGTGAGCAAAATGTCTCAACTTTTGATGCTATGTTGACTAGTTGTACCAGAATCACGATTGAGCCCAGAGCAGAATGAGCTCAGAAATCACACATTCAGTATGCTATTCCTGAACAATTATACAGTGGCTGAAAATACAAATCAGTAAGTTCAGTAATGTACTCTGAATATTCTGCCATGTTATAAATTGTACGTTTGAGGAAGGTTATATTTTTTGTTATTCTATTTCTGCACAGAGTTCTTTTTTCTTTATTTAAAAAAGATAATTCAATAGAAAGGCAGATTATATTCTCTTCTCATCCATGAAGCTCCTGATTGTTCAAACCAAATTCCCAGTCAAGTCACTGCAGTTGTTGATACACTGTCTAAACTGATGAAATGTCACTCATGTGGAAATAGTTGTCAGAGTATGGGTCTAACAAATATAAAATCAGACCAATCACAGTACCTTTTCTTAAGACTGATGACAGTGTACTGAGTACTGAGAATATGAGAAGGAAATACTGTATAGACTTATTCGTGATTATAATAAAAGAAATTAAATTTGGAATAACAGAGAAAATTATAGGAAAAATTGAAACCAGAGTGAAAACAAAAACAGATTTGCAAGAATTCAAAGGGGTCAAAGCAGGAGGAATAAACTGATCTGTCATTGATAGAGCCAAGTGATGATGTTGAAGTGAAACGATGAGGATGGAGCCACGGATAAAAGGACCCAAATAAAGAACAGTTGGCCACATTGTTCAGCGGGACATTCAGAGCTATTCTAGGGATGTTGCTTCTTAAAATTGCAGCCATTTACATTTGAAATTGTCTTTAGGTCAGTTTTGGAAGGAAGTCTTTAAAATATACAATTGAGAACAAATTGCAAAAACATTTTGGAGGTTTCATTTTATGCCCCACATGGTTGATACTGGTTGAATTTCACAGTGTTAATATTTCCTTACTGCTTGTCTCATGTTCCTAAATTGTAAGATTGTTTACTGAATATGAAGTAGCAAGGTAAGGGAATTACAACAACTTGAGAGTGAAAAATGTGTCATCAAAGCTTTTGTCCCCTCTTCCAGCTTCAAAAGGGGTGTGAATTACCAGAAAAAGTGCTGTAGCATTTGTAGATCAGTTCAAACATAATAGTGACATTTGGAAATGCACTGAATTTGCTGGAGCTACTTGTTTCAATTTTGGAGATTTGCATAACCCTTTCTTGCATGCATTGTAATTGACTTTATAAGTAGATTCATAAATTACTCATGATATACAGAATACATGGGAGGCTGACTGCACAGTATGGGCCCTACTCCTCAGTACTGAAATACCAGAAGACAACTGGAATAGAATCTGTGCAAAGGCAATCAGAGCATCCAGGTTTATTCAAACTAAGTTAGAACATATAGTGAGAATCAGGGAAATCTTGTTAAATTATACACTTATAATCTTAGTAACCTGGTATTTTCTACTGTATTTCCTTCTCTTTCAATATACTTTGATATAAAATATTAGTTTCCTAGAGCAATATGTCTTTGATATACTGAGCCCATATTTCCAAAACACGTTGAGCTAAATTTATCTTTGCAAAAGTGTGTATGTACATCTTTTATAGAAGGAAGAGGAAATCTTGGAGTAGTCTTGGTTTTCATTTAGGTTTCTTTGTTGCCAACAAAGGCTAGCAGAGATTGAATATAGTAATAACAAAATTAGACTAAACTTTGAGTCTTTCTTTGTTGAAAATTATTTCTCCAAACATGTGGATGATACAGATCCATGGCTTTATATCATTTGCTTTAATATTTTTAAATGTATACCAATTACTCTGTTGAAGGTTAATGATAGAAACTATCAGTGGTGTTAGGCCTTCAACAGACTATATATACTATGGTAAGATGTCCATAGGGCTGTTTCTTATCCCTGGGGAAAATGCCAGAATTTTAGATTATCACAGACTTCTTTCACGGTTGTTCTCACGATAGGTGGATAGAGGTCCATTCCCATTGTCTGTTGGCTCTTTTATTTGAGGCCAGTTTGTTGCAGATAAAGTATCTGAAGGGGCCCAGGTTACTGAGATATCATTTACAAATTTTTGTGAAATCATAGAAGTTCTTTTTAAATGGTAAATCACCAAATTAAGAAGTTGAGAGTTGAAGGATGTTGTTACTGTCAGAGAAAAAAAAAACTAAAATCTTAATAATTTACCCTTAACTTCTAAAATTCTTATAAAATTATCATCTACAGATCACACTCATTGAAAATTTTTACTTTGGAACTTACTTATTTAGAAGTAAATGAGCCAAGAAAATACACCCACATGTTCCTGAGGATTTCTGTTTTTCAGAGGAAATTTTATATTACAAATGCATTTGTTGTATTGCTGATAGAATTTAGAGTAAGACAGAGTTTTCAAAATGTGTTTTCATTTTTACTCAACAGACAGTTCAATCTCTTCACTCTCAGCAAGATAAAATATTTCAGTCAAATGATCAATGGTAGGCAAGTAGAAACTTCCAAATAAAGTATTACAAAGACTCTTTTATATGGTGTATTAAATAATGTACAAATAGAAATATATTGTAAAATTAAGTCCATTTGTATTAGGCATGGATCACTAGAGTAACAGATATAATATAATATAGTTTAATATAATACATATTTTTTTTGCAAGGAAGGCTTACAATCGCCACGTAGAGTTAGGTGTAGAAGGAAGACTGAATCTCCTCTGAAGAAAATGAAGGGAACCTTCCTAATTGGTTTCCCTTTTCATTCCACTCAGACTACAAGCATATTGGCTGGTACCACTCACACCCAGGGTGGGTCTTCTGTCTTCAGTAAATCCATTCAGCTACACCCAGAACTATGGTAGTCCAATCAGTTGGGAAGTTTCTTACTGAAGTTGACACAACAGTTAACTATCATACCATTCAATGTATGATTCCCCTGGCACTGATGCTTTTAGGTTGCCAGCATTTCAGAAGTATTTTGATTTTTGTTCATTCAAACGTTTTCTGTTTCATTATACATATTGTTAGCTTACTTAGTATAAAACCATGAAAAAATTATTACTGCATTCTCTCCATATATATATACATATATATAAACACAAGTATTTATTGTTTCTGTGCTATAATACATTTAATCTTGCAATTTAAATCATAATTACATTTTATAATATGCAGTTAATAAAAATGACAACTTAATTATATTAAAATATGAATAGTAAGTGGTACATGACATCTATAGTCTACACAGACAAAACTCCAATGTTTACAGAAACAGATAATACATAATGAAACAAGTAAGTAAAGGGTGGCAAGAAAAACTATCAATGCTCTATGAGGAACATGATTTGGAATTTTACTTTTCTTCTTTTTTATTTTATTTGGCTCTACAGCCAATTGCTTTTTCTTCTAAGGCATATTGGGCCAATAATGTCACCTTATTGATGCAATATGTTTTGCAAATATAATAATGTATATTTTCTTTTATATTGGTACCATGAATAAATTGTGGAAAACAGCCCACACTTTTTTCAATCTTTATTTTTATTTTTTAGTACATGTTTGCAGTAGATAATGATTACATTCCTCATGGGGAATTGGAACATATACATTGTACAACTTAATTCTTTTGTCATCCTCTTTCCCTCCTCACCCTTCTTCCTCCTTCCAACTCTTTCCTTCCCTTTTGCAAAAGATCTACCTCCTTATTTCCTATTATCCATCTTTTATGTTGCTCTTTATTTATATTTTGGGTTTCTCATATACAAGAAACCAAGCAATGACATATTTAAGCTTGTGTGTCTGATTAACTTCATTTACCATTATGGTCTCAAGATGCATCCATTTTCCTACAAATGACTCGAGTTTGCCCTTCTTTAGTACAGAGCAGTACTCTGTGTATAAATATCACAGTTTCTTTGTCTATTCATCTGTTGATGGCTGGTTCCAAGATTTAACTCTGATGAATTGTGGTGCTATAAACATGCATGTATCGCTGTAGTATGATGTCTTTTACTCTTTCGGGAAGATACCTACAAAAGGAGTAGCTAGGTCCAATGAAATTTCTATTTTTAGTTTTTCGAGGAACCTCCACACTGAATTCAATAATAGTTATACTAGTTTACATTCCCCCTAACAATGTAAAAAGATTCCTTGTTCTTGCAGCCTCTCCAGCATTTGTTACTATTTGATTTCTTGATTACAATTATTCTTTCTGGAGTAATATGAATGGTTTAAATTTGAGCTGAACATTTTGAGCTCATATTCAATACCATTTTTTTAGTGCTTGACTGCAATACCTCTGAATTTTATAGAAATTCATACTTAAGTGTGACTGCTACCCCTATCAGGACACAGTGAAGATTTCCTTCTACTGGCTACAGCTAGAAGCAATATCTAGGCATTTTTAATAGTGTGATTTTCTTTACAGGGTTGTGTTTGCTAAGGGATTTAATGCAATAAATACTTTAGCTAGCTTTTCAATATTTATAGACACCCAGAGTTAGAAGGGACTTGAGAGGGCATTTTGTCTCCCCAGTGTCCATGCCAGCCCCCTTTCTGCCTTTAGATAGAACCAGAAAAACACTTCTAAAATATAAACAACTGATCTCTTTACTTAAAGATCCTTAGCAAACAAGAATCCTGATCTCATACATCACTCATTTCTGTAATCAACAATTCTTATCTTCAGGAAACTTTTCTTCTTGCTGAAAAAGCTAGCCAAATTGCTGATAAGAACAGCTTGCTCTGTGCCATAGTAGTAACAGGGACCTGTTATTTTGCTAGAAAACAAAACAAAATAAAAAACCTGCAAATAATTATGAAAATATTACAGCCCTCTCTTCTCTATGTAGAGGAGTTTCAATTATTCTCTAGACCTTATTTTAATATATTTTAGTCACATTTGTTACTGCTTTTGATACCTTTTTAAAGTTATGTATTCCAACATTGGACAAAGTACTCTAATGTTAATATACACATGGGAAGGAATCACTTATCAAAATCTCAATTCCTCAATGTACTTTTATACTTAGGCCAACTCAAAATTGCTGAAATACAAGTATATAGAAAACAAAGTAGTTTCTGCCAATGTTATTCCTTGCTTCAGTCTTAATTTCCAAGTCTAGTCAAGTCTGGATATTTTTCATTTCTATTTGTTTTAAAATGCTTTAGAACAGAAGAATTTATTACACATATTCTTCAATTATCATATTTAGTACATTATTCAAGTAATTCCTCATTGTCTGCCAAGGCAGAGAGTCCACAAGAATTTATTAAAATCAAAATTATGTTTGTGGTACTATGCTCAATGCATTGCTATGGTGGCTCAAATTTGTGTAGCTACCCCTCATGGGTCAACCTTGCCTTCTAGTCTTGGCAAATTTTGAGGCAAACCTACCACTGGGATCAGCTCCCATTCTGAAGATGTATGAGTATGTATAAAATTCAATATATAGCTTTTCTGAATTTCTGTTTAAAAAGAAGAATGATTTATTCACTGATTTACTCATTATTTATTCAACAAATAGCTACAAAATATATACTATATTCTAGGTGCTTATGTTTAAGGACAAAGGAAATCATGAGGCATTTGCTCACAGAGCTTGCATTCTACTGCATGATTAAGACATTATTGAGAGACTCACACAGGTACATGCATTGCCACAAGTATGAAATATAAATTAGAGATGAAAGGTGTAATGGAGAAATGGGAACAAGCTTGTCAAAAGGGAAAGGAAAGCTTCCCAGGGGAGGGGGCACATGAGTTGAAAGCAGAAGGAGCCAGGCATGGTGCCATATGCCTGTAATCCTAGCACCCAGGAGACTGAAGCAGGAGGATCCCCATGAATTCGAGGGGAGCCTGAACTACAGAGAGAGATCCTGTCTGAAAAAAAAAAAAAAGAAGAAGGAAAATCATGGGACCAACAGAATATCCCTAACCCCCACAATGTCATTATACTTGCCTCTAAAAGCCATTATTAGAGTTTGAGGGAGGAGAATGGGGGTCAAGTTTGGAATGGCAGAGGCAGAATAGAAGTTGTATGGAATAACACAAGTAGAGTGAAACTTGAAGGCCAGAAAGTGAGTAGCAGATGTTTAGACAAATTAATATTCAACTTAAAAAGAAAACAAATGTGTACAGAAAAAAAAGTAAAGGAAATTCATCTGCCTCAGGTTTTTAAGCTAAAGATAAGCAGGAAGAAATTAATCACTGGTAGATAGGTGTAAATATTACTATTCAAGTACTTTTGCTTAGAAGATTATTTTGTGACATCTTTATTATTTCCTTCTTAAGTGGTGATTTTCATAGGTGATGGGGCTCCTTAGGGAATGTTTTTTTTAATAGTAAAGTGATCCCATGTTTCCTAATACATAAAATCCAATAGAATGCTGGATTTATACATGAGAGTTAAAATATTTCAGAGCAAATACAATAATTATGTGGTATGCCACAGACTATTATAACAGAGACTTTAAGAAATAACTGACTAAACATGACACTTAGCACATTAAATTTTAAAATTGTAGCACTACTATGCAACACAACACTGAAGAGTTAGTTACTCCTTTATTAAAGAGATTGTCTGAAGTCAAAAAGTGTAAGATGTCTACAGCAAATTGTCACAAAATGTTTATAAAATAATCTTCTGAAATGGCAGAGCCTGAGAGGGGACATGACAAATCGAAATAAAGTCCAATGAGTGAGGCCAAATTTATTAGTTGACTTTTAGACTGCTCATGATGTATGAGTAAAGGAAAATGAGGGCAGAGAGGAATGGCTTCTTCATTGTTGGGGCATCGCACAGATGTAATCCAAAAATGTAGCACAGAAAAGGGGAGCAGATTATTTTGTAAAATACTGGGAAAATTTTAGCTTTTTTTTTTTTACTTTAGCTAGGATTAATTTATATTTTCTCAACTTGTACATTTTTGCTATTTAATTGCAAGCTATATCATTGCTTTTAAAAATGATTTTGACAACATAATGTAAAGTGCAATAAATTAGACAGATAAGCTTAAATATCTCATGGTTTCTCTTATATAAGAATTCTGAAATATAAATAAAGAGCAAAATAAAAGATAGATAAGAAGAAATACAGATATAGATCTTTTGAAAAAGAGAAGGGGACAAAAGATTAAGTGGCAGGTGAGGGAAAGTGGATGAAAACAGAATTAAGATGTATTATGTGGGCCAGTGAGATAGCTCAGGGGACAAGCTCCTGCCTGGCAAGCGCAAGGTCCTGAGTTCGACTCCTGGTACACACATATAAAAAAAAGATGTATTATGTACCTGTACCAACTCCCCAGGAAGAATGTAATCATTATGTACTGCAAACATGTACTAATAAAAAAATGAAAATTAAAAAAAAACTTTTTAATTTCATTTTAAAATTAAGCAATTTTGAAAACATATTTAAAACTCATTCCTATATATTTTTATGTTAGAAGTACATGTAGTTTCAAGTACTCATTTACACATAGCCCGCAGTCTAGTATAATGGTTCAAGGCATAGATTCTTGAGTCAGGCTTGCTTAGGTTTGATTCTTGCTTGTATTACTTACTGATTATATGACTTTGGCAAGTTTTTTAATACTGTAGCTTTTTTCCTAAGTTAATCTGTAAAATGATGACAACTATAGTATCAACCTCATATAATTGTTTTTAGAATGATGTGGCTATACATAAAACATTATTTTTATGTGCCAGGTGTTGTTCTGAATTATTTATATGCATAGTCTCATTAAATTCTTGAACTGTATCACTTAGTACTGTATGTATAATCATTACTTTATTGATTTGGAAGCTGAGCCACAAAATGTTAAGTAACTTGTAAAGCATACACAACTGGCAAATCCTGATTTTTAACCTAGGAAATTTGACTCAAGAAATCATAGTCTTTTGTGTGTTTTTTGGTCTATTAGTTTTGTTGTTATTCTGAATGTATGATAATCAACTTTATAAGGAATTATAAGGTAGATTAATCTGATACTTCATCTTTTGGTCTACTTCCCTTTTGCAACATATCTATATCTCTATTTCTTCTTATCTATCTTTTATTTTACTCTTTATTTATATTTTGGAATTCTTATATAAGAGAAACCATGAGATATTAAAGCTTGTGTGTCTGATCTATTACACTTAACATTATGTTGGCAAACTAGGAGGGTGGAAGGAATGGGAAAAGGAATTGAGATATGTCATGTACAGGTACAAATTTCCTGCAATGACTGTAATAATTATGTACTGCAAACATGTACTAATAAAAATTTGAAAAAATCAAACTCTTATGTACTATGCATTACTTTGTCCATTCTTACTTTCCTACACAAATGTTTATATTTATATTACATATACTCTTAATCAGGGAACATGTAAAATTTAATTCTACATTTAGTAAATATGGTTTTGTGAATAATTTTCACAATGCTATTTAAGGCCAGTGTGCATGTGTGTGTGTGGTACTGGTGACTGAAACTGGAGTCTTTGTACAAAGCTATATCCCTATAGCTTTTAAAATTTTACTTTTTAAATTTTGAGGCAAGGTTTTGCTAAGTTACCTAGGATGGGCTCAAACTTGTGATCATTCTGGCTGAGCCTCCCATAGTACCTGAATTACAGATATGTGCCACCATGCACAAATCTAAATGCTATTTTTAATTTATGAAATATGGCTACTCATGTTGATGAGCACTAACTAATATACCTATTATATTTTCATAAGCCTTTCAGGTTAGACATAGAATTTTGCTTTTGTAAATAGCATGATTATGAATATCTTCATAAAATAGTTTATCCTTATGAATTATTTCATTAAGATCAGTTCTGAAAGAATAGATTGGTGGATCATACTATGCAAACATTGCAAAGTTTATAGAGAAATTTAAATATACAAAGCGCACATAAAATTAAAATCACATATAATTCATTCTTATATTTATTTTTTTTTTGTGGGTACCGAGGGGTCGACCTCAGGACCTCTCATGCCAACAGGCACCCGTGCTGCTGAGCGATATTACCGGCCCCTTTTTTGTATGTGGGTTCTGGGAGTCAAACTCGGGCCATCGTGCTTGCAAGGCAGGTGCTTACGCCGCTGAGCCATCTCACCGGCCCTCATTCTTATATTTAAAAGTTTTATAGGAATTGGAAAAATTATCTTTTCCAGACCTCATGACCCCATAACAAACAGGAATTAGTTCTAAAAAAATTTAGTATCCATTTTTGAGTATTGACTTTGTATTCAGCTCTGGTACTGAATTTGGTTGTTAAATCTAGAAGTCTTTTGGTGGATTTTTTTTGGGTATTATATGTACAGTATCATGTCATTTGCAAATAACAATACTTTAACTTCTTGCTTTTCTATCCTTATTCCTTTTATTTCTTTGTCTAATTTCTCTGGCTTATATTTACAAAACTATATTGAACAGGAGTGGTGATAGTGCACATCCTTGCCTTATTCCTCCTTTTAGTGTGAAATTTTTCAGATTTTAACCATTTAGTATGATATAACCTCTTAGTTTGTCTTAGACGGCTTTTATCAGATTGAGGTAAAGACCATCTATTCCAATTTTCTGTAGAATTATTATCATGAATGGGTGTTGCATTTGTCAGATGCTTTTTCTGTATCTATGGAGATGATCATGTGATTTTTGTCTTTGGCTCTGTAATATGGTGTATTACATTTATTGATTTGCAAATGTTGAACCATACCTGCATCCTTGGGATGAACCCCACTTGGTTAGGGTGTATAATCTTCTTGATGACTTGCTGCATTCTGTTTGCCAGTATCTTATTAAGAATTTTTGCATCTATGTTCAATAGCATTCCTGTACACAAGTAACAAACTCACACAGAGAGAAATTAGGGAAAAAACACCCTTCATAATAGCATCCGAAAAATGAAATACTTAGGAATCAATCTAAAAAAGGAAGTAGAAGAACTATACATTGAAAATTACAGTACTCTGAAAAAGGAGATCGATGAGGATATCAGAAAATGAAAAGATATCCCTTGATCATGGATAGGAAAAAGCAACATAGTGCAAGTGGCATACCCCCAAAATTGTTATACAGATTTAATGCAATCCCAATCAAAATACCATTATCATACCTCACAGAACTAGAGAAAACATTCCTAAAATTCACTTGGCACCAGAAGAGACCTAGAATAGCAAAAGCAATTCTGGGCAACAATGCAACTCAGGTGGCATCATAATCTCTGACTTGAAATTATACTACAAAGCTACTGTGATAAAATCAACATGATATAGGGGAAAAAAAAGAAAAGAAAGAAAGCAAAGAAAACCAGACCTGAGGATTAGTGAAATAGAGTAGAAGATGCAGACACAATTTCAAACACACTGAGCCACCTTATCTTTTACAAAGGGGTCAAACATGTTCACTGAAAAAAATGATAGACTCTTTAATAAATGTTGTGGGAAAGACTGGCCTTCCACATGCCAAAGAATAAAACTAGACCCATGTCTATCACCATGCACTAAATGAAAGCCAAAATAGATCAAAGATCTACATATTAAATCAGAAACACTGAATCTACTGGAAGAGAAAATAGGTAGAAATCTTGAAGACATAGGTGTAGGCAGAAACTTGATGAACAAAACCCAGACCACATGGGAAATAGCACTAGGAATAAAAAATGGGATCTTACTTTATTAAAAAGCTTATGCACAGCAAAAGAAATCACCAACAGAGTGAAAAGACAACCCACACAGTGGGAAAAAATTATAGCCAGCTGTCCCTCAGACAAAGAACTTATATCTAGAACATGTAGAGAATTAAGAAAAGTCAGATCCCCCAAATTCAAAGACCCAATCCAAAACTGGGCATCTGAGATGAATGTGCACTTCTCCAATGAAGAAATATGAATGGCAAATAAATATACGCAAAAATGTTCAACATCCTTGGTCATTCATGAGATGCAAATTAAAATAACACTGAGATTCCATCTCACCCCAGAAAGAATGGCTGTCATGAAGAAATCAATCAATTACAAATGCTGGGTGGGCTGTGGGTAAAAGGAACCCTTCTCCACTGTTCCTGGGAGTGTAGACTGGTGCAACCACTGTGGAAATCAGTGTGGAGATTCCTCAAAACTAAGATTAGAGGTCCCATTAGACTCAGCTATTCACCTTCTGAGTGTCTTACCAGAAGAATTAAAAACATCATACCATAGGGATACATGTGCACCCATGTTTATAGCACCAGAGTTTGTAACAACTAAATCTTGGAAACAACCCAAATGCCCATCAACTGAGGAATGGATAAAAAAGATGTGGTCTTTTTATACAATGGAGTACTTCTTAGCCATAAAGAAGGATAAACTTGAGAGTTTTATAGGTAAATGGATGCAACTGCAGTCCATGCTCAGAAGTGAAATAAATCAGACTCACATGTGCAAACATCATATTGTCTACCTACTGTGAGAAGCTAAAAAAGTAAATAAGATCCAAAATGTACAACAGATATTGTGAAGTGAGAAGAAACTTTTCTGAAGGAAAGAGAGACTGGGATGCAAGAAAGGAGAAAAGAAGGAAGGGATAAGTAAATATATATACATGATAATTAAGATAGTTATACTACTAATTTCTCTTAGTTCATGGAAAAGAAAGGTTTGTGCCAATATTGTCTGGACAGGGCTGTTGAGATAGCTCAGTGGCATAAGTGCCTGCCTGGCAAGCAAGAGGTTCTGAATTTGACTTCCGGAAACCACATAAAGGAAAAAAAGGGCCAGTGATATAGCTCAGCAGCACAAGTGCTTGCTGGCAAGCATGAGGTCCTGAGGTTAACTCCTGGTACTGACATAAAAAAATATTGTTTGGACAAATTTTCATGCTTAAATTTTGTACTCTAAGTAACTAGTTTGAAGATAATAATATGCAATTATTAATCATTGTTACTGTCCTATTATCTTATTTTGAAATTTTGTTTCATTTTTTCTCTTTAAAATAAAATTAAAAAATAGAGTTTAGTATCCATCCTTTTCAGGACATATACACATTTTTACATATACACATATACATAGGTTTTGTTTCTTAAACAAATTGGGATTGTGCCAAAAATCTAAAATAGTTATACATGAATATTTTATTCTTTCTTACAATACACTACGCCAAATAACCTATCAAAATGTCTTTACAAATTGATTGTACTACATATAACATATAAATGTATTTGCTTTCCAGGTATTTGGATTTTTCTGTTTTGTGAAATCAGTCTTTCATTTTAAAACTGTATATAATTTAATAATGTCTATTAATTTTATAATATATTTGATTTAACATGGCATTTTCATTCATGCACTTTTTTTTTTTTTGTGGGTACCGGGGGTTCGACCTCAGGACCTCGCGCGCCAGCAGGCGCCCGTGCCGCTGAGCGATATCACCGGCCCCTTTTTCGTATGTGGGATCCGGGAGTTGAACTCGGGCCCTCGCGCTTGTCGGGCAGGCGCTTAAGCCGCTGAGCCATCTCACCGGCCCCATGCACATTTTTCGATCATATCTATCTCCAGATTACTGGTCCTTGTTCCTCACACCCTTTTCCTTGTCTAATAATATTCTCCCTTCTACTTTCCTGTCATGTTTATTAAATAAAATATATTAAGATAAAATATATTAAGGAAATATGCAATACTTTTTTTTCTGAGTCTGGTTTATTTCCACCAAAATGATGATATTTAGTTCCATTCATTTTTATAAAACTGGAAAATTTTGTTATTCTTATAGGTATATATGTGCTATAAATAATGATGGCATTCATTTGGGGAATGTATATATTATATATAATTGATATATATGTTATATATACAAAATATATTGGTAATTTTTTATTCCCTTTACCCACTCTCTACCCTGCCCCTTCTCCATATCCCTTTCCCTATCTTCAAAAATTCTGCCTCCCTGTTCCATACTATCTCCTCTTCATTTTAGTCTCTGTTTACCTGAGTTGCAATTGAAAAATACAGTGAATATTTAATTAAGAGTAACATTTATTATGAGGAAAGACCTATTGCCATTAATTCCCCTCAAAATAAACCCCCCACTTCAAACAAAATTATCCCATGATTGTTGCCACTTTCTGAAGCAGTTTGGGAAGTTGTTCTTAAGTGTCTTTAGTTGCAGTATTGTGGCTCCCTAAGTGTCCTGAATCAACTCAAAACATTTACTTTTCATGGTCATTTTACTTTGGGAAAGACCCAGAAGTTTCAGGGTGCCAGATATAGTGAATGAGATGGATGAAGACACACAATAACATTGTTACATATATTGCTACATATCATATTATACTATAATATTATAGTATAGTGTTTACTATATTATAAAAATATTATACTATAATATATTATACTATATATATTATTATATTATAATATTATACTATAATATTTTTACAAGCCTGATTTGTTTTGGATGACACTAGGCAGCAACATTTACCATAGTTTGTTTACATGTCCTAAAGACAATAATGAAAGAATTACAGAAATCCTTCAGAAAGCAGCAAAAACAAGAGGATATGCATGCTTGAAAAGTGTAGGAGTATATTGAAAGGGTAATGGCAATGTGTTTTTTACTGTGATTTTTTTAAATTTAAATATTCACCATACATATCCAGTATTTTGTGTTTCTCATGAGAGAAGTCATGTAATATTTAACTATCTCTGACTTATTTCACTTAATATCTTAGTCTCAAGATCTATTTTCTTACATATGATTCAAATTGATTCTTCTTTGTGATTAAATTAAATTCCATTGTGCATGCATATACCACATTTTCTTTATTCATTTTTTTCTGTTGTTCTGCATCTAGGCTGTTTCCACAGTTTGTTTATTGTGAATTGCACTGCTATAAACATGGGAATCCATGTATCATTGTACTTTGATGTCTTTTACACTTTCAGGAAGATACCTAGAAGAGGAATAGCTGGGAAAAGTGAAATTTCTATTTTAACTTTTTAAGGAATCTCCAGTGTTTATACTAGTATACATTTCCACCAACAATGTAGGACTCTTCCTCCCAAACATACAAGCTAGCATTTTCTCTGTGTTATTAATGACAATAATTCTGACTGGAGTAAGATGGAATCTTAGAGTTCTTTTCACTGATATTTCCCTAATGGCTAAAGATGCTGGACATTGTTTTGTTACTTGTTGTCCATCTGTACTTCTTTTTAAAACTGTCTAGTCATTTCATTTGCCCATTACTGATTGGGTCACTTGTTTTTCTGGGTGCAGTTTTTTGAGTTATTGATATTCTAAATATTAATCCTCTGCCTGAGGAGTTGCTGTTAAATTTTTCTCACACTATAGGTTGATTGTTGTGTTGATTTTTTTCCTTTGGTGAACAAAAAGGTGTTTTTTTAAAAAAATAATATAATCCCATCTGTTGATTCTTCATTTTATTTTTCATGCTATTGGAATTCTGTTTGGGGATTCTTTGCCTATGCCATGTCTTTAAGAGTTTTATCATTTTTTCACCAGCAGATTCAGTGTTTATGTTTTTATATCTAGGTCTCTTTTAAATTTTATTTTATTTTCTTCAATTTTTAGTACTATGCTTTCAGATTATAATGATTACATTCCTCATGGGGACTTGGTACATGTACATAACACTTTTTATTTATTCATCCTCTCTCTGCCCTCCATCTGTTGGCTCCCCTCAATTTCACAAAAGATCTATCTCTCTAACTCCTATTGTCAAAATTTTATTTTGCCTTTATCTATATTTTGGGTTTCTCATATAAGAAGAAACCATGTGATATTTAAGCCAGTGTGTCTTATTTATTTCACTCAACATTACTGTCTGGATGTGCATCCATTTTTCTACAAATGACTAAAGTTTATCCTTCTGCATTACAGAGTAGTACTCTATTGCATGTAAATATCACACTTTCTTTAGCCATTCATATATTGATGGGCTTTTAGGCCATTTATAGGATTTAACATTATAAATTTTGCTTCTGTAAACATGGGAATCCATATATAACTATAACATGATGACTTTCACTCTTTTAGGAAGATACCTAGAAGAGGAATAACTGGGTTAAATGGAACTTCTCATTGTAATTTTATAAGAATTGCTATAGTCATTGCTATAATAGTTGTATTACTTTGCATTCACACCAACAATGTTGAGTGGTTCCTTTTTCCTCACTGCCTCACCAGAATTTATTATTGTTTGCATTTGTGATGATGGTCATTCTTTCTGTAGTAAAATGGAGTATCAGTTTTATTCAATGTGTATTTGTCTAATGGTCAGTGATGTTGAACACTTTTTCATGCATTTATTGGCCTTTTCTACTTCTTTTTTTGAGAAATGTCTATACATTATATTTGCCCATTTTTTGGTGGAGTCTTATTTTGAGGGGTCTAATTTTGGGTGGTTATTTCTATATTCCAGATATTAAGGGGCCAAAAGCACAAACTGGAGGAGAGATAGCTTCTTTAAGGGGTGCTTCAAGCTAAATTTCCTAAAAAGTAGAACAAGGTGGGTGTATATCACCCATATTTATTTTTAGGAGTATTTCTATTAATGAATTATTCATTTTAATTTTGTGAGTTTTATTAAATTATATAATGTGTACTTAACAGGAAACTACAATATCAATAAAATAAACTATTAAATTTTAATAAGTATTAACTGTTTATAATAAACATTGACATTTTCAACAACTGTTTGTTTCTTTACAAAATATAAAAAGTAAAAGAAATAAATTCTCATATGAACCTCAATGAGAACACAAATAAAGCTCTATGACAAAAATAATCTTTACTTCTATTGTGTCACCTAAGTCAGGCTTCATAAGTGAGAACAGCTTGTTCCACACACAAGTATTGCTTACAGTGTTAGCACATGTTTTGTTTTCCTGTCTTTTTGCTAGGACATACTTAATATCTCACTAGTCTTGCTGGTTTTTTTTTTTGGATTGTGTTATTATATTATACAATGTGTTCTTAACAGGAAAATAAACTATCAAATAAAATAAAATATTAAATTTTAATATGTATTGAGTGTTTATAATACACATCAACATTTTCAACATCAACAGTTTGTAAAATCTAAAAAATAACAGAAATAAATTCTTTTTTTTTTGTGAGTATGGGTGTCGACCTCAGGACCTCACGCACCAGCAGGCACCTATGCCGCTGAGCTATATCACTGGCCCTTTTTTCATATGTGGGATCTGTGAGTCGAACTCGGGCCCTTGTGCTTGCCAGGCAGGCGCATACACAGCTAAGCCATCTCACAGGCCCAGAAATAAATTCTTATATGAACTACTATGAAAATACAAATAAAGCTCCACAGCAAAAATAATCTTTACTTCAATATGAAACCTAAGGCAGTCTTCACATATGAAAACAGAATGTTCCATATGCAAGTATTGCTTACTGTAGTACCACATGTATTTTTTTTCCTGTCTTTTTCTTTAGGATGTACTTAACATCTTACTGGTCTCAAATTTTTGTTAGAAGATACTTATAATGTTTCACTTGTCTCTTCACTGGTCTGCTCCAGAATTCTTTTGCAGAGTTCTCTGGGCAGATACATATTGTTCTTCCCCTGTTGTAATTGATCTTTTATAAATTATAGTCCTAGTTTTCAAGAAAATCTCTCCTTGATATTTTGTGCTTGTTATTTTCTTTGTAAATGATGATACTCATTATGTCTGGCATATTTAGGGCTGAGTAAAACACAATAATTGACGATTGCTTTGTGTTTTGAGAGACATCATATTTGCTATGTAACTTGTGCACAACATCTATCATTCCTTTTGTTTTGTTGTAAAACGTGACCATTTATGTTGAGGATTCACTATCTTTTGGGGGTCAGGTTCTCCCTATGTAGTAGAGGTTAGCCTTGGATTCACTATATAGCACAGGCTGATCTTGACCTCAAAGGATCCTCCTGCCTCAGCCTCAGCCTCCTGAGTTCTGGGATTACAAGGATACACCACCATGCCTAGTTTCATGATCAATCTTATCAGCATGGTGTAATGTTGACAGCATCAATTCTACTTTATTTTTCTTTGCCATACATGAGGCCAATGTTATATCTTTCTGAAATCCAAAGATTGTAGTATACATTTCTATACTGTGAACTTGCAACATTTTGGGGGGAATCTCCACTTTGTTCTTGTGATTAGTTCCTGTGCTAGTCACCTGGTGTTCTTTTAGCAAATTTAGAAACAATGGGTAAATAGTGAGCCAGTTGTCAGATGTGACTTTTGGTTACTTTTTGAAATAGGTGCAAATAGTCTGTTTATAGCATCATATGTTTTATTACTGCACGTATAAAGACCTGGTGGCTGAGTTCCAGGATAAATTTCTAAATTCAAGGTGTAAAATGTGTTCACATCTACCAGGGTATATATATTTTATACCATATTTGGAGGGTTTATTTGCCATATATTGCCAAAAGCTACAACAGTCGTGAAATGATGCAAGTTTTTTGTCAATTGTCATGTATTTGGATGGTGTATAAATTGCTTGACAGTGTGAAACAAAGCTTTCAAATATAAGTGAATAAGACCCAAATTGTCACATTTTTTTTCTGTCTTGGAAGGTCTTTTTGTCATCAAAACATAGGCAGTTTTGAAGGAAACAAAATATCTTGAGTGTCATTGTTCTAAAAATTTCAATGCCACATCTGTCTCTTCTCCATAAATCTTTTAGATTGTGACAATCAAAATGAGAAAGTCCTGCTATATATAACAGACCTATGAAGGGTGTTAGTTCAGATAGTGAGGTGTTATGATAGATGTATATTTTTTAGTATTACTATTGGTGCATATAGAACATTTTACTTGTATTTCATTACTAATGTATTTCCTAATATCTTGTAGTACATCATCTGTTACAAACAATTCCCAACATTAAATTTCAGTGTTGGCATTCTGTCAGGTTTTACCCCCGGCAAAATCTTAATAATATCTTCCAACCTAGTCCTAACATTGGATCCTTCAGGTATACATGACCATTTTGTAGCATTTTGACTAGTCAAATATTTATTTACATTACTGTTTTCTTCTTCATCTGAATCAGTCTTCATCCACTACTTCTCTGTCATTTCTTGCCTTGCTTCATCTGACTGTTGCAAATTCTTTGGCTTACATAATCTAAGTCATCATTGGTAGCCAAATTACCTGATGACTCAATTTCAACCCCCTTCCAAAACTTGTAAAAGTAGATACTCATGGAACATTGCACTGAACTGGGATAATTCTACAAGAAAAATCAAAAGAAAAACAAATTATAAATGCACTAAAGTGAACATGGAGAGTAAAGTTGGTACAAACTCACCTGTTGTTACTTTGACATTTGTGCATAAACCTTGCCATTCATCTACCATGTGGGCAAACACAAAGATCACTTCCTGTACTCCCCCAGTGCAGCTACTGACATGCACAGCCGGCTACCATTATGCTAAATTAAATATTTTCATTAGAAAAATATGGTATGAATGTTTGTCACCAAACATGATGCACCAAAATTAATAAATGATGTTGGGAAAAGTAGCTATTCACAAGCAAAAGATTGAATTAAGATCCACCTACCTCAAGCCATGTAGCATACAAAAGCAAAGTGGATCAAAAATCTAAATATTAAAACAGAAACACTTAATCTGCAGGAAAACTAAATAGGTAAAACTCCAAAGACATAATATAGGCAAGAACTTTGTAAACATTACTACAGTTTCTCAAGAAATAATATCAGTAATTAACAAATTAGATCATATAAAATTGAATAGCTTCTGCACAGCAAAGAACACATCTTATGGATGGAAGAAACAACCTAGACAATAGGAAAATTTTTTTTGCCAACTCTATCTGTCTTTGATCCATTTTGATTTTAATACAGGGTGAGTGATATGGGTCTAATTTTATTCTTATGTATGTGCATGACCAGTTTTCACAGCATCATTAGGTAAAGAGGCCATCATTTCACCAGTGTATTTTTTTTGCCTTGTTGTCAAAGATCAGATAGTTAAAAATGTATAAGGTTGTTTCTGTATCTTCTACTCAATTCCATTGGTATACATTTCATTGGTATATATTTTTATGCCAATAATATAGTTTCTATTATTATAGCTCTGTAGTAGAATTTGAAATCTGAGATTTTCTGCCTCTGAATTTGCTCCTACTTGTTCTGGATTGCTTTGCCTATTTTATGCCTTTTTTTGGTTTCTTATAAGATTTTGTTCTTTATGGCTGAATAATACCCCACTGTGTTATATACTACATTTTGTAGACCTATTCATCTGTTGGTTGGCACCTAGGCTGCTTTCATATCCTGGCTACTGTGGATTATACAACATTAAACATGGGTAGGCAAGTATCCCTAGCAGATGCTGACTTTAATTTCATCAGATATATGTGACAGCAGAATATATCTGCATCATGTGGTAGTTCTACTTTTAGTTTTTGAATAAACATTCATATTTATTTCCATAGTGACAATACAAATTTACATTCCCACCAACTGTGTAGAAGTGTCCCCTTTTATTTCTGTGCATCATCATGAACATACATACATATATGTATACATTATTTCACATGTATGCATTTATTTATTTATTTATTTATTTATTTATTTATTTATTTATTTTTCTTAATGATAGTTATTCTGACCGGGTGAGAAGGAATCTCACTGTAGTTTTGATTTGTAGTTCTCTATGAGCATAGAAGATTTACATTTTTTCCTATAATTTGTGCATTTCTACTTTTTTTGAAATTATCTGTTCAATTCATTTGCTTATGTATTGATTGGGTTACTTGATATTTTGTTGTTAATTTTTGTGTGTTAAATATAGTGATACCTTGATTGTCAGGCTCAATTTGTTCCAAGTTCATGTTCAAACACCAAAAAATTTGAGAACATATTTTCCCCATAAGAAATAATGAAAAACCAAAAATTGGTTCTGAGGCCCAAAAATTACACTTACAAATTTATTCATTTTTCCAGGACTTTAACAAAGTTTGCAATGTTTTTTTCTTTAACACTACCATTGTTCTCAAAGTTTTGCCCTTAGCTTTACTTCTGTTATCACGAGCTTTCCTTGGAACCATGGTTATGATATTTTATGCAAATAAAGCCCCCCAAAGAAAGCACAGTAACAAATTATTTAATGTGCTAAAACAAAAACTTTATGTTGTCTAGGTGACAGTGGTGCTTAGACTGAAGTGTCGCTCCATTGTGTCTAGTGAGAAATGACTTGTAACACACTCTCAGCTCATACAGCTTTTTTCAAGTTGGATTTTCATTTTGACTATTGAGCAGTCATGAACACCAAGCAGATTTTTTCAAACTTTGCTGTTTAAGCAGTGGAAAGTTTGAGCTTGGAGTTGTTCAACAACTGAGGCATCACTGTATATGTTTATATATTAGTCCTCTTTCAAAAGAGTAGCTGGCATAGAGTAGCCCCCATTCTGTAGGCTTTCCATTCACTTGGTTGGGTGTTTCTCTTTTTTGCACAGAAGAATTTTAATTTGATGTAGTTGCATTTCTTGACACTCACTGTGATTTCTTTTGTTATTGGAGTCTTATTCATGAAGTTATTGCTTTTTTCTATATCTTCAAGTATTTCTTTGATTTTTTCTTCTAGTAGAAGTTCCAAACTTTCTGTTCTAAAGGTCAAGTCTTTGATTCTCTTTAATTTTTCTACAGGGTGAAAGATAGTGATTTATTTTCAATCTACTATGTATGGATCTAATTTTCTGAATACTGTTTGTTAAAGAGGGTGTGCTTTCTCCAATGTGTGTTTTGGCTCTTTTGTCATGAATCAGATAGTTTTACTTGTGTGGGTTTTTTCTGTGTTCTCTATTCTATTCCTTTTATCTATGTGTTCTTTTTTGAACCATTACTACCCTATTTTTCGTTACTTTGCAGTGTACCTTAAAATTCATTATTGTGATGCTGCCAGCATTACTATTTTTATAATGATTTCTTAGCATAGTATGAGTCTTTTGTAACTCCATATAAATTTTAGGATTTTTTAAATTCTATGAAGAATACTGTTGATATTTTAATAGGGATTGCATTGAATTCGTGGATTGCTTTTGGAAGATGGTCATTTAAATTACGGAAGATCAATGAAAAAGGCTTTTCCATTTTGTAATATTTTCTTCAATTTAATTTTACATTGTAGAGGTCTTTCCTCTTCGTGATTGGGTTGACTCCTAGTATTATTTGAAGCAATTTTGAATGAAATTGTTTTCCTGAAAATTTTCTCATTTTGTTCATTATTGGTGTACAGGAAAGCTATTGCTTTCTGTATATTGATTTTGGAGCCTGCCAGTTTCCTGAATTTGTTCATCAAATCTAAGAGTCTTCTGGTAAAATTTTTTAGGCTCTTCTACATGAAGTAGCATACTGTCAGTAAATAAGGATAATTTTATTTCTCTCTTATTTTTATGACATTTGTATTTCAATTTTGTAGTTAGCTTAGCTAAACTTTCGAGTACTATAATGAACAGTAGTGGTGAAAGTGAACACCCTTGTGTCATTCCTTATTTTATAGAAAATGATTTCATGTTGCCCCATTCTGCATAATGCTTGTTATGGATTCATCATGCATTGCTTTTCTGAATTTGAGAAATAATCATCTATAGCTATTTTTACAAATTTTATCATGAAGAGATATTGAATTCTGCTGAATTTAATCCATTTACTGAAATGATTATGTAGTGTTTTACCATTGGCTTTATCCACATGACACATTCCATATATTTATTTATATGATTGAACCATCCTTGGATTCCTGGGATGAAAGCAACTTGGTCATGGTGTATGACATATATTTCAAGAATGTTGAGGATTTTGCATCATGGTCATTATGGTCTGTAGTTTTCTTTTGAATTGAGTTTTTATCCAATTTTGATGTAAGCATAATGCTGAATTCATACAAACAATTTGGAGGAATTTTTTTTCTATTTCATGGCAATTTTTGAGGAGCATTGGTGTTATTTTTCTAATGGTCTGTTAAAACTCAGGAGAAAATCCATTAGGGCCTGGGTTTTTATCTTCCTTGGGGCAGTTTTATTAATATATCAATCTCGTTGCATGATATTGATCTGTTTAGTTTTTAAATATATTATTGGTTCAGTTTTGGTGTGATATATTATTTTAATAGTTTTTCTGTTTTTATATTCCCAAATTCATTGAAATGTAGTTTTCATAATAATTTCTAATAATCCTTTCAATTCTGGGGTGTTGTGTTACTTTTCTCATTGCTGAGATAAAATACATGACACCCAAAGTTAAAGGGGGAAAGCTTTATTTTTAGCTCACAGTTTGTAGAGGTTTCAGCCCATAATCAGCTGGCTTCATGGCAGGGTAACACATGGCAGAAAGGCAACAGTTCATGGCGCTGGAAGACAGCAAAAGCAACAAGGGCACAAAGGGGGAAACAAGCCTCTTTCTGCCCCTTTTCTCTTATCCAGACTGCTGGGATTAGGGTGGTGCCAATCCAATCAGTGGGCTGATCCACCAATCAACCACCCTTAATCCCAGCACTTAATCCTAGCACTGAACCATGTATCAATCACAAACTCTACTTTCAGCTACCTCCAAAAAAGCCTGCCCCCATGACTCCATGAAGATTTGGGGGGTTTGACATCTAGACACAAACCATAACAGGCGGCTCCTTAAATTTTGCCCTTTTGTCTCAAATTTTAAAATTTGGGTCATCTGTCTCTTTTCATAAGTTTGGCTAAGTGTTTGTGAACCCTTTTTATCTTTTCAAAAAGAAATAAATCTTTGATTCATTGAACATTTGTGTTATTCTTTTAATGTCAATGTCATAAATTTCAGTTTTGAGCTGCATTATTTCTTCCTTTCTACTGAATTGAGGTTTAGTTGTTTCTTGTTTTTTTTTTTTTTTTTTTTTTTTTTTTTAAGGAACTTGAGATGCATTATTAGGTTATCTATTTGGGGTCACTTTATTTTTATAATTGAGTGTCTCAAATCTCAAAACCTACTTGCTTAGACTCCTTTCTTGGTTTCTACAGATTTGTATGTGTGTATCATTTTATTCTAAGAATTTTAAGTTTCTCTCTTGATATCTTTAAAGGTTCAC
Organism: Erethizon dorsatum; assembly: GCA_028451465.1. Lineage (NCBI taxonomy): Eukaryota > Metazoa > Chordata > Mammalia > Rodentia > Erethizontidae > Erethizon > Erethizon dorsatum. Next base: position 84,629,109 of record CM051842.1, on the reverse strand, counting down.
TTATTACTCAAAAGTGTTTTACTCAATCTTAATATATTACTGTAGCTTATGTGGTTTCTTTTTGCTATTGATTTCCAGCTTCACTTCATTTTTATCTAAAATATATTATTTCTGTATTTCTGTATTTATGGTCTAAAATATGGTCTATTTTGGAGAAAATTCTGTGGGATAATGAAAGGAATGTGTTCTCTGCTGTTGTTGGATGAACACTCTGTAGATGTCTGACTGTTAAGCCAATTCGATGTATAATGTGGTTTAACTCTGATTTTTCTTTTTTTGGTCTGGTTGACATACATATTTTTTAAATTTATTTTTCTTAGCATATGTTCGTAGTACTTAGAGTTTACAATAATCTTTTGGTGTGGGTAGTTGTACATCATATGCCTTGTTTCCCTTTTTAATCCTTTTCTCCTTCCCTCTCACCTCCCACTCTTTTCTAAATCACTTTACTGCATTTTCATTCTTGCTGATATTATTAATTTTAGCTCATGTTTATGGCATGCAATGTCTACAATCATTGAGTTTATTAGGTTCTGGTACATGGCATATCTTTATTCAACATATTTCCCCCTTCCATCACCCCCTCCACACATCCTTGGTCTCCTAGACCCCTTCCCATTTTCAAAAGATCCATATCCCTGTCTCCTTCCATCCATCTTTTATTATGCTTTTTGTTTGTACTTTCCCTTACTCAAATGAGAGTTACCATTTGATATTTAAACTTGTGTGCCTGATTTCTTTCATTCAACATTATATTTTCCAGATGCACCCATTTTCCTATACATGCCTGGAATTTGTCCTTCTTTGTAGCTGAGTAGTATTCCATCATATATAGATACCACATTTTCTTTATCAAGCCATTTGTTGATGGGTATACAATTGTCTGTTGTTGGGTATTCCAAGATTTATTATTATGAATTATGCTGCTATATACGTGGGAATGGATATATCATTGCAGTATGTTTTAAACTCTTTGTGGAAGATATGTAAACTTTTTGAGAGTGAAAATTTGAATTTCCCAACTATGATTGTACTTAACTCTATTTGAAACTCTAGTTACATCTTGTTTGTTTTATGAATTTGAATGTACTGATGTATAGTACATATATACTTACAAATATTATCCCTTCTTAGTGAATTATTTCCTTTACCAATCAATGTGTGGTAGCCTTTGCCTTTTTTTATGTTTATTCTGAAGTCTACTTTGTTGGATACAAGTGTCACTAGTTTTCACTTTCAGTCTGTGTAAGTCTTTTCAGGTGAAATGTGTTTCTTGAAGGCAATGTGATTGTGTTATGCTGTTTTTATTCAATCTGCCAATCTATGCCTTTTATTTGTAGAATGAAGACTATTTACATTAGGTATTATTATTGAAAAATACACATTAATATCTGTCATTATGCTGTTTTTCCAGCGTTTGATTCATTCCTAGTTTTAATTATTTTTTTATCTATTCTCCCAATGAGACTTACTCTTTACCTTGGTATCTTGGTTGCAGTTTTCTTCTTCTATTTGTAGGATCCCTGTAAGTGCTTTGTGCAATGCTCATTTAATGATAATAAATTTCTTTAGTTCCTAGTTAATTCACAAAACCTTTATTAATTCTTTGATTTTGATGGACAGCCTTATGAGATATAGTAGTGTAGGTCCACATTTATTTTCATTTTTTGGCTTTAAATTCACCATTCTAAGCTCTCCTGGCCTTTAGAGTTCTGTTGAGAAATCTGTAGTTATTCTGCTGCTTTGGCCATTGGTTCTCCTTTTTGGTTTGTTTGTTATCTGGTTTGGGAATCAGGTAATGTCAGCTTCCAGGAATGCCTTTAGGAGTACTTCTCTCTTTTTAGTTTCATTGAAGATCTTAAGATGTGTTGGCATCAGATCATCTCTGAAGCTCTTGTGGATCTCTGAAATGAATCCATCAGGTCCTGGGATTTCCATAGTGTTTTTTTATTACTATTTAAATTTATTTGCTTGTTATTAAATTATTCAGTGTTTTAAGTCTTCTTTGTTCAGTCTTGTTAATTTGTATGTATCTAGAAATCTATCCATTTGTTTTGAGTTCTCCTGTCATACAGGTTTGTGAAGTACTTGTTTACAATCTTATGGATTTCAGTGGTGTCCCTTGCAATTTAACTTTTTCATTTCTAGTTGGATAGACTCGGTTCTTTCTTTTTTGATAAGAATGGCTAAGAGGTGTCTTTTTTGTTATTTTAAACAACAAACTTTAATTCATTTTTTTAATTGTTGTTTTAGTCTCAATTCCATTCATTTTTGCTCTGCTGTCTATAATTTCCATCCTTGTATTCACTCTGGCTTTAGTTTGTTCTTGTTTTTCTAGGATATTGAGGTGTATCATTAGGTTATTTACTAGGGCTTTTTCTGTTTTTCTTATACGGCATTCGCAAATATGAACTTCCCTCTTAAGGCTGCTTTCATTGTGTCCCACAAGTTCTGGTATGTTGTGCTGTGTCTATAATTTAATTTTAGGATCTATCTTATTTCTTCCTTAATTTCTTCTGTGACCCATTGATTATTCAAGAGTGTGTTGTTTAATTTTTTATAGTTGGCATAATATTTGTGGCTTATTTTGCTATTGGTTTCTAGTTTTCTTTACTGTTATTTCATAACATGGATGGTAATTTCAACTTTTATGTATTTACTAAAGCATGATTTTTCACTAATATGTGGTTTATTTTGGAGAAAGTTAACTTTGTTGGCTGTAACATTGTATATGTATCTATTAAGTCTATTTGTTTAAAGGTTTGGTTTAGCACTGACATTACTATGTGAGATCCCCCACTCTAATTTTATTAATGTTTATCTGATCTTTTACATAAAGTATGTTTGCTTTATGTAGTTGGAAGCCCTACTGCTTGGTGCATATATGTTTATGGCCATACTTCCATAACTTTTATGTAGATTTAATGCAGTCCTAATCAAAACCAATAACATTCTTTACAGAACTGGAGAAAGTAATCCTAAAATTTATATGGAATGAGAAGAGATCCCGAATTGGTAAAGCAATTCTGGGCAATAAGGGCAAAGCCAGGAGCATCAGAATCCTGGACTTCAAGTTATACTGCAAAGCTACAGTGACAAAAACAGCATTGTATTGCCATAAAACAGATTCATGGGTCAGTGAATGGAATATAAGATACAGAAACAACTTCACTCACTCTCAGCTATGTTATCTTTAACAAAGAGGCCAAATCCCTTCACTGGAGGAAAGATAGATTTTGTAAAAAATGGTGGTTGGAAGATTGGCTAGCCACACATCAAAGGTTGAACCTAGGCCCATATCTCTCACCATGCAATAATTAAAATAAAAAATGTGTCACAGATCTAAATATTAGAACAGAAACAATCTGCTGGAAGACAAGATAAGTAATACCCTTGAAGACACAGGTTTAGGCAAAGACTTTCTGTAAAAACACCAGTTGCACAAGAAATAATATCAGGAATCAAAAAGTGGGCTGTCATCAAATTAAAAATCTTCTGTACAATGAAGGAAAACACCAATAGATTAAAGAGACAACCTATGCATTGGGAAAAAATTGCCAGATATTCCTCAAAGCCTAATATCTAGACCATATAAGAACTCAAAAAAATAGACACAGGGAACTTAAAGACTCAGCTACAAAATTGGCATGAGAAGTGAGTTATCACGTCTCAGATAAAGAATCACAAGTGGTTAATAAATACGTGGAAAATGTTCAACATCACTAGCCATTTGAGAAATGCAAATTAAAACAACTCCAAGATTCCATCTCACTCAAGAGGGAATGGCTGATGAAGAAATCATCATGAAGAAATCAACCAATAACAAATCCTTGGAAACAACTTATATGTCCATTAACAGATGAATGGATAAAGAATATATCATATTTATACACAATGGGATACTACTGCGCTACAGAGAATGGTAAACATGAGTCATTTGTAGGAAAATGGATGCACCTTGAGACCATATTAATTGGACTAACTCAGACATGGAACACTAAATATCACATGCTGGGCCGGTGAGATGGCTCAGCGGTGTAAGCGCCTGCCCGGCAAGCGCGAGGGCCCGAGTTCAACTCCCAGAACCCACATACGAAAAAGGGGCCGGTGATATCGCTCAGCGGCACGGGAGCCTGCTGGTGCACAAGGTCCTGAGGTCGACCCCCGGTACCCACACACAAAAAAATATATCACATGCTTTCTCATATGAAAAGTCAACATATACATATCTACAATAAATATATATAATAAAATGTGTAATAAATATATGTAATAAAAGTAAAAAATATTTTTAAAACAACAGAACAAAGTAATAGACAAACAAGACAATGGAGAAATAAGAAAAAATAGAGTAAACTAAAACAAAACACATAAAAATAATAAGGGAATGAATTGAAAGACAGAATAAATAAGTAGAAGACAAAGAAGAGAACCAAAATATCCAAAGATAATACTAAAAAATGAAAAGAAAAGAAAATAGGAACAAAACTCCAAACACCACTAAAAAGACAAAAAAAGGAGAAAAAATGTATATATATATATATATAAACTTTTCTATACATACATCCAAATGAATGGTTTCCTTCCTGGACCTGCATTCTGTGGAATCCAGTGAGGTTAACCTTTGATAAAGAAGTCTCTCTATCTGTAAACTCCATAACATTGCAAGTCAAATCATATCCCTGCTCATGATGGTATATGGGGAAGCAATCAGACCCTCATTAACTACTGGATATAGGTTGTAGGGCAGGGCCAAAATAGACCACTAGACTCAATGTCATCACCTTCATGTCCAGCCACCTCTGAAATCCACACCCATGGATTATCACCTTCTACTATGGAATGCTAGCTCAGTGTCGTTCTTGGACTGTGCTTAAACTTCCCTGGGGAATTTTGTCTAGCCCTCACCCTCTCCACATTTGTCTCCTGTTCCTATATTTCAGCCATTCTCTGTGGGAAGTAACACTTCAGTCCTGCAGTGAAACTGTAGTATAGGTGTTCTGTGCCCCAGTCTCACACAATCAACTTTTTCCTCAAACAGCACCTGATTAAACTCTCTCCAACAATATGGCAGGTGGTACACAGAATTTCATTTATAGGTTTATTCTGTCATGAAGAAGTCACTCCAGTGGTAAAACCCTACACCTTTTTTGCAGTTTACACTAACTGTGGGCTTTCCATGGAGCTAGGGTATCTGGCCCATCTGTTATTTCTACCTTAAGTGGCTGATTTCCCCAGGATTACTTCTGCTCTGGGGAGTTGGCCTCATCCACCATCAGCTCAGTCATTTGGTAGTTACTTCTGTGGCCCTGTGCTGAGGGAAACCAGGGTGGAGATCTGACTAGGAGTAATTGCTTTGACTTGTGTGAGGGTGGGTCATCAGCTATTGACTCTTCCGTGATTTTGTATCCTATTACTTTGTTGAATTTTTAAAATTTTCAACTTTGAATTTTCTTTCACTTGGAATTTTGTTCACTTGATTTTATAAATCTAAGAGTACTTTGTACTCATTCTTATTGAATTTGCATCATTTATAGTATTTTTGAGGTGAATTATTTTCACTTTGTCTTCCATTTTGTGTATATAAGGTTTGATAGCTGACAGAAGGAGATTTGATTCTTGTTTGTATTATTTACTGTGTGCCTTGGACAAATAACTATTTCTCTGAGGTTCAATGTCTTCTATTAAATGACATTATGAAGATTAAGTAAAATCACTGATAATGTATATAAATCATAGAATGACTTATATAAAATACACTATCACTAAGTCTTGACTACCAGCATTTCTTCTGTTTTGATCATATGCAAACTAGATAAATATATCATTATTATATATGATTGCATCAAAGCCACTGAATGAAATGCTAAATGAGATAGAGGCAACACAAAATCCTTTCAATATTCCAAAAGAAATGGCCTTCTTGTTGACCTCAATTACCAACAAATATCTGTCAGTATATTCATGACTTAATCTCAGAGATATGTGGGCCTGGTTGTACATTTGAAGTACATATGCGATTTTAATTCATGTGTATGCCAAGCAAGCCTGTAAGCTAATTTTGCTGAATAAAAATTTCTTCATAGTGGGACTAAAGTATGTTTGGTTTCAATTTATAAGTTATTCTAAATCCTTAAGATCAAGAATCACTCTTTTACTAATAGCTCACATTTCTTTATATTATCTAGAAATATATCTGTCACTCATTCAAAAAACCTTTATGGAGTCACATTCTGTAGATACAATCCTATGCACTGGAGCTGAGAATGGAAATCACATTATCCCTACTATTTAGTTAACACTGTATGAGAGAAGACTGGGTTCAGAAAATATGAGCTGGGATTTGTTAAAAGGAAGATGGATCAGGCAAAAAGAAAAATACCTAAAGTTATCTTGCTAGAAAAGGACTAGGTATATTTAGCTACTTTGGAAAATTAAACATGTGGACATTGTAAGATGCATAAATATTAAAATGTGACCCAAGTAACAAATTAAACTTCATAATTATGGAAAGAATTGTTGATGGCTGAGTGTAAATTGTCATTCATCAGTTTCCCAAGTAGGACAGAGAGATAATTGTAGAAAACAGTTTTTTAGGGGGAATTCTAACATTTTTACTTTTTTATGATCACCAATTATTATTTCTCTTACTTAAAAATTAGTTGACAGAAAAAGGTAAATAAGTCCATTGCAAAAATAATGTCCAGTCTTTGATTAATAGGCATTTAAAACTAAGTCTTCACACACATTATTCCTATTAACCTTCCTATTTTACGAGGTCAATAATATGTTTTTCAATTTTTATTCCTGGTTCAACCTAAAAAATCTTTTGTTTTTCATTAGTACATACTTGTGATACATAATGAATACATTCATCATGAAGACTTGCTACATATATATATCACGTGTTAGTCAGTTTCATGTGCCTTACCCCTCTCCTACTTTCACCCTTACTCCACTCCTATATCTTGCACTTTAATTAGAAGATATAGAGCTCATAGGGGAAATTCTAGGTACTCTAGCTATTCCCCTTCTAAGTATCCCTCTAAAATGTTTAAAGACATCATTTTACATTAATACATGCATACACAGTTTTATAGCAGCACAATTCATAATAGTTAAAGTTTGGAAGGAGTCTAAATGTCCATCAACAGATGAACAGTTAAAGAAAATATGGTATTTACACACAATGGAGTATACTCTTCCATAATGAAAGATAAAGTTGAGTCACTGGTAGGAAAATGTATGTACCTTGAGACCATAATATTAAATAAAATAAATCAGACACACAAACTTAAACATCACATGGTATCTCTTATACAAAGTGCAAAAAATAAGATAGATAACAGGAAGTAGGGAGACACATTCTTCTCAAATGGGATGAGGATCAACAAGTGGAAGGAGGGGAAATGGAATGAAAAAAGAATGAAGATGTGGTTTGTATTTGTACAACTCCACACAAGAATGTAAACATTAGGAACTGCAAACTTGTACTAACACAGATAAAATAAAAAAATATTTTTATCCCTTCACTTTATAATCACATTTCTAAGAAACTGTTCTAAGGAAATATGCAAAATTAGTAATATGCAAAACTAGTAGTTATTATACTATGCATTGCTTATAACAATAAGAAAATAACAAATTGTTTTTAAAAGTATCAATAGGGGAAAGAAATGAATAAGGACTTACATGCATAATATAATATCAAGTATTAAATGTCATATATTTACCTATTAAATTTGATTATGGATATATTTTAAGTTAAATAGATAACAACTTGTGATTTTATGCTCAGATCCTAACGGTACTTGACACATAAAAGGAATCAAATACATATATACTGCATGACTACTACAATAAACAATGTTAAATAAAAAAGACAAAATACTGAACAACAAGTTGACAATGTATCAGCTATTTAATAATATGTACTTTTTAAAAAATCCTTAGATACACAAAAAAGTTAAGAAGTGATTATATCTACTTGGGGAATAGGAAAAATTGCGCATGATTTGTATAAATTTGGCATGACCTGTTTGTGGTGAATTCAGGTTAACTCTGGACAATCAAACCTTCATTTTCTATGTGCCTCCAAAATCTTCATTTAATGTTTCATTTTAGACTCTTGCCAGAAATAAACATCAAGGTCATAATTTGTCATATTTGACATACTCTGTCTTGTACTTGCTCAAAGTTAGGATAGTTGTCTTCAGACTTCCAGCATGTATATTTTCAGGTCTCCATGACCTTTAAAATTAAGAGCAGCAGTTTTATGACTATATAGATATAGCTTTATCTTTGGTTCTTTGGGACAAATTTTATTCATTTTCTTAATTTTAATTTTTATTAGTATATGTTTGCAATACATAATGATTACATTAATTGTACATGGTTGGCACACATCCATAACAATCTTAACTCTTTATACTTCCTTATCCCTCCCCTCTCTAACAATTCCACTTCCGTGTTTCTTACATACTAATGTTTGAGGAATGAAAAAATTCAATTGGTGAACCTACCAATGAATAATAATGTCAAAAATAAAATATTATGTACATCTAATGTTATGCTTAGATGTATCTCCTTGCTTTCTCTTTTCTGTATATTATTTAAAAATCTAATAATCTATACCATATTGCTGCAATTAACATTTTTGGTTCTTCTTTCTTGGTTGTACTGTTTATTTTAATTTTGATATGCACTCACACACTTTGATATATATATATAATTTTTAGAATATCCAATCACAGGAAAATGTGAAGATTTAAAAATTGCCCATCTCTTAATTCTTTGGCTATCACAGGCCCCTAAATATTATACAATAACTTCTACTCCTTCTCAAGAATTATTTCCACTTCATTGATCCTTACTAGAAAAATTGAATTTGGAATAACAAGTGTTCTTTTTGTTTCTTTTGCCTCCTGAATAAAATGCTTTACACCAGGGAAAAGAAAACTTTGGCAAGACAACCTGACTTCAACTTCATAATAAATGGAGTTGTTCTAAATTCATAATTTGATATAGACTCCTGACTTCACCTTGCACACACACACACACACACACACACACACTTCTGATGACTTTAATTCAGTGCATTCTAGTGATTATTCTATTCTCTCGACATGATCTTTTTGCAATCACAAGCCAAAACACCAAAATGACACCCAGAATTTGGAGGCTGATTTATTTATGTTGATGGGCACTGATTGGGATCCTTCCCAAAATATTAGGCTCTGATCTCTTGTGGTCTAGGGCTTATATGGGATAAGCAAGCAGGAAGTACAGAGGCAGAAAGGCTTGTCAATTGGGGATTGGTTCTTACAATATGCATCACAGTGACCAGCTATACATCACAATGACCAGCTATGCATCATAGTGACCAGTCATTTCTAAGAGACAAAAGTAACAGGAACTGTTACTGAAACTATTGCCTGGTCAACTAACAAACTGAAGTATACTGGCTGGGGGAGGCATCTTCTGCTACATTATTACTCCTTCTCCTGGATCCATAATCATATCCTTGTTAGTCACCTTATTACTTTGGGAATTTTAAGGTTAATCAGGAATGATTAATTCTTATTTCCTTACCTATAAAAGCTCTATTGAGATATAATTCATACCATCAAACTCAGTCACTTAAATTGTATAACTGTGTTTTTATTATATGCACAGAGTTGTGCAACCATCACAGCTGTCTAACTTTAAAATATTTTCATCATATCAGAAAGACGCTCATACCCATTTGTAGTTACTCTCCATTCCCCATTTCAGCCAATCTCTGACAATCATCAGTGTTCTCTCTGATCTATGTATTTGTCATATCTGGTCATTTCAGATAAATGGAATCATATATTATATAGCCTTTGTATCTGGCAGATTTCAGGTAGCCTAATGTTTTCCTGGTTCATCTATGTTTTAGCATATATCAATACTTTGTTCTGTTATATTATCAAGTAATGTTTTATTGTTTGGATATATCATATTGTAATAGTTTATATCTGGATGTTCCCCAAAAGCCTCAGGTGTTAATAGGTGGGGTTTTTCATAGATGATTGAATCATTGGTGTGTGATTATCATCAGTGGATTAGTCTACTGATGATTTTACATCTAAATGTGACTTGGGAAATGAAGCCTGGTTGGAGGAGGTGGGTCACTGGAAGTGTGGTCTAGAAAAGTCTATCTCTTTTCCTACTTTACTGATCCATCTACCTGCTTCACCTGCCATGCAATGAGCAAACCTCTTCTGCCATGCCCCTCTGCCATGCCATCTGCCTTGGAGCCAGCCACATACGGACTGAAACCTCCACAAACTGTGAGTCACAATAAACCTTTCTTCCTTTAATTTGTGAGTGTCAGGTATTTTGTCTCAGTGATGAGAAAATAAGACACATATTTGCTTTTTCTCTCTATTTGTTGATGGGCATTCAGCTCATTTCCACATTTTGACTCTTGTACATAATGTTACAGTAAGTCCCTGACTCACGAACGAGTTCAGTTCAGGGAGAATGTTCATAAGGCAGATTCGTTTGTAAGTCAGATACAATAAAAGTCCAACAAAGTGAGTCTTATATGCCTTTTACACACATATACAATGTAAAGCATAAAAACCAAATGCACACACAAACAAAATACTGTAAATAAACTATTTTTATTTTACAGTTACTTTAAAATGGTGGTACAGTACATCACATTTATAAATAAACTATTTTTACTTTTACAGATATCTTAAAATGATAAGGCAGACACGTGAGCTATTTCTATGATTTGCTTGTTCTATGAGTGTTCATAATTCAAAGTCTGTTGGTATCTGTGAAATTTTGCAACTTAAATGTTCATAAGTGGGAGACTTAGGGAACTTTGAATATTTATATATAAACTATTTTGTGAACGTATTTTAAAATTCTTTTGGGTATATCATTACGGATGAAATTGTTGGGTTAACCTGTAATACTGTGTTTAATTTTCTAAGAAAATGCTAAACAATTTTGCACAATGAATACTTATTTTTACAATACTACCAGCAGTGTATAGTGATTTCAATTTCTTATCATCATCAGTGCTTGTTATTGTCTGTTTCTTCGATTATAGCTACCCTAGTGATTCTGAGGTTACACCTTATTTGCGTATCTAGTGACTTTTTATATAGTATTGGATAATTGTGTATTTTTCTATGGAAACTATTATTTAGATTTTCTTCATTTTTAATTGGGGTTATTTTTTCTTTTCACAATGGAATCTTAAACTGTTCTCTATTTTTGATACGTGTGGATTATCATATGATTTGCAAGTATTTTGCTCATGCTGTTATTTTTTGATTATCATCATGGGGTTTTTTGAATCACAAAAATGTGTAAAGTTGGCTAAACTTATTATGTCTATTTTTTTTTTGCTTGTGGTTGCAGTGTTACATCTGTGAAAGTATTGCCTAATCCAAGATCATGTCAAGGATTACTTCTATGATTTCTGTCATGATTTTTTTAGTTTTAGTTCTTACATTTAGTGTTTGATACATTTTGCATCTGTTTTTGTTCCTGATGTGAAGTAGGGGTCCACCTATGTTCTTTTGCATGTGGATATCCATTGTCTCAGTATCTTTACTTAAAAAGAGCATTTTTTCCCCATTGAATTGTTTTGGCACTCTTGTCCAAAAAATTTGACTGTGAATGTAAGAGTGTATTTCTGGATTTTTAATGTACAGTATTCTATTGATTTATATTCAGTTGTGGATGGACATATAGGCAGCTTGCAAGATTTATCTGTTATGAATTTTGCTGCTATAAATGTGGGTATGCATGTATCACCGTAATATGATGTCTTTAACTCTTTTGGGACAATACCTACACAGGAAATGCCTGAATCAAATTAAATTCATACTTTCAGGTTTCTGAGGAATCTCCACATTGATTTTCATAGAGGTTTACTGTAGAGGACCACATGGATGACTCCTTGAAAGAAAAGCAATATCTCCATTTTGGCTAAACCTGGCCCTATTTCCATGTACTGATATGTACAGAGCTGGTTAGGACTTTTCCTTATCCCTTCAATTGGCTTTAAGCAATGCAAATCCTTCCAGCCAAGGTGCTGATGTACAGTCTTTGAAGAAAGGTGACAGGTCAGTGTTTCCCCACCCCTGTAGCTCCCAAAACATATGGCTGAGCCTGGCAGGATGGAGAGCTGTGCTCCACATTGTTGGCTGGGATCGAGCCTTGAGAAAGAGGCTATGACTTCCCAGGGCATAGAAAATTACACATCAGAGCTGAAGCACCAACGCCAAAACATTAGACACTACATTGAGTTGTGCTATGGAGATTACTCCTTATGCATATCCTTCCCTCTGCATATTCCAAAGGTGATTTCAGGCCACCTACCTAGCCCAGTTCGTGGTACTCATGGACTTCCCGCCATTCTCACAGTCACTCATCCCCAAGCTACTCCCTTCCTTGAGAATTAATAAAACCTGGGTTTGGCCCTGGGTCAAGGCCTTTGTTCCAGTGACCACCATCTTGGCTGGACTTAGGACACCTTGGCTCCACACATTAAATATGCCTTAGTGTCTATTCTCACATGGGTTGCACTGGAAATGGTAGATTGGAATTAACTGACTAGAATTCCAAAAACTTTTCCATAGGATTGCAAATATAAACTTCCCAGACTGCAACAAAGACTGGGAAGGGCTCACTATAATTTACTACATTAGAATCCCACCAACAGTGTAGAAATATTCTTTTTTCCCTATAACCTCTCCAGCACTTGTTGTTATTGTTTTAGTTTTTACTCATCTGAAAGTTTTTTCTAATTTCTCTGTGATTTCTTCATCTCATTGACTATTTACTAGATTTATTTCATTTTTCTGTATTTGTGAATTTTCCATATTTTCTTTTGTTATTGAATCATAGTTTCTTTCCATTGTAGTAGAACAAAATGATTTTTAAAATTACTTAAGGGCCAGTGGTATAGCTAGGGCCAGTGATACAGCTCAGCAGCATAACTGCCTGCCTGGCAAGTGTGAGGTCCTGAGTTTGACTCTCGGTACCTACATATAAAAAAAAATTACTTAAGTTTTTTTCAATTTATTTAGAAATGATTTATGTCCTTATGTATAGAATGCTCCGTATACACTTGAGAAGAATATGTATTTTTCTATTTCATGTGTTGTATTGAATTCAAATCTGTTGGTCATTTCTGTAGTAAATTTTTTATTTAAATATTGCTGCTTTATTCAAAAGATTCTGTTCTCCTTTCCTTTATAATTTCTAACATTAATTACATCCCTTTATTAGGCAATATTCACAGTTTTCTTTTATTTTTTCCAGTTTCTTTTAGATTTTTGCACACTGTGGTAGTCAGGATTTGCAAGGGAAAATATTTAATACAGGATACATAATTTATAGGATTATTTTATAATACTCAAAAAGTCAAATGCAAAAGAGTGCAGGAAATCTGTTCACACACTAGATACCCAAAGAATCCAGCTGAGGGCCTGGGTCCCATGGTAATGTCCTGCATGAGTCCAACTGGAGACCTGGAGCCCACAACAATCTCTCATGCAAGCCTGTATCAAGGATCTGCACTGGGAAGGCCTAAAGGTCAGTGGTGGAAACTAGAAAGTCTGCACCAGTGGGATGAAGGGTCTGTGTCAGCAGGCTGAAGAATCTGCACTGGAGCCAGGCAGCAATGCTCAAGATAAGGACCAGAGCTTCTCCAAAAAGAATGGCAGCCATCCTCAGTGACAGCAAGGACCCAAACTCCTCTGATGATGAGAATACCTGAGTTCATATCAGGAAAACCAGAGGGAGCTCCTAGAGGAGAATCAACAGCATACTATCTTTCCCTCCAGTTCTCTTTTTATGTTGTTGGCAACAATCCTCAGATGGGCTTTCCACACCCAGCAACATGCTGATTCACTTCTAGCTGTCTTTTACAAGTTGGCCATTAGTCCATCCACCACATACACTAAAAATGACTGATTTGCTGTTTTTTCCTAGTATGTCTTAATGTGTGGGTTTTCTCAGGGATAGTTATATTGACTGCTTTTTTTCACATTTATAGATGCCAGAGTTTATTGTTTCTTTCAGCTTCTAATAATTGATTTTGGAAACTATGTATTTTCAATATATCATGTGGAAACTGTAAATTTTATCATCTCCTTCTCCAGGATTTGTTGTCATGTTTAGTTTAGTTTCCTGGATTCTGTAAAGTCAGTATTTATTGTCATGTGTCACCAATTAAGCCTTTCATTGGTTGTCTATGCTGTCAACTATTGACTGGATGGATCTTTTCTTCAGTATCTTGAATTAATAAGTCCCTTGTCTTTGTAAAGTGGCTCTGGATAGTTTGGATGGCATGTTCCCTGTCTTCCCAAAGGAAAAATATAAACCAAATCTGAAACCCTGGGGCCTTGTCATGTATTTCCTGGAATTGTTCACAGCCCTTAGCACTAAAATAACTTTATTTTTTTGTGGGTAACAGGGGTCGACCTCAGGACCTCATGCGCCAGCAGAAGCCCATGCCACTGAGTGATATCACCGGCCTTTTTTTCATATGTGGGTTCTGAGAGTCAAACTCAGGCCCTCGTGCTTGCCAGGCAGGTGTTTATGCCGCTGAGCCATCTCACTGGCCCATAAAGTAACTTTCTAGATTGCCAGAACTACTGACTTTCAAATTCCCAGTGTTATTTTATCCTTTGTTTCCATTTCAATATTATGGTCATTCTTTTGTTATTTCCAACTAGTCTTACCATCTCAGACCACTGAAATGTTAAACAACTGCTACTGATTGTTTTTGACATTCTGGGGATAAGGCCATTTAACCAGAATGAACTTTGAGTCAGGTCAAATGAAATTGAGCCTTGAGAATGCAGCTTTTCAAGTAGTGGCCAGACAGGTCAAATGAAATAATTGTTTTGGGATAAAGCTTTTTAACAAACTCCAGATGCATTTGGATTCCTCCATTGCCTGGTGAACTTTCAGATTACACAGCTACATTAGTTGTCAGCCTGTTAGTTTTTAAGTGAATACATAGTTAGAGAAAGACTGGTAAGTACCAAAAAAATTTTAAATGGTGTAAAGCTCACTGTTTTGAATGACATTTAGCCATTTTCCTTGAATAAATACTTCTGGATCATTGCTAATGTTTGGATAATTTCCATTGTTCTGAAAAAAATGACATTTTTGCAAGTGTTTCCATGCTTTTATGTAAGATAGCATTTTCAGCAATTTTACCCCACCATTACTGACAAATTTCTTCAGGAATGGCAACTTCTGTCCTAGAATTGAAATAAAGTATGGTATTAAGGCATCATGGTGGAGTAAAAAAAAATAAGTTTTGAAATTTGACCCAGTGGAAATTAAATTCTGGCTAAGTTGTTTTCTACTCAGATGAATGTATTCAAGTCAAATATTCTCCCAGCACCTCAATTTTATCATTTGTTCTATGGACAGTATAATACATACCCTATAACAACATTGTGAAAATTAAATGAAATACTGAATGTAAAGTTTCTGGTACACAGCTAATGTTCAACTCATGTTAAATTGTCTAGTGTTCACGTTTTCTTCTTAAAGGCATACTCAAAGATTTCAATCTCAGCAAGATGATATGCTTTGCATTCTAATTTCCCAATGTATTTTTCACACAAAGTATGTAGTAATAGTGTGAGGATGCTTGGCCAGTGAATACCACCCATTAACTATCAACTTCTAGCTATAGACTTATTCAAAATGTGCCTTTAGATTGTTGCATCACAGTGAAGTAGCATGGCCAACTGGTCAAAGGTGATGGATTAAGATTTTTGTATTAAAACTCCATTTTTATTTGTGCCTTCTAGTACAGGGTTGGCTTTATTAACAGTGATACAACATTATTGATTTATTTTCAACATCATCACCATGCCCCATAGATCTCTGTTAGCCTCATGCACATGTAGCTAATTATTTCTATTATTTATTTATTTGTTGTTAGATTTATGTAATGCTTTCCTTCCTAAAATCTTAAGTCACTGTACAGAGAAATTAGTAACATGGTCTATTAAACATTACACATCTGAAATAAAATTGAAAATGGGGACAAAAAAAGGAAGGGAAAATTTGAGGGATAATGAATGATCAGAGGAAAGAAAAGAAGTGTATATATTGGTCAGATCTTTTTTTCTCTTTTAGTATGCCACCTAGAGAAGCCATACCTTTTTCTGATTCAATCTTAAAATGCCAGAGGTAATGCATATTTCAAAAGAGATGCATATTTGTGTTCTGTAGATATTTTAGTGAACAGCAATCACAAGTCAATGTATTTTTCTTCTACTGCACAAGTTATGGATTTAAATGGTAAATAACTTTAGTCTCAGTACCAATTCCTTTCTTGATAGGCTAATGTGTTGATGAAATGTTGACTGTAGAAAAAGTAATTGTGTGTATAAACTTGTAGCATTCCATGTTTCATGATGAGAGACAATACTATAAGGAACAGAATAATTCATAGGATGTTAATCACTGTGAGCATCAAACTAATATAAAGGACGATGAATTGCAAATATTACTTAGGTTAAAGTGATAAAAAGAATGATAATAGTGCCTTTTTTCATCATTCCTCCCACTTGGGCATCCCATAGTGCAAGGTCTCAGCTTGCAAGTAAAGGTCAAATGCAAGTAATTGTTTGATGTTTAGAGTACAGATCTGGTTCATTAGTCAGCTTTTCTATCATTGAGACACAATACCTGATACCCACAATTTAAAGGAAGCAAGGTTTAATTCACCTGATTGTTTCAGAAGATTCAGTACATGGTCAGCAGTCTCCAAGGTAGAAAATTCTCAGTGGAAGGATGTAGTGGAGCAATGATATTTTGTTCATGTGATCAGGAAGCAGAGTGGGGAAAGAGTGCCAGAGAGAAATGGACCAGGGACTATATAAAGTATCCAATGTTATGCCTTCATAAACCACTCTGATATGCACAGGAATATGTTTCACTGATGTACTAGGCATTTCTTTTTTTTTTGTGGGTACTGGGGGGTCGACCTCAGGACCTCGCGTGCCAACAGGCACCCGAGCCGCTGAGCGATATCACCGGCCCCTTTTTTGTATGTGGGATCCGGGAGTCGAACTCGGGCCCTCGTGCTTGCAAGGCAGGCGCTTATGCCTCTGAGCCATCTCACCGGCCCTGTACTAGGCATTTCTTAATGCAATAAAGTTGAAAAATCAGGATTAATAGTCACATCTGGGAAAATGAAGGGTATTGAAAGGCATGTAAGAGTAGATATTGGCATACTATCTCTCATATTGACTTGCTGAGAATTCATTCTTTGAGAAAACCTACAAAATACTCTTTGCTTAATGTCAGTTCCTCACATACAAACACACACACAATACACAAACACACACTTTCCCTACTGAACATTTAAATGTAGTTTATGTGATCAGAGTTTTATCCATTTTTATTATGATTAGCTTTAAAATTTATCCCATAGGGTCTGAAATTAACTCAGATAATTCAGTAGCACATTAGTAGGAGAAGCATTTTGAATTAATTTTTCCTCTCTTGTTACAATGAATGGGAGAAAGTTGACTGATTTTTTCAGAATTCGCAATGGGCTGAGGCCTTGAGGGTTGTGCCAATTATTTCTTTAAACTGCAAATTGGGTGAGATTTTTTGTGAAATTCACTTAAAAGATACATACAGTAAGGCTGTTCAGAACACATAAACCAAATTAATTTTCAAAAACTAAACATCTTTTGCACAAACTTCTACTATGACAAAAGCCCTGGATAAGTGTCAATCTGGATGATTTTGGATACAGGCTTATTACTCTTTTCTCTGTGTTTCATTCAATAACCGATTACTGCTCTGTCTAGCATCTTCTTCTTTCAGGAAAAGTCACTAATAGTCTTGGAATTTGGTTAAATTCCTAAAGAGCATCCTGATTTGAAAACATAATAAAATCTGTAATAGTGTTTTGAAGAATTGGCTGTTGAATTTTTGAATTTGAGGTTTTTTTTAGAAAATTGAGCCTTGTTTTGTGTAATGCCTTAACTTTATTATGAAACTTATTTATCATTTGTTATAATAACCTTATTAACTCTTTTATTAAGCCAAAATTTATTGCATTACCTCCCTCAAATGACATACTACTATATAACTTCATTTTGATGATACAGAATACAGGTTTCGTGGTCTAAACTAAAACTTCATTATTTTTGGTGAGTGATTATTTTATAGTAATCAATTAATACTCTGTGTTATGTATCTTTGAAAAGTACATTCAGAATTAAGTGAAAAATCAAATTATACTAGTGAGTACATGTTTTATTAGTAAATTAAACAAATATTACAAATAATTTTGTAAAATATTTTCACCTGAGATTTTTTCCAGTCCCTCTCTTTCATCATTGATTTGAAAAAGAGTAAAAATCTCTTTAGAATCTTTTTCCTGTTCTTGGTTGCTTTTTATTGCCAGGATTAATTTTATTTCAGAGTAGCCTAATTATGTTCAAGTGCAAGATGTTATAGTCTGCACTAATCAGCCAGAATGGAGAATTGAGAATGGGTTGACTATAACATCCTCAGATTGTGGTGCAAAAGCGTGTATTTTTTTTTTTCTGATTACTTATTGTCCCCTGTCCTTGAGTCAGATGGAGTGGTACTTGCATAATTAAGTAAGTGATCTATGGGATCAACCTGATCCAAGAAAACAATCTCTTACATAAGAATGACTGTGGAGGTAGTAGAGATATGGGTACTGTCATTGTGCTTCCTCTCCCAAAGAAGTTTACCACCCTAAAACACAGAACTGTTTTTGGGTGAAAAAGCAAGTAATAATAGGAAGTGACTCCTGGTTTAGTAAATGGCAATATAATTGTAACTGACACATTCCTGCCTAACCAGCCTAATTTTTTAAAAAAAGTGATTACATTCCTATTTTTCTATCACTATATCTACAATTATTCTGTCCTATGCCTCACAAGAAAATAAATACATTTCAATAATTGCCATGGCAACTTTGAGTTTAAAGTGGCATCTGGCTAAGCAGTACTTAAAGAATATCTTCTGATTCTTACTAAATGCTAATAAAGAAACAAAGTATTATGAGCTCACAAAATTTTGAGACAAAGTGAAACACGATTGCTGAAATTTAATTGAAATAAAATTCTAGTAAATTTAAGGACAAAAAGATAGTTTGCAATTATGAAATTCCAGAAGCAGCAGAAAGTTGCTTTTCTCCAAGGTTACTGTCTGACACAGTGGTCGAGGGTTTGTACCAATCAGATGACTTTAGTTACCCTGCTACCCTTAAAAAATTATGTGAATTGATTTTGTAAAAGAATTACAACCCATTGTCTTTTTGTTTGTTTGTTTTTTGAGACAGAGACTCACTATGTAGTTCAAGCTGGCTTTGGACACACTATGTAGCCCAGGCTGCCCTTGAACATGCAGGGATCCTTCTGTCTCAGCCTTCTGAGTGCTGGGATTACAGGCATGTCACCAGGCCTGGCTCCCATTGTCTTTTGTTCCCTATTCTCTCTCATCTTCCTTCTGGGCCCAAGATGATTTTATTTACTTTTATTGCCTTTCACTCTCTCCCTCATTTCCTCACTTTCTCTCCCTCTCTCCCCCCCTTTCTCTAATCCAGACCTCCCACGCTCTCTGTCTCAATATACAAATATTTCTTCAATTTAATGGTGTTCTCTGGGCTAAGGTAGTCTGACAATATCTGCATTGATTTAATTCTTCACCTATTCCATGTGAAGGATATTGATGGTACTGAATTCTGATGTTAACTAATGAAAAGGCCCCATAAAAAAGAAAATTCCCCTTCTTTGTCAGTAATGATAGAAGAGCTATATTTTAATGAGCATTGGAGAATATTTTTAGTTTTTAAAAGGCCATTAATATTTTCAGATATGGAAGATAATTCAGTTAACATAGTGGTGTTTATATTGGCTTGAAAATAACTTTCAGCCAAACATTTTAATATATTTATTTTTTTGTGTGTGGGTACCAGGGGTTGACCTCAGGACTTCATGTGCCAGCAGGCACCCATGCTGCTGAGCGATATCACCGGCCCCTTTTTTTGTATGTGGGTCCCGGGAGTCTAACTTGGGCCCTCGCGCTTGCCAGGCAGGCACTTACACCACTGAGCCATCTCACCAGCCCAATTTTAATATATTTCTACTGGATTAATACTAAATAAATGTATAAATGGACAACTCTAGCATTAAGCCTAAAATTTCATCTAACTTTCTGAATAAAGAAGAAATAATTTTCAGCTTTGTTTCTTTTATTTGATTAACTAAGTTGAGGAGCGAAAATAAAAAAGATGCCTACAAGGAAATTGGTCCTAATTTTGGGGAAACAATAGGGAATGTTGGAGATTTCAGGGAGCTCCAAAGCATATGTATATTGAGAATCACTGTTTCAAAGTTCCAATGATAACTAAGTGAGAATTTGCCTTCCTCATCATTAGATTTTCTGATATTCATGTAGCTGGAAATTGAGAATTTTCTGTGTATGGTTTTGAGTTGTAAATGTAGGTAAATAATGAAGAAAATCACATCAAAGTATAAGTGTGGAGGGCAATGAGTGAGAATTTTATTACAAAATGCATTAAATTTCTGACTTCAGGTTTAATCTTTTTTTCAGACAGTGAGCTGCTGTTTTTGTGTAGTTTTCAAATTCCACTTCTATAACTCTATTATTCAAGGAGGACTGGTTGAATGCCTCAGGTGTTATGGGGGAATGTATATAAAATTGTTTTGTGCTTCTTATGTAACACAAATCTTGAAACATTTAATTGTCTATGTCTGATTTATTTCACTTAGCATTCTGGTCTAAACTCCTATCTATTTTCCCAGAAATTATTCAAATTAATTTATTACTGAGTAGTACTGCTTTTAGTATACATATCACATCTTTTTTATCTATTCATGCATTGATGGGCATATAGGCTGCTTCCAAGATTTAGCTATTATGAATTCCATTGCTATAAACATGGATATACATATATCACTGTAATATAAATCTTATATCTTTCCAGAATATACCCAGAAGAAATACACCTGGATCAAGAGGAATTTCTATTTTTAGTTTTTGAAGAAGCTCCATACAGATTTCCAAAGTTATTGTATAAGTTTATATACTCGTAAAATGTAAAAGAGTTCTTTTTCCCCATAACCACATCAGCATTTGTTGTTTTTTGTGTTCTTGATGGTAGTCATTATATCTGCAGTAAGATGGAATTTCAGTGTATAATTTGCATTTTTCTAATGTCTAAATGTGCTGAACATTTTTCCAAGTAACTATTGGCCATTTGTACTTCTTCTTCTGACAAGTGTCTACTCATTTTAATTGACTACATTTAATTGACTATAGTCATTTTATTGACTATTTTTATTTGGGGGTGTTTAATTTTTGGGAGTTCTTTACACATACTAGATATTAGTCCTTTGTCTGAGGAGTAGGTGAATTTTTTTTACCATTATGTATTTGACTCTTTGCTCTGTTCATTGATTCCTTTGGTGTGCAAAAGCTTTTTAAATTTGATATAATCCCATTTATTAATTCTTGTATTTTCTTGTACAATTGGGATTCTGTTCAGAATTGCCTTGCTTATGCCTATACCTTTAAGATTTTTACTTATTTTATTTCCAGCAGATTCAGTATTTCTGTTTCTTACTTAGAGGTTGTTCATTTACTTTTTTTTTTTTACTTTAGTACAGAGTGAAAGATATGTGTCTAAAGTCACTATTTTGCAAATAGATAATCAGTTTTCCCACCACCATTTTCTCTAGCATATGTTTTTGGTCCTTTATGTAAGATCAAATAGCTGAAGGTGATTGGGGTTGTTTCTTCATCCTCTATACTGTTCTATTGCTTAATATGTCTGTTTCTCTGACAGTTCCATGTTCTTTATATTGGTATAGTTTTGTGATGTAACTTGTGATTGTAATTCCCCCTCTTTGTTATTGTTGTTCAGGATTACTTTAGCTATTTTGGGTTTCTTCCAGTTTCATATAAATTTTAGGATTGTTTTTGCAAGGTTGTGAAGAATGCTGTTGTTATTTGGATTGATTTTGCATGAAATCTTTATATCATTTTTGGTAATATGACCATTTTGATATTATTAATTTTACCATTGCTGTAACACATAATTTCTTTCCATTTTCTGATGTCATCTTCATTCTCTTTCACAGTATTAGAGTTTTCATTGTAGAAGTATTTTGCTTCCTTAGTTTAGTGAATTTGCAGGTACTTCATTTTTTTGCAGGCTATTCTGAATGAGATTTATCCTTTCATTTTACTTTTACTTTTTTATTTTTATTAGTACACGTTTGCAGTACATAATGATTATAGTCACTGTATGGAATTGGTACATGCACATAACACATTTCAATTCTTTTTATCCCCTTCCCTCCACCCCCCTTTTATTTTGCAAGCATCAGTTTCATTTATTTATAAGACTTTATAAAGTTAATCATAACATATACAGATTGAATATCAGACTAATAGACAAAAGAACATATAAAACATGTAAGACAATTGTACTAAGTCAAGGTACACTTTGAGATATGTTGTTTGCAATGGCTTACAATACCTTTTATTTTCTCTCTTTTTTCATATTCTCTGTCTTTTTTATATTGATAGCTCAGCTGTCAAATGGCTCCAAGCTTGAATTTTCAACTACTCCAACAGCAAAGTTCAAAAAAATCTGCTAAGTGTTCAAAACTGCTCTATAGTGGAACCAATTATCTGACTTGAAAAAAACTGTAGGGGCAAATAGTGACCCACGTGTCACATCTCACTGAGGACACAAAGGGATGAGGCTTCAGTCTAGGTGCCACTCTTGCCCAGACAATATATAGTGCTTGTATTAGTTCATTAAAATATTCATCATGCTTTTTTTACACTTTAAAAAATAGTTAATGTTTGCAATTCATGCAGTTTACAATCATCTTGGTAATGGCTACCTTTACATATTACAGGTTGCTTTTTTTTAAGCCCACTCTCCTGCCCTTCCCTCTCCAACACTTGTTCCCCTATCCCCTTTTTCATATTGGTTGATATTATTTGTCTTAGCTCATGTTGTGGCATATAATGTTTAAATTATTTGGGCTTCTTAGGTTCCTGTACATGGTATATATTTATTCTTATTTCCCCTTCCCCTCCTCCTCACCCCATGCTTTTTGTTGCCTTGGACCACTTCCCTGTTGGATGAGATCCATCCCTTTGATCCCTTCTATCCATCCTACATAATTTTCTTTGTTTGTACTTTCCCTCACTCAAATGAGAGACTCTATATGGTATTCAAGCTTGTGTGTCTGATTTAATTTCCTGAGCATTATATTTTCCAGGTGCATCAATTATCCTACAAATGTCTCAAATTTGTCATTATTTATTGCTGAGTAATATTCCATTATATATAGATACTACATTTATTCAATCATCTGTTGATGGGTTTACAGGCTGTTTCCAGGATGTAGCTATTATGAATTCAGTTGCTATAAACATTGGTGTGCACATATCACTTTAGTATGATGATTTAAGGTCTTTGGGGAAGATACCTAGATTGGGGATAGCTGGGTCATATGGAATTTCTAATTTCTGTTCCTTTCTTCATGCTGCTTCCCATAATGGTTGTAGTAATATATGTTCCCACCAGCAATGAAGGAGGGTTCTTTTTTACCACAGCCCTGCCACCATTTGTTATTATTTGATTTCTTGATGATTGTCATTCTCTCCAGAGTAAGATGGAATCTTAGCATTGTTTTAATTACATTTCTCTAATGGCCAGAGATATTAAACATTTTTTCATATATCTATTGACCACTTGAATTTCCTCTTCAGTGAAGTGTTTGTTCATTTCTCTTGCCCATTTCTGGAATGGTCTTTAATTTTAAAGGGCTTAATTTTTTTAATTTATTTGTATATTCTAGACATTAGTCCTCTCTCTGAGTAGTAGCTGGCAAAATTTTTTCCAATTTTGTAAGCTGTCTTTTGCTGTACAGAAACTTTTTAGTCTGATATAATTCCTTTTGTTGATTCTTGCTGCAATTTCTTGTGTAATTGAGATTCTATTTAGAAAATCATTTTCTGTACATACATCTTCAAGTATTTTACCTATTTTATCTTCCAGAGGGTTTAATATTTCTATTTTAATGTTTAGATCTTTATACATTTTAATTTAGCATATGTTGAAAGATAAGTGTCCAGTTTACTTCTTCGTGTAACAGGTAGACAGTTTTCCCAAAACCACTTGTTTAATAGACTATCTTTCCTCCAACATATGACTTTGGCGCCTTTGTCAAAGATGAAATAGTTGAATGTGTCTGGTGAGGTTTCTGTGCCCGCAGTTCTGTTCCATTGATCCATGTGTCTGTTTTCATTACAGTACCATGAATGCTATTTTTATCACTACTGTTTTGAAGTAAATCATTAAGTCAGGTATTGCTATGCTGCTGGTTTGCTCTTATTGCCCAAAATTACTTTTGTTATTTTATTCCAGTTCCATATGAATTTTAAAATTGTTTTCTCTAGATCTGTGAAGTATGCTGTTGGTATTTTGATTGGGACTGCACTGAATTTGTATAACAGTTTTTGGAGTATGGTCATTTTGACAAACTTTGTTAATTCTATCCAGGAGAAGGTGACATCTTTCTATTTTCTGATGTCCTTTTCAACCTCTCTCAGGTTCTTTTTTGCATAAAATATCATAACCATGACTCCAAATAAGATAGTAATGCCAGCAGTAAAGCTAAGAGGAAAACTGTGATAACCACGATAGAGTTAAAGAAATAATTCATTGTGAAATTTGTTAAAGTCCCAGAAGAATGAATTTATAAGTGTAATTTTTGGGCCTTAGAACAAATTACATGATTTTCCATTATTTTTTATGGGATAATACCATCTGTTCTCAAACTTTTTGTTGTTCAAACACAAATTTGGAACAAATTGACTTTGACAACCAATGTATAATTATCAGTCTCTCTCAATTATATATGTATATATATATGAATTGACATTGACAACATATATATGTGTGTGCATGTGTGTGTGTAGTTTTATGGCAGTTCTGATGTAGTTGTAGGTTTTTATGTAAAACATTATATCATCTGTAAATATGAGTTGCTTGATTTCTTCCTTTCCTATTCATATCCCTTTTATTTATTTCAGTTGACTGAGTGCTTACCTAAAATTTTTAGTAGGATATTGAATACAAGTAGTGAGAATGGTCATCTGACTTGTTCCTCATTTTAGAGGATATGATATTATTTTTCCCCATTTAGTATGGTGTTGGCCATGGGTTTGTCATAAATGGCTTTTATGGTTTGAGATGATTTTCCTTTAGCTATTTTGAGCTATTTAAAAAATTATGAGTGGATATTGGATTTTTTCAAAGGCTTTTCATCATCTATTAACATTATCATGTGATTCTTTTTCCTTCCTTCTGTTTATGGGATTTGTTATGTGATTCATATATGTTTTATCATTCTTGTTTCCCTGGGATAATGCTTTTGGTCAAGATATAATGTTTTTAATGACTTGCTGCCTTCCTTGTTGAAATGTTTGAATTGATGTTCACTAACTATATTGGCCTATAGCATTCTCTTTTATTCAGTCCCATTCTGCTTTCAGTATCAGTGTAATGATAGCTCTTAGGAATGAGTTTGGCAGCATTCTTAACCTTTCAATTTCTTAAAACAGTATGAGGAATATTGCAGTAGTTCTTCTCCAAAGTTCCCGTAGAATTCTGCAGTGAATCTGTCTGGTGCCAGGCTTTTATAATTTGGTAATTTTTTTTATTACTACAATTATCTCATTGCTTGTTGTTGTTGTATTGAGGATTTTTATACACTCTTTTTTCAATTTTGGTACTTCATATATGTCTAGGAATGTCTTCATTTCTAAGTTATCCAAGTTATTGGAATATACATTTTCAAAATATTTTTTCCTAATCCTCTGCATTTTGGCACTATCTGTTGTGATTTCACCTTTTTCATTTCTAGTTGCACTGATATTATTTTTTCTTCTATTATTTGGTATATTTAGGAAAAGGTTCATCAATCTTATACTGTATGTCTTTTCAAAGAAATATTTATTTGATGTATTGATGTTTTGCATTGTTTTATATCTCTTACATTAATTTGTGCACTGATTTTTTTGTTATGTTTTGCTTTGTTTTGAGACAACTTCTAACTATGTAGTTCAGGCTGGCCTTGAACTCACTATTTAGTGCAAGCTGGTGTTGAACTCACTGTTTAGTCCATTCTCGTCTTGAAATTCTGGTGATCCTCCTGCCTCAGCCTTCCAAGTGCTGGCATTGCAAGTGTATACCACCATTTCCGGCTACAACACTAATTTTTATAATTTCTTTAGTTCTACTACTTTCTGATGTAGGTTGTTCTTGTTTTTGGAAACTTGAGGTATTTCTTTAGCCCATTTATTTTGGATCACTTTATTCTTTGAATATGTGCATGGTAGGTATAAAATTCCATATGAGCACTGTTTTCATTTGGTCACATTTGTTTTAGTATGGTGTGCTTCCATTTCCATTTGATTCTACAAAAATTTTAGTTTCTTCATAATCCATTCATTTTTCAATAATGTATTTTTTTTTTTTTTTTTTTTTTTTTTGTGGGTACCGGGGGGACGACCTCAGGACCTCGCGCGCCAACAGGCACCCGTGCTACTGAGCGATATCACCGGCCCCTTTTTCGTATGTGGGATCCGGGAGTCGAACTCGGGCCTTCGCGCTTGCAAGGCAGGCGCTTAAGCCGCTGAGCCGTCTCACCGGCCCTCAATAATGTATTTTTAATCTCCATATGTTTGCATAGTTTATGTGGTTTCTGTTTCTGTTGATTTGCACTTTCATTGAATAATCTGCATAAGATTATTTCAATTCTTTTGTATTTATTGAAGCATGCTTTATTTCCTAAAATAAGTTCTATTTTTTGAAAGTTTCATATGCTACTGAGAAAAATATATATTCTATGATTGTTGGATAAAATACTTTACAGAAACCTGTAATAGCATTTGTGCAATTTTAAGTATTTACTCTGATATTTCTTTTTTGATTTTTTAGTGATAGTTTTATTTATGAGAGTGGGGTATTTATGTGCTCCCTAGAATTTTTTTGGTTTCTAGCTGTCTTTTATGTTTAGTAGTTTTTATCTTATGACTTCAGGTACATCAACATTTGGTACATATACATTTACAATTGTTATCTCTTCCTGTTGGTGTCATCCCTTTATCTGAATATAGCTAGTATACTTGTTTATTCTGATCAATTTTGCCTTGAAGTCTGCTGTTTCTGAAAGTGAGACAGCTAGTCCTGCTATCTGGCTGTAATTGCATATAATATCATTTTCTACCTTCCCACATTCAGGTTATGTGTTTTCTTTTGAATGAGGTCTGCTTCTTACAAGCTACATAAACTTGGATAATTTTTGATGAATTCTGCCAGTCAGTGTCTTTTGATTGGGGAGTTAAGGCCATACACATTGAAACTCATTATTGTAAATTATTTACTGAGTCTTGCCATTGGATTATTTTCCTGTGTTGATTGATTCAAATTTCTTTTTGTTTAACTACTTTCCCAATTAGTTGTACATTTTCATATGAGCTCTTTAGTGCTTTAGGCATTCCTCACTTTGTCTCAGATTCTCTTATGATTTTGTGCAATGCAGATGTACTCATCATTTATTTCTTTAGTTTATTTTTTCTTTTTTCATGATAAGTCTTTACCTGTCCACCAATTTTAAAGAATAATTTTGTAGGATAGAGAAATCTGGATGAACAATTTTTAGTTCTTTAATAACTGTGCCACATTCTCCTGGGGTTTAATTTATGTTCTGAGAAATTCATTGTAATTCTAATACACTTGCCTTTGTAGTTTACTTGTTCTTGTTGTCAAACCCCTGTTAGTATTACCTCTTTTTGCAACATTTCTTGAGTTTTTAGTATGATGTGTCATGCAGATTTTCTTTTTTGTTTGGGGCTATTTGGGGTTCCATATAACTCTTATACTTGAAGAGTGAATCCTATCACTAGATTTGGAAAAAGACTGTGCCATTATTTCCAAAAATATATTTTTATACCATTTAATTATCTTTACAATTTTCCTTAATTCCTGTAATCATGAGGTAATCATACCTGTAATCATTCAGCACCTGTTGAATCCAGCCTCTATGTTGTCTTCTTGTTTTTTGATGTCATTGAGTTCAGAATCTATGACATAACAATTGTTCTCAAGTTCTAGCACCCTGGCCAAAATTTCCTCCACATGCTTTCCACTGAAGTTTTCATATCCTGAATTTATGCTTTGTTTCTTTACATAATTTCAAATTCTTTAAAACTGCTCATTCATATATTGTATTTTATTTAAATCAATCATTTTGTTGACTGTTTTTCTTTAAGCCCACTGAAAATGTTATTAATTGAATCATTTATCTGTTTATTTAGTTCTTCTTTAAATGCACTAAATATCTTGTGAATTTCTTTATATTTCTTCTTTTATCCCTAAGAATATTTTGAACACTTGGTTTGAGTAATTTGGCTGTAACTTTCTCTACTTCAGTGCCCACGAGATTAGCTATTGGAGAGTTAAAGGTTTTGGCAGACTTCTGTTTCTTTTACTTTCCTGTGTTTCTATTGTTTTTATGCTTCAGATTGGAAATCATTTATTCTAGAAAATGTGTCATTCCAGTCAAAATTTCTTTCCTTACATTCTCTCCCACTGTAATGCATGCTTCTGTTTTGGTGTTTGTCCCCCTCTACAACTTAGTCAAAATGGTATTTCAGGATGTTCTTTATGTCTTTCCTAATAGACTCAAAGAGAAAATGAGTATTGACATATCAAAAAAATCAATAGAAGCTAAAACTATATCTCTATTAATAATAGAAATGAATTTGGCAGTAATAATATATGCATAAATACAGAATAAAAATTGACATGCATTAAATATCTAACAAAAAGAACTATAACACAATTAACAATAGAAATCAGCAAAATTAACCTATAGTAAATTAAATAGCTAAAAGTTAGTTACGATTAGTAGTAATATAATATAATTGTAGAGGATAGGGAAAGTGAAAAATGGAAATTGAAAAGGAAAAAAGGAAGATTAGAAAGAGGATGAGAGGAATTTGAGATAAAATTCAATTAAAAATAAAATCAATTAGGTAAAGTAGCAGAAAAAAGTAAAATACAAAAATAGGAAGAAAAAGAAGAAAGCAAAGAGCAAAAGAAAGGAAAAAGACACAAAAGCTTTTAAAAACTCAAATCTAAAAGAAAGATAAAGAGAAAGGAATCCCAAAATTCCTCTGCATTAAAATATTTTATTTATTTATTTATTTATTTGTGGGTACCGGGGGGTTGACCTCAGGACCTCGCGTGCCAACAGGCACCCGTGCCGCTGAGCGATATCACTGGCCCCTTTTTCATATGTGGGTTTCGGGAGTCAAACTCGGGCCATCGCGCTTGCAAGTCAGGCGCTTACGCCGCTGAGCCATCTCACCGGCCTCCTGCATTAAGATATTTAAGTGTACTGTTTCTTTATGAATCTGTGGCATTCTAATGGGGGAAGGATAGTGAGTTACCACTAGGACCTATTGTTTTTCCACACCCACTTTTTGCTCTGAGAGTACTGAGTCCTGTCCTGCCTTTCCCCTGGACAGTGCTATACAGTGGTTTATTTTCTGCCTCTGTGTTCTACTTACTGCAGTTGCTTTTAGCTTCCTACCCTTCTGTGCACCTCAGACCACTGGTATCCCTCAGTAGCTTTGAGGGCTGTGGGCTTGCTAAGACCCTCCTTGCTTCACAGCCCCTCTGTCCATTCATCCCAGGATGTGGCAAATGACCAAATATCCTGATCATGTTGACAGATGGAGAAAGCAAACAGACCACTGAGTGTTGTTGCATAAGTAATAAGCTGGGGAGATGTTTCACACTATCTGTTGGAGTTCATCCCAGCACTTTCAGACCTAGCCTACTCAGAAAACAATGTGACCAATTTAGCTACTCACCACAGAAAGTGGGACCATCATGTCCTCTACAACATGAACTTACCAGTTTTTAAACTTTTCACAGGGATTGTTAATACACTTTAACCTCTCTATGACTGTCTGTTAGACCTTTGCCCACACCATTAACGTAGTATGGTAATCTCTGAAACCCTGAAATATAATTGTTCTATGACTTCTCATTCCTTAAGCTCAGTCTGAAACACTAAACCTATCCTCAAAGTGACTGCTAATATCATTTTCAAATATGATAATGTGGCAGAGAAATTATTCTCCAAAACTAATTTGCCATGCAGAACGAATCATTTTGAGGGTGTAACCCCACACTATATTTGCAGTTTACAATAACCGTGGGTTTTTCATGAGGTAGTACTGCCTGTCTGCTTTCAGTGGGCCTACAGAACATCTCCAAGCTTAGCTTGCAAAAATATGTTGCCCCTCATTTCCAGAGCTGTTCTACTCTTTCTCTTTGTTAAGTTACTGTTTTCTAGATGTCTCAAATCTAGGTTGCAGAAAGGCTGTGATTTGCTGCAGAGTTTTACTCCATCTTTCTTCCTGTTTTCACTAATCCTGTCTTATTTTTCTGTAGAACAATGATTGGTGTTCAATGGTTGTAATACCTTTTACAGATTAAAAACTGAAATTTAGAGGATTTAAATAATTTTTCAAAGTAGAGTAGAGAATTTGTACAATGTAAAAGCAAATTGTAGAAGTCACTAAAAATCACAACACACAGAAATAACTAAGGAAATACATTGATAAACCTATACACTTCCCATTATTAAACACACACACGTCATTACCATACTGCAGATATAATTTGTTTTATTTTTTCTTAGTATTATATCAAGAGCATATTTCTATTTTATTAGTTACCCTTTAAAAATACTACCTTAATGACCGGATAAAGCACTTTCAAATAGCTGCAACACTGTGTGCTTAACTGGATGTTATCTCTATGTAGTTCTTCAATATTATAAAATGTGCCTTAATGAAAATCATTGTATAAAAGTTTTTTTAGTCTTATAATTACTTTATAAGCTATATTTCCAAAAAGAAAATAACATAGAGAAGAGATCTAAAGGTTTGTCTTTCACAACTATTTGTTCAATTTTTAGAAAGATCTTAACAACATATCATATGTGCCTATGAATGTTTTCTTGTATCCTTAACAATCATAAAACATTTATAAATATAATAGAGTAATAATATCTCCTTTATATGTTTAGTTGGCATACTTGGTAATTTCCTTTATATTTTCATAATCATTCATTTTTACTCTTCTTTAGATAGGCATTTACACTGTATTTACCTCCTGAGTTTTTACAATATGAAATTAACCCATATTTCCTATACTACTATTGTTATTGCTTTTATGCACAGAAAGTACCTTCCTATTCTGATGTCCAGTAAAAGTTTTCTTATATGATCATACTTTATATTCATGGTTTCTATAGCCACAGATTCAATCAACTATAGATCAAAAGTATCTGAAAAAATTGTATAGGTACTGAATATGTACAGACATTTTACTTGTCATTAGTTTCTAAATAATAAAGTAGGTGGCCTTATAGGACAAGGGATCAGGAGAGAAGGAAATAGAGCTTTGAGGGAAATCAGGTTTATTTACACATTATCAATTTCATGTTTATATATTAAAAATTTATGCATTAGAAATTTAAATTCAGGAATCTAACAGTGGAACCAAGCTACTGTCCTGGTAGAAATAATCCAGCAACAGGACACAGCTACCGGCCTGTGGGGAAAATTCAGGAGACCAACTCCTCCCCTGACATCAGTAGGACAAGACAAGCAGCAGGAACACTAGTGACACAGTAAGGTCCTGACTAGGGCACACATGATGGGCAGGTGGGACTAGCAGCTTGTAAAAGTCCTATGCAAACATTAACAATATGCGCCAACACGTGGTAAGTTAGGTGAACTAGTGTTGTGCTTGGTGACAAAGACATACAGAAAAGAAGCAGATGCATGGGGCTGCACCTTCTCTCCCTTTTTTTCTTTTTCTTTTCTTTTCTCTTTTCTAAATGGCTGGGGAGAACTCCAGCCACAGAAAACTAATGCAATCCCTCCAACCCAGAGGCCAAGTTCAGGTAATTTCTTGCTTACTCCTTCATTCTTTCTCTTCTGCCCTCTTCTCTAGTTTCCCAAAGCTTGTGTGATCATACTCTGTCCTCCTGTATTGCTTCCACTTTTTGTTCAGTTCTTTGTTTTATCCACTCTCCTTCGTAAATTTCCCAACCACAGGGTAAAATCACTCTACCAAGGGGAAACAATTTGCATATAAGCTCCCAACTTATGATTGGTTCTGTTATGTAACTGTAGATTTTGCTACTATTGTTTGAGGTACAAAATTAATAGTTACAACAGTCGGTCAGTTTCTCAACTGTACTTGATGTTATTATTATTATTGCTAATTATACTACTTTAGCTAGGATATCATATCTGTTGTGATCAGTTGTTCTCCTTTCTGTAACAACAATGGGAAGCTCTTGGGTAATAACCTAATCACAGCCCAGCACCACAGGACAGGTGACTGAACTAAACAGATACTGACATCTCACTCTTAGTTAATTGGGAAGATAGATATTGGGACAGACACAAACAAAGAATATGCTACGCAAAGAAGACATCCATGAAGAACAAACTTTTCCTAGAGAGGACTTGATACTAGTGATATAGCTACCTAGAACAAAAACTTACAAGGATCAACACAGAAAACAAAATAAAAATTTTGAAATAGAAAATGAAAAGATGCAGAAGCAAAATGCAATCTCAGACCTCCAGCCCACCACAAGTCCAAGAGACAACAAGATAGAGAAAAATGGAAAAAACACACCTGAAATTTATGAAATGAGAGCAACTGAAGTAAAGAAGCAAATCCACGAAACTCCAGAGGAAATCAGATTAGAAATAAGCTCTCAGGTATAAAAAAATAAATAAAATCAACATTTATAAAGGATTGCTCAGCAAATCTAGAGTAGACATAGATAAAAAATAGTGGAGCAGGGCCGGTGAGATGGCTCAGCGGCTTAAGCGCCTGCCTTGCAAGTGTGAAGGTCCGAGTTGGACTCCCGGGACCCACATACGAAAAAAGGGGCCGGTGATATCGCTCAGCGGCACGGGTGCCTGTTGGCGCGTGAGGTCCTGAGGTCGTCCCCCCGGTACCCACAAAAAAAAAAAAAATAGTGGAGCAAAGGAAAATGATGGGAACCTTGAGAGACCAAAACAGGAAATAAAAATAATGCATGAAACAGATTCAAACAGATATTCAGGAAATTAAAAATTCCATTGAAAGGTGGCAAAAGCACTTGAATGAAACTGAAGATAGACTTTCAGACCTTGAAGACAAGTTCGAGGCTAGTGATCATAAAAGGAAAGACTGCTTAAAACTAACAAGGGATCAGGAAATAATTCAACAGATGCAAGATGATGCGAACAAAAACAATATAAGACTCATAGGTGTCAAAGAAAAAGCAGGAGTCAAAACAAATGACATAAAATGACTATTTGTAGATGTAGTAGAAGCATGGGAACACAATCTGACATACAGATAAGTGAGGCATATAGAACTCCAATTACCCACGACCAAAACATATAAATATACACCCAGATATATAATAATCAAGATGCCAGAAATTCAGGACAAAAACAGAATATTTAATGCTTTTATGGAAAAGAAACAGATCTCCTATAAAGTAAAGCCCATCATTGGGCCGGTGAGAAGGTTCAGTGGTGTAAGCACCTGCCTGGTAAGTGTGAGTTCCTGAGTTTGACACCCGGTACCCACATAAAAAAAATAACTAGGGCTGGTGAGATGGCTCAGCGGCTTAAGCGCCTGCCCGGCAAGCATGAGGGCCCGAGTTCGACTCCCGGATCCCACATACAAAAAAAGGGCTGGTGATATCGCTCAGCGGCACGGGCGCCTGCTGGCGTGCGAGGTCCTGAGGTCAACCCCTCGGTACCCACAAAAAAAATAACTAAAGCCCATCAGAATCAAGGCAGACTTCTCCCATGAACCCTGAAGTCAAGAAGAGCTTGGAGTGAAGTATTTCAAGTCCTGAAAGAAAACAACTTTCAACCCAGATTGATGTACCCTGAAAAACTATCTTTCAAAATTAATGGAGAAAGAAAACAATTCCATGACAGAAAGCAACTGAAGAAATTCATGACCACCAAACCCACCCTACAAAGAGTACTTAAATATATACTAGACAGACATAAAAATGACCACAATTCCAAGAACAACAACAGAAGGAAAATACCAGGCAGGGCAAGCAATTACACAGAGGGGAAAAGCAGGAAACCAACAGCAAGAAAATAACATGACAAAGACAAATTTGTCTTTGCTGAGCAATACTTTATAAATGTTGACATTTCTTTTTTTACCTGACAGCTTATTTCTAATATGATATGCATATCAGTTATAAATATTAATATAAATAGACTCAATTCACCAATCAAAGCAAACAGACTGGTGGAATGGATAAAGAAACAAGATCCAATAATATGCGGTAGACAAGAAATGCATTTAACTCAAAAAGAAACTCATACACTGAAAGCCAAAGGATGGAAAACAATACTCCGTGCAAAAGGAACCCAGAAAAAACATGGGTAGCTATTCTGTTTGTAGACAATGTGAACTTCAAATCAAGAATGATCAAAAGAGATAAAGAATGTCACTACATACTTGTTAGGGGAAAACTTCAAGAGGAAGAGATAACAATCATGAATATGTATGCATCAAATATGAGAGCACCCAACTATATAAGACAAATATTAATAGACATGAAAAATCAAATAAGAAATAACACAACTGCAGTGGAGGAACTCAATACCCTATTGTCACGAAGAAATAGATCAACTAGACAAAAAAAATCAGCAAAGAAATATCAGAACTGAACCAAGCCTGTGAACAAATGGACTTAGTAAATGTTTAAAGAGTGTTCCACCCAACAACATCAGAATACACATTCTGCTCAGCTGCACATGGGATGTTCTCTAAAATAGACCATATACAAGCCCATAGAACATACTTAAGTAATGCAAAGGAATTGAAATTATCCCATGCATATTATCTGACCATAGTGCAATTAAATTGGAAAATAATGGCAAAGGAAACCACAAAAACTCTATAAACACATGCAAATTAAGTAACACCCTCCTAGACAACCAATGGGTTACAGATGAAATTAAAGATGAAATTAAACAACATCTACAATTAAAGGAAAATGCAGATAAAACATGCCAGAACCTGTGGGAGGAAATGAAACCAGTCCTAAGAGGGAAATTTAAAGAAGAGTGTTCTCACATTAAGAAAACAGAGCAGGGCCCATGAGATGGCTCAGCGGCATAAGCGCCTGCCTGGCAAGCAGGAGGTCCTGAGTTCGACTCCCTGTACCCACATACTAGAAAAGGGCCAGTGATATCGCTCAGCAGCATGGGTGCCTGCTGGCATGTGAGGTCCTGAGTTTGACCCCTGGTACCCACACACAAATAAATGAAAACAGAGCAAGTACATATAAACAACCTAAAGTTGCACCTCAAGCTTCTAGAAAAGAAGAGCAAGTCGAGCCCAAAGCCCATATAAGGGAGGAAATTATAAAGATCAGTGCAGAAATTAATGCTATGGAGACTAAGAAAACAATAAAAAATAATAAATTGAAGAGTTGTTTCTTTGAAAGAATAAATAAAAATGATAAAACCATACCCAACCTTATCAAAAAACAGGAAAGACTCACATTCATATATGGAGGAATGGAAAGACTGAAATCACTACAGGGCCTGTAGATATTCAGAAGATCAATGCCTATTTCAAAAATGTTTACTCTCCTAGGAAGGAAAACACAGAGGAAATGGACAGATTCTTAGATATGCATGAATTACTAAAGCTGAATCAAGAAGACATAAAAAATGTGAGTAAACCAATATCAGTTAATGATATTGAAAATGTAATTAAAATCTTACCAATTAAGAAAAGCAAAGGTCCTGATGAATCCATGGCTGAATTCTACAAGAAATTTAGAGATTTAATGCCAATACTCCTCAAACTCTTTAATAAAATTGAAAGGGAAGCAATTCTACCTAACTCATTCCTGGACACAAGCATTACCCTGATACCAAAACCAGAGAAAGACCCAACCAAAAAAGAGAACTGCAGGCCAATCTAATTAATGAACACAGGTGGAAAATCCTCAATAAAATACTAGCAAACAGAATGCAGAAAATAATCAAGAAGTTTATACTCTATGACCAAGTGGGATTTATCCCAGAAATGTAGGGATTGTTCAAAATATACAAATCAATAAATGTAATACACCATATCAACAGAGCTAAAGACAAAATCACAAGATGATCTCCTTAGGTGCAGAAAAATCTTTTTTACAAAGTCTAAAACTCATTCATGATAAAAGCCTACAGAAAATCATAATACATGGTCTTTACCTCAATCTGATAAAAGCCATCTATGACAAAACAACAGCCAGCATCATACTAAATGGACAAACCTGAAATCTTTCACACTAAAATCAGGAACAAGACATGGATGTCCACTATCATCACCTCTATTCAATATAGATCTGGAAACATTAGCCAGGGCAATAAGACAACAGAGAAAAATAAAAGGTATAAGGGTAGAAAAGGAAGAAGTTAAATCATAATTATTAGAAGATGACATGATATTCGACAAAGAAGACCCAAATACTCCACAAAAGACTTCTAGATTTAATAACCAAATTCAGAAGTATAGCTGTATACAATATCAACACTCAAAAATTAATAGCATTCCTGTACATGAACAACAATCTCACTGAGAGAGAAATTAAGGAAACCACATCCTTCACAATATCATCCAAAAAATGATATACTTAATAATCAATCTAACAAATAAAGTAAAAAATCTATGTATTGAAAATTACAGTACTCAAAAAAAGGAGATGTTTTAGGATATCAGAACATGGCAAATATCCCTTGCTCATGGACAGGAAGAAACGACATAATGAAAATGGTAATACTTCCAAAATTGTTATACAGATTTAATGCAATCCCAATCCAACAACATTAGCATACCTCACAGAACTAGAGAAAGCATTACTAAAATTTTTGGAATGAGAAGAGACCTAGAATAACAAAAGCAATTCTGGGCAACAAAGGCAAGACAGGAGGAATCACAATCCTTGACTTGAAATTGTACTACAAACCTACTATGATAAAATCAGCATGGTACTGGCAAAAAAATATGTGAGGACCAGTGGAATAGATTAGAAGATGCATACACAACTACAAACACACTCAGCCAACTTATCTTTGAAAAAGGGGCCAAACATGTTCACTGGAAGAAAGATAGCTTCTTTAATAAATGGTGCTGGAAAATCTGGCTCTCTACATGCTGAAGACTAAAACTAGACCCATGTCTACCACCATGCACTAAACAAAAATCAAAATGGATCAAAGATCTAAATATTAAAAGAGAAACGCTAAATCTACTGGAAGAGAAAATAGGTAGAAATCTTGAAGACACTGATGTAGGCTGAGTGTTCATGAACAAAATCCAAACTGCACAGGAAGCACTTCAAAAAATCAACAATTGGGATCTCATCTAATTAAGATGCTTTTGCATAGCATAAGAAATCACCAACAGAGTGCAAAGACAACCTACAGAGTAGAAAAATAATTTAGCCAATTATCCCTCAAACAAAGGATTTATATCTAGAACATATAAAGAATAGAAAAAACTCAGATCCCCCTCATTCAAACACTCAATACAAAAATGGGCATCTCAGATGAATACACACTTCTCAGATGAAATATAAATGGCAAATAAATATAATAAAAAATGTTCAACATCATTTGTCATTCAAGAAATGCAAATTAAACCAACACTGAGATTCCATCAAACTCCAGAAAGAATAGCTATCATCAAGAAATCAACCAATAAGAAATGCTGTAGGGGCTGTGGAGAAAAAGGAACTCTTTTCCACCATTGCTGGGAGAGTAGACTGGTACAACCACTGTGGAAATCAGTCTGGAGATTCTGCAAAAAACTAGGATTATTGGTCCCATTTGACCCAGTTCTTCCCCTTCTGGATATTTTTCCAGAAGAATTAAAACATCATACCACAACGATATATGTGCCCCCATGTTTATAGCAGCATAGTTTGTAATAGCTAAATATTAGAAACAGCCAAAATGCCCATCAGTCAAGGAATGGATAAAAAATATGTGGTATTTTTATACAATGGAGTACTACTCAGCTATAAAGAAGGATAGACAAGATTTTTTTTAGGTAAATGGATGCAACTTGAGACTACACTCACAAGTGAATTAAATCAGACTCTTATGTGTAAATATCATAGCGTCTCCCTAGTGTAAAAAGCTGAAAGAGTAAATAAGACCCAAAATATACAATAGATATTGTGAAATTGGAAGAAACTCTTCAAAAGGAAAGAGAAACTGGGATGAGGGAAAGGAGAAAAGAAGGAAAAGTTGTTACATGTTTGGACTACATTTCAATTTTAAGTTTATGATTATCTAGCTTGTTTGTTTTAGATTTGTTTGTTTTTGATACTTGAAGGGCCTCACCTTTCAGATATAATCTAGATTTTAAAATTATTCAGCTGAGCTCTTGTACTTTGCATGGGTTTTCTGACACAAATAAATCATGTAGTAATGATTTTATGCACATACTCCAATTGCCTACTAGTGTGATTGGAACTCTTGGGAATAAAATAATCTTTTTAACCTCTTATTAGGCTTCTTTTTATTTTAAGGATTGTCTTTTGATTTTGATGCTATTTGAGTAATATTACCAAGATTTAATTTAAGATTACATTAGAAAATCTAGTTGAAGAAAAGTTTTAAATTTGGGCTTTATTTGGTCAGTGAGATGGCTCAGTGGCATAAGCGCCTGCCTGGCAAGCACAAGGTCTTGAGTTCAACTCCCGGTACCCACATAAAGGAAAAAAAGGGCCGGTGATATAGCTCAGTGGCATAAGTGCCTGCTGGCAAGCACGAGGTCCTGAGTTTGACTCCCGGTACCCACATTAAAAAAATTTGGGCTTAATTATAGCCATTATCATGACCATCAAATACAAACATTTTTAGATATTTAACATATTTGAAGTGCACAAATAAGTGGTGTGAATTGATTCCCATAATTACCTTATAACTCATTTAGAAAAATGATGGTTTGTTAAAAGTCTAGATACTACCATGTGGCACCTCAGGATAAAGTGATTTGAACCAATATGACTGTGTAGATGCTCTTTAGATCTAGAATGTCCTTGTAAGTTCTCATGTATTGTTAAGTAGGTCTTTTAGAAGTGATTAGACCGTGGGGTGCTATAGTCTTCAGTATATAAGTACTTTGGTGAATTCAGTGCTGATCTGTTGTTTGGAGTTGGGGCTTGGCTACTCAAGACATGACCAGGTTGACTATACAGTATCAGCTTCCCTGGCTCCTTTCTTCTTTCTCTGTTTCCTGGCCACAGGAATGGACCTGAGCAGCCTTTTATCTATCATATCTCTCTGCCATGCCATTTCTGCCTTGAAGCCAGACAACCTCAGACTAAAACTGTGAGCCAAAA
Source organism: Erethizon dorsatum (assembly GCA_028451465.1). NCBI lineage: Eukaryota > Metazoa > Chordata > Mammalia > Rodentia > Erethizontidae > Erethizon > Erethizon dorsatum. Next base: position 84,589,498 of record CM051842.1, on the reverse strand, counting down.
TAGACCTGTCCTTCTTTAAGTTCTGGGTGTTGTGCATTTTGTCGCATTGATGGGAAAGTGAGTAAGATACATATTGGTACTGAGAATGGAGTCATCACCATATCTGACCGCATGGTTCAGAGGCCTTTGAATGTGGTTTGCTGGAGGAGTTTGGAAACATTAGGAGATGTAGTCTACAAAACTGCTTGAATGATGTAAGCTAAGGTTGATTGGAATTTAGAATACCAAAATCATTATAGAAATACAGACTGCAAGGCCACCCTCAGTAGGTTTTACCTGTGAACAAGAACTTCATTGGTAGCTGGACTAAAGGCCACGTATATTACACTCTACCAGAAAATATGGCTGTATGTTGCCCATGACTTCAGAATTTGCAAGAGAAGTTAAGGCTGGTGGAGTAATTTTTCTGGAGGAGGAAATTTTAACACAATCCAAAATTCAGGCTGTTGAATGGGTATTAGTGGCTACTTTTAGCCAGATCACCAGTGAAACTGAAGAGCAAAAACCCATATGAAGTGTTTTCATGTTCACCAGAAAGAGCCTGCAAATTTGGGGCAAAAGAGAACATGATTGCTGAAATGAATAATAATAAAAAGAAGCCAATTTTTTGCATCAGGACTTTAGAAAAAATGGCTTGAGGGCACCTCAAGGATCAGCAATTCTTCACCTTTTTCAGGTTCAAGGGTGCAATATCACAAATATTTCACTTGAAAAGAGATCCCCTGATTCAACCAGCTTCAGAAGGGCTCCCTACAGAAATTAGTTCTCTGAGATTTGTTTTACAGTGCTCAACTATCTCTGCAACTGTAATACATGGGGCCCTGGTTACTGCATGACTTGGCAACAGATATTGGTGTCATCCACATGGTGTTTGTTTTACAGACCTTCAAATTACAAGAGTTAAGGGCTTAGGGAGGTTTCCATCCAGATTTCACAAGAAGGCCTGAAAGGCCAGGCAGTGTGCACCTGAAAGTGCAGTATATGAATCTGTGAAAATAAAGCCAAAACTTTAGTGGAGGTCCTAGAACATTGGAAATGTCAGGAACAAATATCTGTTGAGGAAAGGTACAGACATTGAATAAAGCCCCTCCAAAATGGAGGCCATTAGGGCTGTAACCAGCAGTGCTGTAGAGATGGGGCCACTCAAACCCTTTGGAGCTCACATCTCACCACAATTTGCCCATGGTACTTGACATGGAACTACAAGATAGGATACTTTCTTTGCTGAGTATCATTATTGCTTTGAAAACATTCTTTTTATTTCCTTATTTCTTCTTTTTGGAAAGAGAATATTTACCCTGTGAATTGAGTGCTGGAAGTTTAACTTTATTTCTAAATTTTAAAGCTAAAATCACAGCTAAGATTTTGCTTTGAGTTTCAGAAGAGACTTTAAACTTGAACATTTTAGCAATATGGGGAGTGTTAAGAATTTGGCAACTCTTATATACAGGTTAAAGCATTTTGCATAAAAAGATGGGCATGAGTCTTTTGGAGGCCTGGGTTGGAATGTTATGCTTTAGATCCAGAATATCCCCTAAAAGACTTATGTGATCAGAGGGAGGGCTTTTAGACTATGGTAAGATCATGGGGTTTCTATACTTTATCGTGAGTTATGTGACTTCATAGTTGCCTTGTTTTTGGTTGGTGAAGCCTGTTTATAGGTGGACCACTAGGGGCATAACCATGAAGGATATATCTCTTTCCCCTGCTCCTTCCTTTTCTCTCTGTCTTTCCTGTGTGCCATGATGTGAGCAAATTTTATTTCACCCTGCACCTCTGCCATGCTACAGCTTCCTTTGATTTTCCCTATTATAGACTGAAACTGTGAGCCAAAATAAATCTTTTCTGCTTTAAGTTGTGGGTATTGGGAGTTTTGTTGCAATGACAGGAAAATGACTAAGGCTTTAAAGGAATGATCAGCTACATGTGAGGTAAGCGTTTTTGTAGTTAGCATTTTTTGGAAGTGAAAAGACATTCCTGACACGGCAAACAGTTTTGATAAAGGGGCAGAAGTGAAATATTGATGGATAATTTTGGAAAAAGAGTGAAGTGACTAATTTATGTGACAAGTTCCATACAAAAATCAGTCATACTGGAATAAGTTAGGTAAATAATTGATCAAAATCGTGGATCACAGTAATAAACACTGTATGACCAAGGGTGAGTCTCTCTACTCATTTGGTTGTTCTTCAAAGTTTCCATCAAAATACTAATTATAATGTTTATAGAGAAGGTGTAAGCCTTTTATTAAATGTATTTATAAAATGTCTCACACCATATATAGTGTATGTAGGCACTAATTAAATGAAAGTTTAATTCTTACTTGTAAAAGCTAGATTAGAGGCAGGTACAGGAAAAACAAACAAACAAACAACAACAACAAAAAAAAAGAGGTGGAGTTGTGGGCTGGACAAATAATTTTCACCAGGACCTTTGTTCTTAAATATATAGGAATTGACTTTCATTGGTCTTCAGGATTATAGTGTGGAAAATATAAGGGGTCTAATCTCCTAACAAGTAGGGGCTTTTATCCTTGAAGAGATGTCTTCAGATTATTAAAACTTTTAGAAGAGAAGCCAAGGCATGTAGGGTGTGTGGCCTACCCATAGGTGGAGTATGACAGAATGAATTACCATTATGGGAAGAGAAGAAATGTTCCTCAGGGGACTTTCACCACTAAACCTTTTTGTGTGATGTTGATCTGTGCTCCTTGGTTTTGATTTTGAAAGGAATTATTGCTGTAGCACGTGTAGTATTACTGGATGACTTTGCTGCTCTTATTTTCATTTACGTGCAAGTGTGCATGTGTGCAAACATGTGTGTGTGTGTGTGTGTGTGTGTCTATGGGTTTTCATTTGTAACTCCATCTGCTTAGGAGAGGTGGCTCTCTTAAAGGAACCTGTTGTAAACTTCATTGTAGCAAGGATGTAGGGAGAATAGGACTTATTCTACTAGGGACTCTCTTCTCACCTTTTAAGGACAAGATCTCTAGAAAAACAAGGCCAGGTTTTATTTGTACTCCATTATTTTAACATGGCAAGCTCTTTTGTGTTCCTATGCTGACCTAACGTTATGTTCTTTTAAAAAATGCCCAAAAAAGAAAAAAAAAATCAGTGTCTCTTTATGATCCCACTCAGTTTCTTCTTAATTTCAGCGTTTGTCAAGTTCTAATTTTTGGCACAGTTAACAAATTTAACCTTTATGTTTCTGCCCTACACAAGGGATTCCTCAGACACTGAACTTAATTTAGACTGAGAGGAATCCATGAAGTACTATCTAACCAGACTTAAGTGGATTCTTTTTCCTTGGTTCTCCTCTGAGGACCTCTTATGTTACTGTTACCTCTTCTAGCTCAGTTCTCCTTTGGTTGGGTATGTTGTGGTTTGTTGAGAAAGTGTTTGAGTGAACTTCCAAGAGTGAAATTACACTGTGTTAAAGTATAGGGAAAATTAGTCTTATTTTTCCCTGCATGGGATACAACATGATGAAATTCAATCTTCAACAGAAAGCCCTGCAGTTCTCCTAAAACTTTCTTTAACAAAGTTTGAACTAGCATTAATAAATTAAGGAGAAATTGCTTGTCTGTCCACTCAGCTTTTGTTTTATGCCCATTTCATATTTGTGTCTGTATTGTGATTCATATTTTTGATACCATTTCTGATTTGTAAAATTGATTTTCTTATAAATATAAAGAGTTCTGTTGTGAATAAATTATTGTGGCTATCAAAAAATAAAACAAATAAATTTATCCTTTCTTACATGAAGAGACACTAGTTTGTAAAGACAAGAATAACATGTACATCATGCCATTTTAAGTTAAAATATTTTAATATTCCAGGATGTGGTTCAGAGAGGAGACAGAGAAAGACTATTAACTAGCTTAGTCAAAAGACAAAAATGATCTATTCCAGGATCATGTGATTGGAAAGAAAGCCATGGGTGGGGAAATGTAACAAGGAAAGAATTTCTACATATTGAAGACGTTTATGAGATAAGAAATGTGGAAATGAAGATGGCTTAAAGGCTTTGAGATAAAGTTACTCAATCTTAAGTCTAATCTTAAGTCTCAGACTTAATAAAAACATTTGATTTCTAATCAGATGATTTCTCTTCATTAGGAAAAACTAGTATCAGAAGAAATTAGGCACTGAAAATAATGATAAGCTCAATGTGAAGACTAGGGTAAGGGGAGTTGCAGGGGTACTGTGCCCACTAGAGGTACAAAAACCATTAAAATAAAAGGGGATACATCTTTCAGATGCTTTTGATTGGTCCTAACTGGACAATAACATTGTTAGCTGCTAAATAAGTTTGAATATGATATATCTATGCATTCATTTAAGAAATACCTTTCAGTGTATTTTCTTTCTTATTGTCTACTTTTCTTTTTTATATTATAATTATCAGTACATATTAATTGAAAAATATAATGAGTTTCTCTTTGACACTTTTTAACATGCAAGTATCATGGTTTGGTTATATTCAATTGCCCTATTACTTCTCATAACTCCTTTCCCCCCTTTCTTGCTGGTATTTTTCCTTTTCCTAATAGTCCTCCTTCTACTTTTATGTCATTTTTTCATGTTAAATTCCACATATGAGATACTGATCTTTCTAAGTCCTGCTTATTTTTCTTAACATAATTACCACCCGTTACATTGGTTTTCTTGCAAGTGACATGATTTTATTATTATTTATGCCCAAATAACACACCATTGTGTGTGTGTGTATATATATATATGATTATTTTCATTCTTTTTGTCCATTTATCTGTTGATGGGCACCTAGGTTTTATCCATGGCTAAGCTATTGTGAATTGCTCTGCAATAAACATAAGTATGAAGTTATCTATATAGTACTCTGACTTAAATTCCTCCAGGTATATACAAAGAAGTGGTAGAACTGGATCATATGCTAACTTTTAGTTTTCTTAGGGATTACCATGCAGCAGATGATGCCCCCCTCCAGCCAGTATACTTCAGTTTGTTAGTTGCCCAGGTAATACTTCTGTTTACAGAGCCTATTACTTTTGTTTCTTAGAAACGGCTGGTCACTGTGATGCATACCTGGTCACTATGATGCATATTGTAAGAACCAATCCCCAATTGATGAGGCATTCTGCCTCTGTACCTCCTGCTTGCTTATCCCATATAAGCTCTAGAGCACCAGTGGTGAGGGCCTGATATTTTGGAAAAGATCCCAATCAATGTCCATCAATGTAAATAAATCTGCCTCCAAATCCATACTGACTTCCATAGTTGCTAGACCAGTTTACAGTCCCACCCTCAGGGTATAATGATTCCTTTGCCCTGCATCTACACCAGCATTCATTATTTTTTACTTGATTATAGCCAATCTAACTGGGGTGAGATGGAATCTCATGTAGTTTTGACTTGCATTTTCCTAATTGCCAAAGATGTTGAACATTTTTATATAATTACTAGATATCTGTACTTTTTTGAAAAATATTTATTCAGCTTGTTCGCTCACTTATTTATTGAGTTATTTTATTTTTGGTGTCAAGATTTTTGAATTTTATTAATCATAGGTATTAATCCTCTCAGAAAACTAGCTGGCAAAGTTTTTCTCCCATTTTGTAGGCTGTCTCTTCACATTGTTTATTGTTTTGTTGCTGTGTGGAAGCTTTTTAATTTGTTGTAATCACATCTACTAATTCTTAGTACTTTTCCCCAATGTATTAGAGACCTGTTAAGGAAGTCATTGCTGATACCAATAACATGAAGTATTTCCTTTATGTTTTCCTCTACTACTTGCAAAGTTTCATTCCTTACATTAAGATTTTTTATCTATTTTGAGTTTATTTTTGTGCAGGGTGAGAGATAAGGATCTAGTTTCAATCTTCTACTAATAGATGTTCTGGTTCCCCAGCAGCATTTATTGAAGAGATGGTATTTTATCCAACATGTTTTCTTGGCTACTTTCTAAAAAGTTAGATGGCTGTAAATGAATAAGTTTATGCCTGGGTCTTCTATTCTATTCCATTGGATTAAATGTTTGTTTTTGTGACAGTATCTTGCCATTTTATTATAATGGTTCTATATTATATTTTGAAGTCAGGTATTATGATTCTTCTAGCATTGTTCTTTTTGATCAGGATGTATTTGTCTATTCAGATCCAGCATGCTTGCATATGAACTTGAGGATATTTTTCTAGTTCTATGAGGATTGTCAATGGTATTTTGATGGCAATTGATTGAATCTGTTTATCACTTTTTGTAGTATGGACACTTTATAAATATTATTTTTTCCAATCCATGAACATGGGGTGTCTTTCTGTTTTCTATTGACATCCTCAATTTCTTTCTTCATTGTATTATAATGTTCAGTGTAGAAATGTTTCACCTTTTAATGAGATATATACCTATGTAATTTTTGAGGGTATTGTGAATCAAATTGTTTTATTGATTTCTTTCTGTGTGAGTTCATTATTGGTGTATAGAAAGCTACTAAATTTTTATACATTGGTTTTGTATCCTGCTACTTGCTGAATTTGATTACAACCAATAAATAGCTCTAAGAGACATAAAAGTCAGCAAGAAAACATTGGAGTTAAATGGCCCTATAAATTAAATGAATTTAGCAAATATCTAAATACTACTTTATCTAGTACCTGAAAACTATACACCTTCTTTTCATTAGCACACAGAACTTTCCCTCAGATAGATCACACTTTAGGTCATAAAGAAACTTTCATCAAATATAAACATTTTAAAAAATTTTTGCACCAAGTAAGATCCTACTTTATTTACTTTCTCGAAACTTTCTCGAAAAGACATCACATTCCAAGATATAAAGGTAATATTACAAATACAAATAAGACATAATTTCTTGCATCTTATCAAGCCATAACAGAATGAAACTAGAAGTCAATAGCAAGAAAAACTGTAGGAAATATAGAAGCAAGTGGAAAATAAGAAATATACTTTTGGAGAAGCAGTGGGTCACTGAAGTATGTGGAATAAGGAAATTTTAAAAATTCCTAGAGTCAAGTCAAAATGGAAACATAACCAACCAGAACCCATGGGACAGAGAAATCAGTTTTGGAGGGAAGTTTGTAAGAGCATATTAGTTATCATCTGATGTATTGCTGATGGACATCATTCTGGAAAATGATGGAATCTCAGTATTGTTTGAATTTGCATTTCTCTAATGCAGAAAAATCAGAAACACAGGCTTAAATATTGCATGTTTTTCTTATATGAGAAATATATCAAAAGCAAAATAAGATATAGATAATGTGTAACTGGGAGATCAGTCTTTTTCAAGAAAAGGGTACAAAGAAATGCAGAGGCTCAGGAGGGAAGAGGGAAGTGGAAGGGGATTAAAAAGTATTAAGGTGTGTTATCTACCATTTTCCAACTGAAAATGTAATCATTATGTACTGCAAACATGTACTAATAAAAAATAAAAATTGAAAACAGCCTATATTAGAAGAAGAGAAATTTCAAATGAATAATCTACTGCTGTATATCAGGCTTTAGAACAAGAACAAACCAAACTCATATTTATTCAAAGGAAAGAAATAAGATCAGAAAAGAAATAAATAAAATAAAGAGCAAAAGAACAAAAAAAGAGTTTATTCTTTGAAAAGACAATATACAAATCCTTTAGCCGTGCTAACCAAAATAGATAAAAACCCAAATAAAAATATTGGAGATTTTAAAGGCGATATTATGACAGATACCTCTGAAATTCAGTGGACCATTAGAAAATATTTTTTAAAAAAGTATATGCTAATAAATTGGAAAATATAGAAGAAACAGACAAATTTCTACACTTACCAAAATTGAACCAAAAGGATTTGACATACATTGGTAAGTAGCAATGAGATTGAAGCAGTAAAAACAACAACAACAAAAAATCAAAGTCTGGATGAGTTCACTGCTGAATTTTGCTACACCTTAAAAGAAGAGCTGTCTCCTCAATGTATCCCATAACATAGAAAATTAAAAAAAAAATGCTTCCCATCTCATTCTGCAAAACCAGTATTAACCTGCTACCAAAACCTGATAGGGACATCACAAAGAAATGAAACTATACACCTATAACTTTATGGACATAGATACAAAAAGACCCTCAAATACCTGCAAATTAAATTCAGTAGTATGCTGAAAAGACCATACACTTGATCAAGTTGGTTTCATGTCTCATTCAACATATGAAAATCAATATGTGTAATACACTCCATAAATAGAATCAACCATAAAAATCACATTATCATGTCAATATATGCCATAAACCCTCAGTATAACTCAATATCCTTTCATGATAAAATCCCTCAATAAACTAGGTATGAACTTTTCTTACATCAAAATATTAAAAGCTATATCTGATAAATTCATAACCTACATTATAATGAATGAGGGAAAATCTGAAAGCATGTCATCTAAAATCAGGAATGAAACAAGGATGTCCACTGTCACTGCTCATATTCAGTATGGAACTCAAATTTTCAGTCAGAGTTACCATGCAAGAGAAAATGTAAAAATGATAGAAATAGGAAAATAAAAAGTAAAATTACCCCTATTTGTAGATGATATTATATGACACCATACCTAGAAAATCCCAAAGAGTCCTCCTAGAACTGATAAGCAAATTCATCAAAGTAGCAAGAGAAATACCTTTTTTAAAACTTAGAAGCTTAGGTCCCATTGCTAGGCATTAGGAGACATTGCATTGTTCAGAGGGTGGTCAGTGTGAATTGCAACTCTACTATGTTTTGTAACTTAATGGCAAGTAAAATAACCCAAATAAAACTATTTTCATGATTTCTCTTTTATGAGGGACCATAACATTACAGAAAATTAATTAAATATGAAATGATTTTATTGAAGAAAATCAGACTCAAATGGCTCTGTATGTGTGTATGCCATTTTACTTAATGACATCCTCCCACACTTTTAGAAAGTTTAATGGATTTGTTCTGCTCTGATTCAGCATTCAAATATGCAACTCTTGTGTTAATTGCACAGAGGCTTTCAAATAAAAATTTTCCCAACAACTCATATTCGAGTAATTTTAGCTCTTTTTTATTTCAGCTGATTGGGGCATCAGTGAGGTAAGCTTTTTGCCCAGCATGGAAACACTCACCACTTCCTGAAAAGAAGCAGACATTAAGGGCCAGCTGGTTTTAAAATAAATGTATTTCTCTAGATTGTATCTATACCAATAGACTTGTGACTCATATTGAATGGAATTGAAAAATGACTGATTTTACCTTGCTTGATTATTTCTGTCCCCTATTGATTGATTAAAAGGAAAAGGTATTACTACATGTACAGTTTGGCTTCAACCTGGTATGTCACTGCAACCCAGTAAAGACTGCAGAATACCATCTATTTACTTTCATCTTAAAGAAATTGCTTCATGTTGCTAAAGAACAGCTGACCTCATCTTCCTAGTCACATTTTATCCTTGAATAATGAGGCAAAAATATTATGCCTGCAATAAATATTCAGTTTATGCTGTTTTTTCCTCACTTTAACAAGAAAAGAAAGCAACTTAATGAAATAGTTATGTGTTCCTAAACTGAGCATAAGAGATTTTCCTTAATATCTTAATCAATACTTAAGTTTAGAAAGGTCATCTTTAAACTGAAGCTGGAATGAGCTGTCCAGCACAGAAATGAAATCTAGCAAAGAAGACCACAAGCTCACCAAGCAGTTCCAGGTCTGCATTTCAAATGGATGAGTTCAATAGTTGCTTTTCAGTATATATTTCTGACTTCTTGAGTAAAGATGATCACACCTTGTATGACCAATCAATAAATTCCTGTTAATTTGCATTGGGGAGTCTATTGCAATTATTCTGCTCAAAATTGTAAGGGTTCTAAGTCTGTCACTGTATGAACCCAGATACTAGATTTTAAAAATCAGTATCGTCAATTAATTTATATAATCAAGCACTACTTTGGCAAGTATTTTTAAGTACCATTTATGTTCAAGGGTTGGGATAGACACAGGATACAAATAGACTTATAATATAGGCATAATATGCATCTCATGAGTCAACTTAATTTTCATGAAAAATTAATCTCAAATTTCCCCATTTTTAAATTGACATAAGAATGCTAAATTCGGCTGCTTTACTCATTCTACACAGGTTTATTCATTTTTTCTCTTTAGAAATGTGGTGTAGTTGTAGTTTGAGTTCAAGTTCTGGTTCTGATATTTATCAGCTGTCTGATATGTTAAATTACTTACCCTTATATATTTTACTTGCATTCATTTCATTAAATGTAAAATATAGATAATAACTGCCTTAAGTACTATTGTACAGATCATTTGCAGTAGTGTCTAATTGATTCAATCTCATTAAATACATCTCATATGCTATTGTTTCTTTTACTTTGAAAGAGAATATTTTACTTCTCCTATATTCTTCATGGAAAATGAACAAGAAGAAAATGGACACATTGGCAAATGGCAAATTCATATATATCTCTTCTTCCTGTAAGAAAAAAATGTACAAGAACATTAAGGCCTTTTATTTTTTATTTTATTAGCACATATTTGCATGACATGAAGTTTACATTCATCTTGGGGAGCAGAAACACAGTAGAGCTAGTAATTTTTTTAATCCTCTTCCCCTTCCTCCCATCTCCCTCCCTCTGCCTCTAAATCTCCTTTCCCCATTTTCATTCTTGTTGTTATTGTTATTAGCTAAAGTTTATGACATATAATATTTACATTTATTGGGGTTATTAAGTTCCTGTAGGACATATCTTAATTATTCTTATTTTTCCTTCTCCTCATTTTCTTCCTTTGCCTTTGATCTCCTAGACCCCTTTGTACTTGCAAGACTATTATCTCCTTGTTTCCTTCTATCCATTCTCTTTGTTTGAATTTTGCCTTACTCACATGCAAGATACCATACAGTATATAATGACTTACTAGTCCAAATATTTAAATACAGGAAGACTAAAAATTGCATATTTTTGTTAATTTTTATCAGATAATATAACAGGAAATATAAGCACAACAAATTTATTCAATACAAGAATCAACTTGTTGAAATGCCACCTGCCCAAGCAACACTCAGGGTAGTCCTTACCTAAACAAATATGCTTCCCGAGTTATGCTGGGATACACTGTGTAGTGGCTGAGCTTGTATGTCTGATTTATTTCACTCAACAATGTATTTTCCAAGCCAATGCAGATCCCTCAGACTGCTGGCACATATCCTTCATCCCACAGGTATAGACTTTCTAGCTTCCACCACTGACCCTTGGGCCTTCCCAGTGAAGATCCTTGATACAGACATTCATGAGACATTGTCATGGGCTCTAGGCCTCCAGTTGGACTTGTGGAGGACATTGCCATGTGCTCCAGGTCTTCATCTGGACTCATGCAGGACATTGCCATGGGATCCAGGCCCTCATTTGGATTCTTTGGATCTATAGAGTGTGGAAAGATATCCTGTACTGTTTTTGCATTTGACTTTTTGGGTGAACATTATAAAATAATCCTGTAAATTATGTGTCCTGTATTAAAGTGTTTCCCTTGCACACCTTGACTACAGCATGGTTTCTTTTGCCATTGATTTCTAATTTTACTTCACTATGGTTTGATTATAGGCATGGGATATTTTCAATTCTTTTACATTTAATTAAGCATGTTCTATGAGCTAGCATGTGGTCTCTTTTGAAGTATGTCCCATGTGCTGCTGAGAAGAATGTGTATTATGATGTCATGGGGTGGAACACTGTAGACATCTACTAAGTCCATTTTTCACAGGTTTGGTTCAGTTCTGATATTTGTTTGTTGAATTTTTGTCTAGTTGACCTGTCTATTTGTGACAGTGGGTTATTGAGTTCCCCTGTTAACAACTGTGTTAGTGTTTACTTGATTTTTCGTGTCCATTAATATTTGCTTTATATAGTTGGGTGTGCCAGTGTTTGGTGCATATATAGTTATGATTGTTATTTCTTACATGCATGTAGTGATCTTCTTTGCCTCTTTTGATTATTTTTAGCTTAAAATTCAAATTATCTGCAAATTTAATAGCTATCCCTGCTTTTTTCTAGGTTCCTGTCACATGGAATATTCTTTTACATCCTTTGACTTTCAGCCTATGAATTTCTTTTTGAGTTTAATATGTTACTTGTATGCATCAATTTGTTGGATCTTGTTTTTTGACCCATTCTGCCATTCTGTTTCTTTTGATTGTTGAATTGAGACTGTTTGCATTGATGGTTATAATTGATATGTATTGGTTTATCCTTGCCATTTTATTTTCCTGTTGTTGGTTTCCTGTTTTTCTCCTCTGTTTTATTGCTTGTCTTGACTGGTGGCTTGTTTCTATTGGTGTTTTTGGAATTGTGGTCTTCAATATCTCTTTCTAAAATATCCTTCGGAATATTTTGTAGAGCTTGTGTGGTGTTCAAAAATTTCTTCAGTATTTTTTTTTTGGTCATCTTATTTCTCCATTGATTCAAATATAGTTTTGCAGGACACATCAACCTGGGTTGGTGGCTGTTTCCTTTCTGGACTTGAAATACTTCTCTCTAAGCTATCTTTCAATTAAGGGTTTGAGTTGAGAACTCTGCTGTGTTTCTGATGGGCTTTCCTTTATAGTGATTTGTTTCTTTTCTCTAACAGATTTTAATATTTTGTTCTTGTGCTGAATTTCTTGAATCTTGTTTATTTTATGCCTTGGTGTAAATTTATTTTGGTCATGGCTAATTGGAGTTCTGTATGCATCACTTATTTATCTATTTTTCCATATATGGTATGTTTTCTGCCATTATGTCTGTGAACAGGTTTTTTATGTCATTTGCACTGACTCCAATTGATCTTCCGTTCTTCTTTGCATCATCTTGCAGGTCTTGGGTTGATTTTTCATTGCCCTTTTCTATTTTTAAGAGATCCTTGTTTTCATGTTCTCTAACTGCATTCCTGTTTTTTAGGCCTTATATTCTTCTTTGCTTTTGTTCATTTGTTTGACAAACTTTCAATGGAATTTTTAAATTCCTGGAGATCTGTTTGGATATGTTTGGATTTGTTTCATGATTCCATTGCTTTCCACTGTTGGGCATCATGGTTTCCATCATTTTCATAAGCTCTTCTTTATATATATGACATTCACTGAGCATGCCCTTCATTATGGTTATAATCTTTTTTTTTACCTGAGAGATTATTTCTTGTTTTTCTCTATAGCCTCATTCAACAATTTTTTCTTCTCCTGCTGCTATCATTTCAGAAAATTCAGGTGAGTGTCTTCTGATTTCCTCTATCTCATTGTCCCCTGGATTTGTCCTGTGTGGGCTGAAGGTCTGGGCTTGCATTTTGCCTCTGCATGTTGTCATTTTCTAATTTTTTATTTTAATTTGTCTTTTGTGTTGATGCGTGTGATTTTCTTATGTTAGATAGCTTTGTCACTAGAATCTAGGATTCCTTAGGAAATGTTTATTCTTTCAAGATCTCTTCTAGGTTTAGCTGGCTCTTGGTCTTTGTAACTATCCCAAGATCCTACCTTCTCAATTTATTAGGAATGAGAAGTTGCCTATTTGTCTAGGCACCAGTCCTTTGGTACTGGACTATGGTAATGATTATGACCCCAGACAATTGCAGTGTTGTCATATAATACTGAACAAATTATTAGTATGGTTTTATGTGATGATATGTCTATTAAGATAAACAGATCTGTGTGCAAGTGTATGTGTGTGTGTGTGTGTGTGTGTGCAAGAGATCAAAACATGAAGATTGATCATTCAAGATATCTCTAAGACCTAGGACAATGTCTACTTAGCTGCTTCATTTTTTTGTTGCATTCCCAGAATGAAGCACAGTGCTTGCCCCAAACTACAAAGTCAACTGGTGTGCATAAGACTACATTTTTCAAAAAGCCTAACTTTTTTTCCCAGAAAGCCTCTCTTAGTATATTCTTTTGTCTAGACTGGGAATTGGAGGGATTGGTATTGGAGGTCTTTATCCTGGTATTTTGTAGTAAGCTTTTCCCCACTATTCTAATGTCCCTTGGGAGGGATCAACTTTGCAACAATTTCCCACACCATGTCCTGTGCCACCTTCCTGGAGGTCTTAAAACTCACAACTCTTAATTATCAAGCAAAGAAAAAGAAGCTTAAAAATCTGATGTGAGCACTTCTATCCACATTTCATAGATGAAATATTTAGTGTTTTAAATTAAACATTCCTAAAACTCTTATTCCAGAGAGGCTTTTGCTACCATTCTGCTTACAGAGATCTAACCTTGGAACAGAATCTGCATGTGAGTTAAGGTTAGCCTTTTGGAGATTCTCTAACTAGAGTCTAAATTCAGAATTTCAACCTCAGGGAAACAGCAGGGGCTTAGTTAGAGAGTAGGAGTGGAGAACACCAAAGGGATGACATTTAGGGGACCACTGCAAAATCTATGTGATATTTGAGCTTTGTAAATTATAGTTCCTTCTTCTGTGCAGCTAGGTTGTTTAATTCAAATTAATCCATTAGAAATGAAAGAAAAATAATATTTTTGTGGCTATTTAACAAAGGAAATAAAAATTTAGCCTGTGTTGACAGAAATAATGTATAGTAACTATTTTAAAGAAAGCCTTGGTGTTACTCTATTCTACAGTTGAACAGCTTATCTATTTAGTGTAGTATTCTGTCATGAGAATTACATTTTATATGAAGTGTTAATCAACCATGATACAGAGGATGGGACTAATATGAGGACTGGCTCGAAAAGCAAAACAGAAACTGAAAGAGGAAATGTTGGGCACAATAATCACTCTTTTTGTGTATCAAGGATCATTAGAGGGACAGATTTGATATTACATATATTGTATGTGTATGTACATATACATATGTACATATATATGTATGCGTGTGTGTGTGAGTGAAGGATTTAAAAGTAGGCTTACAATCGCCACTTGCAAAGTCAAATCAGAGACCTAGAAGGGCCATTCAATAGTCAAAGGCCTGGAGCTCACTGCAGAGTCTTTTGTGAATCCACATTGGAAAGCCAAATGGTCTGCATTGGAAGGCAGTCCACATTGGAAGCCTGAGAGGATTGAAGATTAATGCCCAAAGTTGATGGCAAAGACTGGAGCCTTTATGTAGAGCAAAAAAGTGGACTTTCTGTTCTTTCCCTTTTTTTTTTTTATTTTTTTTTTATTTTTTAAAGAGAAGAAAAAAAACAAAACAAATCAAAAGAAGAACAAATTTTCAAACCAACATAATATGAGGGTAACAATGGTTAATACATTACGTATTACTATCTTTAAGTTAGTTATTCAGGACACCAGACATTAGCATTCAATTGTCCAAACGTTATTGGCACAAACCTTACTCTTCAATGAACTAAGTAAAAATGGTAGTGTATCTATCTTAACCATCTTATATATATATATATATATATATATATATATATATATATATATATATATATATACAATTGTTTTTTTCCCTTTCCCTTCTTTCTTTTCCCTATTCCAGTCTCTCTTTCCTTTTGTCTTTCCCTTTTTATTCCACTCAGGCTACAAGCATATTTTTTTGTCTCACCCACTCTCAGGGTGGATCTTCTCTCCTCAGTTTGTAGCCTACATGTCAATCACTCACAGATACACCAACTGCACTCTACTAATTCAGTAGGCATTTCTTAATCTATTCAAGTTAACATCACAATTAACAATGAAACCTTACTATAATTCTGAAATTATTATTTCATAGACATAACAAAATAAATTTCATTAATGGTTAGGAATATAGGAAACGAAAAGACAAATTTTATTTTTACCAATGCATTGTTCATCACACTCTTTTTGCTTTAATTTTTCAAATTTCTCACACCCTCCATACATTCTTTGCAACTTATTTAGAATAAAACCAAAAAAATATAAGACACAAATGTACTTTTGCAGGATAACATTCTTATATACTTTTCCAACCACATTCTTTTCTTTCCCAATCTTTAGTTTTTTTCAGTCACAATGGCTTTTTTTATTCCCTCTTGGAAGTTTGTTATTTTAGCAACTAACAAATTATAAAGTAATTAAATCTCAGCATTTCATTTATATTGCCTATGCTAAATCTATATAATGAGATGATTTTGAAGATAAGAAGCTAAGCTGAAGAACATGCATTTTGCATCATTTACCTGTTTTAGTTTCCTTTAACCCCAGGTTAATTGAAGAGCAATTGACTAAGTAAAAAAACACATATACTTAAGTGATAAAATGTAATGCCTATATATATATAGATATTGATGTAATGAAATGATCATCATAGTAAAGCTAATTAATATTTGCATCATCTTCCACATCCATTCTCCTGCAAATGGTTCAAGTTTATCTTTCTTTATGGATGAGTAGTACTCAATGTGTGTATATACTATATTTCCTTATATGTTCATCTGTTTATAGGCATATAGGCTCCTTTTATAATTTACCTTTTGTGAAGTGCCATATGTATGTATGGGTATGCATGTATGACTATAATATGATAAATTTAAATTCTTTGAAAAGATAACCAAAAGAGATATAGCTGGGTCAAATGAAATATCTATTTTTAGTTAGTTGAGGAATCTATATTCAAATTTCCATAGTGCTTATACTAGTTTACATTCCCAATAACAATACAGGAGAATTCCATTTTCTCACATACCTCACCAAAATTTGTTTTTTTTTATTTTTTCCTATTATGGTAGCCATTCTTAATAGAGGAAAATGGAATCTCACTGTTGTTTTGATTTGCATTTCTATAATGACTACACTGAACAAATTTTCATATATGTATTGGCAATCTGTTCATCACTTGAGAAATGTCTATTCATTTCTATTGCTATTTTGATTGGGTCTTTCATTTTGAGGGGTCTAATTTTATCAGATTCTTTATACGTTCTATATTTTAGGGCTCTGTAGAAGGAGTAGATTGCTAAGATTTTCCCCATGCTGTAGAGTGTTTCTTCAGTTTGTTGATTGTTTATTGTGTTGTGCAGTAGTTTTTAAATTAAATGTAATATTTGTTGATTCTTGGCATTATTTCTTGTGCAATTGGAATTCTTAATGAAACTCCTTGCTTACGTCTAGGTCATCAAGTGTGTTACCTATTTTATCTTCCAGCAGATTCAGCATTTCTTTTTTTTTTAATCTTGGTTTTAATTTATTTTTATTTGATTTTAGGAGAGGGAAAGAGATATGGATCAAGATTCATTTTGCATGTGGATAACCAGTTTTATCAGCACATTTAAAAAAGAATAAAGCTTTTTTTCCCAACATTTATTTCTAGACACTTTGTCAAACATCAGATATGTAAAGGTGTATGGGAACATTTCTGTTTCTTCCATTCTATTAAATCAGTCTACCTATTTTTATTCCAGTAGCATGCTATATTTATTAGTGTAGTTTTGAAGTGTAACTTGAAATCTGGGATTGTAAGGCTTTCTGCTTTGCTCTTTTTGCTCAAGATTGCATTAGAGGCTTGGTTTCTCCTAGTTTCATAGTTTTCATGATTTTAAAGTGGTTTATTCTAGTTTAAAGAAGAATGTTTTTGGTACAGTGATACCTTGGTTCATGAACTTGATTTTTTGCAAACTGCAAACTGATTTGGAGGAGAACCAAATCAAATTCAATGGTTAGGTTCAATGTTGAGCTTATGGGGAAATTTGATTCACCTCTCATCCAGTTTGGTTTTCAACCAGAATTGCAGAGAGAATTCAGTTTGTGAACTGAGGTACCACTCTATCATGTTAGGAATTGCATTAATTTTAAATGTTATTTTTGATGATATGGCTATTATAAAATTATTGCTTCTCCCATTTAGAGGGGATATATTTCCTACTTCTGATATCCTTTCCAATCTCTTTGTTTCTTTTCAGAGTACTCTAGTTTTCATCATAGAGGTTTTTAACTTCCTTGGTTAGGTTAATTGCTAAATATTTAATTCTTTTTGAAACTATAAAAAAATGGGAGTATTTCCCTGATTTCTCCCTTGGTGGGTTGATTTTTGGTGTATAGGAATGCTATTGATTTTTTTGTTAATATTTTTGCTATTTTACTCAATTTTTAAAAATTAGCTTCAAGCATCTCATGGTGGAGTATTTTGTGTCTTTTATGTAAAAATCATTACATCTGCAAATAAAGGTAGTTTTCACTTTTTCATCTTCTGTTTAGCTTCCTTTTATATTTTTCACTTGTCTGATGGGTCTGGCTAAAGTTCTGAGCACTATAATAAACAGGATTTATGACAGTGGACACCCTTGTCTTGTGTTGATTTTATATGGGCTACTTTTGGTTTTCCCTCCATTTCATATGATGTTGGTAGTGTTTTTGTCATAAATGGCTTGTATCAATTAGAGTTAGGATTTTTCTATAGCTATTTTCACCATGTTTTAATTCATAATTGGATTTTGTTGAAGACTTTTACTACATCTACCGAGATTATCATGTGACTTTTATTCTTACTTTTGTTCCCCTCGTGAATTAACTTTATTGATTTATGTATATCAAACCAACCTTTCACAGGTGACATGGGGCTGACTTTGTCATGATGTATGAATTTTTAATGATTTGTGAAATTTTATTTGCAATATCTTTTTGACAATTTTAACTTCTATCTTTGTCAAGGAAATTGGCCTGTAGCTTGCCACCTACTTTTCTTTTTCTTTCTTTCTTTCTTTCCTTCCTTCCTTCCTTCCTTCATTCCTTCTTTCTTTCTTTGTTGATCCCTTCTGATATTTTAGTATCAGGTTCAAGCTAGTTTGAAACATGGTTTGGAAGTGCTTCTTGCCTTTCAATTTTATGGAAGAATTTGAGGAATATCGATATTAGTACTTCTCTGAAGTTCTGGTAAAATTCAACAATGAATTTATTGGATTCTAGATTTTTCTTGTTTGGTAAGGTTTTTAATATTGCCTCAATTTCTTTACATGTCCTTGGTTTATTCTGGTTTTTATATCTTAGTTCAATTCTGGTAAGTCATATGTGTCTAGGATTTGTTTTTAGTTTCTTTTATATTCTCCCAGTTACTGAAATATAAGTTTTCAAAAATTTTAAACATAATTATAACAATTTTACAAGCAGTGTATCTAGTCGTGCATTTTGACTGGAAGACAAAAAAAAGACCAAATGTGCAACTATATAATGATTAATTGGCTGTAGACAATTGTCTGGCTGGATGATCAGGGTCTTGGAAGAAACATGACTGGAAAATTGGTGACAAAGATACAGTATCTCGGGAAGAGGCATGTTTGTAGAATTCTCCATGTAGGTGAAAGATGCAAATTTATTTGTGTTCCATGTAAACATTCACCAAAGAGTGATCTCAGCAGAAGAGAACTTTAGTAACCAAGTAAGTAGAATGACCTGTTCTGTGAATAGCAGTCAACATTTTTATTTACCTACCCTGTAACTGCCCAATGGGCTCATGAACAAAGAGGCCGTGGTGACAGGAATGGAGGTGATACATGGGGTCAGCAATGTGAACTCCCACTTACAAAGCTTATCTGGCTACATACACTGTTGAATGCCCCAAAATGCCATCAGCAGAGACCACCATTGAGTATCTGATATAGCACAATTCCCTGGAGTTATCAGCCTGTGAGCTGGTGGCAGGTTGATTTTATTGTATTGCTTCCATCATGGAAAGGGCAGTGCTTTGTTCTTACTGGCATAGACACTTATTCTAGGTATGGATTTGCTTTCCTTGCATATAATGCTTCTTCCAAAACCACCACCCATGGACTTGTAGAATGCTTTATCCACCATCATAGTATTACACACAACACTGCTTCTGACCAAGGAATACTTTTCACAGCCAAAAGGTGAGACAATGGGCTCATGCTCATGGAATTCACTGGTCTTACCACATTCTTCACTATCCAAAAGGAATGGGTAGGTAGAAATGTGGCATGGTCTTTTGAAGATGCAATTACAGCACCAGCTAGGTGGCAATACCTTTTGATGGTGGGACAAGATTCTTCAAAAGGCTGTATGAGCTTTGAATCAGCATTCACTACATGGTATTGTGTCTCTCATAGCCAGAAATCATAGGTCCAGGATTCAAGGCATGGCAATGAAAATGGTACACTGCACCATTATACTTAGGGATCCAGCAGCAGCATTTCTGTTTCCTGTTTGCACAAACTTATGTTCTGCTAGTTTAGAAGTCTTTGCTCTACAGGGGAGAAGGAATGCACCAGGAAGCACAACAATGATTCCAATGAACTGGAAGTTAAGATTTTCTCCTGGTCATTTTTCAGCTCCTCATGCCTCTGAGTAAACAACCTAGAAAGGGAGTTATGGTGCTGGCAGAGGTAATTGATCCAGGTTTTCAAGGGGAAATTGGATGAATACTCCACAATTGTGGAAAGGAAGAATATATGTGGAGTGCAGGAGATCCCTTAAGGCACCTCTTAGTATTAACATGCCCTGCTTTTAAAGTCAATAGGAAACTAAAACGAGTCACACCAGGCAGGATAGCAAATGCCCCAGAACCTTCAGGAATGAAGGGGTGAGTCACTGCCAGGAAAAGAACCAAGACTTGCTGAGGTACTCATTGAAAACCAAGGGAATACAGAATGGGTACTAGAAAAAAGTAGTCATAATAACCGCATGAATACTTACAGAAACAAGGGTTGTGATTGTAATTATTTTCCCCTATTTTGTTACCATGCCTTCTTTGTACCATAATTTTCATAGATTGAATATTGGTTCTTGAGCATTGTTAAATGTATATTATAAAATATGAGTTATGAAATGTTAGAAGTAAGCATCACCCAAGGAAAAATCTTTGCCTTATATTCTGGGGAGAGTAATAGTGTACTTCTATTTGTATACAGGATAGTTACACCATGTTAGGTGTATATATGAACTTGCAATTATATGTGGAAACTAAGTATGGTGTAAGGAAATGTGTCTGGTTGTCAAGTTGACCAGGGGTGGATTGTGATTGTTAACCATGGTGTCAACTTGAATAAGAAATGCCTAATTGGTTTAGTAGAGTTGTGAGTTTGTATGATGTGCTTAATGAACAGGGAAGACCCACTGTAGGTGTGGGTGGTGCCAACCCATAGGTTTTTAACCTGGATGAAATAAAAAGGGAAAGAAGAAGGAAGTCTCATTTCTCTCTCTCTCTCTTTTTCCGAAGTATTCCAGTCATCGTCATCACCTTTGGACTTTTGTCTCCAGGCTTTCAGCACAAACTCTTCAGCCTTTCAGTGCAGGCTGTTCGACATTGCAGAACAGATTCTTCAGCCTTTCAGCAGAGATCCTTCAGCTTCCTACTACAGATTCACATGAAACTCTACAGTAAGTGCTGGGGGCCTTTGACCTTTGACTGTATCTTTTGCATCTCCAGCATGTACATGGCACTTTTGCATTCTTTTTTATGGGACTCTGCAGGTGGCTATTATATGCCTACTTTTAAATCCATATATATATTTATATATTATGTATATTTTATAATGTATATTATATATATATATCTCTCATATATATATATATATATAGACATATATAATCTGTTCCTCTAGTGAACTATAGCTGATACAGAATAAGTTAGATATGCATAATAATTACATCCTTCTTGAGTAATTGATACATATATATTAATATAATCTTGTAGATATCAACAGTGTATATTTTGATTTCAATTTTTTATTTCTAAGTACATTGATGTATTTTTTCCTTTTGAAAGTTTTACTAAGAGCTTATCATTCTTATTTATCCCTTCAAAGAAATAACCCTTTCATTCATTGATCATTTATATTTTTTCTTAGTCTCAGCTTCAATGATTTCCACTCTATAATTTCTTTCCTTCAACAAGTTTTTCATTTGGATTGCTATTGTTCTTCTAGGATCTAGAAATGAATCATTTAACTACTTACGTGGGATATCTTTTTATTTTAATGTAACATTCAGAACTATGAACCTCCATCTTAGAAATGCTTTCTTTTTGTCCCATAGGATTTGGTATTTTAAACTGACTTTTTTATTCCAGGAAATTTTAATTTATTCCCTGATATCTTTTCTGTGACCCACTTATAATTTAAGTGTTTTTTTTTAAGCTCCATGTGTTTGTATAATTTCAGCTTTCTTTGGCTGTTGGTTTCTACTTTCATTCCATTCTGATTTAATAGGATGCAAAGTAATATTTCAGTTCTTTTACATTTATTTAGCATGCATTATAGTCTTAGATATAGTCTATTTTGGAGAAAGTCCTTTATGCTACTGAGAAAATACAGTATTCTGCTGCTGTTAGATGGAACACTTTGTAAATATTTGTTAAGTCTATTTGTTTATGGTGTGATTCAATTGTAATATTTCTTTGTTGACTGGTTGACTTGTCTATTTATGAAATTTTTGTATCGCATTTCCCCAGTTTGATTACATTTGTGTCTCTCTTTCCCTTTATGTGGAGTAGTTTTTGTTTTATGAAATCAGGTATACTGACATTCAATCTATATTGAATTACAATTTTTATTTCCTCCTCTTAGATTGTTCTCTTTACCAGTTTGTAGGGATATTCTTTTTCTCTTCTGTTTGGATATTGCATAAAGTCCACTTTGAAATTAAAACAGTTATTCTTGCTTGCTCTCAGGCTACCATTGCATGGAGGATCATCTATATTTTCATTTTCAGTCCATGTGTTCCTTTATGGAAGAGTTGTTTCTTTAAAAGACAATATATAGTTGAGTACTGTTTGTTGATCTACTCTGCCAGTCTATGTCTTTTGACTGGGAAATTAAGTCCATTCACATTAAGCATTATTTTTGACAAGTATTTACTGATTCATTTCATCATATCATTTTTCCTCAACAATTCCTTTTGTTTAACTGCTCTCACAGTTAGATGTGTACTTTTCTTTGGGATCTTTGGTGATATTGGACTTTCTGCCTCTGTTTAGAATTTTCTAGTGTAGGTTCTACAGTGGTATATGGTGGTCATTAATTTCTTTATATTGTCTTTCTTTTGGATGGTTTTGATATCTCTATCCATTTTTCAGGGTATATTAAGTTTAAGTGTCCATTGTTTTTTCTTAAAGCTTGAAAAAACTTCCAAGCTCTCCTGGTATTTAAGGTTTCTGTTGATAAATCTGCCATTATATTCATAGGACTGGCTTCATAACTTACTTGACTTTTTTTCTGTAGTGGATTTATGCATTCTGTCTTTTTTCCTATTTCTGGGGTTTTGAATATGATATGTTATGGAGAGGTTCCTTTGTAGTCATGTCAGTTTTTCTGCTTAATGCCTCATTTACCTGGATATCAGTTTAAATTTCTAGATTTGTAATGCTTTCTGCAATTATTTCATTAAGTAAATATGTTTTATACCTTTAATTTTCTTGTCTAGTCCTGCCTTAAAATTTATAATTCTTAAATTAGTTTTCTTATAATTCAATTACTTGCTTATGATTTCATGTTGTCTTACAGTAGGAATGAAGAAGTGATCCACTGCATCATTCTTTTCCTGAAGTATTTTTTACTTTTTCTTCTGATTGTCTACTGGTGGGCTTTCAATTGTGTTTTTCATTTCCAGAATTTCCACTTGATTCTTGTTTTAAAACCTCTAATTCCTTACTAATATGATCATTCATAAGTTCATTCTCTTCTTTAATTCAATGAACTATTTGTGTCTTTTTTTAAGATCATTGATCATCTTATTAATTATATTCTTTATCTGCTTATTTACTCCTGTCATCTCTTTGAACATCTTATGCATTTGCATCTTAGTTTCTTTTATCTCTTTAAATATTTTAAACTTTTTTTACGAATTAATTTTCTGAAACTTCCTCTAATTCAGTGCCCATGACATACACTTCTGAAGAAGTAAGAGGTTTTGGAGGTATCTTGCCTTGTTTTCTCATGTTTCTAGTGTTTTTTCCTGAGAGTTGAAGATAAGTTAAGGTAGAAAATTGCTGTCGTGGTGAATATTTCGTTAACGTATGTCTTCCTATGATGTAACATTGGCTTTGTTATGTTTTGTTGTTCATACATCTATTCAACCTACTTGACCTAATAGGATCAGGTCCAATTACTTCATTGCAATGAGAGAAAAAAATCACTTATTTCAGCATCTACAGAAATAACCATATATAAACCTATTGTTTAAAACTTGTTTTAAAAATTTTACACTTTTTTCAGTCACCCAAAAAGATAATGAATGTGAAGCGGTAAGGAGTCAGCTGGGATGTAGAGAACAAGTGAAGGAAAGTGACAGGAGAAAGGAAAAAAAAGTTCAGACAGAAGGAAAAAATACAATTCATCACGTGCCGGGTAAGTGTGAGGTTGTGAGTTTAATTCCGAGTACAAAAACAAACACACACACAAACAAAAAACTCCCCAAATATTTCATGATTTTACTAATTTATGTGGAATGAAGGAAGTGAGGGTGATAGGATATTTGTGGAGACAGGAAAAAGAGGGATGAAATATATTTATAAATAGAAGGAAGTGGTAAAATGTTTAAAACCAGTTAATATTCTGTTAGAAAGCTTGTATTTGAATACAAAATTTTTGGTGATGGTTACACTGACATGCCATTGAAAGATACTAAAGAAATAATTACTTCTTATTCACCATTTCACATATACAAACACTTAACATGTATATTCCAAGAGAGGAAGTAAAGAAAGACAAAAATAAGAAAATGAAAAGGAGAAGAAAATTGAAAATATGTTGATTTGAGAGGATTTTGTCACACTAAAGTAAGGGAGAAGGAGAATTTGAGAGGGTGTGAGAAACTGAGTAAAGAGGAGTGAAGGAAAGGTTAAATGGACTGTGGTGGAGATTCCCAAGGAGGGTGTGTCTGTTTTATTATCAAATTAGAAAATTTACTCAGCTAACCCTATGAAAAAAAAAAAACCTTGGTATGGAAGAATTTAATGCAACTACTCCTACAGAATAACCAGCACACTGCTGGCTCCTGGCTCCTACTAAACACTCTTTCACATAAAAGTGATTAAGAAAAAGCTAAAAAAATTTTGAAGTAGAGTGTGTTGATAGTATTTGTGTAATGATAAAAAGTTGAAGGAGGGTGAATTTGAGAATGTGTCAAATGGGAAGTAAATAAAAGTAAGAGTGGATGAAGTTTCAGTCAAACATTGTACATGGTTCAGGAGATTAAGATCAATTTATGACTAAACCAAAGAGCTAATTTAGTTAACTCTATGAAACCACACTTGACGTGGGAAAACCTAGTGTAGCTGGGTAAAACTGATAGCACAGATTTCTCAGAGTTTTATAGCACACAACTGCCCTCCTCAGTTTCAAAAAGTGCTACCAGATCAAGGGAAAACACACACTAACACACACACACACACACGCACATGCACATGTACACTCTCATATACACAACCACCCCCATGCACATCTGCAAAAGTAAAGTGTCCTTTCAATCCTATTTGTACTGTAGTCAGAATATGAATAGTGTGATTTTCCTTTTATTTCAAAAATGGAGAGAACTTGTCTTGTAGCACTTGTGGGAGGTGGAGTTTTGTGAGCTTCATTCCTCTCTGTTTGTGATAAGGGTGCGGGGGTGTTAAACGTTGCTTGAGCTGGTTTCCCTGCGATGACTTCTCTTGCCTACCACAAAGTGAATGTGCTAGGGAGTCCACATGGACTGCTGAAAATGCTTCTTATTCTCTCTGTAGGGAGAGCTCTGCTAAATTTCAGCTATATTCCTGTGTGTTCGACTACCGAGGTTATTTTTTAAAATTTGACCTGTGACTAGAAATCTTTAATTTTATCAAGAGGGGAAGGTACAGTATACATGGTCTAGTACTGTCCCAGTCTTTTCTTGTTCTCTGGAGGGCTTCTCCAATCTCTTCATTTCCCTCCATGATAAACCCTGTGATTGCCCATGTCTTCTCTCTTTACACCACTGCAGGTACACGCTATGTGCTAAACCTACTGCCCATGACACTCCTCTCTTTATTTCTACCCTACTCTAGTCTTGCTGTCTATGCCACAAAAAGAATATATTTTCAGCTGGCAAATTTAGTGGCATCTAGGCTTTAGCAGAAGAGAGCCCTTTGATTAGAATTCAGAAGTTTTTGGGAGATGATCAGAGGGAGTTCACACACAATTATCAGAGGGCTTTCAAGGGCAGGTGGCAGGAGTGAGCCCATATAGGCACAAAACTTAGAAGTTTTTGGAGGGCAGTTGGAGAGTGGCTACTCTGCCACTGTTTCAATGCCTTTACTCCAACTCCAGATTCCACCAGTCACAGCTTCTAAAAGACCATAAGATTCTACTTATCTCACAGATCCCTCAGTGTCTGGTTCTGGGGCATTAACCCAAACTGTAACCTTTGTTCTTCTTTGTCCTTAGGGCTCACAAGTCCTAGCTCCATCCCTTACCTGTGAGTGATTATTTAGCTTGTGCCATTCCCAGTGACCTGATCTGAGGAGGCCCTCTGTTGTGAATATCTTACTCACTGAATTCCATCTGCCATTAGGAAGAGAGTACAGGTAGGCAATTCATGGTGTCTGCTAAGTTGGGCATCATTCACAGAAGAGCAGCCAAGTATGCCACTTGTTTTCTTCCTTAAGGAGGGTTTGAAATTTCTTAAGATTACATGATTGCCAGACTTGGGCTATAAGCAGTGCTGGGATCCAGAAATGACCCTGCTTCTTTTTCTAAGCACCCCTATTACTGAAATTCATCTGATGGGCTTTCTCTTCACGTTTCCTCCCCATTGTCTGGGTTTTGCCCTCTCCACTCCCTACATTTTGAACTACTGTCAGACTTCAGTGATCATGAGTATCTTCTGGCCATTTTATGAATGCTGCTACCACTAGCCCATGAAACTCTAGTTTTTCTTTTTCTTTCTTTGTTAGTGGTGAGAGCAGCTAAGGTCAAATGTTCACAAAAGTTTCGAATGTACAGTACATCATTTTTAACTATAGTCATTATACTGTGCATTGGGTCTCCAGAACATTAAACCAGCATAACTGAAACTTTGCATCCCTCACCATTTCTCCATTGCTCCTCATTCACCACATAGTCTCTAGAGACCATCAGTCTCTTGTCTGTTGCTATCAATCTATTTTAGATTACACATATAATTGAGGTTGTACAATATTTTTCTTTGCTCATTGGCTCATTTCATTTAGCAGAGTATCCTCTATCATGCATCTTACAGCAAAGAGCAGGATCTCCTTTTTTAGGTCTAAATATAATTAGAATGTATAAGTATATCATTTTAAAAATACATTTATCCTTCCACAGATGTTCAACAAGTTTCCATACTATGGCTATTGTGAATAGCACTGAAATAAATATGGCAGTGAAAATATCACTTCTATGTTTAATTTAATTTCCTTTGGACATATAACCAATTGTAGGATTACTAACTCATATAATAGTTCTATTTTAATTTTTAAATAATCTCCATTTTCCTTCTGATCAATACTACATAGAAATTCCCTATTTTCCACATCTTCACCAACAGTTATTATTTTTGTCTCTTAGATAATATCTATTATTATAGGTGTGAAGTAATGTCTCATTTTGTTTTTGGCTGGCATTTTCCTCATAATTAGTAATGTTGAACATATCACATGTTCATATACTTGTTGCACACTGGCCTATTTCTTTGTGTTGCATGTACTCAACTGCTTTTTTTTTAAATGTGAGTACTGGGAGTCAAACTCAGGATCTCATGCTTGCCAGGCAGGTGCTTATGCCGCTGAGCTATATCACTGGCCCCTCAACTGCTTTTTACCTCAAGAGCAAGATTTGTAGTCTGGCATCCAGCATGTTTGTTAAGAAGTCAGCTGTCAAGAGCAATATTTACTTCCATGAAGCTAATACGTTCTTCCTCCTCTAAATCCCTTTTCCCCATTTTCATTCTTGTTGCTATTATTAATTTTATTTCATGTTTATGACATATAACATTTACATTCATTGAGATTGTTAGGTTCCTGTACATTTTGTATCTTTAATCTACTTATTTTCCTTTCCATTTTCCCTCTCCTCTTGCAGTTGGTCTCCAGGACTCCTTCCTATTTGGAAGAGATCTGTCCTCTTGTCTCCTTCTATCCATCCTTTATTATGCTCTTTGTTTTTACATTGCCTTGCTCAAATGATAGATACCATATTGTACTTAAATTTGTGCATCTGCTTTACTTTACTCAACATTATATTTTCCAGGTGCATCTATTTTCCTAGCAATGTTTCAAATTTGTCCTTCCTTGTAGCTGTGTAGTATTCTGTTATGTAGAGATACCACATCAATGGTTATACAGATTGTTTCCATGATTTAGCAATTATGAATTTTGTTGTTAGAATTATTGGTGTGCATATATCTATGTAGTGTAAAGTTTTTGGCTCTTTGGGGTTGATACATAGAAGGGGGAGAGCTGGGTCATTTGGAATTTCTATTATTTTATTGAGGAATCACCAAAGTGATTTCTATAATGGTGTACTAGTTTACATCTCCATCAAAAATGTAAGAGGATTCATTTTTCTACTCAGCCATACAAACACTTGTTATCTTTTGAGTTTTTGTTGACTATTATTCTTTCAGGTATAAGATGCAATCTAAGAATTTTGATTTGCGTTCCTCTAATTGTCAGAAATGTTGAACATTTTTTCATATACATTTTGGCCATTTCTATTTTTTTTCCTCAGAGAAGTGTCTATTCATGTCACTGGCCCATTTCTTGATTGGGTCTTTTAATTTAAGTCATTTAACTTTTTTTTGTGGGTACTGGGGGTCAACTTCAGGACCTCGCATGCGAGCAGGCGCCCATGCCGCTGAGTGATATCACTGGCCCATTTTTCATATGTTGGTTCTGGCAGTTGAACTTGGGCCCTCTCGCTTGCCAGGCAGGTGCTTATGCCACTCAGCAATCTCACTGGCCCTCATCTAATTTTTTGAGTGCTTTGCATATTCTAGATATTGGTTCTTTGCCTGAGGACCAATTTTTTTCCCATTCTATAGGTGATCTTTTTACCAGTTCATTCCTTTGTTATGTGGAAGATTTTTTTTTAAATTTTATGCAATCCCACTTGTTGATTCTTGCTGTTATTTCTCTTGCAATTTTTCAGTTTAGGAAGTACTTTTCTGTATGTATGACTTCAAGCATTTTACCTATTTTATTTTCCAGGAGGTTTAATGTTTCTGTTTCAATGTTTAGATCATTGATCCACTTTGATTTTACTTTAATTCATGATGACATAAATGAGTCCATTGTCAGTCTTCTCCAGCTATCCAGCTTTTCCAGCACTATTTGTTGAATTGGCTACCTTTTGTGTAATATATGCTTTGGCACCTTTGTCAAAGATCAAATACCTGAATCTGTCTTGGAATGTTTCTTTGTCCTCTCTGTTTTTGTTCTAATACCATGTCATTTTCTTATCATTATTGCTTTGTTGTATATCTTAAAGTCAGTTATTGTGATGCCTACTCCTTTGCTTTTATTGCCTGATTTCTTTTGCTATTCTGGATCTCTTCTGTCTCCATATAAACTTTAGAATTGTTTTTTTCTAGATCAGTAAAGTATGCTGTTTGTATTTTTATTCAGACTTCATTTAATCTGTATAATAATTTTGGGAGTATGGTCATTTTGACCTTATTAATTCTGCTTTTCCAGGAGCAGGCAACATTTCCCATTTTCTGATTGCTTGAGTCTCTTTTTTCAGAGTATTGTAGTTTTCTTCGCAGAGACTTTCACTTCCTTTGCTAAATTAATACTCAGGTGTTTCATTTTACTTGATATTATCATGAATGGTTATTTTCATTGTTATCTTCATATTGAGCTCATTATTAGTGTACACAGTGGTATCGATTTTTGTGTGCTGATTTTTTACCCTGCTACATTGCTGAAGTTGGTAATTAAGAGTTTTTTGGTGGAATTCTTTGGGTTTTATATGTGGAGCATCATGTCTTCTGCAAATAATGATAATTTGAATTCTTCCTTTCCTATAGGTATCCATTTTTTCTTTCTCTTCCCTGATGGCTCTGATTAATATTTTGAGAAATATACTTAATAAAATAGCTGATACTGGGGATCCTTGTCTTATTTCTGATTTTAAAGGGACTGATCTTAGTTGTTCCCCATTTATTATGTTGTTGGTTGTTGGTTTTGCATAAACAGCATTTATCCAACTTAGATGTGTCCTGGATGTTGTCAAAGCCTTTTTTGTCATCTACTGATATGATCATCTGGTTTTTGACCTTGCTTCTCTTTATGTGATGTCTTACATTTATTGATTTATATATGTTGAGCCATCTCTGCAACTCTGGAATGAAAACTACTAAGTCATGATGTATGATTTTTTTCATGACGTGCTGCATTCTCCTCACTAATATCTCACTGAGGATTTTTGCATCTATGTTCATCAAGGTTACTGGCCTGTAATTTTCTTTTTTAGTTGGGCGTTTATCTGGTTTTGTAATAAGAGTGATGCTGGCTTCCAAAAATGAATTTTGAGTGACTCTTTACTTTTCTATTTCTTTAAAGAGCTTGAAGAGTATAGATGATATAACAGCATTAAAGTTTTTGTAGAATTTAGCAATGAATCCATCAGGTCCTAGACATTTTTAGTTGGTAGATTCTTTTTTTTTTTTTTTGTGGGTACCGGGGGGACGACCTCAGGACCTCGCGCGCCAACAGGCACCCGTGCCGCTGAGGGATATCACCGGCCCCTTTTTCGTATGTGGGATCCGGGAGTCGAACTCGGGCCTTCGCGCTTGCAAGGCAGGCGCTTAAGCCGCTGAGCCGTCTCACCGGCCCCTAGTTGGTAGATTCTTTATTGC
Organism: Erethizon dorsatum; assembly: GCA_028451465.1. NCBI lineage: Eukaryota > Metazoa > Chordata > Mammalia > Rodentia > Erethizontidae > Erethizon > Erethizon dorsatum. The sequence goes on along the minus strand of CM051842.1, from coordinate 84,558,774 downwards.
TGTCTCAGTTTCATTACTTGTTATTCAGATGCTCAGCATTTTTTTGTCTTCTTGAGAATTAGTGAGCTTTTTGAATCTCTGTGTCTGTTACAGAGAAATTAAAAAATTTCAGCCAAATATTACTTGCACCCAACTCTTCTTTTCTTTCTGTTTGGGCATTTATAGCAGAAAATTCCCTCCCCCCCAGCCAGTATATTTCAATTTGTTAGTTGCCCAGGTAATAGTTCCTGTTCAGTTCTGATTGCTCCTGTCTCTTGGAAATGGCTGGTCACTTGATGCACATTGTATAAGCCAATCCCCAATTTACAAGCCATTTGCCTCTGTACTTCCTGCATGCTTATCCAATATAAGCCCTAGACCACCAGAGATCCAGGCCTGATATGCTGGGAATGATTCTGATCAATGCCTGTCCATGTAAATAATTCTGCCTCCAAATCTTGGGTGCCATTTTGGTGTTTCTGCTTGTCCTTGTATCCAGTGCATCAGCTGGGAAGACCAACCATGATGACCTCTTTGGTTACTGGTCATGGCCCTCATGGATGGAGCAAGGACCTCTCCAGTTCCCAATGGGAAGGCATGCCCTTGAGATTTCTTGAGTCCCCTCAGGGGTCTGGAGTAGGATTCCTGGCTCCCTGCTCAAGCAGCTCACATTGGACCCCAAAGGGAGGAGGATGCAATCTGTCTGTCTGTTTGCCTGCATGCCTGATTCTTATAAGACCCCCAGGGGCACTCCAGTTAGTCAGTCTGTCAGGCCTGCTCAGTTCAAGCAGAAGAAATAGCTTGATCACCTCTTGTTAGTTAAGGCCACCCACAAGGGAAGGGGGGTTAGAATATTTAACCTCTGAATGCCTGCTGAATGAATGTGTGAGTGAGTGGAACTGAGAGTGTAAGCAATAGACTGCTCTGTCTGTGCACCAAAACTGGGAAGCACTGGTCACAGTGGCTGCTTGGGACTTCACCTGTGGTTCCCTGACCATTGACATATGGCATAATGGAGGCCACACACCTTCCTTAGCTAAGTCATACCTAAGTCCCCATGAGGGGCATGGCCAGGCAGGCATCTTAATAGTATCCTTCTGTGGGGCACTCCCCCTTTGTCTGTCAGGCCATTGTTAAAGGGTACACAACATACACCATAGGGAGATAGAATGGGAACTAATTAGTTAAATCCCAAAGTCCCTGATTGCAGGAAAAGGGGCTTTTATGGAGTTAAAAATGAAAACAAACCACTCCCTGCATCTCAAAAAAAAAAAGGAAAAAGAGGGCCATTCTTCCTGAGAATTCTGCCTTTGCATCCTTGTCAGCTGCTGCAGTTGCTGCCAACACCTATAGCTTCACTTCCTACTCCCGACTTATCTACTTCTAGACAATTGAACCAGTTCCAGTTTGACCACAGAGGCCACCCTGGACACACACTTATCCTGGTCAGATGATGTCATCTAATGATCACCTGAGATAGCTGTCAGTAATTCCTCCTGACTTCCACATTTTGACTGAGGAAAATTGGACCGTCAGCCCTGACAAATGAGTTGTGACCTGTTAGGCCTGAATGGATAGGACAGACTGAGCTCTGTTAAGCTGAGCACCTGAGAGCACAGTCATTGCAAAAGTTGGGGGCAAACTTGTGACTATCCTGGTAGACAATGGAACAGAACTCTCTGCCTTTAAAATTCCCTCTGTCAAAAAATTGCCATCAGTGAGGCAACTGGGACTCTTGCCTCTAACCCTTTCTGCCAGGCACAAACTTACAGCCTGGGAGGAAATCTCCTTCACACCAAGCCAGTCAGCCTCACTCTCATTTAACTCTGCACATTCAACTTTGACTGTTCACCAAGAGGAAAATGACACCTGCATCAGCCTGAGACAGATAACCACAATCATAACGTTATGAAAACTCTCCTCCTAGAGGTATAGACTAAAGACTTACCTCTGGGCCTGGACATCAACCATGCCACCTCACCATGACCCCTGTTGCTATCATATGTCACAGAAAGCACAAACAAGCATCTAGCCACACATCAGCCTGATAGACTGTTAAGCACCTTGGGCAAGATCTCTGTGCTGTCAACAACACAGTAAAGATGACTTCCTCTGCTTGTGAGTTGCTCCCATAAGCCCCTTCAACTGGGAAAATCCTGAGATAAAAGGCCAGCTCACTTGGACTCAATTGCCATAAGGAGTTAAAAACTCTCCAACCTTGGTTCCACACCTGTGTCCTGCACAACAAGAAAGCCATCCTATTCATCTGCACAAACCCACAAGGCCATCTGAGAGGCTCTTAGATTCAGTCAAGCCAGAAAATCTTTATACTGTTTTGCCTGAGGACCCTGAGTCCAACCTGCCTCTCTATTGTCAGCAACTCCTTCTGATTCTGTATAATACTGAAGAATGCTGCCATTTTTTAGATGGGGCCAAGCCTGGTTAAAGTCAAAAGTCCCCACCACTGTGGTTGGTTCTGACACGTGGGTGTACACAGTCCTCCCCAGAGTGCACTCAAACTGGGACAGTAATGCAACAGAGGGCCATGAAAGCCTTAGGTCAGTACCATACCATTCTCCTGGCAGACCTCAAGGAGGGAGGCAAGAAGCCAATAAACATGTCTAAAGTTACTAAAGTTACCCACTGGAGCGCCCACTCAAAAGTAATTCTGCCAAAACACATCCTGTGAGATTGATGGACACTTTATCAAACATGAATCCCTGTACATGGTTGAGTGCTCTATACCTCTCCTGGGGCATGACCAGCCTCCATCACAATCACATCCACTGTCCCAGACTTGATATTAACTCTGACTGTACCCCAGGAGGAAGAATAGCACCTACATCAGCATGAAATGCCTGATAATCATAACTCTGAAATTTTGAGAGACTCATTTCCAGAATTCTGGACAAAGACTCACCCCTGGGGCTTGTTATCAATCATGCCCCTTTGGTGATTGAGCTCTGTCCCAAGGCAACCCCCACCTGCATCAAACAATACACCTCTCCTGCCTGTAAAGCCAGTTCAAGATCTCCAAGTTGCCAATGCCACCATGATTGTCCTCCATATATGCTGCTTCAGTCTTCTGCCACCTGTAGCCTGCTGGTACACCAGCCTGGACCTAAAAAATGACTTTTTCTGCCTTTGATTGGCTCCTGTCAGCCAGCCAATCTTTGCAACTGACCTGGACTCTACCTCCCAGAGGTTCAAAAACTTGTTTCCTCTTTAAAAAGATACTTCCAAGCTGCCTGCTAAAAAAGCACAAAATCTCTGCTACAATATCTGGAAGTAACTGGTTACAAGAAAGAAACTCCACAAATTTCTTTGAGCTGTTGGCTTCTATAAAATCTGAATCCTTGAGTTCACAAAAAACAATAATGCTTACTCAGACTGTCAGCCCCTGGGAGCAACCAGTGGTCTACCTGTGCAAATACTTGGATTAAGTCACTAAGGGCTGTCTCACCATAGACCAAGACCTAACTGTCCAGGTGCCACACGCTGTACTGGGAGGAAATGTTCTAAAAAATGGGCCCCCTGACAGAGGTTGAGAACACCCTGTTTACAGATGGAAGTAGCTGTGTTAGGAATGAAGTTCAACAGACTAGATATGTTGTGGTCATCTTAAAGAAAACTATTTTGGCCAAAACTCTCCTGCAGGGATGATCTGCACAGCAAACTACTGTTTGGAAACCTGCTACCAACAATGCAAAATAATCTGGTCCAGAGGCCTAAACCCCCCCAGGGATCCAATTGACTGAAACATCAACCCCAGCCACCAGACCTGCCCCCACCATATGTTCTGCAAGCTCAAGCCACTGTGCTGGCACCTGTACCCCTGCAGTCCACTCAGGCTTCAGCATCTGTGTCACCAGCCCCATTCCCTACCCATACTGATAAAACAATAAAAGTTTGTAGGGTCCTGCTGTAAAAAAAATCATCCCTAGATATGGCCTACCCTTGATTTTGGGCAGTGACAACTGGCCTGCATTTGTAGCAAAGGTAACTCAAAACTAGTTTAAATAAAAACTAGATACATCTTGTAACCAGTTAAAAGACTAGCTATATCTGTAGACATTACTGCACACACATATAACCCAGGTACATATTAACTACCTCCACAATTTCAGAAATCCAGCCTTAGATCTGCTGAAAAATTTACCTGGACATCTCCTCCAGGGCTCACTCTGAAAGTACCAGTCCACAGACAGCTGAAGCCTGAAGAAGTCATTCACAGGATTGCTCCATACCTATTCCCCTTGATTTTTGTGTCTTTTCAGGCTGCTTACCCTAGTCCTTGCTTCTCCACCCCCTGCTATGGATGGTTGCCCCAAGAGAATAGAACAATTTGATGAGCATCCAAGGCACAATGGGCACTCTTCCAGATCAGATTAACTCCTTCATTACCTTGCCAGAGTAATGTGACAAATCAGACAGACCTAAATTATAGTTGGGCCTTGTGTCAGAAGATCACATGTGATATGTCCAGCAAAGATTTGCCAGGGAAACTAAAAGAAGGGGGACATATAGCAGAAAAATGCCCCCCAGTCAGTATACTTCAGTTTGTTAGTTGCCTATGTAATAGTTCCTGTTCCAGTTCTGATTGCTCCTGTCTCATAGAAATGGCTGGTCACTGTGTTGCATAGCTGGTCACCATGATGCACATTGTATAAACCAATCCCCAATTGACAAGCTGTTCTGCCTCTGTACTTCCTGCTTGCTTATCCAATATAACCCTAGATCACCAGATATTGGAACCTGATATTCTGGAAATGATCCCGATCTGTGCCCGTCAACGTAAATAAATCTGTCTGCAAGTCCTGGGTGTCATTTTGGTGTTTCTGCTTGCCATTGCACCACCAGTCACATATATGTTAGCTCAGATCCTTCAGAAAAGATAACATGAAAGATTAAAATATGCAAGAATTTATCATAGGAAATACCTAAGGATAAAAGTAAGGGAGCCAGTGGTCATGCCAACCACATTTCATGCTTATAGACCATATTACTGAAGTTAAAATTGTAAAAGTGAAGGTAAAAGAATAAGTAAGAAGGGACTTTTATTGAAGCAAAGATTTTTTAAAGTGTCTGAAAATTCATCAAAAGACCATGGCATTTTACTGAGGCAAGATTTTCAGTCTCCTGTTCCTTCAATGTTTATCTTTTTTTAGCTTGTATATACGGATCTACATCCTTGTTGGTTCTTTTTATTTTCTTAGGGGCTTCTATTAATCTACCAAAGATATTCAGTGATGTTAACCCTTAACTTCAGCTGTTTTTTTTTTTAATAGCTTTGCATATCTATTTACAATCCTTAGGTTATTCATACAGCTTAGTAATAACTAGTTGCTAATATTTTGGTATGATTTGTGTTCTGCAGTTTTATGTGCTGGAAGCTCAGTCTCGTACAGTGGTGGATTTTTTGGTACTAGGATTTGAACTCAGGACCTCATGCTTGCCAGGCAGGTGCTGTGCCACTGAGTCATATCCCCAGCCCCCATGTGTTGGTGTTGACAGGTGGTGAAACTTTGAAAAGCCAGGGCATAGTGGATGGTAAATAGGTCATTAGGGACATCACACTTGGGACAGATCAATGCAGCTTTTGTATGACCCTACTTAATTCCCATGAGAGTGGGTTGTTATAAAAAATATATGAGCTTGGACCATGAATTCATCTGGCTTAGTGCCTTTCCATGTGATCTCTCCTTCTCACATGCATTCTTGTGATGATGCCTTTTGCCATGATGTTATGTAGCCAGAATGCTCTCCCTAGAATCCAGCATAAACTGGCAATATACAATTGGGAATCCAGAACTTTGTGTTAAGTAAAGCTCTTTTTTTGTACAAATTATTCAGCCTCATGTATTTTGATATAGCAACAGAAAAATAACTATGGTATCATTCTACTTCTTTGTTCTTGTATGCATATTCTACCCACATCTATCTTATACATGAGTCACTGTTCCTGCAAGGGAATTCTGCTCCATTGGAATATTTCCCATGGTCATCACCAGTGAAATTATTATCTGAATGACTACTTTCTACCAGGAATTATTTGCCACAAATAACTCAAATAACTCTCAGAATTACATTTTCTTTGCCACTGTGGGGTGAGTAAGCCAGTTCCTAAATCTCACATTACTGCCTATTTATCAGTTCTTTTCTGGTATCATTTGTATTGAGGTCCTTTGACAAGGTTTCAAGATAAATTTTAATTTGACAGATTTACCAAAAGAAATGTCTTTGAAAGTTATAGGTAATGGAGTTATGTACAATTAAGAAAGCTTTCAAATCTTGATGTAACTTAGACACTTGTGAAGAAAAGACAATAGAAAAGGAAAATGGATTGGAAGATTACAATGAAGTTCAAAACAGTTTTTGCAAAGTCTATAGAGCGTCACTGAGCTGAACATACCCACTAGGGTCGTTCTACTTGGGTAATCCTACCATTCCAAATCATTGACTAAAACCAGCCCATAGAAAGAGTGACCTTGATACAAAAATGGTGATGTGTCAATAGGGCCAAAAACTAGGGCCATTGGTCACTTTTACTACTCAAATTAGCAAATGTATGGTAGAGAGGAGTGTTTAAGTATGACTGTTGTGCTAGTTAACTTTCTGTTATTGTGACAAAATACCTGAGAAAAGTAACTTAAAGACAGAAAGTTTCCTTGTGGCTAAAACATTTCAGAGGTCTTAGTCCTTGATTCTTGGTTCCATTGCTTCTGTGCTTGGAATGATGTGGAATATCATGGAAGTAAGGTATGGCAGAAGAAAGCCACTTACCTCATGGCAGGCAGGAAGGCATGGGGGAGACAAAGACTGACAGAGACAGGGACAAAGAGACAGAGATAAAGTGGCTGAGGAACAATATATAATCCCTAAATTCATGTTCCTATGATATGCTCCTTTCTTCCTTTAGACCAACCCTCAAGTGCTAAGTTTCTATCACTTCCCAATAAAGTCATAAAATTATGATTAGTATATGTGCTGCCAAAGTGAGCACTATAAAATTAAGATTAACACAGGTAATTAATTGATTAATCCACTGATGAAGTTAGAGACTTGATGACCCTATTGCATTCAAAAAGCCATACCTTTGAATACATGCAATTTTCTTTTGAGAGGAGCAGCTTTTATATCAAAGCTATAACAAAGATTACATAAACTGTGCAACTTTTATAATTGTTTTAAATACCATTTTTATTCAAGGCAATTTCTATTTGTTTTGAACTAAACTTTCCCAAACTTACTAGTGTCCTGCCTAATTTAATTTGGATTGACATTTGTATTATTTCAGTGCCAGAGTATGAATAAAGATTACCCTAGTATTACTTTGTGTTTATCAAGATAAAATTTAATAAATAAAATGTTTAGAGAACTCAGCCAGTTTCTGCACATTTTATCCACTTCCTTATTAAACTAAACATTTTTCTGATAAATAACAGCCTGAATGAAAGTACAGAAAACTCAATTTGTTTCTTTTCTTCAAATAAAAAATAAGAGTTCGTGTTCAATTGTGGATGAGTCTGTTTTGTCATTTTCATATCACAGTGGTATCCACATACACTGAAACTGATGAATAGCTAAGTTCTTATGATGCAATTATTATGGCATTTTATTTTATGAAAGGCAAGAAATATCAGCATATGGTTCCCATGGGAACCTTACTTCTGTCCCTTTGTGCTACTCTAATGATTAGAAAATAAGAGGTAAATCAATAATAACTGCTACTTTAGCTGGATAATACTGAGGAGTATAGGTACAAAAAATGGCACAAATATGTTGGAATCCATAAGTGAAAGTAGTTTTAAAAGTTTTCATTATGATCCATTTATGACCTGAACAGAGCTCGGTTGGTGTATGTACACTGTAGGCCAATGTCTATTCTTGGGACTTTGATGTTTCTCCTGCTGTTATGGTAAAATGGAGTACATGCTGGGTTACCAGATTTCTCAAATAATTCTCAGTAATTACAGCAATACCTCCTCAGCACTAGGCACCATGGCATTAGTCTCATATTTTTTGGGTTTTGTTTTGTTTTAAAATTTTAAACTTTCATTAGTACATGTTTGCAGTACATAATGATTTCACTTAGTGCAGGGGATTTGTACATGTACATAAAACATTTCAATTCCCTTCTTCTGCCTCCTCCCTTTTATTTTTCCAGCATCAGATTCATTTATTTATAAGACCATATAACATTAATTATCATATATTCAGATTTAAAACCAGACTAATAGGATAGAGAACATAAAACAAGTAAGTAAGAAAACAAGTACAGGTACACTTTTAGATAGAGATACATTGTCCACACTGGATTGCAATAGCTTTTTCCCCCTCTTTACTCCTATTATCATATTTTTAATATAGGAGAAACCATGTGATATTTAAAGATGTGCGTCTGAGTTACTTCGCTTAAACTTATGGTCTCAAGGCGCATCAATTTTCCTACAAATGACTCAAGTTTATCATTTCTATGGCAGAATAGTACTCAACTACATATAAATACCACATTTTTAAAATCCATCCCTCTGTTGATGGGCATATAGGCTGTCTCTAAGATTTGGCTCTTATGAATTGTGGTGCTATAAACATATATGCATATATCACTATTGTATGATGTCTTTAACTCTTTTGGGAATATACCTAGAAAGAGAAAGCTGGGTCAAATGAAGTTTCTTGTTTTGTTTTGTTTTTGAGGTAGGGCTCTCAGTATACTACCTAAGCTCATCTCAGACTCATTACCTCAAGTGACCCTCCCAGCTTAGGCTCCCCAGTAGCTACAACCATGTGACACTACATCCATCCTAATTCCCATGTCTTTTAATTGCATATGTTACAACTTGGCTAAATAGAACTTAAACTAGGTAAGTTATGGTTTGTTGTTCAAAAGCGGATACTTCTCATCAAGTTGGGTGTTATTTCAACTCTGGATCCTGAATACTGAGGTTGAGTAGTTGGTCTCAATTTTCTGTGGAGACTGACTAGTATACATTGTAGGTATTGGTGGCCCCTGGTAAGATGAATACAATCAATTCAGAATCACTAAATATGAATGCACAGTAGAGCAAATTGTGGCATGTGAGTGGTATTGAATTAATGTTTCCTAGGTTTAAACAGCTGCCTGCTTTTCCACTACAACACAGAATCCTTCCACATTAGTTATGTCCCTAAATTTAATAATAATGATATAATGTTGATACACATGGCCAAAACGTATATTTTATTTGGAGGAATTAGATGTATTGTCACTTTTAAACTTCTAATGTAACTGAGTGAATTTTTGGTGAGAGTAAATATCTGAAACCTCAAATATCTTCAAGTTACATAATATGTATACTATCTGATGATTGTTTTAAAAGTCAAGGTACAGTGGAGTCTTGAATCTTTAGGTGCTTATATCCTTAGCACTTATAGGAAGAAAATTAATTGTTGAACTGATGACAAAGAAGAAGGTAAATGGAAGCTCTAGGGGTAAGTTTAAAGACACCTCCAACATATAGTTATTATATAATGCATTATCATTACTGTATACTAAATGATTATTGTGTTCAAGTCCCTGTAATTGATAAAGTACTGTATAGGAAACTACTGCTTTTAGCCCCAAACAGCTAATGTATCTCCAAGTTATTCACAGGAGAGAATGTACCAACAGGGATGGTATAGTTGGCTGCATATTATAAATAAAGTCATTGTGAAACTCAGTTTATGAGTATATATGTATATATAAGTGTGTGTATATATATATATATTTGCATGTGTATGTCTTTAGGTATGTTTATATGTATTTCACATTCTGCCTAGTTCACTCTATTTGACTTTGTGGGACACAAGCATTTCAGACACTGGCCAACAGCCTTCATGAAGCCCAGTACACTTAGTTTTGCCTGGAATCTTGGTTTTCAAAATGTGCTCATACTAGCTATCAAATTCAATACTCTCAACAAATCAGTGAGGTAGCCAAGACTATTAACATTTTAAAATCAAAAACATCAAGGGTCAGGGCCAGTGAGATAGCTCAGTGGCATAAGCACCTGCCTGGCAAGTGTGTGGTCCTGAGTTAGACTCCCAGTACCCACATAAAGGGAAAAATAAAGGGTCGATGATATCACTCAGTGGCACAAGCGCCTGCTGGCAAGCACGAGGTCCTGAGTTTGACTCCCAGTACCCACATTAAAAAAATCTGGGGTCGGGAAGGGAAATTAATTAGGCTAAGTTCACACAGTTTCTAAGATATAGAGCTAAGATTATAAACACAATCTTCTGATCCCTCTGATATTCTTCCGGTTAGAAATAAAGTGGTCAAGTGAGGTCTTGCAAGGGAAAATTCCTCTGAATATGTGATTCTATGCACACCAGAAGTGTCAAAATTGGGCTGATAGACCCCCTTCCCATCTGAGACTAAAATCTGATGAAAAATCATGACATTTTAATGTCATTATTTATTCCTAAGGTTTTATTAAGTCTTTTTTGTCCATTTTTTCATTTAGTTATCAACAGTATTTTCTCTGGTAATTCCACTTGAATCAAAAAATGAAATGATAATTTTATTTAACTGTGAAATTATTAATTTTAAATTTTTGTTGTCATGTTCATTTAATATTAAAGAGCCAAGTTCAAAATCCTGTGGAGATACTACTTTTAGAGTTGTAGCTATAAACCTAGTCTTAGCTCATCTTTGTTAAGATTTACAAAAACTTTACCAATATTAGATTAAACAAATTTAGTAACAAAACTAAGAGATATTTAAAAAACATTTAAGCAAAATACAGCTTTCTTCACTATTTTCCTTTTAATATCTATTGATTCTCTTAAAACTTAAAATGTATTAGTCAAAATTTTAAGCTTTCCTTAGCAATAGGTAGGAAGATAATTGCAGGAAAATAAAAGAGATGAAGCAGATGCCAGTTGAGTATTTAATGTATAATTACCTCTCATGTAAACTTCTAGACTCCTCCAACCCCATGAGTGTTTGCTCTATGTAGCTATTGTAATTTGGTATTATATAAGGCAGCAATGATATGTGTGTGTGTGTGTGTGTGTGTGTGTGTGTTCATCTATTTTGGGACTAGTTCTACAATGAGTTTGTGCTATTTCCAAGTACATTTTCTTTGTCACTCTTGCTAGTATCCTCAGGTTTTATGGACTCTCACCCATAACTGCATACATTTTGAGCTTTGTCTATTAAATTGCGTTACTTCTTTTTCTAATTTGTGACATAATTATTGGGGTAAGGTTACTTAACATATTTTACCATGAGCTCCTTGACGGTGAGGAATATATTTTACTTACCCTTGTATTACAACTATAGCACAGAACTTCACTAGATTCATAATAGTAAGGAGTTAGTTGATACATGTTGATTGAATGAGTTGAAAGTGGGAAGGCTGGTTTTAGGCATTTTTGAATTATATTGAAAGCACTTACTATTTCTTTGTTCAAATTCTTCATAAGATAAAAGATCTCTCCTGGCTAACTAGAGGCAGTGGTGTAGACAGGAAGTTTCTAAGTCTTGCATCGAGAAGCATCCATACTTGGAAATGAAGAGGAAAGACCCCAAAACATAAGGCCGTGTGAAGGAGAAGCACAAGAGATTAAATATAGTGTCAGAGCTGTTTAGACAGGGAACCTGGGCTGCCCCTAGATACAGGCAATTCTTTACCCCTGGCCTAACAAACAGATCATCTTGGCTAATGCCTAAGGCATGAGCTGAGTATGGTAATGGTGGGTGGGCTGCTGTGATTGGAACCTAGTATATCAACCACCCCACAGTCCACCTGTCCTATTCTGGTTCCCTTCTTACTGGGAAAGAAACCCCAGAAAGTGAGATATTTGCAGATCAAGACAGTAGGGAAACTGAATGTCAAAGAATCAGTTGAAGGGAAGTGATTGTATTAGGAGCAATGGATCCTTGACAAAGTAAAAGTAAAGGACACACTCCTTGTTAGGAACCCTGACACAGAAACCGAGAAGGCCATCTGCCAGTGAATTGTAGTTGTAGTGGTTGTGACTGCTGTGATCCAATAGAATAAAGACCCTCCAGTAACTCTAAAGTAGGAATTCTCCAAGAGCTCCCTTAGAACATAAATGAGTTCCATGTCTGAATCCCACTCTGTTCTCCACCAAACTTCAGTGCCTGCATGGGAACCCTCTCATCCCAAACCAAAAGCTGGTTGTTGCCATGTGCTCTAGGCACCATACAGAATATGCAGGCTGGATAGGAATGCTTTGAAGAGTGTAATTAGAGGGTTTGACATGGGCAGAGAACTGTAAATGAGCAACATGTCTAGAGAAGTTTGCTCAGCATTCTAACCCAGAGCAGTAGAGAAAGAGCAGACATAAGTAACTAGAGGAATTATTACAGATGAAAGCTAGAGGAGATTGAAAAAGCCCCTTGGAAATTCAGTGAAGAAAGGGTACTTGACCAGCTACAAATAGCCTCTCACATGCCAGTCACATTGGAGGTATCCAAATGAGATAAAGCCAAAAAATAAAAAATAAAAATAGAAACAAAGAAAGAAGAGGGAAAAGAAATTTCATCTAACAATACCCACAGAAGTGCAACTGAAACCAGAGAACAGCCTATAGAGAGAACAATTGTTTTGCAGTCACTACAAGTTGAAGTTCTTCATTTGTAAACCTAGGGGCAAGAACACACTAGTTGAATTTTGATTGAAGTACAAATGGGAGTGAAAGGACTCCTTAATTTTTTGTATGTGTATGGAAGTTTAAAAATTAATTTTTGTTATTTCTCTTCTTTCTTTTAGTGTTCTTCCATCTAGTATACATATGGAAGAAAAATAATTAATTACAGCTTTAGTTTAAATAGTGTCTTTTATGGGCATGTCAGGTTAAACCTTACCAAAAAAATTGTGCATAGAGGGTATAGCCACAAGCTTTTTATCATCAGTTTATTTGGTTCTAAACTTCTCAGGGCTTTCCTCAATCTCTAATTATACTGCCATTTTTCTTTTCCCATTTTTGGTAGCAATCAAAAAAGAAAATAAGATGAGAGAAGATTATACAGCTGCTACTAGATGACAACAAAAGTCCAATCTAATTTTAATTGGAGTTAGAGAAAATTTAGAGGGTTGCACAGATCGATTGACAAATATGCTCACAGAAATTATGGAAGAAAATTTCCCAAATATAAGAAAAGATTATAAAATACAAGTAAATGATGCATATAGAACTCCAAACAATTATGATGAAAGAAGAAGCTTATAAAGGCATACCCTCATTAAATTCGCAGATATACAGAAACAAAACAAAACAAAACAAGACCCACAGAATTTTAAAGGCATACAGAGAAAAATGAAAAAAATTACATATATAGGTAAAAATTTAGAATCACAGCAGACTGTGCACCCTGCAGTCCAGAAGATCTTGGAGTGAAGTATTTCAAGCCATAAGATCAAATAACTTCCCACCCAAACTAACTTACCCAGCAAAGCTATCCTTTTAAATAGAAGGAAAAATAAGGTATTTCCATGAAAAAGCCCAGCTCAGAAGACATATGAGTGCTAAACCAGCTCTAGAGAAAACACTCAAGGATATTCTTGACAGAAATAGTGAAGTGGACACACCTAAAAACAGAGGAAAGGAGGTCAATGAACAAACAGTAACATAAATTGGGAAAAATAAAATAAACAATATGCCAACAGATAAAGTAGGCAATGATAGTAAATAGCCAACACATCTCATGATATCTCTCAATTTTAATGGTCTCAAAGAGCAGAAACCAATAACCTGTTGCATTCAAGAAACACATCTAATCCAAAAAGATATTCATAGACTAAAATTTAGAGAATGGAAAACAGCATTTCATGCACCAGAACCCCCCAAAAAAACAAGAGCAGAAATTCTAATATCAGACATAGTGACTTCAAGGTTAAAATGGATTAGAAGATATAAAGAAGGTCACTGCATACTAATTAAAGAAATAATCCAACAAGGAGAGACAACATTGATAAACATATATGCACGAAATACTGGAGCATCTGTCTTCATAAAACAAAAACTGCTGCAATTAAATGATCAAATAAACGTTAAGATAATCATAGTAGTGGATTTTAACACTCATTTTTGCAAAGAGAAAGATAACCAATCAAAAAAGAACTGTAAGGAAAATTCAGAGCTGAACCACACCTTTGAATATATGGACTTGATAGATATATGCAGAGTATTCCATCCTTCTACAACAAGGTATACATTCTTATCAGTAAAACATGGTACTTTTTACAAAATTGATCACATAATAGTCCATGAAGTCTGCTGAAGTAAATGTAAAAGAACTGATATCACCCTATGCATACAATCAAACCACTGTGCAATGAAAATAGACATCAATGACAGAATAAACTTTGGAAAAGGCAAAGTTCTTGGAAAATTAACAACATACTCCTAAATAAACAATGAGACACATAAGAAATCAAAGAAGAAATTTTAAAATTTCTGAAAGTTAATAAAAAAGACTATGCAACTCACTGAAAAATCTGGGACTTTTGAAAGCAGTTCTAAGAAGAAAATTCATAGCAATCAATGCTCACATTAGGAAAACAGAGCAAGCTCGAATAAATAACCTTATGAGAAAACTTAAGATAAGTGAGAAACAAGAACAAACCAGCTCCAAACCTGAAAATAAGGAGGGAAATCATAAAGATAAGACCAGAAATAAATGAAATTGAGACCAAAAAAACTGCAAAAAATCAACAAATCAAAGAAAAAGAAGACTCCCATCAATGCAATTAGAAATGACAAAGGTGAAATCACAACAGACACTGTTGAAATCCAGAGGATAGTTCGTAAGTACCTTGAAAAATTATATTCTAACAAATTAGTAAATTTTGAAGAAATAGACATATTCCTAGATACATACATACAAACTACCCAAACTAACCTGAAAAGAAATAAATATATATATAACAATATAAACACAAGCAATAAAATTGATTCATCAATAAAGTATCTTACAACTAAAAATGCCCAGGACCTGATGGATTCCAGGATGAATTCTACAAAACCTTTAAGGTTGTTATCACCAATACTCCTAAAGCTCTTCAAAGAAACTGAAAGCGAAGCAATACTTTCAAATTTTTTTATGGATGCCAGTATCACCCTGATCCCAAAGCCAGATAAAGACTCAACTAAAAAAGAGAATTATAGGCCAATCTCTTAAATGAATATAGATGCAAATATCTTCAACAAGATATTAGGAAACAGAATGCAGCATATTATCAAAAAGATTATACATCATGGTCAAGTAAGTTTTATCCCAGAGATGGAAGAATAGGTCAACATAGGTAACTCTATAAATGTAATACATCCCATATACAGAGAAAAGATTAAAAACCACATGATCATATCAATAGACACAGAAAAGGCTTTTGACAAAATTCAACACCGTTTCATTATGAAAACCCTGAAGAGAACATGTATAGAAGGAGCATAACTGAATGTGATAAAGGCTATATATGACAAATAGCCAGCATCATACTAAAATGGGAAAGAGTAAAAGCATTCCCCCTAAAATCAGAAACAAGACAAAAATATCCACTATCACCTGTACTATTCAACATAGCACTTGACATGTTAGCCAGATAAGTCATGCAAGAGAGAGAAATAGAAGGGATACATATAGGAAAGGAAGAACTCAAATTGTCATTATTTGCAGATTTTATGATACTCTATATAGAATACCCAAAGAACTCCACCAAAAATCTCTTAGAATTAATAACCAATTTCAGCAAAGAAGCAGGATATATAAGATCAACACAAAATTTATTAGAATTTGTGTATACAAACAAGGAACAAGATGAAAAATTATGAAAACAATACCATTCACAGTCATTTCAAGAAAAATGAAATATCTAGGACTTAACCTAACCAAGGAAGTGAAAGACCACTACAAAGAAAACTACAGTACTCTGGAGAAGGAGAATGAAGAGGACATCAGAAAGTGGAAAGATGTGCCTTGCTCCTGGAGAGGCAGAACTAATATTGTCAAAATGGCCATACTTCAAAACTGTTATATAGATTCAATGCAGTTTCAATACAAAATACCAACAACACTCTTTACAGATTTAGAGGGGAAAAGTCCTCAAATTCGTAGGGAACAAGAAGAGATGCCAAATAGCACAAGGAATTTTGGGCAATAAGAACAAACCAGGTGGCATGGAAATACCAGACTTTAAGCTAAACTACAAAACAGTAGTGATAAAAATGGCATGCTACAGGAACAAAAACACACACATGGATCAGTGGAACAGAATTGAGCATACAGAAACTTCAGAAGACACATTCAACTATTTCATCTTTGACGAAGGGGCCAAAAGCATATGATGGTGGAAAGATAGCCTATTCAACAAGTCGTGTTGGGGAAAGAGGTTATCTGTAGAAGAATTAAACTGAATCCTTATCTCTCACCATATACAAAATTGAAATCAAAGTGGATCAAAAATCTAAACATTAAAATAGAAACATTAAACCTTGGTTAGGTTAAGTCCTAAAAGTCCAATCAATTTAAATATTATATGCCATAACAAGAACTAAGACAAGCAATATCAAGAAGTTTGAAAAAGGTGATAGAGAAGCCAGAGGAGAAGAGGGGAAGATGAGGGAAGGGGAAACCTATTGTAAAAAACTACAAGCTGTAATATATACATGTAATCACTCCTTCAAGATGATTGTAAACTGCACAAATTACAAACATGTACTAATAAAAAATGATAAAAAGTATTTTTGACAAACCCACTACCAACATCATACTAAGTGGGGAAACATGTGAAAGCATTTCCACTAAAAGCAGGAAAAAGACAAGTGTGTCCCTTCTCATTACTCTTATTCATTGTAATAGTTGAAACTTCAGCTAGAGCAATTATTCAAGAGAAAAAAACTGATTTGAATAGGAAAAGAAGTCAAAATATACTTATTTGCTGATGACATGATCTACTTCATAGAGAACCCAAAAATAACACTAGCAGACAACTCTCAAAATAATAAACAATTTCAGAAACATGACAGAATACAAAATAAATACACAAAAATAGCATTCTTTTTAACATAGCAAGAATAAATCCACTGAGAAAGAGATCAGGAAAACAATTCCATTTTCAACAGCTTCATAAAATTGTATACTTGGAATTAATCTAACCAAGGTAGTAAAATAACTGTATAATGAAAAATATATTACTGCTATAGAACAGATTGACGAGGACTTTAGAAAATGAAAAGGCAACTCCTGTTTTTATATAAAGATAACTAATATCATAAAAATGGTCATATTACCAAAATGATATCTACATATAATGCAATTTCTATATCCATCAAAATAACTTCAGTTATTTTTTTACTCAGAACTAGAAAAACTAATTCTAAAATTTGTATGGAAAAAGAAGAGACCGACAATATCTAAAATAATCCTGGGTAACAAAATCAAAGCAGGAGGCATTACAATCCAATAAGTTAAACTATAAACTCACTATAGTAAAAACACAATGACACTGGCAGAGAAACAAACATATTGAAAAATGGAAGAGATTTGAGGATGCAGAAAAAACTCTAACTACCTTCAACTAAGTTTTTTTGACAAAAGGTTCAATAATATACACTGGAGAAAAGAGATCCTCTTGGACAAATTATTCTGAGAAAACTGGTTGTCCACATGAATAAGAATGAATCTTGATCCATATCTCTAACCCTGTACAAAAATAAAAATGGAACCAAAACCTATATATATAAAACCCTGTATGTGAAACAAACCCATATATGAAAACAGAAACACTGAGTCTACTGGAAGAAAAACTTGCAAAACTCCTGAAACAGGCATAGGCAAGGAATTCATGAAGAGAACCCCAAATAAACAAGAAATTACACTAAAAAATCAACATATGGGATTATGCTTTACTTTGTAACTTTTGATTAGTACATGTTTGCAGTACATCATGTTTACATTCCTCCTGTGGATTTGGCCCATGTATATAACACATCTTCCTTTTTTATTCCCTTTCACTTCCCTTCCTCCCCCACTTCATCTCTTAATCTTCTTCCCATTTGAGAAAGATCTATCTCCCTACTTCCTATTGTCTCATTACTTTGCTCTTTATCTATAATTAAAGTTTCTCATATAAGAGAGACAATGCAGTATTTAAGCATATGTGTCTGATTTATTTCACTTAATTATAGACTCAAGGTGCATTCATTTTCCTACAAATGACACAAGTTTATTTCTCTTTGTGGCAGAGTAGTACTCTATTGTGTGTAAATATCACTTTTGCTTTATTCATTCATCATCTGATGGACATATAGACCACTTCCCAGAATTATGTATTATGAATTGTGCTTTTATAAACATGGGCATCAATGAATCACTGTAATATATTATCTTTAATTGTTTCAGAAATAGTTCTGCACAGCAAACGTAACAACCAGGAGAGTGAAAAGGCAATACATAGAATAAGCAAAATGTTTACCAGCTAAAGATTAATTTATAGGATTAATATCTAAAATATATAAACAACTCAAAAAGTTATACCACCAAAATTTTTAAAAAATTCAAAAAAATGGGCAATTGAAATAAACAGACATTTCCTAAAGAACTAAAAATGGCCAATAAATCCAAAAAGAATTCAGCATTTTTATCTTTCAGAGAAATGCAAATCCAAATAACCTTGATGTTCCACATTCTTTTAGTAAAAATTGCTATTGTCAAGGACTGAAAAAATAATCAGCATGGGTGAGTTTGTTGGCAAAAAAAATCTGATATATTATTGATGGGAATGTACATTATACAACCTCTTTGCAAATTATTCTACAAATTTCTTTAAAACTAAAAATAGAAATTTCGTGTGACCCAGCTGTACCTCTCATAGGTATATTCCCAGAAAAACTAAAGCCATCCTACTTCAACAATACACACATACAAAAGTTTATAGCAGCACAAATCATAATATCTAAATATCGGTAGTGAGGTATATATACACAATGAAGTACTACTCTGGCATAAAGAAGGATAAACTTCCACTATTTGTATGAGAATGGATGGAACTTGAAACCCTAATGCTAAGTGAAATAAGACAGTCACGAAAATTTAAATATTTCTTGTTATCTCTAATATGAGAACACCAAAATACAGACAATTTAAAGCACAAAGTAACCATCTTAAGAAATGTGGAGTCATTTTTGGTAGAGATGGGAAAGAGATCTGTGGAAGGAGGAAGAGTATATGGCAGAGTGTATAAGGAGAATAAAGATGATCAAAATAATATGTATAATTACCAAACACCTAGATTGAATATAATCAATGTGCATCACACATGTAATAATACAAAATTAAAATTTAAAAACCCTGATGAAAATAGGTATAGAAGGACCATACAACTGATAAAAACCTTTTAGGACAAACCTTCTGCCAACATACTAAATGTGCAAAAACATAAAGCATCCCCATTATAGTCAGAAACAAAAATGGGTGTCCATTCTCACTACTCCTTTTAGTGAAAAGGAGCCTTTAATTGGTTGCAGTCTATATGCCCATCAACAGAAGAATGGAGGAAGAAAATGTATATATGCACAATGTAGTACTACTCTGCCATAAAGAAGGATAGATTTGAAAATTTATTGGATAAATGTTTTGAAAAGAAGTGGTACTCAAAATTTTAGCCAGAGAGTCCTGGCAACCAGCTCCTCCTTCCCTCCATTGTTGGGACCCAGGTGAACTGCAGGAAGAGTCCTGGTGAGGCACTCCTTACTTCCTCCATTGGAAGGACCTGGCAGGGACCTGCAGGAAGAGTCCTGGCAACTGATGACCAGCAGGAAGGCTGGGGACCCCACCCTCCCTCCATTGGCAGGGCCCAGAGACCAGTGGGAATGCCAGAGACAGTAGGTCCCTCACCTAGGGTGCACACCATGGACAGGTGGGATTAGTGGCATGGAACAGTCCAAAGCAACAGTAACAATATGAGGCAACAGGTGGAAAGTTAGGTGAACCAGCAGAGTGCTTGGAGACAAAGACAAGTGGAATAGAAACAGGCAGGTAGGGCCGCACCACTTTTATTTTTTCTTCTTTTTCTTATTTTTTTTTTCTAAATGGCTGGGGAGAACTCCAGCCACTGGAAACTAATGCCATCTCCCAAATCCAGACACCAAGATCAGACCCAAAGCCAGCACAAAGCCACCTGCAATCTTAGCTACAGTACACATTTCTGGGATCTAAATTGGATCTACCACAGAACTTGTAGACACTAGAGGAATTTCAATGTTTTTATTTTTCTATGTTTGATTGGTTTCCCCTTTGTATTAAGCTGTTTTAGTGGCTTTTTTCTCTCTCTTCTTTACTCTGTTCTGTTTTGTGTTTTTTTTTTCCTGTATGTTTTCAGTATTTTTTTTATGTGTGTGGTTATTTTTGTTTTGTTTTTTCTTTGTTCTTTTCTAGTCTTTTTTCTTTTCTCTTTCATGATTTAGATGTCTAAACTTTCTTTTTGTTTTATTCTACTCATCCTTTTCCTCTCCTTCATCAATTATCTCTCTTGGTTTTTTACTTCCGTGTGAATAAACATTGTCTCTTTTTTTTCTTGTTCACTTTGATAGTCATAGGCTTTCTCATCCAATCCTTCCCTCTTCTGTCCTACAATTACCCAAAACTTGGATCATCATCCTATGCACTCCAACCTTACTCTTACTATATTTGACCTCATTCATCTCTCCATACCACCCCATCCCTCTTAAACCCCCCCCACACAACAGGGTAAAATCATTCTACTAAGTGGAAAATCATTGTACAGATGTTCCTGGTATAAGTTGGATTATATTATGTAACTGTAGAACTTGCTCCTATGGCTAAAGATATCAGGCTAATAGTTACCACACTTTATTAGTAGCCAGGCTGTTCTTGATTCTATTATTGCTAACTGTACTACTTCAACCAGGATGTCATACCTACTATAAACAGTTTTTCACCCCAGTATGACAATACAGCAATTATAAAGGGCCGTTACCATCACCATAGCCCAGTACTGAAGGAATGGGCTCTCAGTCAAGTAGATAATAACGTCACATGCTTAATATATTCAAAAGGTAGATTCTTCGGATAGGCAAAAAGACCAAGATCCACCTATATCTAGAATACATGCAGAGGAACAGACATTTCCTAGGAAAACCTCGACACCAGGGATAAAGCTATCTCACAAAAGAAATCTGCAAGTGTCAACACAGAAAACAAAATAAAATAAAAATAGAGAATAGAAAATTACAAGACAAGGAAGCAAAATGCAACCCCAAACATCCAGCCCACCCAGGACAAGTCCAGAGGGAAATCAGAAACCAACCACTGGAATTCTCTGAAATGATAGCAGCACAAGTGAAAAAACAAATGGAAGAGGCTATGGAAAAAATAATCTCTAAGGTCCAAATGAAATGGCCATCAAAATCAAAGATGTTAAAGAAGACATAGATAAAAATAAATAGAGGAACTCAGGAAAACGATGGAAACCATGAATGCCCAACTTAGAAAAGAAATGCGATCAATGAAAGAGATCCAAACAGAAATCAAGGACATTAAAAACTCTATTGAAAATGTACACAACAGAATGAATGAAGGTGAGGATAGAATATCAGATCTACAAGACAGGATTGCTACTAGCGACCAGGAAAAGAAAGATGTCTTAAAAATCGCAAGAGACCACGAATAATCAGTTCAACAGGTACAAGATGAAGCAAAGAAGAACAGCATAAGATAGACTGGAGTTAGTGAGAAAGCTGGAGACAGCTCAAAAGCCATTAAAAATGCCTTCACAGAAATAATGGCAGAAAACTTCCTACAGATGGATAAAGAAGTTGACATACAAATAAATGAAGCACATAGAACTCCAAATAGTCATGACCAAAATAAATCTACATGAATACATATAATAATCAAGATTCCAGAAATTGAACACAGGAACTAAATATTAAAAACAGCTAGAGAAAAGAAACAAATCACCTGTAAAGGAAAGCCCATCAGAATCACGGACTTTGCAAGACAAACCTTCAAGTCAAGGAGAGCTTGGAGTGAGGTATCTCAAGCCCTAAAAGAAAAAATCTTAAACCCAAATTGATGTAACCCACAAAACTGTTTTTCAAAATCAGTGGAGAGTTAAGATACTTCCATGACAAAGAAAGACTGAAGAAATTTACGACCACCAAACCAGCTCTACAGAATGCTCTGAAGGATATATTAGAAAGAGAAAAGAAAGACCACAAGCACAAGAGCATGAACAGAAAGAAGCCACCAGGCAGAGCAAGCAATTAAGCAGAGGAGAAACACAGGGAACCAACAACAAGAAAATAACATGAAAAAGACAAGCCAATACATATCAGATATAACTACCAATGAAATGGTCGCAGTTCATCAATCAAATGAAACAGACTGGCAGAATGGAATAAGAAACAAGATCCAACAATATGCTGAATTCAAGAAACACTTTTAAACCAAAAAGAAATTTATAGACTAAAAGTTAAAGGATGGGAAATAATTCTCCATGTCACAAGAACAGAGAAAAAATGGGTAGCAATTCTATTTGCTAACAATGTAAACTTTAATCCAAAACTGATCAAAAGAAACAAAAAATGTCAATACATACTTTTAAGGGAAAGCTCCAAGAAGAGATAACAATCATAAATATATATGCACCACACACCAGTGCATACAACTACATACAAGAAATATTAACAGACGTGAAAAAACAAATAAGCACTAACACAATTGTTGTAGGAGAACTTAATATCCCACTCTCACAAATTGATAGATCAACTAGATAAATAATCAATGAAGAAATAACAGAATTAAACTGAGCCTATGAACAAATAGACTTGGTAGATTTCTATAGAATGTTCCATCCCAAAACATCAGAATACATGGTTTTCTCAGCTGCAAAAGGGACATTCTCAAATATAGACCACATATTAGCCCATAAAACATGCTTAAGTAAATGTAGAGGAATTTAAATAATGCTATGCATACTATCTGACCATAGTGCAATTGGAAATCAATGACAAAAGAAATCACAAAAACTACATAAACATATGGAAATTAAACAACATACTTCAGAAGAACCAATGAGTCACGGAGGAAATGAAAATGAAATTAAACAGTATATACAATTAAAAATAATGCTGATAGAACTTACAAAACTTATGGGATGCAATGAAAGCAGTCCTATGAGAGAAAATTATAGTGATAAACTCTCACATCAGGAAAACAGAATGAGCTCAAACAAACAACCTAATGTTGAATTTCAAACTTCTAAAAAAGAACAAATCAAACCCAAATCTCTTATGAGTGAGGAAATTATAAAGATAAGAGCTGAAATTAATGCAACTGAGACTAAAAAAACAATACAAAGAATTAATGAATCAAAAAGATGGTTATTTGAAAGAGTAAATAAAATTGATAAGCCATTAGTCAACCTCATCAAAAAGAGGAAAGAAAAAACAAAAATTCAATCAGTAAGGAATGAAAAGGGGGAAATCACAATGGGTACCACAGAAATCCAGAAGATCATCCAAGCCTACTAAGAGAAACATTATTTTAATAAGATGGAAAACACAGAATGAATGTACATATTCTTAGACACAATCAAATTACCAAAACTAAATCAAGAAAACATAAAAATTCTAAATAATGTGATACTAGCCAATGAAATTGAAAATGTATATAAAATTTTCCCAGCAAAGAAAAGCCCAGGCCCACATGACTCCACTGTTTTCTACAAGACATTTATGGAAGAACAAAAGCCACTAATACTGAAAATATTTAAAGAAATTCGAAGGGAAGCAATACTTCCAAAATCATTCTTGGAAGCAAATTTTACTCTGACTCCAAAACCAGAGAAGAACCCAATCAAAAAAAAAAAAAAAAAAAAAAAAAGAAAAAGAAAAAGAAAAAACAAAACAAAACAAAACAAAAAACTAGAGTCCAACCTCCCTAATGAATATAGACACAAAAATCCTCAGTAAGATACTGACAATTAGAATGTAGCAAATCATCAAGAAGATTATACACAATGACCAAGTAGTATTCATTCCAAGGATGCAGGAATTGTTCAACATATGCAAATCAATAAATATAATACACCATATTAAAAGAACTAAAGACAAAAATTACAAGATCATCACAATAGAAGCAGAAAAAATTATTGGATAAAGTCTAGCAACAATTCATGATAAAAACCCTACAGAAAATTGGAATAGATGGTCTTTACCTCAATCTGATAAAAGCCACATATGACAAATCAACAGCTAACATCATACAAAATAGTCAGAAACTGAACGCTTTCAGTTTAAAATCAGGAATAAGACAAGGACCTCCACTATCACCACTCCTATTCAAAATAGATCTGGAAATATCAGCCAGAGCAATTATAAAACAGAAAGAAATAAATGACACAAGGCTAGGAAAATAAGAACTTAAATTATCATTATTTGCAGATGACTCTAGATAGAAGGCCCCAAAACTTCACCAAAAGATTTCTAGATTTAATAAACCAATTCAGTAGTGTAGCTGGATAAAAATTCAACACTCAAAAATCAATAGCATTTCTGTACAGAAGCAACAAATTCACAGAGAAAGAAATTAGGGAAACCACTCCCTTTACTATAGCATCCAAAAAAATGAAATGCTTAGGAATCAATCTAATAAAGAAAGTAAAATATCTATTCATTGAAAATTACAGTACACTGAAAAAGAAGATTTCATAGGATATCAGCAAATGGAAAGATATCCCCTGCTCTTGGATAGGAAGTACCAACATAATGTAAAAACCCCTACTCCTAAAATTGTTATACAGGTTTAATGCAATCTGAATCAAAATATTACATACTTCACAGAACTAGAGAAAACACTACTAAAATTCATTTGGAACCAGAAGAGACCTAGAATAGCAAAAGCAATTCTGGGCAACAAAGACAAGTCAGGGAGCATCACAATCCCTGACCTGAAATTATACTACAAAACTACTGTGATAACTCAGCATGGTATTGGCAAAAAAAAAAAAAAAAGTTCTGAAGATCCATGGAACAGAGTAGAAGATGCAGACACAACTCCAAGCACACTCAGCCACCTTATCTTTGACAAAAGAGCCAAACAGTTTCACTGGAAGAAAGAAAGTATCTTTAATAAATGGTCCTGGAAAAACTGGCTTTCCACCTGCCAAAGACTAAAACTAGACCCATGCCCATCACCATGCACTAAAGTAAAATCAAAATGGATCAAGGATCTAAATATTAAAACAGAAATACTAAATCTGCTGGAATACAAAATAGGTAGAAATCTTGACTACATAGGTGTAGGCAGAGACTTCATGAACAAAACCCAGACCACATGGGAAATATTACAAAGAATCAACAAATGGGATCTCACCTCATTTAAAAGCTTTTGCACAACAAAAGAAATCACCAAGAGAGTGAAAAGACAACCCACAGAGTGGGAAAATTTATAGCCAGTTGTCCCTCAAATAACTTATATATAGAACATATAAAGAATTGAAAAAAATCAGGCCACACGAATTCAAAGACCTAATCCAAAAATGGGCATCTGAGATAAATACACACTTCTCATGTAAAGAAATATAAATGGCAAATATATATAAGAAAAAATGTTCAACATCAGTGGTTATTTGAGAGATGCAAATTAAAATAACACTGAGATTCCATCTCACCCCAGAAAGAAAGGTTATCATCAATAAATCATCCAATAACAAATGCTGGGTGGGCTGTGGGGAAAAAGAAACTCTTCTCCACTGTCAATGGGCATGTAGACTGGTGCAACCACTGTGGAAATCAGTGTGGAGATTCCTCAAAAACTATGATGGGATATCCCATTTAACTCAGCTATTCCCTTTCTGGGTATTTTCCAGAAGAATTAGAAACATCATACCACAGTGATATATGTGCACCCATGTTTATAACACCATAGTTTGTAATAGCTAAATCTTGGAAACAACCCAAATACCAATCAACTGAGGAATGGATAATAAAAGGAGTGGTCTTTTTTTATAGTGGAGTACTACTCAGCCATAAAGAATGATAAACTTGGGCCGGTGAGATGGCTCAGCGGCGTAAGCGCCTGCCTTGCAAGCGTGAGGGCCTGAGTTCGACTCCCGGATCCCACATACAAAAAAGGGGCCGGTGATATCACTCAGCGGCACAGGTGCCTGTTGGCGCGCGAGGTCCTGAGGTCGACCCCCCGGTACCCACAAAATAAAAGAATGATAAACTTGTACTTTTACAGGTAAATGGATGCAACTTGAGACCATACTCATAAGTGAAATGAATCAGACCCATATGTATAAACATTGTATTGTCTCACTAGTGTGAGATGCTGGACTAGTAAATGAGATTCCCAATGTACACTAGACATTGTGAATTGGGAAGAAACTGTACAAATGAAAAGAAAAGTGATGGGGTAAAGAGGAAAGGAAGGAAGGGAAAAGGACACACACACACATATATATAGATATATACACACACACACATAAGATAGTTAAGATAGTCATACAGCTAGTTTCTCTTATTCATTGAAAAGAAGGGTTTGTGCTAATATGTTTGGACAATATTTCATGCTTATATCTTATACTTTGAGTAATTACTTTGACGATAACTATATGCAATATATTAATTATTGTTACTCTCCTATGAACCTGTTTTGCAACTCTTGTTTTATTTTTATTTCTATTTCTTCCCTTTAAATAAAAAAAATATATTTAGCCAGAGCAATCAGGCAAGGGAAATAAATAAATGAAATACAACTTGAAAAGGAAGAAGTAAAACTGCCATGATGTGCAGACATCATTGTCTTTCCTAAACTTCTTTCAGAAGACACTTACACCTAATATAGAAATTCAGTGAATTTGGAGCATACAAAATAAATACGGAAAGAGTAAGAGCTTTTCTATACACTAACAATGAACTCATTGACAATGAAATCTATACCCAGTGGCACTGGAGAAACTGGTTATACATGTGCACAAGAATGAATCATGGGTTTGTAAGTTTTTTTTTCATGGCAAAGAAGAGAATGAAGGGAGGAGCTAATATAAGTGGATATTAGGAAAGGTATAAGAAAGTAGAACCAAGAGCCGGTGATATAGCTCAGCAGCATAAGTGCCTGCCTGGCAAGCACGAGGTCCTGAGATCGACTCCCGGTACCTGCATTAAAAAAACAAAAAAGAAAGTAGAACCAATACATGGGTAGAAATATTGTGTTTGAAACTTCCATACACAATTTTTGGTGAGGGTTAATCTGACATAACCATAAAAGTTACTAAAATGGAAACAAATCTTTGTGAATAAGGAGGGGAAGATGGGTTGAAGGAAGGGTAGGGGCTTGGGGAAAAAATAGGAATCAAAATATATTATGTATGGGTACAAATTCCCTATGATGAATATGATCAATATGTATATCTAAAATGTACTAATAAACTTAAAATGGTACTATCTAGAGTACAGCACTAGTAATTAATTTTTATCCTGTTTTGCACAGGCAAAGAGCTCACATATATACCAGATGAAAAGGAAAAGATAAAAAACTATGTACACACACACATCCAAAGACAAACAAGATTACTTAGTCCTATTTACACTTCAGTCTGAGTTTGCCCAGTTTGCTCTTACCCCTTAGTTCAAAAATGGATAGACTTTGTCTTATAGGAATTCTGGGGCTGAGCTCCTTTCTCTGTGGTTGTGGTTAGCAGACCAGTGTTTGAGTTGGTTCCGCTTTTATGATTTCTTTACTACCAGTGGGTGCAGTAGTTCAGGGCTCTGGGTACATTTAAGCTTAATACTCATTCCCTCTTTGAGCAGAACTGGAAGGTTTCAGCTGACCTTCTATAGATGTGATTAGCACCAGGTGTTTGTTTCTGTTTTATGATCAAATATCTTAAATTTTGTTGATGGATGAAAGGTACAGTGGGCCTCATCAAGCACTTGGTTTTCTGCTCATTTCTGGAGGGTTTCCTTCAATCTCCATGTCTTTCCCTCCATGATAATCCCTGTAGCTGTTTATCCCTGCTTTTTCTATGCTGCTTTAGGTGAGTGTTATGGGTTATATCTAGATGTCCCCACAAAGCCTCATGCATTCATAATTGGGGCTTTTTGGAGCTAGCCAGATCTAAGATTTCTGATACTGTGATTAAGGGTGTGTGGTACTGGATTAGTCCACTGATTGGAATTAGCATTAGTACTAATTAGTACTAGGTGTGGCTGAGTGGAATTACTGAAGACAGAAGCCCACCCTGGGTATGGATGGCAAAACCCAAAATGCTTGTAGGCTGGATGGGATAGAAGGGAAAGCACTTTGCTGCTTTGTTACCTTTTGCCTGCCACTCCACACACTGTTTCTCTTCTGCCATGCCTCTCTGCCATTCCACCCTGCCTTGGAGTCAGCCATATATGAACTGAAACCTCTACAAACTGTCTGCTAAAATAAACCTTTCCTTATGTAACTTTGAGTGTCAGGTATTTTGTCTCAGGAATCAAAATATTAACTAAGACAGTGAGCTCACTATGCAATACCTTCTGACATCAATGTTCCTCTCTGAGTGTCTGCCACTACCAAACTCTGCACCTCTCAAATAGTCTCTATGCAGCCCACATATTCAGTGGTGTTTAGGGCTTTGTGCATGATAGCCCGCTGTTTAGATCCATTAGCATTTGGGACCCAATGAGGGGGAGTTTACATAGGCTCTAATCTTAGATGCTTTTGGCATCAGGTGGTATGGATCCAATATTGGTACCATGACCTCAGCAGGCTTTGGATGGTCAGGGCAAGATATTTCCTGGACACAGAGCTTGGCATCTTTGGAAGGGCAGAGGAGAGCACCCACTGTGGTAGTGCTCCAGTGTTTCTTCTCCACTCCTGGATCACACTGGTCATAGCTGATGCATGCCTCTTTGATATACTGTCCCATGGATCACTCACTATTTCATTCTGAGTGCCTATGTGGGATTGTGCCCCTGTTTATTTCTGTTCCTAAGACTTCCCAGTCCTCTCAGTCACTGGCTTCTGAGCAATTCTCTGGCCCATGCTTTGTCTAGTGCCCTCATCAAAGGACTCCCTTTTCTATAAATATCTGGCTTACTGGGTTCCATCAACCAGTGAGAAGATGGCTGAACGCCAAACATAGAATCCTGGCTATTGCCACTGCACCTGGCTTCTTTCTCCAGATGTTTTCCCAAGATGGCATGTTTGCAGGATCTGGGCTGTAAGCAGAGCCTGAATTGGGTTTCTGTCCTGCTTCTTTTCCTAAACACCTTGATACTGGAATTCATCTGGTAGTCTTCTCCTTCAAGTTGCCTTCCAGTGTTTGTTTTTTTGTCCACCTTCTCCCCATTTCTCAATATATGCAGATCTTAGTGAGTATCTTCTTAACAACAGGTGAGTGTTGCCTGTGAGCATCCAGAGGAGAGGAGATGAAGAATCTTCTAGATAGGCCCTCTGTCATGATGTCTTGTTGTGCTTATGCACAGTCAGAAGGCTCTTCTCTCACTTCAGATGCCCATATGGGCCTGGTGGAAAAGGTCTCTGTCTCAAGGGGCCCTCCAGACTAGGAAGGGGGACCTGGGTGCCTCTGACTCAGCAGTATGTGAGGTACTGCGAGAAGTTATTTATTTTAAAGAATCTTTTTGTTATTGTTCCTGAACCTCCTTGCAGGATTTCCAGTCCCTTCACTGTATATGTCTAAATCGGTGAATTGAACATATCAAGAATGTTCAGAATTTCACAAGAGAGGAATATTAAGTGCATATTTCATTATTCATTTTTGTTCAGTACAGAGAAAATGGAGGATGTTAGGTATGCTTATTTGCAATTTTTTAAATCAATTTAGGTTCAAATTTCAGTAGAATAGGCTCAGTTCCCTTATTAGAGTGAGGATATCATCGATAGAGAATAATGTTTTATGGCTTAAATCTCAACACTTTCTAAAAAAATTTCATGCATTTTCATTCATTACTTTTTTCACTTTTCAGCAAAACAAGCTAGAACTGATACAAAGCAAAGGAAGGTAGCCGACCTATTCAGTCTGCTTTTTCTACAACAAAAATGCTTTTAGATAGATATCTCTCATATCAGTGGTATTTCTATAGCCTACTTTCTCAAACTGGGGTGTTCTCCCTTTTGTGTTGAGTGGTAAATTACTAACCAATTTTTCCTAGGGTCAACTTCTTTCATGATCTAGGTAGGGCTGATGAAACACCTGTTTTGGTAAACCAGGCTCTCTTTCTGCCATGTAGCACTAGACTGGGTTTACATATCAGCAGAGCTGTCAGCTTTCTTTCTTTCTGTTTTCTTTTTGTCTTTTTGAGACAGTGTTTAACTATGCAGTTCAGGCTGGCCTTGAAATCACTCTGTAGCCTAGGCTGGCCTCGAACTCAAAGAGATCCTCCTGCCTCAGCCTCCTGAGTTCTGGAATTACAGGCATGCACCATCATGCCTGGCTGTCAATTTTTCTAATGGTGAGATTCAAATGTTTTATCAGTGGCTATTGCCTAGAGTATTTACCAAGCTAGCTTCACCCATGACTTGTATGCTTACTATTAATAATTAATTGAGTTAAATTCCAATGTGACCTGAAAATACCAAATCATTAAATTACTGTCAAAACTTTACCAAAAATTAGTTTACCTCTTTAGTTTCCAGGTTTGAAGGAAATTAAGTAAAATGCAGATGAGTTGCATAAAGGGAAAACAGTAAGAATTCAGAAAAAAAACTTTCACTGTTGGGAAGAGCAAATTGATAGGATATTTCAGTGTTGGAACAGAAGCAGTAGAAGAACTTGTACACTTGTTTATGGGCCCCTAAAATGACAGAATTATAGGAAATGGGGATTTAAAGTCACAACAATCTGTTCCTCACTTTTAAAAACACTGTTTTATAAATTCTAGCCACACAGGAGAAGCAATTTTAGTTACAGTAAGAAATCCATCAAGTGAAAGAAATTTCTCTCTTCTGTATCCAGACCTTTGCTGGTGCAATGCCAAGCAGAAACACTGAAATGACACCCAGGATTTGGAGGCAGATTTATTTATGTTGATGGGCAATGATCTGGATCACTCCCAAAATATCAGACCCTGATCTCTGGTGGTCTAGGGCTTATGTGAGATAAGCAAGCAGGAAGTACAAAGGCAGAATGGCTTGTCAATTAGGGATTGTTTTATGGAACATGCATCATAGTGACCAGCTATGTATCACAGTGACCAGCAATTTCTAAGAGACAGAAGCAACCAAAACTGGAACAGGAACAATTACCTGGGAAACTAAGAAACTGAAGTATACTGGCTGGGCATTGGCATTTTCTTTTACCCTGAGTCTGTCTGTGGACTCTAACTGTTTTCAAAGGTCAGTGATAATGGCCAATACCACCTAAGTTAGCTTATTTCTACCACTAACATGTTTTGTCTTTGGCAAATTTGAACAACAAGGCTAGGAAAAACTGCTTTTATTGATCTTCAGCCAAATATATACTCTTTCAGCCAAATGTATTTTGTTTCTTTTTTATCTTCCTATCATACCTTCCCATACAACTCCAGTGCACCTATTCCTAGAGTTGCACTTGTAATACATTTGTAGTTACATAGTTACAAAGTCAGAACCACTGCAGCTCCTTTTAGTCCCTTGTATAGAGGGACAGCATGGTACAGAGGTTGATTATAAGGGCTTTGGAGTAACATAGGACCAGGTTAGATTCTTGGTTCTGTACTTTACTACACTATAATTCTGGCAAGTTATTTAAACTTCTTGAATCTCCATTGCCCCACCTCTTACCTGAGAATATTAATAATGCCTTCCTTGTACAGTTATTTTGAGAATTAAATAACATGCATGTGGGATTTTTCACTGTGTTTGGTATATTGTAGTCACTCTGTACATGGTCTTTTTATCATTATCATTGCTCACAAGATAACATAATCTTGCCATTTACATTAATTGCAATTATAATATTTCCTTTGTAAATCAAGCACCTCTCTTTTCCTCTTCTCTCTTTCTCCAAAGGCAATAGGATGAAAAGGAGAAACATGAGCCTGTCTGGAAAAAGGTAGAGTAGGATTTGTGTCACTATTTTCCACTACTTCCCTGAGTCAGAGTTGTTGATGGGAAAGAGAGTGGCTTAGTCATCATTATAAGTAGATAAATTTTGTCATTTCATTTTCATTTGTTCTAAACCTACCACCTTCAGCTTTTGATAGTTTGCACTGACTCACACAGGTATCCATAATCTTGACACTATCTTCAAATAACTTATGGTGGAGACTTGCCAATTGGAGAAATTGGTCCATTGCCATAACCCTATTCCTTCCACTTCAGGGTTATCATCTCTATCTTTTCCTGTCCAGAGAAATGTCACCAATTACAATCCATCTTATTATATAAAACCTTATCATCTGAGTAAAGTGATCAGTGTTATCTTCTCTAGAGATTTTTTGTGACAAAAAAAAAAACAATTTATTTATAACTTCTGAATGCCCACATTCTTTACTGGTTCTGATGGGGACATTGTTCCTAGGTTTCACTTTAAAGTCTTTCTTTATTCAAATAGTCTCAGACTGGTCTTTCTTTACTGAATTGGTCAGGTGGAATTTTTTCTTTTGAAAACTGTATAAATGGTTTTCCCTTCTGTCCCTTGCCTGCTCTTCTTATGACTAAGATTGTTGTGAGGATTAGTTTATATTTTGCAAAATTCTCTGAGCTCCTTGATGAAAGACATTACAGGGAATGAAAGTATAAGGAAAAATAATAAATATGTTATGATAATTTGTTGCAGTGAATCTCTGAAGATGCTCCAAGACTCTGTTTCTCCAATCCAGCACAGTGCCTTGTTTATCATATATACAAATTCAGAAAAAGTCTTTGGAATAAAGCACATAGGATTTAGGGTTTAAAAAGTAATATACAAATTCACTGGTAAATATCAAGGGAGACAGCCAACAGAAGCAGACAGCCATCCTAAGACACAGAGAAACAAAGTATATTGTAGTACAAGATGAGGCAATATTTTTTAAAATGTGTATCTTGAACATAAAGAAATAAAAATCTGTACCATTTCTAAGTATAATGTGCCAAAACAGACTAAATGATATAGCATTAAGAATTTATATATGAATATTAAAATGCTTAGTATATGACATGTGAAAGAAATGCAGTAGATATGAGAGAAAATAAAGAGGCCCAAGTGGCTTGCATCACACTGAATAAGAAAGTGAAAGTTTGATTCCTGAGCTAGTCTCCTGGTATTTGAGCTCCTAAAGGGCAAGGCCCACATCTTTCATTCAGTGCCCAAGACTCATACATCTGTAATGACGATTCATTTCAACTATGGTTTATACCAAAAAAGAAGTGTAGATATATCAGCAAAGTTTTCATTTAGTGTCATTCTAATTTTGGTTTGCTCTATGCCATTTCCCATGAACTCATTGCTTGTATTCTCTCCTTTAGTTACTTTGATCATCATGGGTAGCCTCCTTAACTCCAAACTTTCTTCTCTATGCCAAACCCTTTCACTCATTGGAACTTAACCATCTATTGTGATATTTACTTTAGACCTCTATCTTTATTAGCACACTAATTTACTTTCATTCCTAGAATATGCATTTGCATTTGTTCTGTGCAAATTAATTCACCCAATGGAGAGATTGATAAGTGAGATTCTAGGAATTGTTCTAGGGTAGGTGGAGGAGAAATATTTTAAAGGTAGAAGTAGGGAACATTTTTAGCACCTATCTCCTCTGATCCTTGAAATTTCTATTGACTCTACATACTTTTTGCAGGCAGAGTATCTCTAAGTTTTATCAATACACTTGCACACATTCTTGCATTGGCCTTATAGAACAGTGAGAAGTCTTGTCTTGGTTGTTTGGAAGGCAATGGCTACAGTCATAGTTTTACCTAGCTGCTAAGGCATTCAAACCCATACTATATTGATATATGCATACCTATGTTTATAGGAGCACAATTCATAATTTTAATCTTGGAAATGGCATATTTGCCCATCAAAAATACATAATGAAAATGTGGTATTTATACATAATAGAGTACTACACTGCTATAAAGAATGTCTTAGTTACCTTGTCATTGCTGAGACACAATACCCAACACTTGCAAATTAAAGGAGAAGTTTATTTTGGTTCTCAGTTTGTAGAGGTTTCACTCCAGGGTTCCATGGCAGAGGGGCATGGCAGAGGATAAAGACCTCATGGCATAGCAGCAAAATCGAAGACATTAAGAGAGGAGGGATGGAGACAGGCCTTTCCAGATTACACTCCCAGTGAGCCACCACCTCCAACCAGACTTTACCACCCAACATGACATTTAGCTATAAACTCATCAGTGGACTAATCCACTGATATGTATGACAGCCCCATGATCCAATCACCTCTCCAAATCCTTGCCTACAAGATCATGAGGCTTTTGGGGGATGTCCATATATACACCATAACAAAAAAGGATAAACTTGAGTCATTTGTAGGAAAATGGATATACCTTGAGACCATAATATTAGGTGAAATAAATCAGAAACACAAGCTTAAACATCACATGGTTTCTCTTATATGAGAAACCCAAAATATAAATAAAGTGCAAGATAAAAGATAAAGGCTATAGGAAGTAGGGAGAGAGAGATTTTTTAAATGGGAAGTGGACCAAGAGATGGAGAGAGGACAGAGGGGAGGGGAATGGGATGAAAAAATAATTGAGATATGTTATCTACATGTACCAGTTCCTCACAAGAAATGCAATCATTTTGTACTGCAAAAGTGTGCTAATAAAAATAAAACAGAAAAAATGAATTTGAGAAATATGGATAGGTTTTATATAAGAGAGTATACGTAAGGAAAAATAGCTGTCATTTTTGGCCCAATGCTGTGAAAGATATTGCCTTCACATTTCACAGTAGTCAATAATTTTCAGTTGGTTAACAGAAAATAGCTTGAGTTAAGTTACAAGCCTTTTCATTTTTAGGAATTAGGGGCACTGGGTGTGATTACTGATGAATGGAATTGAAAAGATCCAAAACTGGTTTTATGATTTTTATTGGAAATTGTAAAAAGCTAATATAAAATGAAAATAGCAGATACTTAATGAAAGAATATGAGAAAGAGAAAAAATACAAGAGCTAATGTGGTTTAGAGACAATATGGAGCCTTGGGAAGTAACAAGAGAATGGGGAAAATATTGGAATTTGCTACTGTGTTATGATGATGGCAGCTATGAAGAGCTTTATAGATGAAGAAGATTTTAAGGGAATTTTGTGATGTGTCAACTTGGAAAATTTTTGTGAAGTTTCACAAAATATCTCAGTAATTATTTTAATATTTTTCAGTTATCATTTGGGTGTTGGTTTTATACTTCTCTGTATGAAATATTTAGTTGATATTGAGTTACAAGGTCATTTAGCTTTGTAAGAGTTATGTTAATGTAACGGTCTGTCTTACGGAACCCAAATGCAGTTTTATTGGTGGAATTGTGTCCTCCTGAAAATTTATATGTTGAAATCCTATCTTCTAGTTCCTAAATATATGATTGTATTTGGAGGTCTTTACTTATTTATTTATTTATTTATTTATTATTTCTTTTGTGTGTGTGGGTACCGGGCATTGAACTCAGGATCTTGCGCACCAGCAGACACCCGTGCCGGTGAGGGATATCACTGGCCCTTTTTCCATATGTGGGTTCTGGGAGTCGAACTCAGGACCTCGTGCTTGCCAGGCAGGCACTTATGCCGCTGAGCCATCTCACCGGCCCTGGAGGTCTTTAAAGAGGTAAATTAAAATGAGGTCATTAGTGTTAGCCTTAAACCAATATGATAGATGTATTTGTAAGAAGAGGAAATTATGACTCAGATACACAGAGTGAGACAATGTGTAGTCACAGGAAAAAGATGGTCACCTACAAGCCTAAGAGACACCTCAGGAGGAACTTACTTTGATCTCAGACTTTCAGCCATAAGAATTATGAGAAAAAAGATTTTTATTGTTTAAGTCACTCAAAATGTAGTATTGAAGGCAGCCATAGAAAACATTGGAGGCAAAAAAGCATGTGGGTCTCAAAAAGAGATGAGACTCAGGAAACAGAAAGCTGCCATAAACCCAGAAAATACTTATAGATTGCTTTTATCTCTTTATTTTTGTCTTATACTGGACTACTTTCTTTGTTCTACACTTATGTGGAAAAATATTGTTGCCCTACACTCTGTAATTTAGAATCACATTAAAAAGATTAAATTTCATTTCTGACTTTTGTGTTTACATATCCAGGGGAGAATATTTGATCAGTTCAGTATGGCTCATATGCCTGAGCCTGGCCTATCAACTGTAAGTCAGTGAGAGGGAGGATGGTGACAGCTGTTGTACACATGATTGCCAGAATTTTATATCTATGAGCCTGTGTTATTACATTTTCTTGAAACTTGTAGCACATCCATTAATTCTCATTTTTTTTACTAGAGATAGAGCAATACTTTAAAAGTGATATCTAAAGATAACTAGCATTTTATTCCTTAAAGTATTTAAAAGAGCTACTCTGTACACATTAGTTCATTTTTTGTACCAGAAATATACACTATGCAGTATATGTTAGTGTCCCTTGTAGCTGAAACCCACAACTTAAAGGAGGAGAAATTTAATATTTCAGTTGATAGATGGCTCCAAGGCAGAACAGCATGGCACAGGAGCACAGCAGAAGAAAGATTCTCAAGACATGGTGTCTAGGAATTAGAGAGCCAATAGAGGAGCAAAGAAGGGAGACATAACCTTCTATATCACACTCACAGTGACCTGCTTCTTCCAACCAGGACCCACTTTTTAATAGCAAGTCAGGTATATCACCTCCATAATCCAATCACATTTGAAATGTCTTGCAGTCGATCACATTAGGGTTTGGGGGGACATCGAGATAAAAACCATACCAGTTTATGAGATACTATGTCAACTTACTGTTCAGTACCAAGGAGCATTTTTCTGCACAAATACTCCACCACATAGGTAGAAACATAATATAGACTATATGTATTTGCAATATGCTAAGGTAGATCAATTCCTTTTAAGTTTTTTATATATTTTTACTTTTTATTAGTACATATTTGCAGTACATAGCGACCATATTCACTGTAGAGGACTGGTATATGTTTGTAACACATTTCAATTCCCTTCTCTTATCCCATTCCCTCCACTTCCCTTTTATTTTCCCAGCATCAGATTCACTTATTTATCTTATAAGACCTTATGAATTTTATTATCATATATAGAGATTGAAAACTAGACTAACAGACCAAAAAACATAAAACATGTAAGAAAATTGTATGAAGTCAAGGTACTCTTTTAGATACATTGCCCACACTGTATTCAAATACCTTTTTTTTCCTGTTTTATGTATTATCTCTTTTTAATTTCATACTCTGTGTATATATATATATATATATATATATATATGTTGCTTTTCATATAAGAAAAAACATGTGATATTTAATCTTGTATGTCTGAGTTATTTCTCTTAATATTATGATATCGAAGTGCATCCATTTTCCTACAAAAGACTCAAATTTATGTATTTTTATGGCAGAGTATTACTCTATTGTATATAAATACCACATTTTCTTTATCCATTTACCTGTTGACCTGGGTTATTTTTAATTGATAGTTTTTTATTATTATTAATTCTTCAATATCACTGACTGATATTGGCTTATTCAGGATTTTCATATCATCTTGGTTCAGCTTTGGTAGTTCATATATATCTAGGAATTTATCCATTTCCCATGAATTTCCCTTTTTATTAGAGTAAACCTGATCAAATTAGTTACTGATAATCTGGATTTCAGCAAAAACCATTGTGAATTCACCTTTTTCATTTCTAATCACATGCATTTGGGTATTTTATTTTCTTATCTTGATAACACTAGCTAAGGTTTTGGCTATTTTGTTGAATCTTTTAATAAAACAACTTTTTGATTCATTTATAGCTTGTATTTTTTTAGTCTCAATTTCATTAACTTTTGCCCTGATCTTCACAAATTCCTTTCTCATATTAGCTTTCAGTTTGGATTTTTCTTGTTTTTCTAAGATTTTGATGTGGGTATTTAGTTTATTTATTTGAGATTTTTCTCTCTTGCTGATGTGGGGATTCACTACTCTGAGCTTCCCTCTTAGGACTGCCTTAATTGCATCCCATAGTTTCTGGTATGTCATACTGGAATTATCATTTGATTGTAGAAGCTGTCTGATTTTGTCTTTAATTTAATCTACAAAGCATTGATTATTGGAGAGTATTATTTAATTTCTAGTTTCTTTGCACTGTGATCTGATAATATGCATCAGATAATTTCAATTATCTTGCATTTCATTTAGCATGCTTTAGTGTCTTGTATGCGGTCTATTTTGGAGAAAGTCCCATGTGCTGCTGAGAATAATGTATATTCTGTTGTTGGACTGAACATTCTGTAGATGTCTTTTAAGTCCATTTGTTTCAAGGTTTTGTTCAACTGATATTTCTTTGTCACTTTTTTGTCTAGGTGATACATACATTTGTGACAGTAAAGTATTGAGGTCCCCCATAGCTATTGTATTGGTGTTTATCTGATTTTCTTTGCCCATTAGTGCTTGTTTTATAAAGATGAGGGCAGCGCTATGTGGTGCATATATGTTTAAAATTGTTCACAGTTCCTATTGAATTCTTCCCTTGACTAATATGCAGTGACCTTCTTTGTCTCTTCTGATCAGTTTTGGCTTGAAATTCACTGTGTCTGAAATTTAAGTAGAAACTCCTACTTTTTTCTCTGCTCCCATTTCATGAAATATTGTTTTCTGTCCTTTGATTTTTAATCTATGGGTATCTTTTTGAATTGAAAGTGTTTCTTGTATGCTGCACATTGTTGGATTTTCTTTCTTGATCCATTCTGACAATCTGGTGCTTTTAATTAGGGAATTGAGATCATTCACATTTAGAATTATTACTGAGAAGTACTGACGTATTCCATTTGATGCATTATTTTCCCTTTGCTGATTTATCCATTTCACCCATATTGATTAGCTGCTCATCCAACGAGGTGTATTCATTCTTTTTGTCTTATTGACATTTTTAGCTTCATTGTCTCTTTCTAGGATGTCCTTGAGAATATTTTGGAATGCTTGTTTGGTGTCATGAATTTTTTGTACTGCTCCCTGTCTTGAAAATACCTTTTTTTTCATCAATTTTTAAGGAAAAACTTCTAGGATACATAAGATGGAGTTAGAAATTGTTCTTTTAGGCCTTGAAACACTTCTTTCCAATCCCTTTAAGGTTTATGTAGAGACAAATGCTGTGATTCTTGTAAGTTTACCTTTGTAGGCAATTCATTACATTTCTCAAACAGAATTAAGATTTTGTGCCTGTGATGAATTTCTGGAAATTTGAGTATAATGTGGAATAGAGAATTTCTCTTTTGTTCATGGCTATTTGGCCATGCATTTCTATGTGCCTTACTTATCTGTATGTTTATTTCTTTCCCTATATTTGGGAAGTTTTCTACCATTATTTCTATGAACAGGTATTTTATGCCATTTGATTTTTTACTCATTCCAATTATTCCTAGATTAATCCTTTCTGCATCCTCTAGCACTTGTTGGATCAATTTTACATATTTTTCTTGCTATTTTTAAGGTGTCTTTGAATAGTTTGATTTTGAAGGCATCATTGTTTTCTAGTTCTGAAATTCTGTCCTCAGATTACCTCATCCAGCTGCCCATACTTGCAATATGATTTTTAATCTCTTGGAATTCTGATTGAAACCTTTTCAGCAATTCTTTGGTGAATCAGTCATTCATGTTTTGTATCATTTTGTTTATCTCATCCAGCTTTCTCTTAGTGTCCTCTGAGAGCTCTTATTTTATTTTGTTTATTAATGCTATTATTTGTTTGTTTAATTATATCTTCTCTAATCCTGTTGAGTAGTTCTTCAAGATCAATTTTTTTTTGATACAGGGTCTTTCTGTGTAAATTGGGTTGGCCTTGAATTCACTGTAGAGCTCAGGCTGGCCTTGAACTTATGGCAATCCTCCTGCATCAGCTTCCTGAGTTCTAGGGTGACAGGTGTAAATTACCATGCCCAGTGATTTGAACTGTTTTCTAACCTAATCTGCTATGCATTTGACAAAGCATTTCAGGTCTGTGGCTCATACTATTCTGCCCCTGGGTGCCCTCAGGATTGGCTTTGTGAGAGTTGGGGGTTTGGGGAGGTGATTTTTTGTCTTTTCTTCGCATGTCTCTATTGTTTTTGTTTGTTGGTTTGTTTGTTTGTTTTGTGCTGAGATTTGTGGACGCTTATAGCCTAAAGACTGTTGCTAGTATACAGATCTCTTCAGTTGTTTTTCAGTGATGTACTCTGGGCCCACAAAATAATCCTCTGCCACAGCTTCAAGATTTGGCCACCTTGGTTATTTTGGGAAAGGAGGGTGCAGTGTAGTTAGTTCAACAACCAAATTCTCTGGAAATGTACTCTAGTATTGTTAATGTTGCAAAGACAATCTGAGTGCTGGCTTACAGAGAAATAATGACAATTATGTGACCCTGTTAACATCAAGTGAAACATCTACAGTAATATAGCCTTAGATAAAATATATATTAACATACCATAAAAATCAATTTGTTAACACCCTCATTCCTACAAAAGAAACTTTCAATTATGATGTAAACATTAAAGCAACTCAGGTATTGACTTACAGCTAATATCTACTAAATGTAAGAGGGATATCTCCGCTAATGGTAGAAAAGAATTCAACAATAATTTCACAGAATTAAGTATCAAATGATTAACAAAGCTTTATGGTTACATTGTTAATGATTTGGTGTTTGTAAATGGGAGGATGCAAAACATAAACTGTAAAACCTTAAACTCTATGATACGAGGAGCGAGAGAAGTGATACAAAGGATCTTATTGCATAGTAAAGGATGTATACATAACTTGGTAAAGGTAGGACAAAAATCTGGTAAGAAATAGTAGATAAAAGAAAAACAGGGAGATAAATGAAGTTATACAAAGAGTAAAAATAAGAGAGAAGTAATTAAGGGAAGAAAATTTAAAAGGGAGAAGAGAAAAATAGAGAAATAAAACAAGAAAAAGAGACTAGAAGTAAGGCTGAAAGACAAAGAAAGATTATCCAAGCCTCAGGAAACTGGTGAAGAAGATAGGAGGGATGGAAAGAAGAAAAAACAAAAACAAGAGCAAAACAAAACAAAAAACTAAAAACAATGTTCACACTGACACACACACACAAACAAGCAATAAAATAAAAAACCCAAATGAACAAAAATTAAAAAACTAAATCAAAAGCTAAGTTAAATATATAAATAAATGAATTCTCTGTGATTTCAAGCCTGTTGTTACCTTCTGGGGTCTACAGTTTTGTGACAGTAT
Organism: Erethizon dorsatum; assembly: GCA_028451465.1. NCBI lineage: Eukaryota > Metazoa > Chordata > Mammalia > Rodentia > Erethizontidae > Erethizon > Erethizon dorsatum. The sequence goes on along the minus strand of CM051842.1, from coordinate 84,517,383 downwards.
CCAATTCAAGGTTTGACTCTTCTCTGGCTGGTAGACAAAGGAGGCAGGCAGAGCCCAGATCCACATCAGGTGTCAGATCATCAACACGGAGTCAGGAAATTTTAATAGGTCAGGAAACATGGCATATTTCTCTAAGGACTCTGGAGTCACCCACTTTGACTGCAGATTCAATATTCTTTTCTCAGGCCATGAGCCAGGAGAAAGTACAGATTGGCCCATCCTTTTTCTGTTTTGTAGTTGTCCTCTTCAATTTCTCTGTAGACTCCAATTTCCCCTTCAGATCCTTCCAGGATCCCAGGGATCCACTTACCCCTTCTTTTCTTCTCCAAGTTTTCATTTTCCAGTGTCTGGATTTTGAATCTTAAGAGAGGTTGATTTGTTGCTTCTTACCACTCCACCATCATCCCAGAAGTCCTAGATCAATTCCTAGATATAAAGTAAACACAGTAGGGGGTGGCATAAATACTTAGGATTGTGGCTAATGTGTTGAAGGAGGTAATTGAAGGAGGACAAACATTAAGGATCCTAGCAGTAAAGAAATGAAAAGCAGGATATTCCATTGCAAGGATATATTTATACCATTCAAGCACTTTAGGTTAAGAGACAGACAGCTGAATCATTTAACCATTTAGCATGTGGTTAAATCAAGCTCTGCTTATGAGGGAGGTATTGTAATTTTTTCTTTAAATAGAAAGCAAATTAAATATTTATTTTTTAAAATTTCAATTTTAAGTGAGATATTTGCATGCCACTACTAGCATCTTAATGTTTTGAAAGTCATTTTATAAATCATTTCAATGACTCTAAAATAACACTCCTTTTCGTAGTTTGATGGGTTGGCATATAAACAGAGCTGAATATTGCCTTTCATGGTACAAAATGAAAAAAAAGTTACATGATTTTTTTTCTCTGCTCTCAACAGGTCTATAACTCATAATGTGGAAGTGTTTGAAGCTCTAACTGTCTTATTGTGCTTGGCTATTTTTCCGTTTAACAAACAATTTTCCCCTTTCCAAAAATTTTTGGGTCTTTGTTTTTTACTTTGAATTTATTTTTATTAGGATGTTTGTAGTCCATAATTTTTACACTCATAATTGTTGGTTGGAACATGTACATAACACATCTTTTTTTTACATTCCCTTCCTCTCCCCTACTTCACCCTGCTTCTTCATTATTTTAATTTCAAAATACATGACAGCTCATTTCCAGACCATCATCTCTTCAAGAGTGGAATCAAACTACAAATTTTAAAAGTTCATTTTTTCTAAGAAAGGCCATTTGAGAGTTTAAAAAAAATCAGAAAAAATGATTAACTGACAGCAGGATATAACATAATGTAAGGCAGTACACTTAAAATATGCTCTGGTCTTTAATTTTTAATTAATGAGAAAAAAACCAAGAAATAGTGATTACAATTACAACTAAGCCCCATGAGGATAAAATGAAATTTCCATGCTTCTCTCCAAACACACTAATGAAGGGTATCATTTTCAATTTCTTTTCTTCTAGGCTCATCAATGTGTACAAGGGCCTATAAGAATCTTTAAGATTTATGTTGTATCTTACTTATCAGATGAAAATCACTGTGGTCAATGGCAGAGATGTAGTAGTGACCAAAGAAAAAAGTTACCTAGTCAGGTGCGGTGGCACACACCTGTAAACCCAGAACTCAGGAGGCTGAGACAGGAAGATTGTCATGAGTTCAAGGCCACTCTGGGCTACATAGTGAGTTCAAGGCCAGACTGAACTACATAGTAAGACCCTGTCTCAAAAAAAATGTTACATATCTTCTTCAAGCTCAATGAACTACAGTGGAAGAAATATATTTAATGAATAATCTAATAAAAATGTGAAATTACAAATGTAGCCATGCTATAAAGGAGATAAATATGTTGAGCAAGGTTCTGTAAAATGGATAGTTAATCTCTTCTAGATGGCTAGAGAAGGCTTCCTTGGAAAACTGATGCTCAAGTTAATTTGGAGATTAAGTTGTTGTTAATTGCTTAAGAAGAGTTACAAATATTATTTGGAGACACAATAGCATATGCAAAAGTACTAAGCTAGAGGAAAAACAGTGAAGGAGTAAAATAAAACTTGTGTCCACAGTATAGTAGTTGGCAAGAGGATAGTTGAAGAAACAAAGTAGTCCCAGAATGAGCTGGAGAGGTAGTTTTGGGTCAAATTATAGAAGACTTAGACTGACTAATTTATTTGTATTAATTTTATGATTTACCTTTATTAGTATATATTTGCAATACATAATAATTACCTTCATTTTGTGGAATCAATACACATATACTACTCCCCTTTCTACCCTGCCCCAAAATTCTCTCTTCCTTCTTTCCCAGATACCATTCCCATCTCCAAAATTACTACCTCTAAGTTTCCAACCACTTCTTCTTAATTTTCATCTTTAAATTGTTTATATTTTATGACATCATATAAGAGAAACCATGCTATATTTAACCTGAACCTCATTGTTTTTCAGTTAACATTTTAGTCTCAAGATCCACCTATTCTACAAATGACTCAAATTTATTCTTCTTTATGGCTGAGTAGCAGTATTCTACTGCATATATGCATGCTATTTTCTTTATCTGTTTATTTGTTGAAGGGATTATAGGCTTTTTAAAAATTTACGTATTGTGAATTATTGTGCTGATGTAAACATGGGTATACATATATCACTGTAATGTTAGTATAGGCAGGTATGCTAGATAGAAATTATTATGCAGTCAGAGAAGGATTGGGCTTTCAAAGAAGTCTGCAGAAAAATAATAGACATTAGAAATGTGGTTAGAGGCAAATCTGAAGAGAGCCAGGCCTCAGGATGCAGATACAATTGTCAGGCCCACAAGATAAACAGCAACTTGTGATTTTACTGTAATTAGCCCCACCTGGTCCAGTGGGCCCAGATAGGTATAAGGTGCATTGTTTGGTGACCAGAACATCTGGACTCATCATCTCCTCCCTTCCTAAAAATGCATTTTTTCTTTCCATATACCCTTGTTACATCACTCATTACCCTACTGGATCAATATTAGCTAAGTGGTTATACTTGTAATCCTATAAGTTCATTGTAGTTTGACCCATATTGTATCCCCATTGTGATTTGCTGTATAAATTAGTATGGAAAAAAAGCCTTGGTAGCCACCCATTTGAGACCCCTCCTGGAAATCCAGGAGTTATTCATTTTCTATGTATTTCCAATAAAATTCTCCTAACTTCCTCCTTCGATTCATGACGTTTTGTGTGTGTGTGTGTATGTGTGTGTGCATGCCGGGAATTGAACTCAGGACCTTGCACTTGCCAGGCAGGTGCTGTGCCTCTGAGCTACATCCCCCGCCTGACTCATGACTTTATCCCTTGATGTTGTGAGACCACAAACTTGGCAAGCTTGACATCTAACATGTCAAGAATTATATGTTTCTTACATAATAATGATGACTTTAACTCTTTCAGGAAGATACCCAGGAAAGGAATAATTAGGTCAAATGGAACTTCTATTTTTATATTTTCTGAGGAATTGCAATATCGATTTCTGTAGTGGTTGCACTAGTTTACGTTTCCACCAACAATGGAGAAGGTTTACTTTTTCCCCACAGGCCTCACCACTTGTTGGTTAGTCCTTGATGATAGTGATTCTTACTGGAGTAAGATGATATTTCACTGTTGTTTCAGTTTGCAGTTCTCCAGTAACCAAAACCTTGAACTTTTTTCCATGTACATGCATATTGGCAATATGTACTTTTTCTTTTGAGAAATGTCTAGTCATTTTAATTGCTTTTTTATTGATTCTTGATTTTTGGGGTCTACTTGAGAAGCTAGCAGGTTTTTCTTCTCATTTTGTAGGTTGTCTGTTCAGTCTGCTGATCGTTTTCTTTGCTGGGCAGAAGCTTCTTAATTTGATATAATTCCATTTGTTGTTTCTTAGTGTTACTTCCTGGGAAGTTGATATTCTTCTCAGAAAGGCCTGCCTATGCCTATGTCTTCATGAATGTTACCTATTTTATCTTTTAACAGATAAGGTTTTTGTGTTTCTGTATCTAGGTGTTTTATCAATTTTATTTGATTTTAATCTAGGGTAAGAGATATGAGACTAGATTCATTCTTCATTTCTTCCAGAACCATTTGCTACAGAAGTTCTCTTTTTCAGCTGCTGTTTTAGGCTCATTGTTAAAAAATCATATGGCTAAAAATGTGTAGAGTTGTGGGCTTTCTCTTCAATTACTTAACTCGGCAGGTCTATTATTGTACTTATACCATGTGATTTTTATTAATGTAGCCTTCTGGTGTAATTTGAGATTTGGTATTGTAATGTCTCTAACTTTGCTTTTTTTGCTCAGGATGTTATTGCTATTCTATGTTTATTCTGTTTCCATATAAATTTTAGAATTTACTTTTCTAATTCTATAGAATTTTTTGGTATTTTTATTAAAATTGTAAAAAAGAAGGCCATCTAAGTTGGAGAAATATGCGTGATATTACAGATAAACTAGTGTGAAGAGGACAAACTCATTGAGCCATGGTCCGGGGCTGAGGTAAGATAAAGCAAGCATCCACCCAGAGAAGAAACCTTTATGGGGAGTTATAGTCTGTTTTAAGTAATATGGATATCCACATAGGATAACTCAGTGCAGCAGTATCAAAGAATGTCTAAAATAAATGAGGAAATTACCTATGTAACAGAGTGGTAGTTCAGCACATAGTTTAAACAAGGTGGTACTAAAATTCAATTTAGGTAGGGGAAGCAATTAAATTGGTGGAAGATGGAATAATAGTGATAGATATTGGTCAAGTAGAGAGAAACTGATCAAATAAGTTTCTATTAAGGGTAATGAAACTCAGGTTCTTTCTCTTAGAGCACATTTATAAATATGAAAAGGAAGAATGCTAGAATGAACACTGTATTTTTGAATTGGAACTGGATTTTTCAGTGTAAACTCATGGATTGAGTGCACATAAGTGTGTGTGCCTCTGTGTACTTGCATGTGTATGAGTGTCCATGCAAGCATACTCTGTTCAGTGAAAGGGCCTACAGTCAATGACAAATTGATATTAATGAGTACAGCTATTTCCCAGAACTTGGCTGGTTCCAGGATTGGAGCAATTACAGTAAATGATAAACCTAGGATACTTTATTTTGTAAGAAAGCAATTAAATCCTCAAATAATGATAGGACTATGTCAAAAAGATACTGGAGGTGGCTTCAGTGATATGTTACTAATGAAATGAATAGTAATTTAAACATAACAATCAATAATAACAAATGGATTAATATTCATTGATTGAAATGTTTGACCATGAATGTATACTAATAAATATTAATTAATGAATAAAATTGAAAGTATAATGAGGACTATAATGTTTGTATAGGTTCAGTCTTCCACTACAAAATAATTTTTAACTGTCAATGATAAAAGACTAACTTTTTAGTTGAGAAATCTGGAAGACACAGTGTTACTCAGATGATCGGTGTGAGCACATTGTGTAATGGGACTCACTGAAATTATGTACTACATTATAATATATAATAAGTAGAATTAAGCATTGCTTGTGTAATATTCCTGTCAAAGATATACAACCAAAATTTAATCATGCTAATATAGTAGACAAAGCCAATTTGAGGTACATAAAAAAATTGTCTTCTAAATTTTGAAGTCATAAGTCATGGAAATAAAATTAAGTTTGAGGAACCATTCCAGTGACAGAAATTAAAGTGATATGACAATCAAACCTAATTCCTGCGGCCAGTGAGATGGCTCAGAGGTGTAAGCGCCTGCCTGGCAAGCGCAAGGGCCCAAATTCGACTCCTGGAACCCACATATGAAAAAAGGGCCTGTGATATCACTCAGCGGCATGGGCACCCACTGGCACACGAGGTCCTGAGGTCGACCCCCGGTACCCACAAAAAAAAAAATCTAATCCCTGATAGTGAACTGGATACTTTTTGCTATTAAATAATGTAAAGACAATTCAGGAGACTTAAATGGATCTTAAAATTGCATGTTAATGAAGTTACAATGCAAGCTTTTGATTTTTATGATTGTTGATGGTTATGTTAGGAGAATGCCCTTTATCATAGAAAATACACAGGAGAATTCTCAGACTTGATAAGTCAGTGGCAACTTCAGTGGATCATTAGAAAATGTTCCTTGGTTTTTACTCCTATACTTGAAATTTTTCTGTAAGTAAGGCATTATATGTGTATACCTGTGTGTAAAAGAGAAGAAATAGAGCAGTAATCCTTGTGAAAATAGACTTTGAAAATCAGATGGATACAGATCTCATTACTGGCTCTACTACTTAATAGCTTTATGCACCTGAACCAGTAATTCAACTGAGTTTCCTTATGTGAAATAAGAGGGTAGTGAGAGCTACATTCACATTTGGCTTCCATTATAGCTAAGTGTGAAAGGAATTTATCATCAGCATCATCATCACCATCATTTTACCTCTTAATTATAACTTGAATGTAGTGGGATGCTAGTTAAATTATGTTATGAAAGATCATATTTTTTAAAAATTGATTTATTATTAACTAATACTTTTAGGAAATAAACATAAATTACTAAAATGAATTTTAAAATGATAATAAATAATATCCTAATTTTTCATTAGACTCAAAAGACATGGATTACTTTTTTTTCACCATATTAAATGTCTATATGAGACTTAGAAAAATACTATGTATATTAACATCTAAAATTTTCAGGGCCGGTGAGATGGCTCAGCAGCATAAGCGCCTGCCTGGAAGAGCAAGGTCCTGAGGTTGACCCCTGGTACCCACAAAAAAAAGAAAAACAAATAAAATAAAAAATAAAATTTTTAATGTGACAAATAAGCCTGCATTTGACTAATTCACATAATCTTGTTTAGAATAATGACAATACTACTCACAAAAAAAAAATATATATATACATATATATATATATATATATATAATTATTTTCTGTTTGGTTTTAATAACACAGAAATGCATCTCACAAGTATGCAGAAGTTTGTTGACAGGCGTAAAAGATATTTTAAAGCAATTAAACAGGATGATGTTATTCATCTTAACTTTTATCCAAAATGAAATGAGTAAGTTGCAATTTCAAAATTTTTAATAAAATGTTCATTGATAATCAGTTCCAAAAATTTAACTTGTAAAGTTATAGTAAAACTGTCATTTGATGAAGGCAATGGATTTCAGATTTTCTACCTTTTGGGGCCTAGTTGGTAACTAATCCTTAAAATTGTACATGTTTCAATGTGATTCTACTACACATGACTATAACACAGCTTGTGTCAAATATGACAAATAAAACAATTTATCTATATCTGAGTTTAATAAAACATGCACTTTTTTAGATACTATAACAATGTCAATGTGGCATAGAGGTTTCTAAATTTGTTTTCTACAGTTATATCACTGTGGACTGATAACAAACAGTTCTCTGATTGACAATGGTTTAAACAATACTTTGAATAACACTGGCTTACTGCTTTCAATGGAAGAAGAATGAAATAGAGACCATATTGTTAAATGAAGTAAATCGGACACACAAGCTTAAATAACACATGGTTTTTCTTATATGAGAAACCAACAATATGAATAAAGAGCAAAATAAAAGATTTATAGTAGGAAATAGGGAGCTAGATGTTTTGCAAGAGATGGAGGTAGGGAAAAGAGGAAGAAGGGGAAAGAAAAATAATTAAGATGTGTTATGTACATGTACCAGCTCCCCACTAAGAATGTAATCATTGGTACTGCAAACATGTATTAATAAAATTAATAATTTGGGAAAAAAGAGAAATAATGTAGGTAAAACACTCAGAACAATATGAGATACAACGTACTTGATAAATATAGTTTTATTATGTTAATATTATTCATATTATTTGAAATGTTTATGGCCAAGCTTAGAGAATTTTGTTCAATGGGAAAAACAACTTTCAACTTTTTTAAGATTCAGGCAGCTTTAAGTCAAAGCTTTGTTCACACACCATGCAACCAGATGACCTGTCTATCATACATTCAAAAGCAGGTGTTAGCCATGCAAAAAGACAAGTAAAAGTTTTGCTCATTAGTAACTTTATCAGCCCACATAATCTTTGCACAGTTTTGCTGCAGATACCTTTCATGAAATACCTGTTCATGACCCATGACAGACCTTACTAGGAAAATTTCCATGGTGGAACTAATATTTAGAAATTGGCTCATGGCTGCATAGAGATCCCATGAGACTACAAAATTGCCTGAGGTAAAAATTTCAGATTGTTTATTGGGCAAGAATACATGATTCTAGGTCACAGTCAGAACTGTAAGAAACTCTGGCAACTGCTTCTTCCTTTTTTGCAATGTTTTGGACTCCATAAGTAGCCTTTACAGATCAGATCATCTTACTGAGCAAAATAAAAATTTCTCTCTATTGTTTGTTTACAAAATTACACCTTGGCTATGAGCCACCAAATTTGACCCCATAATCATCAAAGATGCATAAACCATGCAGAATAATTTAGTAGTGAAAAACAGCAGGGCAGGCACATATTAGTAACCAGTAGACCAATAGAGAGTTCCTTGGATAAGAAATTTCCAAAAGGATCTGATCTCTTCTTGTCATTGTACAAAATAAACTCAGACTTTAATTACAAACTTAAGATACCTATGGGACATCTGTCTTAGTTACTTTTCTCATTGCTGGGATAAAGTGCCTGACACCCAAAGTTGAAGCAGGAAAGGTTTATTAGCTCAGTTTGTAGAGGTTTCAGTCCATAATCAGCTGGCTCCAAGGCAGGATGGATGGCACACAGACATCACAGAAAAGAATCAGTTCATGGCAGGCAGAAGATAGCAAAGCAACAAGGGAAGACCACATCTCTTTCTATCCCTTGTATCTTACCCAGGCTACTTAGGGCAGGTAGCACTCATATCCTATTTTGCTTGATCCCAGCATTGCACCAAGAATCAATTCCAGTGTCACACACTTTACATCCAGCCACCTCTCAAAAAGCAACACCTATGACTGCATGAGGCTTTGGGGGGACATGTAGACACAAACCATAAAAACATGTATTATGTTCTTATCTGGTATGTTTATTATTTTTTGATGATGTTTTTTATGTGATTGTTCTGTTTGTATTTGAAATGTACATGCACATTTTATGTATACAGTTGCATATTTTTGTGGTTCAGTTATTTTAATTTTGCATTTTATTTTAAGGACATTGATTTATCATCTGTCTTATTAATTCTTCAATTATCACTCCATTCGTGCTTTTACATGCATGGCACAACAACCTGAAAACAGAGAAGGATAGACTTAACCAACCCAAGTAATGCAGTTTCATTGTCAGCCTATTTTTTGAAACATCTCTGAAAAGCAAACAGAAGAAATTAAGAATGGAAAGTGGTAGCATCCTTCTTAATCACTGTCTTCTAGTAATCCTGAACTACCATCTGAACTCCAAGTCCTATAAGATATTTCTAGTAATAAAGGCCATAGGTACATATCATTTAAAAAAATAAGAACAGAACAAAATGAAATGACTCTGAGTAACCAGTGGCCCAATTTTGACCTTTGAAAAACAAAAAAAGTAAATGGATATCCACAAATTTCTGGTAACTTTGTTCTTAGTTTTGGGGATGATTGGAATTTTTCCAAAAATTTTGGTTAATAAATAGAGATAAAATAAGATTAAAAATCAACTCAAATTTGATTGGATTTGATAATTTGTCATCTTTTTATTTCTTCATATTTTAGATACCTTGGATAATTCTGAAAGAAACATTAATTAACATGGATTGCATTAAAATTCATATAAAATTCATAACTTCTTGATTAGTACTACAAAAAAGCCTGTTGTATTTTAATTGCATTCTGTTTTTCCCCAAATGTATAATAGTGTGTTATTTCTAAAATTCATAGTGTCATGGCTTAATTACTGATTCTGATGCCTTAATTATTATCTAATAAAAGTGGAAAGTCAATATGCACATAGATATATACTTATTTCATGTATATTATTTGTTGCATCTTAACAAATATAGTTGATTTTTTTTCTGTTAAGCTTCTACTCCTCACCACATTAATCTTCTGAAGGTAATGCTATTCTTGCAAATAAAGTATATTATGCAGAAAACTAATGCTTTGTTATCTCTCTGGGTATTTGTTCCAGGGTATTGATTCCAGGATCTGCTGTAGACATGAAAATCTGTGAATCCTTAAGTACCCTGTATAAAATGGCATAATATTTGTACTTAACTTTTTACTTATAATGCCTGATACAATATAAGTGGTATGTAAATAGTTGTTCTAATATATTGCTTAGGGAATGTTTTTTTAAAAGCTTGCAGTGAGTACAGATGTAGTTTGTCTCTATCTTCAATTCATTGTTAGTCAAATCCATATATGTAGAATTTGGGGACAGAGACAATTGTGTGTGTTTCTTAAGGTTAGGAGAGGTGCTTATATCATCCTTAGAGAGTTCTTCATTGACTGCCCAATGTAAAATGAGTCCCATTCTTTTCATCCATTCTTTATATTTCATCCTTGTTCATTCATTTCATGGCACTTGTCATCATTTTCAATAACTTTATTTTCTACTTATTTCACTTGATATCTCTTTTGCTTCCACCACAATATCAGCATAATGAGGAAAGATTTGTGCCAAAATGTTCCTACTTGCTATCAAATTCCTAGTACTCAAAGCATTGCCTGGCACATAGTTGGAGCCTAATAAATTTCAATTGAATTCATAAAAGATCTCATAATTTTTATAATCCTATGATTTAGCACTGTAAAAGGTGCTCAGTAAATGTTGACTGATTATTAGACTTTGAGTACACTATAAGTTAACGAGACTATCTCCCCTGTGTGGTGATGTTAATACTGAGCTTGTTAGTTTGATAGTATACTCATTTTCTATTGATGTATAAACAAAAGCTGAATGTATTTCTTAAGGATGCTGATACTAATAATGTACTGGTGGACTGTTCTACTTAGTCTCCAAAACATATGTAGCTCTTTTTTCAATTTGCTTTATCAACATGTAATATTCAGAGAAACCAAGTACCATGGGTGACCAGTAAATCAATGCTGCCAACAGAAATGCTGCAAAAAAGATATCTAGTACTAGGGAAGAAAAAAAAAAAGGAGTGTAACAAAAAAGAAAGGGAAAAAATGCAGTCATTAAGCAGATGAGGTAGTAGAGAGGAATGCAGTGGGTAAAAGGGTGGTTATTTGCCAGGTCTCTTTGTTAATGTTACAGCAGGAAGAATCACAGTTTGAAATTCAGAATATTTTAGTTTGAATCCTATTTCTGCTAAACACTAGTTGTGTGACCCCAAGCAATTGACATAACTTCTCTGATTCTGTTTCCACAACTTTCAAAAGGAAATTGTAATAACTGCATATACTAAAATGTGTACTGAGAAAATATATATGTAAGTCTATGGACAGATAAATACACTTTATATTAATCATAATATTTAACCACAAACATGTTTTAAATTTAGTATTTAAACTATTGTCCTTTAGGCTTTGCCACTTACTTTCATAAGTTATTTTACTTTCAGGGTCCCAGTTTCCTCATGCAAAAAATGAACACTAATTGTATCTACCTATTTGAATATGAAAATTACCATGTTACATTTTTGAATGGTGCCTAGTACATAGAAAGTGCTTCTATTTTTATGGCTTATGATAAACCTCAATACTCTTAAGTGTGTGTGTGTGTGTGTGTGTGTGTGTGTGTTTGTGTGTGTGTGTGTGTAAAATGACAGTGGGAATTTATAAGAGCTCACACCAGAGAAGTACAAAGAAAGTATAACTGAAGTATAACAAGGGCACTAATAGTCAATAAATGTTAATTTATAGATTCTGTGATTCATTATAAGCTAAAGATTAATGTCTGAGTTAAACAAAACTTTTAAACTTTCTAGAGTCTAATGCTATGTAACAGTATATAATACCACTCCTCTTCCTCTTGGTCTCCATAACTAGTGTAAAAAATAAACACTAGATTGGGGACAATTTCCAAATATAAACATGTTGTACAGATGTTTACTCAGAAAATAAAAATAATCAAACCTCATATCATTCAACAATAAAGGCTGGGCTGATAATAAATAATATAAAGGGTAAGGTAATCATAACAGATGACATAATTTTTCAACTTTAACGTCAAAGAAATTAGACCAGCCAAATTTTCAAAATAACAGTGCCATTTTGCTGGGATAAAATATCTGGTCATAGAGATTGGAGGGAATAGTTTCAAAATAGTGTAATAAGATTAAATGAAAATAAACTTGAGTATCCTCTGCTGAGTTAAGACAGTTTGTCCTGAACTCCATGAAAGTGAAGGCTGAGGTTGGGAGAAGCCACCTTTCCCAGAATCCCTACTCTTCTCACCATATCTACTGACCATTGTCCTCCAATGGGTTTGCTCATGTGAAAAATAGCTATGCAAAATTTAGCTTTGCAAAGAGGTTTTGCATTGAGTAATCTCATTTGGACTACTGTCAGTTATGTGCTGGTAGTTGTTTAAAAACTGCACTCCCACCCCAAACCCTGATTTGTAGCATTTACCAGTTTCCAACATAGAAACACTCCAAGCATAGCTGATTTCAAGCTATCAATGGTTTAACTATTAGCTTGAAATATACTTGAAAATATATTTGACAGCAGGCAGCTCTTGGAGTATGCTAATATCAAGCCCCAACACAGCATTCACTGTGGCTACAGAGCATATGACTTCTGGAATAGGTTATGTAAATATGTAGAATGATTGACACAGAAAAGGACGATTTTATAGAAAGCCCAGATGAGAGAAACTTAATTCCAATATGTAGCAGTACTGTTTATTAAATACATCTAACCATATTATCTCTAGGAAGTACAATCCACATTTGAGTCTCTGGAAATGCTTAACTATTAATATCTTCCTGGAGTTTGGCTTCTCTCAATGTTACCACCCAATATTTTACACTGGATTAAATTTTCTATTTTACTGTTTGAGAAATGGAATTCTAAAGCTGTATGTGTGTACATCCATTGCAACCATTGAACCAAATTTGCCAATCATTTCAACCTAAACTTGCAGGAAAAGTGATTTGATCTTCAAAAGTTGCTACCATTTTGTGGGTGCCTATTTTCTGTTGGATATTGTGCTAATCACTTTCCAACATTTGAGTGAAGATGCAGCTCCTGCTGATAAGGAGGCACCAAAATCAGTTACTATTGTAGACTGAATTATGTCCCCTTAGAACTCATATAGTGACTACCTAAGCTCCAATATCTCAGGATATAATTATTTGGAGATCAGGCCTTGTCTAAGGTGATTAAGTTAAAATGAGACTGCGAAGGTGGCCCTATCCAATCTGACTTGTGTCTTCATGAGAAAAAATCTGGACACACAACATACACTCTGTATACACTAGCACACAGAAATAACATTACAAGCTACAGAGAATAGCATCAGAAGAAATCAACCCTGCCTATTCCTTGATCTTGGGATTCTAGTCTCTAGAACTGGAGAAAACAAATCTGTTTCATAAGTTACCATCACTGGTGTTTTATATGGCAGTTCTAAAAATACCAATAGTTATCATAACCAAATATTTACAATATCCATTAGAGGTGCTGTTTGTTCATTATAAAGGGTAAAATACCTAAGTAACAGTGGCTATATAGAAATACACTTTTATTTCTGTCTCATATGTAAAGCTCAGGTTATAAACAATACAGAGGTAGAATAGCATCTCTAGTTCACGATGTACATTTGAAGCTCCAGTTTCCTTTAATATAACAAATTGAGGATGTGGATCTTTACTTTAGGTTGCCAGGTTGTGGCATCTGTATTCCAAACAGGAGGATGGAGGAGAATTTGAAATAGATGAGGTAAAATTGTCAATGAAGGAAAAAATACTGTAAGTTGCCACGAGATATTTCTGCTTGCATTGCACTAAACACAACTATGACCCATGGCCAAATCTAGCTGTAAACAATGTTGTGAGTGTAATATTTGGCTCAGCTGAAAACTTTATTACTCTAAAAGAAGTGGATATTGAGTAAGGAAACTAGTTGTAGCCTCTAATATGCATTTCCTTATTGACTGCCCATGTAGCAGGCACCCTTCTTTCCGCACATAGAACTCCTTTTACTCCTTCCCAAAAGAAAAAATCCAAAGTGACCATGGTCATCTCAAAGTGCAAGATGTCTGATTATACATTACTATTATTTCCAGTTGAGTTTCATTGTGTTATACTCACCTATTAACTAAAAACAAATTTGTTGCATTCTAGTCACCTATAAACTATGAGACAAGTTTTCTGCCCTCACTTTCATGCACCCAGCATATATAACTATACAGAAAAAAGAGGATAGTTGCAAAATATATTTAGAAAAGGGAGAATTGGACTACTTGGCAGTTATTGGCTCATAGAAATGATCGCAATTACTTGATTTTGAAGTTGTAAAGACAATGAGCAGTGTTATAGAGGATTAAATTGAACTTTATTGAAAATTTTTTTCACATAACTAATGAATTCAATGAATTTAGTTTATTGAAATGTTCATAGATGACACCTAAATTATCCCTTGATTTGGCTATCTAAAATAATTTTAAAAGGTTAATACATTTCTGATCTAATATAAAAGAAAGAGAAGATAATGAAATTGACACTTTTGTGCCTATTCATTCACTCAACAAATAATTTGTAAAAAAATAATGGACTATTAGAGACCACAAAGTGAGTCCTCAATCTCCTGCCCAGGTTACAGCACTCAGCAAGAAAGAAAAGAAAGAGCAAGAGACAAGAACTGCAAAAGATAGGATGGTGGAATACCGATGTCCTCTGGGACAAAGACCCAGAAGCTCCAGCTAGCTACCATTTTATTAGCCAGTGCAGGAGTGGGGGTCAGGTGCTTTACCTGGAACACCATAGAAGCAGTGTAGAATGGGCAACTTTAACATCATAAAGGATGCAATCCAAGATCCATCCCCACACATGGGTGTTAACCTCATTGGCCAAGAGGAAGCAGGATTTCTGCATTCCAAAACCAGCCCACAAGTCAGGCAGTGTAAGGAGAGCCTAGGACAGATACTATGTCAATTTATAATTCCTGTTCCCCAACAATGGGCCACTATGGTAGGCATTGGGAAAACAGGAATTAAAGAAACTTGTAATGTGGATAGTATCATGTAATTTGCATTCAAATAAAAAGAAACAAACAATGAAGTAAACCACAATTTAAATATGTACCATACGAGGAGGTTTTAAGTGCTAGAGACAAAAATAAAGGGTACTTACAACTGCAAGGTTAGGATGGTGATGATGATGATATTTTATACAAAGTTATTGAGGTAGATTTGAGAAGAATTCCAAAGATAGTATTTGTGAAAGGCTGCATTTAATTTGGAGAATGGTAGAGAATTTCATATACACATAATTCCATACATACATACATACATACATACATATATAAAGTATATCTTTATTCCTCTTCAAATTGCTGCTACTGTACATATCAGTTTTCAACATAATAATCATCCAGAGGAGGAAAAGGAGAGAGGAGATGTAAAAACTATACTTCATAAAGAACCCAGTTGTTTCAAGATGATCAAAAGAATGGAATATACTCAGGACTTATCACCTTATCATACTTTCAACCTGACTCAGTTTCCCAGATACTGCTTAAATATGTTATGCAAATTTTCTATTTATGTAATTTATAAAATAAAAACAAATTTTTATTATTTAAGGCAATGCTATGTTTCTATATTTTATTCTTGGTAGACAAAGACATACTGAGCAAGGATGTGCAATAAGAATATGAGGCTTTAGAATCAGATTAACTTAATGATGAACCTTAGATCTACCACCTACAGATTTGGGCATGTTAATCTAAAGTTGAGTAATACCTGTTTATTTTATAGGTTTGAGAAAATTAAATATAAATATGAAAAATCTAGATTTGTATTTGGAGCATGTTCAGTGTTGATTGTCTTGACCTTTTCCATGAATTATCTATTAAAATACTAGATAATTTGAAAAGATAATATAAACTATAAAATATCATGTATAACAACATAAACAAAAATCAGTCTGATGCAAATAACATATTTGACTCTGATCTTCAACATAGCAAGATGATGAAAAGGAAGGATTTTGGAATCAGACAGACTTAGCATACCCTCCCTGTTCCATTACTTAATGATACATGTCTGATATGTTGTTAGAAACTTTAGATGTCTTCTTGTTTGATTTTTACAATATTCCAGTGAGTTCAGTATTATCTGAATTTTACTGATGTGAAATGAATTCAGAGAGAAGTGTTGTTTCCATGATAACATAGCTAGCTATTTAATTTTTAACTTATGCTCTTTTGTATTATATTCTACCACCATTATAGCTGTCAGTCTGTATATCCAATTAATTTGGCATGTTTTCTGCCTTACCTGTCTAAGGACTTATGATGTCTATTAGTGCAGTGATAAGAAAGATGAAAGTAGTACCTGACTGTGTTTCATTTCTGGTTCTTCTATGCAATCAAAGGGTTCTTCAACCTTGAGATATTTTTGTTGTCTATGAAAGAAGTTGTATCAGTTTGTTCCATTTTATGGGAGTCTCTTAATTCACCATTGACATATTAATTCATCACATTGGTTCCCAGTTTGTTGATAGTGTCAGAAAAATTTCTCAAAGCTGGATCAAGTTAACAGTGGAATGCCATCACACAAATGTGTCTCTTCTTTGAAGTAAAATGCAAGTGCTTTTAAAATTAGTCTGTGAGAATTTTAACTCTGTTGCCATTACAATATTTTAAACATTTATTTTGACTTTTTAAAGCAAATATTTCACTGTTCATATTTTCAACAACTGTTTTTCCCTCTGGGAATGTATGTGCTACAGAAAAAAAAATACTTGTTGAGGAACACCAATATCCTTAGTATGAACCCTTGAATTCACTTAAAAGTAAATGCTTGGGGCTTCCTGCAGGTGTGTTGATTCTCTACATATTGTTGTGTCTATTTTTGAAACCATTCTTTGATTCTATGTAGTTCTTTGAAAGCGAGGGAATGAACCTAAAACCGTTCAAATTTATCAGTAACCTCAATAGTCCACCACTTTGTGTTTCCAATGGGTGTTTATATAAGATTTTCTTTAACAGGTATGCCAATTATTCACAGGTTTTGAGGTTTTAGAAAGGCAATCTAGAATTTTAAGTGCACCAATTATCAAAATAATTCCATCTGAAGAATTAGCTCTGAGATTGACACTTAAATGAGAATCCTATGCTTACTAGAGAAATCACATTTGAGACAATACTCTGAGACATATTTTTCATATGTCTCAACTCTGACACATATTTTTCCTAGTATTTGACATTAATTTTCATAGCAATATCAAACTTTCTTCTAGGTTTTTAGTTATCTTATTGTTACTAAGCTAACATTAAAGATTCCAGAGTCTGGTTGGTGTTTATAATATCATCATTAAAAGACTTTGTAAATAACCAATTGATACTACCCATAAGACTTCTTAATGCTACTGAACTATGCAATTAAAGTGGTTAAAATGGCAATTTTATGTTATGTGTATTTTATCACAGTACATTGCTTTTAATTAAAAAGTGGTATATTTCCTTATGTCTTCACCAAATATGCAGAACATTCTATAGTACATCTGAATTATACATTTTATATGGAGACAGAAATATATATGCTTAAAGTTATTTCCTTGAAGTAAAAGCCAATTTTTTGCTTCATTATTAAGTTATGGCTTTGATGCCCTGGAAATATACAAAAAGACAAGGCATAGTTGTTACTTTAAAAATTTTTATGTATTTTCTAGGGAGACAAAAATGACAAAAAAAGGTGCTATGAATGTGGATTGTCCTCCAAGGTACATGTGTTGTTAGATTAGTCCTCAGTGTGTCAATGTTAGAAGGGGCTTTTAAAACACGGTAATTTCCTAGATAACTGGACAGCTCAGAAGGCATTAACATAGTTCTCATAGGTCTCCTGAGAGAGTTATAAGTATGAGCTCAATTTATGAATTTCTGTCTTGCTTCTTGTTTCAAGATGTGATCTCTTCCTCCAGCACGTAGTCCTGTCATCAGTTATGGATATCTTGTCAGATTTGTCATTATGCTTTTTGAACTTTCAGCCTCCCAAACTGCAATCTTGATAAACACTTTTTTATTAAGTTATCCTGCCTCAGGTATTTTTTTACTTACAAAAACCAGACTAATACAGAAGAAAAAAGAAACTTAAAATCTTATATACTAAACATCACATATTACAATTCTAAGCTCTTTAGACAATAACTACTGTAATATTTCAAGTAAAACATTAAATATATTTGAGTTACGGGGATAATTTATAGAAGAAAAAAACAGCTGATATTTGTTTGAAGGATGAATAATATTTAGATAGTTAGAAAGGATAAAGTATGATATTTTAAGTCATGAAAAGAAAATATAAGTGAGAACACATAGGTAGGAATGAGTAGTTTGTGTGTAGGACAGCTAGAATAAATTTATGACTATGGAGTAGTAAACACCAAAGTAGATTTCATAGTATATATACCAAAAAAATTGGATAGATCACTTGAAGCCAGATTATGACTAAACTTAAGATATAAGCAGTTTATTGATATTAAACAGTATATGCTTGATTATACCAGATACAATCTCTCCTAACATCCCATTGAAATCTTTGAAGACAGATAAAAATTAAAACAACATCTGGGACTTGACAGCTTACTGATTTGCGTGCTGTATTATTCCTTATAATTAGGAAATTCATTAGGGTCCACAATGTTCATGAAAAAATAAATGAATCTAAAAGAAGAGCAGAAAATTATGAATTTTCACCTAACACTTAAGTCTCCTTACTTATTTTAATATAGTATGGAGCTGGCTAAAAGCAATATTTGTACTTTTTACACATGTTTGTAAAGTAAAAGTGAAGAAAAGTAGAGAATACCCCAGAGTCTAGAGTCCACATATGATCTAAGTAATTTGTAAGGCTAGTCTGTTTTACCTGAACACACTTATTTATGTTGGCTGAATAATAGTATCTTTAATTCAAAATCAGAATATTCACACCACACCACACTTACCCAGCTCTAAATTTCAAAGTTTTAAAATTATATTTTGTTACTAGATGTATTCATTGCCACTTTCATTAGATTGTCCTTAATCATGAGATTGAATCTAAAGACTAGAAAAGCATAGGCTAAAGAGTTTTACCTTATTTGATTAGCAATACAATAGCATCAAAAATGTCTAGAATTTCAAATTGTAGGCCTTATATTTGGCATATTGACCTGACAGTGCTGTCATGTCAGATTTGAATTGGTAGGGCATTTATAGGAGATTATTGCAATAGCCCAGGCAAGAAATAACAAGGCAAGTTTACTAAAGTATATACATATAAGTAGGTTTAAATACAGGGAAAACTCATGTTCCTGATTTGGATGACTTAAAATATAATTCCCTGAAAATTAATATTTAAATTTAACATAAATCCAGTAAGACTTTGGGTAAGACTTTTTTTTATTTATATCATGGAAAAGTGATTTTGAAGTTTATCCAAAACGTCAAAAAGTTCTTGCAATAATAGGCATTTTCGAATAAGAATAACAAGAAATTTATCTTACAAAATATTAAAATACATAGTTACAAAAGTTAAAAGTGGGCTATTAATGCTTGATAAGCAATCAAGTAACTGTGAGGAAATTAAAAGAATGATAGACATTGGCACAAGTGTACAAATAAGTGTATGACAAAGTCTTACTTGAAAGCAGTATTAAAATGCAAGGATATTTTGGGGCAAATGCTATTTGGAAAAAACTAAAATAAAAATAGGTCCAAGTATGGCTCATAGATCATACCATCAATGAACCCTAGAAATATTTTGGCAATGCAAATTCTTATAAACCACTTTTGAATCAGAAATCCTGTTGGTGGTATCCTGCAGTCTGTGTTTCAGCACACTTTCCAAGTGATTTTGATACATACGAAAGTTTGAGAAGTACTGGATTATACTGTGCTATAGTAACAAATAAACCTTGAAAGCTCAGTGTCTTAGCAAAACCAAAGCTTATTTTACACTTAAACTACATGTCTACTGGTGATTAGCAATGGGATCTTTTTCCATATAGTCACTCAGAGACACCTACTTACAGAACTACTAATATTTTATATTTCTACGCCACTATATGAGGCCTCCTAAGACAATGCAAAAGAGAAAGGGATAGCTGTAGTTTTGTGAGATTATGTTTTCCTTCATTCCCATTGCCCACGAGAACTGTTTATGTTATGCTTTCCAAAAATAAGTGTTCTAGGAAATGAGAAAGAATAGTTGAAATATTCAATAATCACTATAATCTCTGCCACAGATCTGTATTTAAGAGCTTGTACAAATATCACAGACAAAATTTTAAATGCAAAAATAAAATCATACTATGGAAAATATAGGTCAATGTTTATAGAACATATATCATGGAGAACCCTTTAGTTGTATGTAAATAAAACAGACAGAAATTATAAGATATTAAAAAAGTTTTTCCAGGACAGAAACTTTTTTTGGGGGGGGTACCGGGAGTCGACCTCAGGACCTCGTGCGCCAACAGGCAGGTGCTTACACCGCTGAGCCATCTCACCAGCCCCAGGACAGAAACTTTACAAACACTGACCTACATATTCTGATCCTTCAGATCTTAGAAATGTCACCTACTTAGAAGGGCTTTTCTTGCAAACTGCACCTACATTAGGTACCCTGTCATTCCCTATCACAGTCTGCTATTTATAGCTCTCATAGCACCAACTACTATCTCTAATTTTTGTTACCTGTTTTCTCCCAGTAGAAGGTAAGTATGGTGAAATTAAATTCGTGCATTCACAGGTATACTCCTAGCAGTTAGCACAGTACTTGATGATTATTGTGAGTTTAACAAAACTTTAAAATGAGAAAAATAGAAAAGAAGTAAGGCAGGGAAGGAGGGAGGGAGAGAGGGAGCTAGAGGGAAGGAAGTAAAAGAGGAAGAGAAGAAAGAGGAGGGGAGAGTAAGTAGAGAATGAGGGAAATTCATATAGAAAAAGTATGGAAGAATTCACACCAAAATGCTGACAATGATTATTTCTGAAAATTGAGAGAGCAGATGATTTTTTTTCACTACATATTTCTGCATTTTCTGAAAAATATTTTGTATAATGAGTTTCTGTTACTTTTATGAGCAGAACAAGAAACACAGAAGTAGCATTTTTTATTTTGAAAAGAAAAGTTATGAAAAATAATGAGGACTTGATTAAGGTAGTGATGGTAAAACTCATCAGGAAATGGTGAATATTAGACTCTATGGTTAAAATAAGTTGGAATTAGTAGCTAAATGGTGAGATGAACATAAAGAGTGGAAGATGAGACTTATACTTGAAAGTATAACAGAATAGGAGATTGTATCACATTTTGTCTCTCCTTAACATGATTATCTCTTAATCCTTCATTTTATTTCATAGTGCAGGGAATGAGACAACATATTTTCCCTCAGAAGCATATTTCTGATGTCAGTGGTGTAATTCAAAAATTGATATCAGGAAGAATGTTGAAGTTCTGGTTTGGAGTAGTGGCTATGACTATAAGATGGATAAGAATTTGGGAGAATTATGAAGTGTAGAATTGTCATGTTTTACAGATGGATATACATGGGGGAGAGAGTTATAGACAGCCAGAAAGCGTGTTGAATGGAAATCAGAGGTGGAAAGAAAAGGAATCTTTGCTGTCATCTTTGTTACTCTTGACAGTGGGAAGATAGTGATATTGATTCTCTGAAAAGAAAATACTGACTTGAAGCAGAGGTTTTTCTGATCTGTTTGTTTTGGGGGAGGAGCCTATATCACCACAGTTTCAAAACTGAGTTAGAGACAACAATGTCAGCTCCTCGATTGAGCAGGGATGCTATTGACTTGGTACAAGGGACACAGGAGGATGACAATATTTGCCCATTTTTGTGCCTTTTAGGACAGTCAAGTGTAAATGCCTATTAGTTGGATCTGTATCTACAGTTGGAAATTTGGGGCTGGAAACAATGATTTCAGGTCGATGAGGTTATTGGTGTTAAAAGAAATAGAGATGTTCAGAAGTCATAATGTTTAGCTTGACCCTTCTCCAAAATCCTCAAAAAATTTCCCCTCCCCCTTAATAATATCAGGTTTCTACAACTACCAAGGCACCCCAAAGTTGAATTTTTTCCAGTTCAGCAACTGGACCTACTTTACAAAGTACCACCCATGTTCCTGTTGCAATAATTTTTATTATTTCTGAGATTTGTTTCTTTATTCTTCCTTCTGCTCTGATGATTTCTTCTAGTGGGCTATCACTTTCAACTGGAGAAAAATCCAGAGTAATATTGGAAAATCATTTTTCATGGTTTTCTGGATTCTAAAGTTATTTTGCAAAGTAAAACTAAATGTCATCAAAGTAACATTTTTTTTTGTGGGTACCGGGGGGGTCAACCTCAGGACCTCGCACGCCAACAGGCACCCATGCCGCTGAGCGATATCACCAGCCCCTTTTTCTTATGTGGGATCTGGGAGTTGAACTCGGGCCCTCGCGCTTGCAAGGCAGGCGCTTATGCCACTGAGCCATCTCACCGGCCCACATTTTTATAACTGATAAAACTTCCTTAATTCTTGCAATTCTATATTTTATATTACATACATCCTCTCTTAAAATTAAGGCTCCAGTAGTAACGATACAAAATTTTTAAGAAATATGATAAATAATAAGTTATTCATAAAGAATAGGGTTTCAACAAGGAAAACTCTGGCAAGAAGTACACATGATATTTTCCTTACATAGAGATTTCTGTTTTCTGTCCAAGTTGATATTTATAAGGAAAAAATATTTCATTCATCTCCTGATGGAGAGTAACTTAGTTTAACATCATTGTCTTTTATTCATTAACTGTTAGGAAAAAAATATAGTATTAGAAGTAAATATAGCCATTTCATTTCTCTAGTTGCAGAATTCTTATATCTTTATTTTAGAGGTAATTGGTTTTGATGTAGTCCTAGTCACAAATGAGGTTCACAATATTGTATTTACCAAATGAAGGCTTTCCTACCTCTACTGATAACTCCATTTTTACCTCAGGCCCTGCTAGGTTGATTGAGAAGAGGAGGAGTTACATTGCTCATTCTTAGTGAAGCCTTTCTGGACTTGTAGCCTAATCCATATTTTCCATAGATGTAATTTTTTTTTGTGGGTACCGGGGGGTCGACCTCAGGACCTCATGTGCCAGCAGGCACCTGTGCCGCTGAGCGATATCACCGGCCCCTTTTTCGTATGTGGGTTCCGGGAGTTGAACTCAGGCCCTCGTGCTTGCTGGGCAGGCGCTTAAGCCACTGAGCCATCTCACCAGCCCGATAGATGTAATTTTTAAATCATTATACTGCAATGATTTCTCTTATATTGAATATATATATATACGTTAAAAATAACTATAAACTATGGCAGCAAAATATTTCTTTGCTTAATTTCCCCTCTTCCAGTATTATTATTTTCATTTCTCTCTTCAGTATAGTATTTCTGCATTTGGGGATCTTATTGCAGTAAAAATTTGTCTGGAAAATTTGGTACAACATAGTCACTCAAACCTTTCACCAGCCTAAGAAATAATTCATATTGCACATGATCATTTACTTTTGTAATTAGCCTTGTTTATAAGTTAATACCTATGCAGTGAATGAAATAATAGATCACAATTTCTTTTTTCTCTCCATCCTCAAGTCTGCAACCAGCTGAGCAAACTTTAAGCAATATGCAGGATTTTCCCTTTCTTATACATTATTAGAATAAAATTATTCTAATTGTAAAATGATATACTCTAAATGACAGCTAATTCTCTTAAACTTGCAGTCTTAAAAATTATAGATTACAATGCAGCAAAGCAAGACTCTGTTGTGAAATTAGAATATGGGTACTTAAGTTTTTATTTTAAACACCTTGTTTTCTCTTCACTTTAATTAATTAAAGGGATTATTTAAACTTAACTTTCCCAGAGTGATGAAGGTTTATTAAACAAGATTTTAGGGATATTAACTTCCCATAAACAATTCCAGTACAGCACTTACATCTTCCATGCCAGATCTTGACATAGGATTCCTGATTAAGTCTGAACTCTGACACTGTCAGATACACAGAAAAAATTTGAACAACATTTTCCTTTCATTTAGAAAATGCTAAATGATTTAGCATGCATAGTGGTGGCCATCTATATTTGTTAATATTCTTTGTGCTTCCTTTATTCTAGTTGTCTTTTCAAAGGTTCAGGCAAAATATCTTGCTCATTCAAGGGATACAGAATAACTACAGTAAATATTTTCTTTTATTTAGCCATTAATGCATATTTTCAGTGTTAAAACATGAAGTGAGCGCCGGTGAGATGGCTCAGCGGCGTAAGCGCCTGCCTGGCAAGCGCGAGGGCCCGAGTTCGACTCCCGGAACTCACATACGAAAAAGGGGCCGGTGAGATGGCTCAGCGGCTTAAGCGCCCGCCCGGCAAGCGCAAGGGCCTGAGTTCGACTCCCGGAACCCACATACGAAAAAGGGGCCGGTGATATCACTCAGTGGCACGGGCACCCACTGGCTCGCGAGGTCCTGAGGTCGACCCCCCGGTACCCACAAAAAAAAAAAAAAAAAAACATGAAGTGAGAAATCAAGAAAAAGTGTAGTAAAAATTAGATTCCTATTGGCAAACAAAATTTATTGTCTATTGAAAACACTAAATTCTTGGAGATTTTCAGTCTAATTACAATTCATTTCCAAAGTCTTTATCAGTTCCTTTTTTAGCTGAAATCTTCTCAAATGACTTTTTTTCCTGAACTTATGACTCACCCAAAAACTTTATTTTCCTTCAAACAATAATTCAAACATAACTGCATTATTCTAGTAAACAGAGTATAAGAATAAATTGCCTCACTAGCAAACATCTACTAAATGGGAGGAAGCTATTGACTGTACCAAGCTTATTTTTAATGTAAAAAATAATTTCACAGAGGTTAGGCAGTGGGTAATATTTAGTAGGAGGCATATTTCTTGAGCTTCCAAGGGTAAGAGAATTAGGTGTGTGCTTAGATTACAGTTGCATTAACTATATTTGCTGCTGTCTACTGCATATGTGAACTGGATAAAAACACCCAATTCCATGTCTGAAGGGAAAAGAAGCTGGAGAAGGGGTAGATAGCCAAGTGTCCATGGGTTCTACACAGTTCTAGCAAGAAAACTTGCCTACATGTAAATGTTCCTTTGAGATCATCAAAGGTACTTAAATATGCATACCTCATTAAGGTTTAGATCCGCTCTCTTGACTGAGTGCTTTGATTATTCTTCTTCTGGGTCATTCACATGACCTCCAAAACTGTCTCTGGAAAGCTTTGTTAATGTTTAATAGTACATGCTGTGATGGGTTGTGTTTAGATGTCCCACCAAAGCCTCATGTGGTCATAGATGGGGCTTTTTCAGAGGTGGCTGGATCTAGAGTGTGTGACTGATTCATGGTGCAATGCTGGGGCTAAAAGTGTGTGATCACTAAATCAGTCCACTGATTGGTTTAGCACCACCCTAATCCAGGTAGTATAGATAAGATAAAAGAGGCAGAAAGTTAGTTAAGGTCCCCTTATTGCTTTTGTTACCTTGTGGGCACAATTAACTGTTCACTGCAATGCCCTTTTGCCAAGCCAACCTGCTTTGAAGCCAGCCAATTATGGAATGAAATCTCCACAAACTGTGAGCCAAAAATAAACCTTTCTCCCTTAACTTTGGGTGTCAGGTATTTTGTCTCAGTAAGGAGTAAAGTAACTATGAGACAAGCTAATTATCAAACAAAATTTTGTGTTCAACTCTATCCTCTGACCTATATGTGAAAAAGTAGTTCCTCATCAATTGCAGGGTAAATTTTTGGGTTGGCTTACAAGGGTCTATGAGTAGTCTGGATAAAAGAATAAATGAGGGGAATATATAACTCCCTCTCTCGGAAGGCTTGAAGCAGTAGCATTTATAGCATTTATTCTCATCTGTTGTTCTTCATGGGATATTGTGCCATATAAAAGCGGAAGGAAAAAGTCAATATAGCTAATATTGAGGAAATTTAAAAGAACTGATAAAACAGAAGTTCTCTTATTTTCTTTTAGTTTAATATACAAAGTTTGACAATTGGAAAATCATCTGAGGAATTAATCTGAAACCTTCCTGAATTTCTACCTTCCAAATTATAACCAAATTTATAACAGGAATAAATTAGGTTGTATTCAATAAATCTTACCTTTCCAAAATTCTGAAGGCTTTTGTTTGTGGATCATTGTAGTGGGAAATACTAAAACATTTACCTTAGTGTTACCAGAAATGGCAGATATTACATTTCTTCAAGATCTTATTATTAGTGCTGAAATTTGTGTAACTCATCTTGAAGTTCTCCATAGTGTTTTTTCACTGTATTTCATGGTTTAATACATCAACAGTACTGGAAAATTGTAGTATGGATTATTATTCTGATATCAATTAATCATGGAGCTTAATATTCAAAGTAGTCTCCACTTTTCATATCCCAAAGAAAGGCAAATAGTTGGTTTCAGTTTAAAGACATCAAGCAGATGAATTCATTGCTATTCAAACAAAAGAATTAGGTAGCTAATTAAACACATGTTGAAAAGTTAGATTGGAGTTAAAGAGTTGCCTAGACTAAAACATCATCTTTACTGAACTATATTATGTACACACTAATAAAAGTTTCACTTGACAAATAATCATATCAGTAAATCTCCATAGTGATTGTAGATGTCAAAAACAGTAATGAAGAGAAACTGACAAGCAATTTAAATTCTTTTGAAGAATTGCAGATCATAATTAGAGTTCAGCATCTTTCACAGGCTAAAATTCTTGTATTTTTCAAGCTGTATTTGTTATTCTGCTACCTTTCTCTGTAAATACCACTTTCAAATAAATTGACCTAGTTGTAAAATACGAATTACTTACATTTTAACATTTTTACTATTCCTTTATATATATATATATATATATATATATATATATATATATATATATCACATCCGTAAACACAATTTTTTGTTGTTGAAATTTTAAACTTAAATTCAGAAATTTAAGTAAATAATTTGAAAGGAAATTTCTTCTTCTAAAGGAAAATGAATTGGAAAAGATCATTTGGATCAATCATCAATCATCTTTCCTACTGTATAGACTTTGCTAAGGAGAATGTTTATAAGATTTGAATAAGAGAAAAAACTATGGAAATTTTAAGGGAACTTGTCATAACCAATTCAGTCTGACAAATGGTTATCAGACCCAATAATACAAAAATGAATAAACCATAAATTTGCTCCAGAGTAACTCAAAACCAGGTAGGAGAGCTACATACAGTAAATAATTCAAACTGAAAGTATATTCTCATCCCAATAACCATTAATCCTCCACCTGACCTTTTTCAGCATTTATGATATTCATATAATTCACATAACTTACTTTTTCGTCTTTCACACCAGAATCCTAATTCTATGAAAATAAGTGTTTTATTTCTATGTTGTTCTTGCTTAGTACTTAGAAACTATCTGACATATAGTAGATAATGAAGATTGTGGAATTGGTGAATGAGAATTAATAAAACAAAGAAGACTGTGATGAGTGTTAAAAAAGAGGTAGAAATAAAATATTTTTGAAGTATATAAAAGGTGAAAGATAGGCCAACTCTGTGATGCTGCTCAAATGTTAGCTTCTCTGTGAAACTCTCTAAGATTTCTTCTTGCTTTGTCTTTATCACCACATAATTTCCTTGTAACATTTACTATGTTTTAGTGTAATGATCTATTCACTTCTTCATTTATCTATATTTATTTAAGACACAGATTATTTTTCAGCTTTTTTTCTAATTGTTCATCACTGTGATTTGCATTTGAGTAGTTACTGAATTAATTAATAAATGCTTTGTAACACTAGAATTCAGAGGTTGAGGTTGGGGTGTGGAATAATGATATGATCAGGCCAGAGAAATATTATGACAAAATTGTCTCAATGTTCAGGAAGTCAATTAAGTGACAGATGAATTTGGTACTGTAGATTGGAAAAAAGACTAGAAAGCTTTATATGTTAGAGTTTTGGGCTTGATTGGTTTCTATATGTAGTAGGAAATCACAAAAGATTTTGAGTAAATAAATGCAGAGCTATAGCTGTGATTTAGGAGAGTAGAGAAACGGATCAAAGTCAGGGACACTAGCTAAGAGCCAAAGATTTAGATAATAAGGATTAAATTAGTAAAGAAAATACTTAAATTTGCCTAGAAAGGGTAATTGATGACAAGAAAGTTGCTGCAGTGCTGAAAGTCACAGGATATAATCCATACTTTGCTACTGATGTACAGGTTTTGAGTTTGAGTGCCTCAAAAAGTATAAGTCCTTAGAGAATGCAAAAGAAATATGAATGTGGCAAATCTGATGTGAATGTATAGTTTATGCATGTTAGGTTTTAGATACTTTGTGACATAACTAAGTGGTAACCAGAGGGATGGAGGTGCAACTCAGTGGTAGGTTACTTGTCTTGTATATAGGAGACCCTGAGTTTGAATATTTAGCATGGCAAAATAAATATGCTAATCAGGCAGATATAAACTTAGTAATGCACTTTGAAGAGAATCATTGATTGAGTACATTATTATTAAAGTTATAGGAAAGGATGCAAATGCCAATTGAGAGAGAATTTCAGGAAAAGAGCAACAGGAACAGAACATTGAGAATTTCCTCAAGTAAGAGATGCTTCAGATTGATATACATGAGAAATACAAGAGAACATCCAAAGAGAAGTGCAGACAACCAAAGCATCATAAAAATCAATTGAAAGAAAATTTAGAAATGATGTACTATCAAAGGTAATAAATTATACAGAAAATATATTAGGATAAGAACTGAAGGAAATATCAGAACTGATGCTTTGTATTGACTTGAAATTGTTATGGCATGCAAGCAAGATGTTGAACCAAGAATAAAAAGAATTGAAGAAAACAAAGAGTATATAATGAATATAGACTGCATATTCACAAAATTTGACAATAATTGGAATAGTTTTTGGGGACTGAAGAGAACAGGAAAATGTTGGAATAGCTCTTGCAGTGAATTCAGTAGGGAAGTAATTAGAAATGGAAAGAATTAAAAATGGGAGCCAGTTGACATTTTATATCATGGATACTTTAATATACCCAGTCAGGGTGGTGATGTGTCTTTCTCAAATGGAATTGCACAAACTGGGAGAAAGAGTCAAGAAAATGCTTGATTGGATTAAATTCAGGTTGGGTTTCAGCATGGTAAGTATAATGCAGGAACAGGGGAATTGGGAGGTTCAAGGAATTTGGTGAAAATATGAACATTTGAGTATTTCTATTAGCTGAATAGTGAAGTTAATATGGCATTCAGATAATTATTTAAATGTGATAAAAAAGAACAATGAGTTAAGTGTGAGTAATAGAAAATGAATTTTCATGCAACGATGATATTTAAGATGACTCAGGTGGAGTAGAGATGCAAGATTTTTAAGCTGAAAGTATTTTTGTAGTACTATTATAAGGAAACAATTCTGTTTCATGAAACCTTTCAGAAATTAAGCTATTACCATGGTGAAAAGTAGCATCTAAAACTAGCATTTTATTAATTTTGTGTCTTATAGTATAGTATCAAATCTACTTCATAATCATATAATGGTTTCTGAATGAAACTTCAAAGCTCTACCTAAATTTTTTCAAAATAAATGGGTAAGAAGGAGAAAGGACATTGAATTGATTCCATAGAAATTGATTTCTATATAATTAATTTACAGGTTAATATGGAATTAATAAATCTGAAAATCAATAACTTATATGATTCCCCTAGTAATCTGCTGTGTTCTAGATGATATAGCAGATGTGAATATGGTGATGAGGACTTTGTCTTTATGTTACTCATGTACATCTATTTTAAAGCAATGAATCAGCTACTAATTCTTAAAAACTGTGTATAAGCATTGTTTTTTAATGATGCATGGGTATATGTTTATAAAAATCATATATACTGGTTTATAATTTGAATTTTCACATTTTTCTAAAATTCCTTATCACCATATTTTTATGTAAATAAAAACACTTTTGTACCACTTTTAAATTCTACATATTAACTCACTGTATGACTGAATTATAATTATTTCCCCAGTACCCCAGAGTTATTAGGCTATTAGGTATTTAAGTTATTTCCACTAGCATTGTAAATTAATGCTATAAACATTATTGATTCTATTATTTTTATTTTATCTTAGTAAAACAGGGAAGAAATTATTTCAATGATTCCTTGAATTCACTACTCGGTACTTGATTAAATAAGATCTCTTTAGAAGATAGTTGAATTTGGTAGTGAATAAAATCATATATTCTGAGAGAATTTTCAATTTTCCCCTACTTCAAATAGCTCTTCTTTCTCAAATATCTTTTAATTGCCTATCTTTTTGACTTACATATTCAAAGAAACACAATGTAATTAAGAAAGGATAATCGGGCGGGTGAGATGGCTCAGCGGCGTAAGCGCCTGCCTTGCAAGCGCGAAGGCCCGAGTTCGACTCCCGGAACCCACATACGAAAAAGGGGCCGGTGATATCGCTCAGTGGCACGGGTGCCTGTTGGTGCGTGAGGTCCTGAGGTCGTCCCCCCGGTACCCACAAAAAAAAAAAAAAAGAAAGGATAATCACTAAGCCATTAGCACTTAAAATGGGATGAGTTCATCAGGGAAATTCCAGTCACTGAGGTTCCCAATGGCATGGTACTTATGAATGTCATGCTTTGATAAAGACAGTAAGTAGGAGACAATATTTAAGTACTGGGCTTTCCAAATCAGATGTTTTTTGAGGAATATGAGTGTTGATGTTCCTGGAATTGAGAATTGGTACCTAAAGTAAAAAGTGAATATTTAAGAGTGGTAAGGTTACTAAAAACAAATTGTTTTTTCTCCCTGCTAGTAATTGCAAACTGATGTATTCTTGACAGGTATATTCAGCTGATACAATTTTACTGGTGAAACAGACTTCAAAAGGTCTAGATGAATATTTCATCTTTCTCTGTTTTTTCCATTTCCTTAAAAATTGCTCTGTTGAAACAAATCTTAGTCTGGTTTGTGCTACTATAATAAAATACTTCAGACCTAGTAATCAAAATGAAGAGAAATTTATTGGCTCACAGTTTTGGGAACTGGGAAATCCAAGATCCCATGGTCAGCATCTGGTCAAGGACTCACTGTGTCATCTCATGACAGAAAGTGGAAAATCAAGAATGAGTATGAGAGAGCTGAACTTCAATTTTTTTAATGGCATTAATCACAACCAAAAGAGTAGAGTCCTCATGGCCTAATCACCATTTAAATGACCTACTGCTTATTAATATTACATAAGCAATTAATTAAGTCATTTAAAGATGACTTTCAGAAGGGACAAACTTTCAACCATAAAAAAACAAATCTTCAAGGCAAAAATTTGTGCTGTACTTAGGAAAACACCCCCATTGAAATTCATATTATCTGATTAGTTGTTGGAGAAATTAATCCTGGGAGTAGTTGATAGAGAAACTAATCCTGGGAGGATGAAATGAGAGGATGAAACAGGAGGATCACCCTGAATTCAAGGCCAGCGTAGGCTGCATAGTGAGTTCAAGGTGAGCCTGAACTACATAGCAAGACCCTGTTTCAAAAAAGAAAAAAAGAAACAAAAACTATGAATATTTTAGATATAAAATATGTGTATCTAGTTTATGTGAAAAGCATTGCCTTTGAAACTTTGTACTTGTGTAGCTGTAAATCTGATTGAAAGAGTTATTTTTCTTTCAAATTATCAAAAATACTCACTCCATTAAAATGCCCTTCAAATTAAGTAATTCCCTTATCTTTCCATTAAGTATGTAATCCTTTCAAATATGGCTATATCTCACTATACTTTTTAAATATTCACATATGCACATGTGTATATATAAGAATGTCAAACCTGGGGCCGGTGAGATGGCTCAGCGGCTTAAGCGCCTGCCCGGCAAGCGCGAGGGCCCGAGTTCGACTCCCGGAACCCACATACGAAAAAGGGGCTGGTGATATCGCTCAGCAGCACGGGTGCCTGCTGGCGCGTGAGGTCCTGAGGTCGACCCCCTGGTACCCACAAAAAAAAAAAAAAAAGAATGTCAAACCCATAAAACTCATAGGTGTAGCAATTATCATTATATGCAAAAAATATTTTTCAAATGTATACTTATTGGTTCTGATTGTGATTGCAATTTGGAAAAAAAGAATAAACCAATGATGGCCTCTGTGTATTGGCCCCGAGGTTTTTTATATCTTCACTGAAGGTTGATATACATTAGATCATAGGCCTACCAGCAAGAAGTTTGAATTTTCACACATTCAGTTATCTTAAAACATCCTTGAAA
The DNA here is from genome assembly GCA_028451465.1 of Erethizon dorsatum. Lineage (NCBI taxonomy): Eukaryota > Metazoa > Chordata > Mammalia > Rodentia > Erethizontidae > Erethizon > Erethizon dorsatum. Next base: position 84,484,907 of record CM051842.1, on the reverse strand, counting down.
GCAGATTTTTAGCAATTTAAAGCCTGAATGTTTGGTATATCCCATAAACCTCCCTCCATATCTGCTCTCCATTAAGATATTAACTTGATGATTGTAAAACCTGTAGCTACTGTGATCCTTTGGAGCTCTCTGACCCAGAAATTTTATATAGCAGTCTTGAGTGACATGACCTAAATATACGCCCCGTCTCTTATCCAGCTCTCAAATCTGAATTCATTTGTCTTTCTCCCATTGTGAGGAAGTGTCCTTTTGCCATAGGATCTCACCTGTTCCTTCTGTCAAGAACTTACCTCCACTTGCAACCCTATTCAAATGCTCCCCGATGATCTTGCTTAGTATTATTTCTTATGGTCATATTGTTCTCAATTAGACCCAAATCTTTTTATCTCCTGAAAAAACAAAAATGTGTGTTCAAAGTAGACACAACAATTTAAACTTCAAAACTTCAACTGTGAATCTCATTAAATATATTATCTATGAAATGTACATGAGGTAAAAAAAACAGTATATGTAAAAGGAAACAATTGTAACAAATGCTTATGAAACTATAGTTTTATAGGAAGTTCTATATAATTTGCAAAGTAAAATTTAAGTAGTAGTTTTTCTGTATTTTGAGGTAGTAGTTAAAGGTAGATTTTAAAAATCTCTTCTGGCCACTATGTGTCTTTGTTTATCACCCATTCTAATGCTTTTTTAAAACTTGCTTTGGTAAAGGATATAAAAATGAAAAGTAGGTAAATTAATTGGTGATCAAACTTTAGTTATGAACAATTTTTAAATTTCAGATAAAGATTACAATTTGTGTGTTCAGCTTGTTTTTTTAGATATGTTAGTTTGTGACATATTAAATTATGAAGTTTGAGAAAAAGAGCACCTGAGTTTACATATGTATAAAAATGATCTCTTTGTAATGATAGGCATGTTTTCATTTATGGAGTTATGTGTTCATGGATTCACTCATTCAATGGTCATTAATATAGTAGAGATAGTAGGCAGTTTAGAATAAGAACTGGGTTCAAATTATTGCTTCACTATCATCAATTATAAAAATTGAGACAAGTTAACATTGTTGAACCTCAGTTGCTTTAACTTTCCATTGTGTAATTACTTGGACAATTATGTTTGTGCTTATACGCTCAAGCATTTTTTGAACACTCAATATGTGAAAATTGTAAAAAACTGAAAACTACCTAGTTTAAAGTCTGAACACCTACCAAATAAGTTGTTAGAAAGTGTTTATTTACCAGTAACCAGATAATCAGATGGAATTTATTTTGGTTTTATTGGGATACAGTACCCCCAGTTTGTATAGCTTTTGTCATATATTTGGCAGTTGTCTTCTTTATTGCCTTCATTCAGAGGGAGAACTATCAAAACACTAATTTAGACTGTCAAAATGAAAAGGTTTGACAGCCTCATGAAGAATTGTCATTATAGAAAAGAATTGAGACAAGTAAGGAAAGGAGAATTTAAATGACTGACTAAACAGAAGTGAACTTTCTTAAGAATATAAGATATCTTGACAATTCTAATTGTAAGAATTTCTACTTTTTGTTATTTTTGTTCTGGCTTACTCTATTATTACTCTGAAAAAAGAAAATGATTTAATTTGTATGCTCATTGTCACAAAATCATCTTCTCCAAAAAGAAAGAATTTTTTGTTGCTTGCTATAGAAACAAAATAAGTTCTAAAGATTCATTTCTGGTAATATTTGCCCTTACCATAGAAACACATAAGCTGTCTTCCCTTTTTACAGGTGGATTATTCAACAGTCAAGCTCTGTGTCCAAAAATCTGGGAACAATATAAAAACTGATTCTTGATCATTTCAAAATTTCACTATTTGACAGACAATCAAATGCTCATACTGACTCTATTGATATTTACTTTTAAAACCTTTCTAAAGTGAATCCTGTAAAGTCTTTCTAGGCCATGAGCCCATGTATATACTGTTGCCTTCTGATTACTCTTTGAGTTTATGTAAAGATAGCATAAATTCACTCTAGGTCCAAAGTACACATTTGTTACTATTGCTAAGTTGACTTCACAGATGGCTATAAGTAGTCTCTTTGTTCTTCACAGAGAATTTACCTTGACTAGCTGTAGGTATACAGCTATATGCCTCCTGTTAAGGACCTGTCAGGAAAGAGTGGATGATGCTTTACTTGGTGGATATAAACTGAACATTTGGAATTGTTTGAAATTAGTATTGAATTAATTTTTTACTTAAAATAGAATCCTCACTATTTACAATAACCTACTAATGCTTAGATCATCTTATCTGCACTATCTACTTCTCCAATACCATCTCCCACAATTTCTCCCATTGCTTTAGTCCCAGCCATGTTGAGTTTTGTACCCTTTAGACACATGAAACTTTCTCTCAAAGAAACTCTCCACTTTTTATTATCCCTGTTGAGAATACTATGCAGTGTTATCTTAAATAATGTAGTTTAATCCAGGTCATAGCTCAAATATTACGCCTTCCTCAACAGATGTTTACCTACTACGACCCACCACTGGGAGTCATCACAGTTTATATATTCAAATTAGGTATTTCTTCATTGCATTTATCTCTATTTGGAGTTATATTGCTTTCGTTATTTGTTGCTCTTGTCTAAAATATAAATCCAGTCAATGTTGGACATTATGGTCCTGTTCATAGCTATAATTTTAATATGTGGAACAGTGTGTGTGATTAGTACACACTATGCTATCATATTAATAAATTTTAAAAGTGATTTAGAGGTCTCTCACTCAATTTCTATGTTCAGAAGACGATTAAAGTCGGGTGGGTTTGGGATTTGGACCCCCCCAGGTAAAAGGATCTCAAATCTGATATACATAACAGAACTCTTTGTATATTCTAACCTGATCATCGAAGAATCACAAGGTAGAGGGAGGAGGACATCTAAATCAACACTTGTTGTAACTTCTGTAATTCTGAATTCCACCAAAACTCTGCTCTCCTTTCCCCCAATATTGGAAACTTTGCATATGAAACTTTGCCTTCAATATAGAGGTCAAAAATGGGTCTTCTTGGGGCCTCTAAAGATCACTTTCTTTTCAAATCTATTTTTTTACACTACACAGTATGATCTTTCAAAACAAGTAAATGCAATAGCATTCACATAACTAATAACCTTCAATGTATCACATTCAAAATTATCACCTTTTTTAAGACTCTCTGCACAATCTGGCTTTCTACCCTCTAGACACTCTGATCCACTATGTGTTCCTAGAATTTCCATACCCTTTCTGTTAGTTTATAGGCCTTCACATATGTTATTCCTTCAGCTTGATGCATTCTTACTTCAGCCTTAGCGCTTCCAAATTTATGTTTCAAAACAAATAAAATGTTATTTTCTCAAAAAAGACTTCCCTTACACTCCATACTTGTTTAAAATCTAATATATCTCTCATAGGCCTTGAACCATGCATAATTATCTGGAACACACTTCATTTTGATTCCATCATGGAGCCCAGAGGATTAGAATGCTTTGTTTACTGTTGAATCCCTAGCATAGTGCCTGGAACAGAACAGGTGGTCCGTAATCATTGAAATGAAATTATTTATTGAATGATGCATTCACAATTTAATCAGTCACATCCAGTTATAAGATGAAGTTTGTGGGGACCACAAATTATAAATTGAGTATAGGAAACATCCAAGCTTGTCCTTGTCCTTCCCTTTGAGCCAGATTGTGTTGCAGAAACTTCCTGCTCTTTCCGGGTCATAGCTAGAATCCCTATGGCTAATGACTGCTGTGACACTCACAGGTAAGACCTTTTGAAGACAATAAGGCACCTAGGGAAACTACAGTTTCCTCATTGCCCTGGTCTTGTCATTGTCCTTGCAAGAATGCTTTGTTCTTCTTAGTAGCCCACCATAGTTGCCATTATTGTTCCTGGAAACACCCACTGCCCTTCACCCATTGTCCTCAACTCAGATGTAATCAATAAATACCAAGTTTTTGGGTGACTCATGGCCTTTTGCTCCCTGAAAACAACTGGTCATCCCAGAACTCTGCCTGCACCTCTATTTTGTCTCTTGTTCTTCCCACTGTGTGCATTATCACTCGGCAGGAGACTGGGGACTCAGTGCAGGGGTCCCTGATAACTGGCACTGTGGAAAGTGTCTCAGATAGAGGTTTAATTCCATGACAACAATTAGTTTTCAAAAATGACAGAGACTTTTCTTATTTTATGTATTACATTCTACATTATTTTCTTACTGGGAAACATGCAAGCATTCTTTGCACTTGTTTATTTCTTTCCAAAAAGGCCTCATCTATTTGAAGCTGCCTTTCTTTTTCCTTATCATTTTAACTATTGCCTCTTTAATTTGGCATTTCACAAAGACCATCTTTGCAGACAACATGTCAACATCCAAATGATAACATTTGCTATGATACTTCCTACTTGGTATTTTATTTTAATTTTAGAGCCTGAATGCAGAGGTAGAATATAAGTACTGTGTAATGATGCTAGTAATCTTCTATGCTTTGTTTTTACATATTTTTGTCTATAATTTGAGAACAGTGCCTGACATATCATAGGTGTTCTGTAAATCTTTGTTAAGGCGATTTTTTTTCTTTCTACTCTCTTTGGTCTGGAGTAGAGAAGATCCATAGATTTCATTAGTACTTAGCTTTCTTCTGGAAATTATAATTTTAGATTTCTAAGGAAATGTTTTATCAATTCAGAATCAATGAAAACAAACAGGTCTGGAAAACTAAGAGAATCCTCTGGGCTGAGTCAAAAGTTGATATACTTCCATGTACACAATGCCTCACTCATATCAAACTAGACCATATTTCATTTAGATTGTATGATAAACATGGAGTTAAAGCATCAGTGATGGTTTGGGTCTTTATTGTAGCTCAGCATATCGGTTCTCCTGCATGTTGGTGAATTTTGTTTATCTTATTTTCACCAAAGACAATCTCCATTGCAAAAGTATTTGATATGCCTATGAGAAAATCCCAAATGTGATGTGCCAGAAATTTTCATACTCTGATTTCATTTTGATCAAGATTGTCAAATTTTACAGTGTGAAAATACATTGTTCAAAAAACATTATTCAAAAGACAAATATGAATGATCAAGGAACACAGATTTGGTGCCTTGTATATAATACATTCACTTATTCACATGACTTTCGGTAATCATATATAATCCAGTGTAATAATATTTGCTTCTGTATTCAATTTTCTATCATCTCCTCTCTTCAAACAAAAAGATAAACACAGCTAAATACTGGCAGTTTTGCATATCTGTACTCAAAATTTTCTCCCACCATATGGAAGAAACAGGGAAAGAAAAATATGTGCACTTTATTTTATTGAAAAGAATTGATAAGTAATTATTAAAATGTACTGACACTATATGGGGGTCCTGAAATACTTTGCTTATGATTTTGTCTAGAGACGTGCAGAAACTATTCTAGAAATGTCCAGGTTTCTAAGTATGAGTTGTTTCTGCATGTGAATTTTTAAAAAATTACACTATGGTAAACATGGATTTGAATATCAATAGATTTCACAACATAGATTGAAATTTGTTTTTTTGTAATCTTGTGCATTATCATGTTAAGGGGATCGTTTACTTTAAAAATAAACTATTGCTTCCAGGGGCAAATAATACTCTTGAATGAAAGACCATCACACTAGGAAGCATTTACTGCATAACTTTTTCTCTTTTATCATGTTTATAGTTGGAGAGGAAAACTGTAAGCAATCATAATGACTGTTATGGTTTATATCTCGAGGTCCCCCAAGAGCCTCATGTGCTAATAGGTGGGCCTTTGGAAAGTGATTGGATTGTGAGGGTTCATAGCTGACTTGCTGTTAGGGGGTGTGGGTCTAGTCAGAAGAGATGGGTCACTGGGAGCATGGCTTGAAAGTGTTTATTCCCTCCCTGACTCCTCCCTTTGTTCCTTACTTCCTATCCACCATGCTATGAGTACCTTTCCTCCATCACACATCTGTACCATGCCATCCTGCTTTGGAACCAGCTGATTATGCACTGACACATGAGCCAAAATAAACTTCTTTTTTTAGTTGTGGGTGTTGGGTATTTTGTCCCAGTGACAAAGAAAGTGACTAAGGGATGCTGAAAAGATGAATTCACACCTTCTTTTATAAGATTTGGAAACAGTCTGGTTTATTATTAGAAACAGGTTTTTGAAAAATATATAAAGCTGTATATATAAGAATTTTGTATTTAACCAGGCCTAAATAATTGTAATGATATAGTGGAAAATTTTTAATCTTAAATTAAGCAGCATTCTCATAATCTTGAGATTAGAAGCAAAGAGAACAAAGTTAGATTAATAACTAACATATTGATTCAAGATTACCAAGAAAGAAATCTTACATATGAGTTTGTACTTCTACAAATGTTGTATATATTAGTATATGTACTCTTTTTAAAAATGTAATTTTTATGCAAGTTATTGGTTAAGCCTAGGCATTTCAAGAAAGATGTCCATTATTTGCAATAACATTAAGGTTAAAAATCATAGCATCAATATCTTTCTCTGTAAGGACGTTGACTATGGTGAACCTTGTAGTTTGGGATACCAGAGTGAAATGAACACACATCAAACAGCTAAGAATGATGATTTGATGACTTATCTAAATTTCCAGCAAACTACTTTGTTGGCAATTATTTGATAATAGTCACAAATTACTTAATGACTAATTTAGTTTAAACTTTGAAGGAAGTGAAATTTTGCATATTATCTTATTTATATTATCAGAAGACAAACTCTTTAAAAATATAAACAATGTTTATTTTCATCAAGTATAACTCTGAAGTATAAATTTAGCAAAGATATAAGCCACTGCAGGGACTATCACCCAGAGAAGGGGACAGAGATCAAGAAATCCCCTTCAGAATTCAGTGGAAGCCTGGGTACTTTACCAGCCACACTTTGCCCTCCCACTTCTATCACAATTGAAAGTATCCAATCATAAAACGCAGGCAAAATAACTCTGGTTAGCAATGTGTCCAGAAGTGAAACAGAAATTAAACGGAACACTGCTTGTGGAGAGAATGAGAGGGAGGGTTCAAAGTTCTGCCACTGGAAACCAAGAGAGTAAATCATAGAATGGAAACTGTTCTCAGGTAGTTCCTTTTAGAAATGGCTGGCCAATTAAAAATATTCCAGGTCCTTTCCTACTTGCCTCAAACAAAGAATTGAAAGAGGCAAGACAAAAATGATGATGAGGTTTATTTGAAAAGTGGGGGTAAGGGAGAAACTGGCTCTGCAGAGCAAACTTGGACTGAACAAGAGAGGAAAAGAGAAAAGGAAAAATAAAAGTACTCCTCATCTGGAAAACACAGGGTGGGCTACCATGGAAGACACACAATAGTAGACTCCTCCTGGCATCTGTGTCCTTAAATGTTACCCACACTGTGGGAAACTGCAAGAAGTTCTACACACAGGATCCTGAGAGTTGTAGCTGTGTAAATCCTGGGATCTCACCATGCCTCTCTTCCCAGCCATGCCCTATCTCCTATCTCAGAATGACCTCAAGCACCAGTAGACACATCCAATATCTTGCACAAAACCACAGAGGACCGGAGCTCAGTCTCCCACAACTGCTACAAGTCAAAGTTTATTTGTGAATAAAGAAGAAGAGCACACTGGTCAAGTTCTGACTATAGTGTAAATCAGACTGAAAAGATTATATACTTTTGTGTTTTGTATGTGTGTGCTTTTATTTCCTGCCTCGTTTTTTCTCCTTTCACCTAATAATGTGAAATGAAAAAATAAGAATTAGTGCTTTAATTTAGACAGTATCTTTCATGGGCATGTGAGTTTAAAACTCACCAAAAATTGTGTATAGAGGATTCAAACTCAAGTTTTTTATCAATATATTAATAGATTCCAATATTTTTGAGGTGGTTTGAACACTCTATTTGCAAATACCAGAAAGGCTTTCTTCTCATGCAGGACACAGTTGTGGAGCCAAGGTGGGAGGCTCTGACACAAGTTGAGCCAGTAGTTAATATAAGGAGACTGGTCAGGATGGCCTCGTTCGTTGGGCTCTGTCAATTTGTTCCAGACTCAACAGACAATTTCAACATCAAGTGTTCCTTCAGATGGCCAGTTGGGGCAAAGGTCTTGCCATTCAATTTCACAAAATGCACAGAACTTCTGAGGTTTCATTTTCACTCTGTAGTCATCAGGAAATCCTCTTTTGAAGTTTTTTTAGCATACAATCAAGGACCGTAGGTTTACTCAGGCTGGTACCCATTCTATCTCCCTATGGTGTATGTTGTGTACCCTTGAACAATTGTTCAACAGATAAAGGGTGGGTTCTCCTCAAAAGAGGAACCAAGCACTCATCAGCTCTGGCCACTCCTCTCACAAGCCATCTGGCAATTGGTGCACCTGTATAAACCCTGGGCCAGGTCAGACCCCCATTACAGAGGTTGAGTCACATTTTAGACATATGACATGACTACAGAATCACAGAAATCTGACCCAATCAAACTCCATAGCTCTGAGGTCCTAGAGGGGCCTTTTTGGTATGTTGCACAAATGGAATGGCTTATTGCTTTCACAGTCCATTACAAGCACTCACAGTATTATTCAGCTGGAACTCAGAGGTTAAACATTCCAACCCCTTTCCCTTGAGGGTGGGAAACTCTTAACTAACAAGAGTTGATCAAGCTCTTCTTCTGCTTGTATTGTGTAGGGGTTTTACCTTATCCAATGACCTGACCCAACTGCATCCCTTCCTCTTCTTTTGGGTCCAACTGGGGCCTTCAGCACCAAGCAGGGACCTCTGGTCCAAGCCTCTGAGGGGACTCTGAGAAAATCTGGAAGTCGTGCCTTCCCATCAAGGAGACTGGAGAGGTCATCGCTCTGGCCTCCAGGTCCCAGCTGGTGGCCTAAGTGGCCAGTACAGCCTTCCTGGTCAGGGAACCAAGAATGTTGGGGCAAAACTCAGTCTGAGAAAGGAAAGACACTTGAGGAAGTCAGGAGGTAGTGAACAGCTTTATTTTACACCAGTGGTCCTGGCTGGAATAACTTCCAAAAAAAGCTAGGCCCTGAGTGCCCATGAGCCAGCATTTTTATATGAGACATAAGCAGGGGTTGCAAAGGCGATACAAAGGCAGGGCAGAACAGCCTGGCAGTTCTTCTCATTAGCTAGCAGGGTGAGGTCATCAGTTTATAGGGCTAGATTAATAATCACCAGTTACAAGACTAGATTAATGGCAACAAAGCTTGGTATGATCAGGCATCCTGCATGTTTGGTTATGCTTTCATGGTTACAGGTGTCAAGAAAGTAATTACAAAGCCATGAAGCAGTTACAGAGCTAGGCAGTTTCAAAGGGAACAAAGTTTTAAAAAGAACAATTTTTCCTTGTAGTTTTCCCTTTCAATAGTACTTCCTATCAGTTTGTAAAAGCTATTAACAAAGTGTTATTCTACTATAACTACTTTTAAATATATCAAGCACTTCTACATATCTAGAACTAGATTTTTCATATAAGAACTTGTCTGCTATCATACAGCACTGATAAATAAAATTGCACATGTAGCAATGGTTGTAATCTGAGGTATTTTCTAAGTATGACCATTTTGGCCCCATTTCCTTCTCTCTGCTTCAACGCAGTGGACCAGTACAGCCATATGTGTGATAGAGATGGTTGAATCCAAAATTCATTTATAGAGGACAAGCTTTTCTGTTTATTGCAACACAGAGTATACAAAATGTGCTAACTTTACTACACTGGCAACCTCTAACATTTAGGAATTAGGTGTTGCAAAATTTGGACTTACTTGCCCATTATATATACTATATACACAGCATAACAAAACCCACAAAACATACAGAAAAATGATGTCTCAAAATATCCAAGTACAAATACACTAACATAATACCTTTCACAATTACTTCCCTCTTGCCTCTTCCAAACCACTGAACAAGTGCAGACAGTACCATATTTCTCAAGAGATGGTTTAACCATTCCATTCCCAAAAGACAATATTTCATATGAACTTTAGCAAAAAGGTATTTACAAAATAATAGTTTACTACCCCTATATCTAACATAGGTTGGGCACTTCTAAACATCTAGATAAGGATAAATGTTTCAAGTAAGGACTCATCTTGTCTGTTATATACACACAACAGTCTTGATTAAACTGCACACATGTAACAATAGTTAAAAGTGTCTCAAAAATATGAGCATTCTAGTCTAGAACACCTCCTTTCTCCACTAACCCAGTGGGCTAAAATGTTCAAACTTTCAGAAAACAATCTTTTCTAGGAATTTTAATACAAAATTTGTTAGTTTACTAACTCTACTTTTATCAAAACTGGGCAACTTCTTTAACATCTAAGAATACCACATGTTGTAAAAGGTCTCATTTGTCCTTTACGTTCACAGCAAAGTAAAACAAAATGCAAAAACATAAGGGACAATGGTAACTTGCCTCGCTATAAGTGCAGTAGCACAGTACTTTGCATTTCCTTCTCTTCCTAGAACAAGTGCATGAACAATGTGTACTACTGGAGGGGGCTTGCCTATCCCCCTCCCTCCCAAATAACACTCCATGTGAGCTCTAACAAGAAATTTACAAAATGCATTATTTTACTGCTTCTACTTTTTAACATGTATCAGGCACTTGAGAATATCTTAAAAGTCCAGATATTTCAATAAAGTACTTAGCATTGTCATTTATATAGAGAGAGTGATGAGTACTAAAATGTACACACAAAACAATGGTTACAAATCAAACGACATCTTCTACATGTAATCAGTCTGGTACTGGACCTTCTTCTCTTTGTTTTCTGCTCCATGTCCTCTAACCCACAGAACAAATGCGAAGAAGTGTTACTCCTAGTGTCACTTCTCCAGATATTCTAAATAACTCCATTTCAACAAGTCACTTCCAGAAGATGTTTCTTTTCTGTCGTTTTTTTAAACAAATGGGCATTTCCAAGATGTGTGGTTTTTCTAACTACTTTATCATATCTAGACAACCTCTTTACATCTATATTGTCTACAGCAGTAAGTTTTCTTTTAAAAGGTTGGGGGAAATGTTGAGAGCATCTTTTTCATATTATATACACAGGCCTTCTAAAACTGGACAGTAAATCTTCCCAAAAGGGTGGTGGACATTTACAACTAGCCAAACATGGAATGTTACTTTATGTTTCTCTCTTTGGCAACTGCCCACAGCCGCCAGCCACTCCACCCATCCTCAGCCTGGGCTCCCTCACTTTCCAGGGCAGGTAAGGTCTTTATTCGGCTTCCTCACTGGGAGGTGCAGTCTCCTCCAACTGGAACACTGCAGTCACCCAAGGACCTGGATCTGTGAAGTTTTATGGCCTGAAGTGGCTGAGCTTTCATGAAGAGGAAAATATAGAGTTAAATTTTTATTCCTGAGGTCCTATGCCAGCCTGTAACTAGCTACTCCCCTGAGCAGATTTGTTTTCCAGAGCCAAGTGCATATTTCCCTTATCTAACCGACCCCACCCTAAACCTATATGTTACCTCAGCCAAGTGTGTCTCATAACTCAAAGCTTGGAGTTGAACTTGTATATGTGATATAATTTTCCTTTAGGCCAATCAGTATAAAGGAGATATGATGTAACTAATCAATGCCTACCAAATACTCTGCTTCTGTGCTTCCCACTTGCAAACCCCATATAAGCCCTAGGCTACAAGAGATAGGGACCTGACACTTTGGGAATGATTCCCAGTCAGGTCCACTGATGCTAGTAAATCTGCCTCCAAATCCTTGGTGATATCTCAGTGTTTCTGTTTGCCACTGCAAACAGGGCCCTTAATGTAAGGGCCCTCTGCCTCTGCGGAGGTAGTGAGGTCACTGTTGTTCTCACTATGCCACCACATTGCAGCCACTGCAGTGCACCACGTCCTGGATGGCTGGTGGGGGCTTCATCTAGTCTGCCAGTGTTGGGCCAAGAGACACAGCAGCCCAAGGGTCTCCAGCTCCAAGGCAACCACCATCATCGGGTCATTGCGGTGGGGTGATGGAGTGGTTCCCCTTGCTTCAAAGCTTGGGCCCAGCCAGTGGGCAGTCACAGCGAGGGATCCAGGGATCTGAGAGCCTGCAGGGCAGAGGAGTGGCCCATGCTCATCCCCCTCTGGGTCCTTGGGAGTGCCTAGAGGACCCTGGGGAAGCCAGCCCCACTCAGTTTCTCACTGCACTCTCTGCCAGAACTCGGTTCCAATAACATTACAGGTTCTTCTGATCTCAAATTTTACTTGCCTCCATCTTTTTCCTTTTTCCCACCCCCACAAATCAACCTTCAAACTCCCTCTCCGTTTGCATCCACTACAGTTGTAAAAATAGCAACATCAAAGTCAACTGTAAGGCAAAAAGTCATGGCAGAACAGCATAGAAGGGGAAAGCTGCTCACACATGCTGGCCAGAAAGCAGAGAGAGGAGAGAGAAGTGGGGAGTCAGGGACAAGAATACAACCTTCCAGATCACACTGCCAATGACCTATATGAAACCAAACCCTACTTCCTCACAACACATTCAGCTGCTAAACTCATCAATGAATGACTCCATTGCTGGGTATAACATCTTTTTTGTTTGTTTGTTTGTTTGTTTTTGAGACAGGGTCTCACTATGTAGTGCAGGCTTACCTTGAACTCACTTATGTAGCTCAGGCTAACCTTGAACTCACAGAGATCCTCCTGCCTCAACCTCTGGAGTGCTGGGATAACAGGTGTGTGCCACCATGCCTGGCAACATCTTAATGATCCAATCACCTTCCAAACACATGAAACATTTGAGGGGCATTTTAGATTAAAAACACAACACCATCTTTACTTTTCTATACTATTTTCTTTCTCTTCTTTTTTCCAACCTCCCAAATAAAAGACACAATCAAAAAATTGGCCCATTAGAATAGACACTTCTCAAAAGAAGTACAAATAGCTAGTACAAACAAGAAAAAGTGTTCAGCATCATTGACTATTAGAGAAATGCAAATCAAATCATCACTAATATTTCATCTTTCTCACATAAGAATGTTATTATCAAGGACTGAAGGGACAACAAATCCTGGCCATCTTGTGGAGAAAAAGGAACACTTCTGCATTGTTGGTTGGAATGTAATCTAGTCTAGCTACTATCAAAATTAGTATAGAGATTCTTTAAGAACTAAGAATAGAAATTCCATTTAACAAAAGCATACCTCTTCTACATATCTTCCTGAAAGAGTTAAGGTCATCATATCACAGTGACACAAACATACCTATGTTTGTAACAGCACAGCTCACAGTAGGTAAATTATGGAATAGCCTATATGCCCATCAAGACATGAATGGATAAAAATATGGTATACAGTATATACACACTGGAGTAGTACTCAATCATAAGGAAGAATAAATTTGATTCATCTGTAGGCAAATGGATGGACCTAGAGACCATAATATTAAATGAAAAAAAATCAGACATAGAAGGTTAAATATCACATGGTTTCTTTAATATGAGAAACTCAAAATATAAATAATTTAAAAATATAAATACAAGAGAGATGGTAGAAAGCAGGGAGGAAGGCTTTGGAGGTGGGTAGTCTCTCTAGGGAAAAAGGGAGAGTGGTGGGTAAGAGAAGGGTAATTAAAAATAATCACGATATGATATGATATACATAGATATGCTATTTCTCCAAAATTAATATTATTTTATGTGTCACAAACATACTAATAAATAATTAATAATATATAAAAAATAATACTGTTTGGGGAAAAAACATATTTTCAGAGATGCACCAAGATAGTTACCTAGTGGAGCCTAATGCCCATCTCTACCACACGAAAGAATCAAAACAATTCTATTTCAACAAGAGGGAGTAAGCATCATAATGAATAATGAGCATATTGGAGACTTTCTTGAGCTCATAGATTTTGGATAGCTACCTGTACAAGGGAATGTGATCTTCTGTTTCTACCACCCCATCTCCACAATTGGGAAGAACTTATATCCAACTTGTCTCCTCAAGACAAAAATGTAAGCAAGAGGTATCTAGCAGACAGCATTAAAACCACAGATATGCAATCTTTGGTGCAAAAGAATCCTGCAGTCTTCATAGTTCCTGAAACAGTCTAGGGAGTTTCTCTACAGTATACATCTTTACATTGTTCAGAAGTAGGTGCTCATGTTGTGATCTTTCTTCCAAAGACCCAGGCTACTTCATTATGACACCATCTTGAAACTATGTCAATTGCTAGAGGATATCCTGAAATGAAGGCCAGGAACTACTGCAGTGCCTCATCCCTGAGGCTCTACTACTATTCAGCTACACTCAAATTGGTGGCCACAGCAAACTGACTCCAGCTGTGAGGAACCTAGGTCCAGTAGAATAGCCACAACCCTGTGCCAGAGATAGCTTCCATGTCATGATGACTTTGTGCTCAGCACAGAAAGAAGGAGCAGTCCATCACCTAGCATAGTCCATTCGGCCCCCAATCTGATTTCTACTAATGAGGATGCTCTTGACCCATTAGAAAGCAGCTCCTACCCATCTGATTCACATAGTAACCTCAGTCTTAATAGGAAAATCATGGACAAACTGGCAGAATAGCTGCACAGCCTCCTGAAGCCTGGCCAGTGAGGCACTCATAGGCATTGCTGTTGTTTACTGTGATTGGAGAGATAGCATGGAGTCTATATATTTGCATCTTTCTGGAACTAAAACCAATATTCCTGACACAACTGACACAGTAGGCTGCATCTAACACCTTAGGTAAAAATATTTTCTTATAAAAATCCTCTGTAAAATTAGAAGACATGGCTACTTCACTAGATAAACAAATATCAATATAAGGATGCAAGAAACATGAGAAAAACCTACAATGACTCTCCTGAAACTGACCCCAAATAAAATGTATTTATAAATTTTCTGAAACAGAGTCAAAAACACTGATCCTAAGAAAACTCAGTGAGATACAAGAGCATACAGATAAGCTATTAAATGAAATCAGAATAACTCATGACCTGAATGAGATAAAAAGAGATAGATATAAAAAATAAATAGAAATCTTGAAGCTGAAGGATTTAATGAATGACATAAAGTACATTTGAGAGCAACCAGAGCAAACTATATTAAGCAGAAGAAACAAATTCTAAACCTGAAGAAAAGTCCTTTGAAATAACACATTCAGTGGGAAATAAAAGTAAAGAAAATTGATAAAGAGTGGAGAAAGCCTATAGGCTTACATGACATTAAGGGAACAAATGGGGACTCTAGCAGAAAAAAAAAAAAAAACATGGAAAATGGCAGAGAAAGCCTATTTAATGTGATAATACCTGAAACCTTTCCAAGTTTTCAGAGATATATGGATATCTAGACCCACAACACTAAAGGGCTCCAATAAGATTCAACCAAAAACATACTCTCTGGGGCATAAAATAATCAAGGTGTCAAAACTCAAAGTCAAAAAGAATTATAAAAGTAACAAGAGGAAAATACCTAAATAAATATATCTAATAAAGTGAAAGATTTATTTAGCTCCAGCTTTGTTGGTACAAAGGCATGGCACCTGAATTGTCTCAGTTTTGGCCAGGGTTGTGAATAGTTGCATATTATGGTGAGAACATGTACAGGAGCAAAGTGATCACATCATAAAACCAAGCAGAAAGAAGTAATGAGGAGTAGTGTATCATATTCATTTTTAGGGCAAATGTCCAGTTATCTGAGGACCTCCCACTTCACCCCACCTCTTAAAGATTTCACCATCTCCCATTAGTGCTAACCTGTATGCCAAGCCTTCAACCATGGACCTTTCTGAGACACTCAAAGCATTATGCCAACTACACCACCCAGCAGCATGACCATTTAGAATTTAGGGAGAAATAAAGTATTTCCCAGACAAACAAAGGCTGATGCAATTCAAACCAGTAGAATAGTCTTACAAGGTAAGAACATTTACTCTTTCCACTTTTATTCAATATGGTAATGGAAATCTAGTCAGTGTAAGTATGGAAGAGAAAAAATAGAAGCTATATATATAGGAAATGAGGAAGGGAAATAGTCCTTGTTTGCAGACGACATGACCTTATGTATGGAAAACTCTAAAGACTGCAGCAAAAAAATCTATCAGAATTAATGAATGAATTCAGTAAAGCTGCAGGACGAAAGAGCATCATACAAAATCAGTGGCTTTTCTACATCCCAATAGCAAGCAAGCTGACAAAGGGATCAAGAATGAAATCCCATTTACAATAGCTATAAAAACTAAAAATCTAGGAAAAAATCTAGCCCTGGAAGTGAGAGATCTCTACAATGAAAACTATAAAACTGATAAAAAAAGAAGAGAACACCAAAAAAATTCAAAAATATCCATTGTTCATGAATTAAAGTATTAGTATTGATAAAATATCTACAACCCAAAGTAAACTGCAGATTCAGTGCAATTGCCACAACACCATCAATGACATTCCTCACTGAAATGAAAAATACAGTGCTAAAATTTGCTTGGGATCACACAAGATCCTAAATAATGAAAACAATCTTGAGCCAAAAGAATAAAGGTGGCATCATTCTACCTGACTTCGAAACATATTAAAAAGTAGTAAGAACCAAAATAGCATAGTGTAGACAAAGCAGACAAATGGACTAATTAAATAGAATAAAGAACCAAAAAATAAATCCTTAGATTCATGGTTAACTGATATTTCAGATATAACAATAACATATATTGTCAAAAAGACAGTCTTTCCAATACATAATGCTGAGAATTGTGGATATCCACATGTGGGAAAATAAAACTAGACCCCTGTCTTTCACCAGTTAAAAAATCAATTCAAACTGAATTAGCCCCTTAAATATAAGTCTGAAAACTATTAGACTACTAGAAAAAAAACAGATGAAATGCTTCATAACATTTCTCTAGACAAGAATTTTTGGATTGCATTTCAAAAATACAGGCAACAACAGTGACAAAAATGCACAAATGTAATTACATTAAACTAAAAAGCTTCTGTACAGCAAAGGAAACATTAAACAGAGTGGAAAGCCATCCCACATAAAGCCATCCCACATAATGAGAGAAAATATTTCAAACTATGCATCTCAGAAAGAATTTATATCAAGAATACATAAGGAACTCAAGCAGATTGGTAGGAAAAAACTCAAACTATTCCTATTAAAAGTGGACAATAGAACTAAATAGACATTTCTCAAAAGAAAATGTATAGATGGCCAACGAGTACAGAAAAAGAAGTTCACCATCATAGATAATAAAGGAAATGCAAATCAAAACCACAACAAGATGTCATCTCACCCCAGTTAGGGGGCTGTTGTCAAAAAAGACAAGAAATAGCAAGTGCTGGTGAAGGCAAAGAAAAGAGAACTCTTATACGTGGTGGGTGGCAATGTGAATTAGTGAAGCCATTTTGGAAAACAGGTGGTTTATCACTAAATTAAAAACAGAACTACTATGTGATTAAATAATCTCGTTATTGGGCATATATGCAAAGGGATTGAAATCAGAATATTGAAGGTATAGGTAGGTGCACACCCATGCTCCTTGTAGCATTACTCAAAATAGTAATGATTTGAAAATCAACCTAAATGTCTTATAATGAATGGATGGATAAAGAAAATATGGCATATACTAAAGGGAATATTACTTAACTATTAAAAGATGATTAATTATCTTTTTATAATATGTATGGACCCAGAGAACATTATGTGAAGCAAAATAAGACACAGAAGCATAAGCATTGTATGATCTCATTTCTATGTACAATCTAAAAAGAGTGACCACATTGAAGTACAGCATAGAAAAGTGACTATCTAAAAGTTGAAATGGGAAGAAGAAAGGAGGATCAAAACAGGTTTGTCAATGGCTAGAAGGCTATGAATAGATAAGTAGAATAAGTTCTGGTGTTTTATTATGCAGTAGGGGGTCTAAGTTAATAATGCATTGTATATTATATAAGAGCTAGAAAAAAGGTTTGTGAATGCTCTTACCACAAAGAAATAATAAATATAGGATGTGATAAAATACTAATTACCCTGATTTGGCCATTATATAATTATAAATAAATCAAATCATTACATTGTAAACCATAAATATAGACAATTATGTGTCAATTTATTAAAAAAGTGATCATTTAGAAAAATAATGTCAATTAATTACTCTAAATATTTTTAAAAATTATGTTTTAAAGTAATATTTAATAACACAGTAAATATACACAACTTAATTTTATGTAAAGAAAAACAAAATACAATTTGCATGTCATTTATATTTATGCATGCATACACTTTTAGAAAATACTGTTGTTTCATGAGATTTTGAGCAATTTTTATTTTTGTTTCAGAAAGATTTTCTGTTTTTTCTGTTTCTTTAATGGACATGAACTAGTTTCTATTCTTTTAAAAGTGATAACTCGGAATGTTTACATTGAATTATTAAAATCAATCTCTTCTGAAAATATAATAAAGCCAAACGTGAAACCATTCAGAGCCTATCTACAACCAGCGAGGTATTCAAAATTCATTAAAATTCCTTAAGCACAAAGAGAGTAATATGTCAGAAACATGAAAACCATCAAAATATGAGAGGGTCACATGAAATAAATGTTCTTGATATTGTATTGGTGAACACTAAGTTTAGGTAGAAAAAAGATTAATTAATTTAATTTCATCCATCACAATGCACTGGGAAAGTGAAGTTTTTTTTTTCTTTTTTTTTTTTATTGAGAAGAGATCATATTTTCCTAGTTCTTTGGTCTTTTGTTTTACATTTAGCTATTCCTTTTTTATGATGCATTAAATTTTTGAGTCAGATCCACTTTGCTATAAGAATTAATTTGTTCATTTAGCATTGTGTTATCAGGAGTAAGTCCACTAGACCATGTATTCAAGGTAATTTCATTTTATCTGAAATGTAATTGAAGAATTACATCTGCAGTGTTAAAAGATCTCTCAGATGGTTCCTAGCATGAACCTTGGTTAACTGGATACAATGGTATTTAATAGTGCCTTTGATAGCATTCATTTAAAACTCCAGTGTTAAATTCTGGGGGGAAAGGGGCCTGCAATAAAATTAGTTTCTAAAGGAATAATGAAAGTAACATGTGCTTTTTTTCCTCACCGAATTCATGACAATCTTAAATTGTCAGATATATGTGCATTTAAACAGCACAATCATAGAAAAATGAGCTATTTTTGCATAGCATAAAGAAATGCACATGAGTGGTCATAGAACTTCTGGAAGACAAGACCTATTTCATCTTTGCTTTATGTTATCTGAAAGTAGGTTGAAATGTATTTTACAAAAGACTTTTACAATATTAGCAGAGAGAAAAAATGGCTCAGTGATTTAATTAAAGTTCTCATAATTATGAGATTGAAATACAATTTAGTTATGTGTGTGTGTTATTTTAAATTTAGCACTTTAAAATAAAAATGTATAAGTACAGGGCACAACAGTGTTACTTTATTTCCATGTTAGAGACTGAGTCACCTCTATTTACAGTAAGAACTAATTGGTGCAAAAATATAATTTAAAGGTATTTATCTTGCTTGACAAATAGAGTATACATTTTATTTTTCCTTCACAGTGCAAGATGAAAGTTGAAAAAATAAAGACTAGCATGGAAATAATGGACAAAAACAAATTTTAAGACCATCAAAGTGTTTATATTTCCTCATTACGAAAATAATTTTCAAATGGTGGTGAAGACAGATATAGGAACCACATTATTTTCTTTTTCTTGGGTACATGAACTTTTGTATATTATAAAAGTGTATAGGAGGTGAGCAAAGCAGAAGGGGAGCATGAGGGGTAGGGAGAGAAAAAAGGAGCTAGAGACAAGAGGGTGCAAGAAATGGGGTATGCAAAAGATAAATAATAAGTTCTATTCAGGTTATTGTTTTCTTTTTTTTTTTTTTTTTTTTTTTTTTTTTGTGGGTACCGGGGGGACGACCTCAGGACCTCGCGCGCCAGCAGGCGCCCGTGCCGCTGAGCGATATCACCGGCCCCTTTTTCGTATGTGGGATCCGGGAGTCGAACTCGGGCCTTCGCGCTTGCAAGGCAGGCGCTTAAGCCGCTGAGCCGTCTCACCGGCCCAGGTTATTGTTTTCTTAAGTCATCTGAACAACTGTACCTAGATCATTGTCAGGTTTATAGGTCAGGTCAAGGCCTTGTGTTTTAGTCACGCTCGCATATGGTGAATACTTTTATTTTATTCTCCTTAGATTTTACTGCATCTAAGCCACTAGGCAAAAATTCCTTTCTACATTGGTCATTGTTATTCTATAGTTTTCGGAAGTCACTTTGTAAAGTACCATCCCAAGAGCCCTCATGTGTGCTAATGTGCAAGACAATAGTTGTGAATCTAAAAACACAGGTGGATAGATTGAAAAATGTTTTGAAGACAATGGAAATAAAGTGTACATGCAAAATTGATCTTAAGGATGACCTACTTTCATGCAACGGATTGAGTGCATGCATCACTCAGCATTTAAGATAAGTCACATGTACTACTTCTTGCTGACTCATATGTAAGACTCATCATCAGCAGATGTACAATCTCTCAGTCTCTCTCTATCTGTCTCTGTCTCTTTCTCTCTCTCTCTGTCTCACACACACACACACACAGCACCAAATTTTGAACTCAACTATATGAGAGAAGATATAATTAATAATATTTGATAGCAGAGATTTAATGTGTTGAGAACTCAAGCAAAGCACATAGAAAAAGTGCTACAAACAGTCAAATAGTTTTGGCTCAGTCTCTTTCTTTCTGAGTTATGCTTTCATTTACTCCAAAATTTTCCACCCCCACCCATCTCAGTGGGTGAAATTTCTTTTCCTTGTGCTATAAAGATCAATAGGTAAAAGTGGGGACATCATAAAAGGAAGAAATCAAGGCATTGATAAATTGGAAAATGACTTTTTTACTTTGATGTAATCAGTTTAATTCAGCAAATATTTGTGTGTGCTTATTATGTTCGAAAATAGTGCTAGGCACTAAGATACTCACTCTGTTATGCCAGTCTAGTACATCATTGTATATGTGATAAGTTCTTAATATATGTTTGTCAAAAAAGTGAGAAGTATATAAGGATCTCTTGGGATTAGTTAAGAAGCCAATATGGGATCAAGTGCATTCAGAATGCTATGGCCATAAGCTTATAATTAGGGAGAGATAGTAGGAAACAAGGAGGTAGAATAACTGGAGTTGGGGAAGTGGGGAGAGTGAAGAGTGAAGTGTAGGGAGAAAGGAGATCAAAATGATGATCAAGATTATATACATTCCCCCAAATGAAAGTAAATATTGTGCATTGCAAACATATATAATAAGTTACAGCACCACTTGGGATTTGGGGAGAATTTCTTGAAGGAAATGATAGCTAAATTTAGTCTTAAACATTAACAGTCATCCAAGTGGAAAAAAACAGTCACCTAGCACCTACTTAGGTGCTGTAAGTAGAAGAAATACCATAAAAACTGGCAAGGAAGCATGAAGTAGAATAATGAATGTGAGAAACCATAAGCATTTTGGTAATATCAAAAATCAATATATAGTCAGTCTACTGTTTTTGGTTATCTTAGGGCTTTTGAATGAATAAAAAAGAGGGCATATCTATGCAATCTATATATATTGATTGAAGTATTACCTTCTATACTTAACATGTGAATTTTAGGAGAGATAAAAATCTGCTCGTGGGGCTGGTGAGATAGCTCAGTGGCATAAGCGCTTGCTTGGTAAGCACAAGGTCCTGAGTTCGACTCCCAGAACCCACATAAAGGAAAAAAAAGGGCCAGTGATATCACTCAGCAGCACAAGCACTTGCTGGCAAGTGCAAGGTCCTGAGGTTGACTCCCGGTACCCACATAAAAACAAACAAACAAACAAAAAAACTGCTTGTGATTATTTTAAAAACCTGTATCCATACAAATTGCATAGTTTCAAACAAATGAGAATAGTGCTATAAACACAGTACTTATTCTGGAACCAAGAGTGAATTTTCTCAAAGCAATAACTCTAGCATTCCATCTGATGGTCTTAATTGTGATTTAAGAAGTTACATAAGGGAAAATATGTTTTTATAGAGCCAGATGGATCAAAACATAGCCCAGAGTTTGTCTTCAAAGCCAGAAATGTTTGAATTATTTGTGCATTTATATTTTCCTCTCCAAAATATGAAGGAGAGTATGTCTCTGTAGTGGGTACAGTTTGATTTCAGTTCAATCAGTTCCTCTTTGAAATGAGATTCAGTAATGGGTCACATGCATGATAATTCAGATACTTCCTGATATATGAATTTCAAAGGCAGCTGTAGAATTTTTTAGCATGAATTATTTGTTTTTTAAAATATACAGATAAAACATAATCATTTTTTAAAAAATAAAATATAGATAAGCAGAGAAATGAAGGTCATCTCATATCCTGCTACTCAAGAGTTAACCATTGCAAATAGATTGATAAGTAACCATCTAGAAATGTGTGAGAGAGATGTACTGATAAAAATAGAGCTCTATTTTAATATTCCATGGCCTGCACTTCTATTTAACATTACATTGTTACAGATATTTTTTACATTCAATATTTGGCTCTCTATCCTTTTTTTTTTGCTTTCATAATATTCAATTGTTTGTATTTAATGATTTAATTGGTCATGTGTTTCTTTTCATGGACTTCTAGATTATTTTCAGTATTTTTGCCATATAAACATACTGATGTGAACCAGTTTGTGCAAATACCTTTATATTCTTTAGCTAGTAGGATATAAGGATACATTTCCAAAGAGCCATCTATCATTAATCTTGAAATATCTGAGATTTTATATTACTTGCAAAACATACATATTAGCTTGCCACAATTTTATGTTGGTGGAAGATACTGAAATTCCTGAACCAGAGATAGAGGGGAGTTTAGTATTCATATCAGTAACAGTAGCCACAGTATTGATATTTCTCTCTCCATCTGTCTCTCTGTCTCTGTCTCTTTGTCTCTGTGTGTGTGCATGTGTGCATAATTCTTCAGCTCTTCTTTCCTACAGAGTGATTAAAAGAAGTCCAAGTTATATCTTAACACATAGTGGATTCCATTACAAGAGAGAAACCCTGAAATTCGAGAACATGAACCATTTATAATGGATAATAATCACACCTGCTCTTTGACCTGGTGTAAAATACTATCTTTATCTTCCAGAGTTGTAAGAAAACCTGCCTTTTTGCACTAGAGGAAAACATATCTATTTTCCACTACATAGCATCCTTGGAGAGGTAGTTAAGGACAAAGGATAGTTACTGCCTCATCTTCAAGATGCATAGTAATATGAGAGACTCCGGGAGTGGTGAATTGTGCCTAACAGAACTATTGGGTCTGAGCACATTTGCATTATAAGAAATGCCAAAATGGCTCTAATTAAAGTTTATACTGATTTCTACTCCTACCAATGATTCATGTAGTTTTGTATTTCTCTACACCTTCAGCTACATTGAGTTTTGTTGACTTTTCAAAATTGAGGTATTTCAATTGGGGAAAACGGCACTTCATATTTTATAATTTTTAATTTGTTTACTTACTGCTGAGATTACATATATTTTCATATTTATGTTTGCCATTTCTGATTCTTCTGTGTGAATTGCCCTCTCATGACTTTTGTAAATTTTTTCTGTTGATGATTTCATCTTTTTGACAATCATAGATGGCCTTAGTATATTAAAATATGAATATGTTTTATACCATGTGATGCAAATGTATGCTATAAATTCCTCAGTATTTTTGTCTTTATTAGCTGCAGAGATTTGAAGTATGATTTATACTCATTAAAATTCCTGACTTTTCAGAAATTGTAACTTCCTTTCCATAAATAGCTCTGTATTTCAAAATGAGTTCAGTACCATTCTGCAAAATGAAATGCATGCAATATTTGCTAAATTCATAGTCAGTTCAAATACCTATATTTCCACAAATATATTATCAGGCTTTTGTTTTTTCCCTGAAATTCCAAGTTCAGCATGAGCAGATATCTAGTCACATTAGTATAGAAGTACAATATTATAAAACATGGCGAGTCCAAACGTTTAGCCCTCCAGAATTCTTTAAATTCCAAAAAATCCATGCTTAGTGAATTTCTTTACCAAATTTCATGACCTAGCCATCTGATAGCATTCAACAAAATTAAATACCTTATATTCTTCAGCTTCTTCCAAATATTTGATAAACTGACCATGGTTACAGTACAAATACAAAGAAAGTTCACTGTTTTTTTCACTTTTTTCATAAGACTTTACTATACAAAGCACATAGATGCGCAGTAAATGATGAGGTAGAAACCATATTCTGAAACTTTCCATTTTTTTTACTTGACTGAGCTGTTGAAATATTCTCTTTTATTGCAAGTGCCTGATGTATAAAAACAGAATCCAATTAATATGTTTGTAGGAAGTTTTTGTAATTATTTATTGGCAGGTAGCTAAATATTTGGTATTGCATGAATGTTGGAAACATTTTGGTAATGATTTCAGGGA
Source organism: Erethizon dorsatum (assembly GCA_028451465.1). Taxonomy (NCBI): domain Eukaryota; kingdom Metazoa; phylum Chordata; class Mammalia; order Rodentia; family Erethizontidae; genus Erethizon; species Erethizon dorsatum. Next base: position 84,460,404 of record CM051842.1, on the reverse strand, counting down.
AAGTCTGTGATGAAAGGATAAATGACTCAATAAATAAAGCTGGAAAAGCAATTATTTAAGTGGCAAAAATAAGAATTAATCCAAATTTTAAACTATATATGAAAAATCAACTCTAAGTGAATTAAGGGCTTTGCTACCAGTGAAATTAGAAATTAAAAAGGCAAAGTCACAACAGATATCCCTGAAATGCAGAAAACTACAAACATTACTTTGAACACATATTCCAAATATTGGAAAACCTAAAAGAAATGAATAAATTCATAGACATCTAGGAATTAACAAAATTGAACTAAGGAAATATAAAAACTCTAAATAGATTGAATAGTGGACAGTGAAATAAAGGCAGCAACTAAAATCCTACCAACAAAAAAAAGCACAGGACCTGGGGAATTCCCTGCTAAATTTTACCAGAATGTCAGAGAAGAATTAAGGGCAATACTCCTCAAACTCTTCCACAAAACTTCAAGGAAAGGAACACTGTCAAAATCATTTCTTGAAGCTGGAATTAATCTAATGCCAAAATCTAATAAGGACTCAATTAAAAAAGAAAACTGGAAACCATTTTTAATGAACATAGATGCAAAATTAATCAGCAAGATACTTGCAAACAGAATGTAACAAAACTTTAAGATCATATATCATAACCAAACTGGGTTCATCCCAGGGGTACAAGGATGGTGCAACATGTGTAAATCAATTAAAATGATACAGCACGTAAATAGAATCAAGGATAAAAATTATATGATCATCTCAACAGATGGAGAAAAAGCCTTTGATACAAGCCTTTGATTATTCATATTCATATAATATTCATATAATATTCATTTAAAAATCCTGGCAAAAGTAGGTCTAGAAGGACATTAAACTGATAAAACCGAGTTATGAAAAACCCAGTGGCAACATCACACTACATGCAGAAAAAAATTGAAAGCATTCCCTTTAAAATCAGGAACAAGTAAAGGATGTCCATTCTCACCACTCTTGTTTAACATTGTACTCAAAGTTTAGCCAGAGCAATCAGTCAAGAGAAAGACATAAGAAGAATTAAAATAGGGAAAGAACAAAGTAAAATTCTTATTCGCAGATGATATTGTAGTTCACAGAGAGGATGCGAAAACTCCACCAGAAAATGCTTAGTAATAATAATCATACTCAACAAAGTAGCAGAATGCAAATTCAACAAACAAAATTCAGGAATATTCCTGTCAACACCATGAAACAAATCAGGAATAAAAGCCCGTTCATGGTAGCTTGAAAAATTAAATACCTAGGAATTAACCTAGCCAAGGAAGTGAAAGGCCGCTAAATTAAAAACATAGAATTTTGAGAATAAATATTGAAGAGGACATTAGATAATGGAAAGACACCCTCTGTACTGGATGGGAGAACCAAAATTGTCAAAATGGCCACATTATCAAAATTATGTGTAGATTTAATGCAATTCCAATCAAAACACTATCAGCACTTTTATAAGAACTAGAAAAATCAATGCTAAAATATACATCCAAACTGAAGAGACCCAGAATACATAAGCAACAAAAGTAAAACAGGAGTTATTACAATGCTGGACTTCATGTTATACTACAAAGATACAGTAATAAAATAGCATGATAAGACCAGTGATATAGCTCAGTGGCATAAGCAACTGCCTGGCAAGCGTGAGGTCCCAAGTTTGACTCCCGGTACCCTCATATTAAAAAAAAAAAAAAGCATGATATTGGCACAAAAACAGACATAATGACCAATGGAATAGAGTAAGGGATGCAGAAATACCTTTAGCCATATGATACTTGACAAAGGAGCCAATAATATATGGTAATAAAAAGGTATCCTCTTTTTAACAAATAGTGCTGAGAAAACTGATTATTCACATGCAGAAAAACTCAATCTAGACCTATGTAGCTCACCCTGTACCAAAAACAACTTGAAATGTATCAAAGGCCTAGATGTAACAAGAGAATCACTGAATCTTTTGGAAGAAAAAAATGGTAAAACTCATGAAGACTTAGGCACTTTCTAAACAGAATCCCAATTGCATAAGGTATAATACCAATAATCAGCAAAAGCATTGTCTCAAATTTAAAATATTAAAAAGCCTCTGTATGGCAAAGAAAACAACCAATAGATCAAAGAGAAGACCCAGAGAATGATAAAATTTTCCAGCTATTCCTCTTAGAGCAGACTGATATCTGGGATATATCAAGAACTTAAAAATAAACTGCTTGAAATAAAAGGCCAGTTGAAAAATGGACAATTGCAATGAATAGACACTGATCAAAAGAAGTATAAATGGCCAATAAATACATAAAAAATGTTCAACAATTTTAGACATTATAGAAATGGAAATCAAAATAATAATGGGATTCCATCCTACTACAATAAGAACATCTATTACCAAAGACTCAAAAAACAAAAAATGCTGGGGAGGTTGTGGACAAAAAGGGAATCTTTTTTATATTTGGTAGGAATGTAAAGTAGAGCCACTATAGAAATCTTTACGATGATTCCTCAAAATATAAAAATAGAAATTTCATTTCATTTCTCACAGCTTTAACTCTTCTGGGTATCTTCCCCAAAGAGTTAAAGTCATCATATATATATGTATATATATATATATCCATGTTTATAGCAGCACAATTCACAGTAGGTAAATTATGGAAGAGCCTATAGGCCCACCAACACATGAATGGATAGATAGATGAGTAGTACTCAGTCATAAGGATGAATAAATAAATCTCAGTCATCTGAGGGAAAATGCATGGATCTTGGGACCATAATGCTAAGTGAAATAAATAACACGCAGAAGGTTAAATATCTCACGATTTATTTTTATATGAAAGACCTGAAATATAAATAATTGCAAAAGCAAAATGAAAGAGAGATAGTAGAAAACAGAGTGGCAGACTTTTTTTTTGATGAGACAGAACTCTGGGTAGGTGGGAGAAGGGAAGCTGAGGGAGACAAGCAGAAGTAAAATATAATCAAGATGTGATATGTATGTTTAGCAATTCCCAAGGTGAATGTGATTATCATCCCAATAAAAAGTGAAATAAAATAAATAAAATGGAAACTTGACCACTATCCATATGACCTCTCAGTGACTATCAACTTAGTGTAGGTAAGGAAATTCTTAAGCATATTAAATGCTAACCATAAAGTAAAATATTGATTGTTTTTACTATATTAACGTCTTATTTTCATTAAAATATATCCTAAATATTTTGCAAAGACAACCTATTGAGAGAAGATATTTGCAATGCATATTTATCAAAGAGCTTATACTAACAAAATAAACTTATAGATTAATCATTATGCTAAAGATAAAGAGCACAAACAGAAAAAATGTCATTCCATAGATAATTTAAAAACAGAGATAGCTACTAAATATATACTGAGTTTTGACCTATTAATAATATAGTACTATAATATGAAATATATAATACATAATGTATAATGATAATATAAAACCCAATCCACAAATAGTTATACTACAATATTAATTTAAGTAAAAAATTTTTTAATGTTTGACCATATCAGAGGTTTTGACTGTAGAAGATGTTGGTATGGTGCTGGTGTCAGTGCAAAATGGTATAACCACTTTAGAAAACCATTTGTCATTATCTTGTGAAGTTGAATATTCATGTACCCTGTGCCTGAGCAATTCTGCCCTTAGGTTTACAGTGCACAAAAAAATTCATAACAGCAGTGTTTGTAGCAGCAGGGAGATAAAAGAGAAAAAAATAAGGTAAAACCACACTATTTCAGTGATGAACAGCCAGAAGCTTAGAAACAACAAATGCTTATCATTAGGAAAACATATGCAGGTTCAATGCAAAAAGCAACACAAAGAAGTTTGCATGGTATGATAAACGTTTTTTAAGTAATCTAAAATAAAACAATATATATTTGGCTTACATAAGTATGAGATAAGCCCTACTTAAAATGCAAGGAAATGATAAAATAAAAAACAAGATATAGTTATCCTAGTCAGAGGCAGATAGGGGATGAACTAACAGAGAAGAACAAAGATAAATATGTTATTATCATTGCTTCAGTGCTCAGGTGGGGCAGTGGGATCAATAGAGTTCATTATATAATTAAAAACTAAACTCGAGACATAGAGAAGAGAAACAATTTCTTAATATGACCTTGGCTGAGGCCATAACAGCATTCAGTTTTTCTAGCCATTAGTCATGGTGACTGTTCAACAAAGCAAGTTACTTCAAGTGAGTGAATCAAAATTTTCCTCAGGAATTTTTTTCACTGGTAATGTTATGACCTCTTTATCTCTCAGACTATAAATTATGACCATGGGAGAACTAAATTTCCTGGCCTATATATATTCCATTCCTTTGAAGAGCTGGTTAGTGAAAATGATCTGCTATTTTGGCATGTGCCATGAAGTAAAAGCTAGAGAACAAAAGAATCCTAATGTAAATCTCTTGTCCCACCATTTTAGGGGTAATTTCCACTGGTAGACCTTCTAGTTAAATGAGCCAATAGACTTATCTTTCTTCATAAGTTTTTTCAAGTAAGTTTTATGGCACCTGGAACCAAATATTCTTGACTAATTCATTCAGAGGAAGCTAAAAACAAAGTATCATAACCAGAAATATATTGGAAGAGCACCCTCCTCACCAAAGCTTCAGTTTGTTCCCAATACATTGTAGATAAGGGGGGCTTATGTACTATGGCAGACTTGCATTTGGAACCAGTGGACTTCCTGACTGTCTACATTCCTTTACTTTTGGTAATAACTGTTAGTCCTTATTTCTCTGTTAGCGCTGACCAACCACTCAAAGAGGACAAGAGTCCAAATTAGTTGCTGATATTAAAGAAGAATATATACATAAGAAATAAATGTATTCCTTGCCATTGTGAATCTGACACAACTAACCATGGCAGACATCTTCTAGTTCAAACCTCTTGTTTTGCAGTTAGGAAAGTTAGATCCAGTGAGGTGAAACAATGTAGCTAAAGTCACAAAGATAGTTTTTGTAAATGCCAGTTATCTTCAGTTGCAGTTCCTGCTGTTTTCACAATATAATATTGACTTCTCTCTTTCCTCATGCCAGTGTACATTAAACACCAATTAACTATTTGGTTGTTCTATTGAAAGAAAAACCTAAAGTTTAATTTAAATAAATGTCACCAGCTGGAATAAATGGAGGGATTCTAACTTTAACTCTTCTGTTTAATAGGGAAAGAATACTAGACTGAGGTTCAGAAAAGGGTTCTTATCTTGGCTTTTTTTAATAGCTAATTAAATGACCAGGAGATATGATTTATCCTTAAAGAGTTTCAGTTTTCTCATCTGAAAAGGAAGAACACTTTATGCTCTAAAATTTATATGTAACCTTCTGGTCCTGCTCCATCAAAACATACAAGGATACCATCATGCTTCTTTGTACTTGAGAGTAGCTGTCACAAACATTCACCTGTTTCTGGTTCTGAATTTGATGGTATCAAAATTTGGTTATTATACATTTGATTTTTATTTATTATGACATTCTTAGCAGTGACTTTATTTAACCCCATCTCCCCTCACCAGAGATCCTTCTACAAGTGGTGCCAGCTGTAATTTTAAATGAACAAATGTTTTATAATAATAGAATGGCCATCTATTAGACATCACTCCATGATGTTTCTTCAGTTCAGAAAGGCTGATATGATTGTTGACTCTATTATTATTTGTGCTTTCTGCCTACCCAGTACTTCATTTCAATGCATAAGCTTGGAATACTAAACTTCTCTCATCATGGCTCTGTACTCATTATAAAATTTAGCCAATTTATTGCAACAACTTTCTCAAATATATAGTATATTTTAGGTCTTGGACCTCCTAAAGTAATTTTACTCATTTTCTCCTTCCTTTTATATTCTGAAGTTTTCAAACACTTTTAACAGAAACATTGAATCTTCAGTTTTATATAATAGTTTTCTCACACCTTTCCACTAGGATTTAAGTAAAGAGAAACAAAAGAATGAAGGCAATTTATTAAACTGAAAAGAGTGAGAAAAGCTATTGTTATACTATACCAAGGCTACATTCAAGAAAAACACACATTAAAAAAAGTTTGAAAGATACAGCTGTCCAACAGGTAATAGTAAAATGCTGTATCATTATATTCATCCACTACTACTACTACTAGGACCACTACTTCTAGTTTGCTGTGGTGGTTACCATTCAAAGACTATCAAATATCCTCCTACCAGTCTGTATTGTTTAAATTATTGTTGAAAAATTAATTAAAATTAGCACAATTGTAATTGTGTTGTGGCAAAGGGTAAAAATAGGTGGAATATAATATGTTCTTCTATCTAGCAGTTAGGTAGAGGTCACCAGACAGAGTTGAAGGCCAACTAGGAGAGTAAGGTAAATTAAGCCTTTTATATTAAAAGTATATCTACATTATAGCAAGATGTTAAAAATTCCATCTTAAGAAATGATTAGCATGTCACAATAGAAAAATTACATTTTGCCAAAACAGTAGTACTTTCCAACCCTTGATATTTTGGCTCAAAATTGTTCCTGGGTTGGTTCTTTCAATTATATTAACAAGGTTCCAAATGTTGTCACTGAGTCTTTTGGAGTAGTTAGCACAGTTAATAGAGCAGTTTGTCATTAAAGATATAAAAAAGAAATATTTACTGAATTCCAAGAAGAAATGGTTTTCAACCCTTATAAAAAGATACAGTGAAAGGGAGAGCAAGAGTGAGGTAAAGATATAAATGAAGATAATTAGCTAAAAGAAAGTAATATTTAATAAGATTAATATTTAAATAAACTATGATGTTTTATCAATATTCAATAATATGTATCTATTTAATTCAAAACATATTACATGTATTTACTTGAAACCTGATAAAAGTTGATCTTAGACAGGTAATGTCTAGTGATAGATATTTTCTCCAAAAACCTTTTGGCAAGTCTGGGTAGAATCAGTGGGTGAGTAAATTTATAAAATTTTGGCTTTGTCCTCTTGATAGTATATTTGTGATACTGTATTTCACCCTGTTATTGTTAATTCATTTTTTCTATACTTGTCAATTAAAATAACAATTATTTACTGTTCTTGACAATTAGGTGTAGGATTAAAGGATGTTTTACATACCAAAATATGGACTGTTCATGTAGTTCAGTGGCAGAGTACTTGCCTGGCATGTGCAAAGCTTTGGGTTCATTCCCAGCACTTAAAAACTTACCAGAAAAATCAGCACCTACTATTTAAGTTTGTGCTAAGCATTTTGTGAGGTATATTAGTCATTGTTTTCAGAATTGTAGCACATTTTAACTCAGCAAATCCTTACACAGCATTGTGAGGTAGTTATGACTATTTTTGGCAATTTATAGACCATGGAATTGAAGCCCAATGAATATTGAGGTTAAATGACTTGGCTGTGATTGAGCTGTTATTAGATGATGAACCATGACAACAGACCTGGAAATGGCAGTGTGATTATTTGCTGGGAATTATAAATTAGAGCAATGACAGAGAGCCAACTGATCTAGTTTTTTCCCAAAGCTAGTCAAGCTACAGATGGCTTACCAATCTGTCTTTCTTTCAATTAACCATTTGCTATAATGTGCAAGTGACTCCCCTTTCTAGTTGCATGGCTGTTCCGTAGCAGCAGATTGGTTCAAACAGACAGTAGTCCAGTTGTACATGACTTTTGAGAATTTCTGCTAATCTTACTGATAGGTGTCTTCTTTTGATATAATAAGGGCTGAGACATTATTTTTCTAATTCTGAGCTCTATGAAAGCATAGATTAAAATTGTTAGAAAAAGATAGTTGATCATGGCTATAGAGTAAAAAATGAAACATAAACTACATGATGAGAAGAGTTTACTCTATGAGGGATTATTTGAGAAAAGTAAAATTTTAAAAATTGAAAAAGCTAAGGGTGAAAGTGTAAACATATTCTGAGTATCAGAAGTAGAGCTTTCTACAAATTCAAAGAAATCATGTTTGTGTTTGAAGGTAAATTATTCTTTCTTTCTGCTGATCCTCTCTGATTATCATTCTCATGGTTTCTCCAACCTTTTCTGCCAGTGCTCAATGATAATACCTTCTTAATCTATTTTTAACCACAGTAATTTTATAGAGTATTGGAAGTGAGTTAAAGATTTTTGAATGTTTATTCTGGTCCTAAAAATAAAGCTTTAACCAAGGTCATAGATTATGCCACCTGGGCTCAAGAATTATAATCAGGGGCCGGTGAGACGGCTCAGCAGCTTAAGCGCCTGCCTTGCAAGCGCAAAGGCCCGAGTTCGACTCCCGGAACCCACATACGAAAAAGGGGCCGGTGATATCGCTCAGCGGCACGGGTGCCTGTTGGCGCGTGAGGTCCTGAGGTCGTCCCCCGGGTACCCACAAAAAAAAAAAAAAAAGAATTATAATCAGACTCTTACTGTGGTTTAGTACAGTTAGTATGAGTGACAATAGGTGGCTCTGATCTCAACTTTGCAATAGAGTGGATTAGATTAATAGTTACGTTCAGTTCATCTTCTCTGATCTAGACTATTTGAGCCATAAAGCTTTCACCTGAAATCTTTTGATATTACTATAATTTCACTTTCTCTCCTCATATCCCCTTCTTCCAACCTCAAGTGATTTCTTTGTAATCCATTCACCTTCAGAAGTCACATCTAAAAGGAATTAGGTGGAGAGCAGTGCACTGCGGAGAAAACATTTTCACTTTTGTAAATTAGATGCACCTTAAAATGGTCCATCATATTTGTAAAGGTAAAAAATGAAATCAACAGCCAATCAGTATTCCGAAAATTTTCAGTTTAAATACAACTTTTTTTAAGGGGTCCCAGTGCAATTTCTGTACAGTGGGCTAGATTAGCTCAATAATAACGATATCAACAGGACCAGTAGCAAACTGTTAGTAGAGCTTACTATATGCCAAATACTGTTCAAAAAAAATCACAAAATGGACTTTACAGAAAATAGAAACACAAACTATAGCATGAAATTACAATCTTTCACCAGTTCCTGGATGCAGATCAATTTTACAATTAGTTGCCATTGGCAAAACATCTGGATTACTTCCATTTTCTCCCCTTAAACAGCAACTTTATTTGATATGTTGTGATACTAGACCTAAAATAAACATGGATTGGTCCAATAGGTTATATGCAGGGATAATGCAGGCCATGAGTTCTCTAACGCATATGGGAATGTGTTCCACGCCCTCTCTTAAAGCTTTTGTTGCTCTTCTTTTCTCTTATGTGGTTGGAAATGCAATAGCAACTACTGAATGGTAAAGAATATAAAAGACAAACATAATTCCAGCAATAAGCCAAAAAGTGTTCATTTGTAAGTAATTAACTTACCCAAATAGATGCCTTTTTGGTAGCTTACTTTGCTCAACTAAATGCATGATAAGGGTTGAATGAAGATACAAGGCAAAATGATGTTGTCTTAGTATTGTTGGTGCTCATTCTGAAGAACTTCCCTAAGGATTATGACTTTTTCTACCATTGCAGTAGAGTTTCTTTCATATTAATATTGCTAAGCACATAGTTTTGAAACCTTGATTTTTCTCATTTGGAAGATTTCTTTACTGTCAATATTATTCCTTGAAAGAGGAAATGAGAAGACAATATAAGATAATTTATTTTTTCAAAAAATAACTCCTTGAAAAAAATAATTTCTGAGAAGATCTACACAAGTCTTCTACCTATGTTAGACAGTGCACTAACCTGAGCCTAAAATATTATGTACAATGGAACTATATGGAACATAGAACTGATTAGTTTGGTGATTTTATAGAGCCTAAAACAGTTCATGTTGAAAAATAATTACCATATTTGAAGCAAGTTAAAGAATGGCACTAGACCTTTTTCCTCCAAGGTATTGCTGTAGTACCGTCAAAAGGCATTTAAACTCTTGCCCATTAAGATAAGCCAATTAGAACCTTGTTTGAAGTATTATATGCAACAGTTACTCATGTCTTCAGGTAAAAGAAGATCTTTTCTTGCATTACATCTCTTCCCTCTAAGATTCTTGAATATAGTCCACTGAAATACTATTAGACACTTCCTTAAAGAATAGAAGTTGTCAGTATCACAAAAGAACACATATAAAGTTTGGAAGAGAATTGTGGCAGAAGAGAAGAATATGTTAAATATCAAAGGTACCCAAAGACTAGACTTTTTAGAAAAATAGCTTCATCTGTATCATATTCAAAGTGTAGGGTGTTTTTACATAATTATAAATGTTAACTATGCTCTAATTAAGTGAAGCTACATATTCTTCATAGAAAAAATAATCTTCTTTTACAGAAATTGAACAATTTGCTAAAGATGAGAAGTTGTAGAATATAAATAATATTTTGATAGAGTTGTTATCGAAAGCAGACCCATTTTAAAGTAGGTAAAAAATAGTTATGGTATGTTATTCCAGAGCAAGCTTTTATAGGCCAGACTATGTAATATATAATTTGGGTAGAAGAACCATTATGTTAAGTTTGTTGATGAAAAGAGAAAGTCAAGAGAGCAGTGATCCTGAAAACTTACTTTATAATATAATATGCAAGAAAATGATAGTTGATCATTATCTGTTTGTATTAAGTTCAGAAAATATATCAACTGAAATAGGACCCAGAAATTAATGAGCAGAAAGCAACCTTACACTTTCAGTACAAGAATTGAAGAACTGCTGTTATGGAAAAACTGAATGTGCACTGGGGTAAGTAATAAATTAAAAAGCTGCTGGCTTAGGAATGAGATTCCATCTTCCTATCGAGGAAGAAGCAAATGGGTGGCTGAAAGGAGGGATGGTGCAAATTTATAAGATAGCTCTGGGAATATAAAATCAAAGAACCCTGTATGAATGGAGGTGACAGACTACTATATACAGGTTTTAAATTATAACAATAGCACAGAACTTGAGGCTATTTTTAGTTAGATATAGCAAAGTGGTATAATACATCTGCAACAATTCTGGGAGGAAATATTTGCACACAAACCCACAGGTGCAAATTCAAAGTTGGTAATCAGTGTAGGAGATCATTTTATCTCTGCAATTGCATGGTGTTTAGGAGACAGCAATTTTTTGAGGAGTCCTTTGAAATCTCTGTTCTATATTTCCTGTAGGGCAAAACTTACCTTCTTAAACTGCTTCAATGGTCTACTCTGCAGCTCTTTCCATTCCCCTAATAACAGACTTAGATTTCTTGCTCAGAGAAAGCCTGGGAAGATGGGAGTTATGCAGAATTTGGAAAAACAAGAAAGCTTCAATTAATAAGCTGCTGGCAGGCATCCCCTGCCATGCACATTTTACTCCAAATCCATTATGTTCATATGTACACATTTGTGCATATTATTTCTTTTACTTATTAAATAGAGTCTCACACTTAATAATGAAAGGATGTCTTTAACACAATTCTGCACTGTGCTATGTCTTAGCAATTTAATTTAGAAGTAACAAAGGGAGAGTTATGCAAATCCAATTTCAGAAAAAAGATGAACGACTGATATATTTGGTAAACCAAAATCAAATTTCAAAGCCAAACTGTCTTTCTCACAATGTGTGGCAGAGCTAATTAGATTTAAGTTTAATATGGAGGGCTGGAAAAGAGCTACTCATGCTTTATATATGTGTTGGGGTGGTATGAAAAGAGGTTGGGGTATATATACTTTAACTCCCACTTTGGAAGAAGCATTTTCTAAAGAGGTTATATCAAAAGGAATTGAAACATTTGTTCCATTTTCTCTCTGTAGTGGGATGATGTTAGTTTTTGGTGCTTAGCCAGATGCCAGAAAACCTACTTGATAAAGAATTATAGGATAAATAATAATAAAACAATATTAGAATTCGCAGTTCATCCCTACTGAATTTCTCTATTGTTTCACTTCCTTGCAAAGGTATAATGTGAAGTAGGTGCACATTTCCAAGAAACAGACTTAGTGAAATATTTCTAATTAGATAACATATTTTATTATGAGATTGAACGAATGGAATGGTTTTATAACCATTTTTGTCTTGAAAGATAATAAGGAAGATTTAAGAAATAATTAGTTTATGAGGTGAAAAGAGAGCATCTATTTAGCGCCATATAGTTACATGTAATAAAGTTGCATCATCTATTGCTCTAGGACGCATGCCAGTTCTATACTGAATCTCCCTCTTTATAAAAACTCTGATCTAAATTCCAAGCAAATGGTAAAATTATATTTCAAAAGGTAATACTGTAGAAATTATTAAATATATTTAGAGATATATGAAATTAATTAGAGTGTACCATGTGAAATTGTATAAGTCATAGCTTTTGAGATTGGATATTCGTAGTGATGTTGCCTTTAACTGGAATTCTGAAGGTGACTATAACTTTCAGAAAGAAAAAATTTGGCAAATATTGTACAAAACTGGGAAAGATGACACAGGCAAAGGGTAACATTAGCAGGAAGCAAAGTGATAAGCAGAAAGGGAGCTCCAAGAAAATTCAATATTAAAAGAATGAAAAAAAATTAAACTAACAGCAAAGATCAATGGAAATAATAATCCTTTTGTTTTATTTTTGTATCAGAGCCTTATTAAAAATGAAAAAAGTAAACAAACTAAAATCTATATATCACGTAGAAAAAGGAATGCAACCTGGAGGACAGGAAATTTCCAAATCAATTATTAGCCTAATATCAGGGCAAATTGGCACAGTTTTTGAAGAATACAAACCCTCTTGAAATAGACAAGTCATGGCTTCATGACCATATACACTGAACAATATTTGTTACTCATTTCTCGGCTTCTAACACTTCTTTATAAGATGCTTCCATTCTGAAGTGTCATCTCTGCCACTATTCTTGTATTTTACATAAGTTGTTCTGACCCTTCTGTTGTTTCAGTCTTTGAAATCACACAGGTTTTTATGAGAGAGGGAATGCTCCAAAAGGCAACTTGCAGGATGATTGCTGTATAGAAGGGTTAAGCTTGAAATAATGCCTATTAATGTCACTGACTGAGCAGAAATGTCTCCACTTCATTCAGTATATGTTTGCTTTTTTAATTCATTCCACTAGGAATTTTACCTTTGGCTTTGGTGCTATATGCTTCTATTATTTTCTATTCTGTTATCAGTTTGACACTGAATGTTGCTGTTACACACAAGTGAGCAAGTTATAAGAAAGCCTTTCTTCTTATCTATTTTAATGGGACTGTGTTTTGCCAGTTATTGGGAAGAATGATGACTTTGGAAAAATGGATGAATATTTTAACAGGTTAAATACAATTATTGAAAGAAAATAGATTTTTTTTGTGGGTACCGGGGGTCGAACTCAGGACCTCACATGCCAGCAGGCACCCGTGCCACTGAGCGATATCACCGGACCTTTTTCCATATGTGGGTACTGGGAGTCGAACTCAGGACCTTGCACTTGCCAGGCAGACGCTTATACCACTGAGCTATCTCACCGGCCCCAAGAGAATAGATTTTACATAAATTAAATTATTCTGAAGTTAATTTTTTTTCCTTGTTTCAATTCTAAGAAAGCATTCTTCATATTTTCCTCTCTTTTCTGATTTATTGTAAAGTTCTATCACTTCAGGAGCAAGAGACCAGATATTTGTAGAAGTAGTTTTAATGATTTGTCAACACTGCACCTGCAAAATCAGCCTACCAAATAAATTTCTACAACCAGGTATAGAAAGTAGGCAGTTGACTTTTTATGTGATTAACTATTGATCAACATTTAACAATATACACAGAACAGAGCTTTTTTCTGTTAATATTGTCACAAGAGGTATAAATAATTATAATTTTTCAAAGACAGAGAGAATGCATCTCGAAATATTTGATGAGTAGAAAAATGTGCAGGAACTCCATTTTTTTTTACCATTATACAAGAGCTCCAACACACAGAGCTAATGTCTTATAATGCCTCCAGTCATTAACTATCTGAAAATTCAAGGCATCCACCATCTATGTTTGTATCACAAACATGCCAAGTCCAGGCATATTATATAGAAGGGAGAAGATAACCAGATTCCATAAATAACAAGGTTTCTGTGAAAAATTATAATGTAAGGATATTTACATTTTGCAGAAAAAATTCCCTCCATTTAAGGTTGTGCAAATATAAAAATATCACTTAATACTATGCATGTGTCTAAATTCATTTAACTAGCAGATTGCTTTTATCCATTAAAATAGCAAATATTTTAATGCATGTGTCAATTATAGCAGTGCTGTTTATTTCCTAGTAATATAAGAACAATTTCCATTTTTAGCTGCAGTCTCAACAACGTAATAAATTATATTTACATATATGAGAATTGTTCATTATCATTTAATATTCTTTTGAAATATCTGGAGTTACGAAATGACTAGAAATAAAGATAAAATTTCTCAAGGAACATTCAGGATCAAGAAGTAGTGAAAATTTTAGGAGAATGTCTCATCTTGAAAGGATCCCAGGTTACTTTTGAGAGGCATGAAAGAGCCTTTTAGTTTGGAGAAGCTTTATATTTCTAGTGAACACTCACTCTCCAGAGTCCCAGACTAAATAGAGCTGACATTGACTCTTTCAATTCTTTTTAGCCATAGCCTTTTTTGATCAGTACATTTAAGTCATAACAATTTGATATTATGTATTTATGCATATGCAAGTTTCAACACATTGCCATTTTAAGCCCAGCTTGAAACAGCTGCCACTAATGACTTTTTGCACTTTCTGAACAGATCATATATCTTAATTGCACACTGATTAAAATTGTTTTAAAATATTTTTCCTCAAAAGTTAATCCCAAATCACTTAAGTGGGGGAGTTTTAATGAACTTTAGGTAGTCTAAATGTGTGGGCATATTGGAAGTGGGGAGTGTTACGAATTAAGCAACAGTTATAATCCTGGAAATCACCTTAACTAGTATTTCCCTTAGTCTTTATACACAATTCTAGAGATGTCCCAGGTATCATAAGTGCATCCCCAGAGTGTCAGAATATAAGCCAGTGTTTACTGTTTTAGGCTAGATAATGAAAATGGTGAGTCTCTCAGAAGAAACCTTGAGGGCCGGTGAGATGGCTCAGCGGCGTAAGCGCCTGCCTTGCAAGCGCAAGGGCCCAAGTTCGACTCCCGGATCCCACATACAAAAAAGGGGCCGGTGATATCGCTCAGCAGCACGGGTGCCTGTTGGGATGCAAGGTCCTGAGGTCGACCCCCGGTACCCACAAAAAAAAAAAAAAGAAAAGAAAAAACCTTGAGTGCTACTACATTCCTGCTTTCTCACTGCTGGGCACATTTCCAAATGAAATGAAATCAGCATATCAAAGACACACATGCATGCCTGTTTTTGTTGTTGCACTCTTCATGATAACCATTATATAAAATGAGCCCGGATGCCCACCAACAGATGACTAAATAAATAAAATGTGCAATATATACATGATGGAACATTACTCAGCCACAAAAATTAAAATCCTGGTCCTTGCAATAAAATAAAAGGAACTGGAGGATATTATGAAATAAGTGAGATGCACAAAAACAAGTGCTGCCTGTTTTTCTCATATATTGAAATTAAAAAGTCAACTTGAATGTACCATAGTGATTACTGGAGGTTGAGAAATGATGGTGGTGATGAGGCAGGAGATTAGGGTGTGGCCAGCAGGCTGGACAAATTGGCATGTTCTGTCAGTTGTGGAGATCTAGGGCACATTCGCAGAAAAACAGTTTCTAAGCCCTGTACCTGGTACCCATCAGAAAGTGCTATCTTCAATTCTTCTGGCATAAGATAAAGGAAGTTTTTAATAGGGTGGCCTAGATCTGAATTCAGTCTGAGGAATATCAAATACAAAATACCTTGGCCATTAACCTTGTGGTAACTACGCTCTCTCTTCAGTGGCCCACTCTAACTGTGCAAAGTGTACTTTTCCTATCTTTAATTGACTTACACTCACTCTGCAGAGCATACTTCTTTTCCTACATGGATAAAAACTGAAAAATAAAATCCCTTTAATAAATGTAAAACCACTACATTTTTTATTACTCTTACCCAATTTCTTGTTCAGGACAACAAGAATCTGAAAAGAATTTTTAGAAGTATCCCACAGCACCCTAGAACCCCAGTGATACTATATTTTTGGTGAACCAGTCAGGAGGTAGTGTCTTAAGGCCTTTTGGGCACAGCTTTGTCTCTCTGTCTCTGCCTCTGTCTCTCTCTTCCCCATGTGTACTCAGACTGAGAAAGATCTCATTGCTTTACATTTTTTCTTTCCTTCTCTCTTCTCTTTGAGGGCTGCTTTCCCCCTCCTGATGCCTCCCTCCCACTTGGACTTTCATCTGTTGGAAGGCTGAAGTCCTTTACTTTTTTCTCTGATATTGGTTGTCTGGGAGAGGGAGGAAACTGTGGAGGATTAATGAAAGCTGGGCAGCTCAGAAAGTTTTTTCATTTTTCCAGAATAGTTCCCTAGTGTGTCCCATATTGTGGGGGCAGGGTGTATCCAAGTCAGCAGCGAGGTCCACCATCTGATCACACATTGTGCTGTTCTGGACTGTGCTTCCATGGGCTGGTGCCTGAACTTCTCTTTCCCTCAACTTGTCCCACCAGGGCAAGCTCATACCAGGGCCCATGGTGTGTGTGGGGTTGCACCTGGGTATGCACGCCTTGATGGTGACTTATGGGACACCATGGTGTCCCCCATGGCCACATGGATTGGGTACTGCCAGAAAGCCTATTTCATGTGTGTGAGATCTAGACATTAGTATGCTTTTTGCCCCCATGTTTTCTTTTGTTTTGCTTTTTGGGGGTACCGGGGGTCGAACTCAGGACCTCGTTTGCCAGCAGGCACCCATGCCACTGAACAATATCACTGGCCATTTTCTTTTTGTATGTGGGTACCGGGAGTCAAACTCAGGACCTCACGCCTGCCAGGCAGGCACTTATGCTGCTGAGCTATCTCACCGGCCCCTGCCCCCATATTTTTGCTCTTCCCAAAAGTTTGTTCAGCATTCTCACTCTTTAAAAAATAGCTATTGATAATTTGGTCTCCAGCTTGAGTAGCCATCTACCTCAACCTGCCCCTTTTTGTGCTCAAAGTCTCATCTGCTCTTTTTCTCTATATGGTCTTTTTTTTCTGGGTATCCTTAGTGGGTCACTTTCTCAGTGCCCTGTTGTTTAAGACCTCAGGAAGCCATCCCAGTCCACCTTTTCACCATGTTAGACAACCATTTTGCTTCATCCTGTGGGTCAGACACATGGTTCTGCCATGTTGGTCTGTGATTTTCTTTTTCTGCTGACATCATGGACACCAGAAAATTCCACCCTTGTAGATAGGAGCTAATGCCTCTGCTTTCAGGGAACGTATGGAGTTCCTCTGCTTTTTTTTTCTAAATTGGGTTAGATCCCCTCTTTGTTTCTTCTAACAGAAATTCAGGTAATTTGAAAACCTGTGCTTGAGGACCTGAGTGGAACAAAGGGAACAGCCAGTGAAGGTTATTATAACAGGCTGTGAATATGCAAAAGTACTTGGAGTCAATAGATAACATACCCTATACTTATACATAGAAACTTATAAGATTTTTTTCTCTTAAATGCCAGAAATAATGTTTCTATCTCTATCACCTTAAAACAATTATCAAAGTTTTTATTACTGGGATAAATGGGAGGAATACTGTTTGTCAAGTCACTAGTTGGAGTCCTAAGAGCTCCACCCTGGTCTTTAAGGAGTTATAGTAAATTGCATCTTGTAAGGTAGTAGGACAGCTTAGGACAACTCATGGTTGAACATTTGAACGTTAAATTGACATGTCAGAGCAGATGTAAATAAGCTCTGACAGAGAATCCCCTCTATCCCAGTGATGGCTATAGATCTAGAGGACGGTTTTCCAGAAAAGGAAGTTAAAACAGTGTGGAGTTCCTTGTGACACCAAAAAGGTTTATGTCTGCTCAAGTTGATTCAGGAGGTAGAAAACTGCTAACTCTGAGGAGCCAAAACATCTTAAAGACAAGATGTTTTGTCAAGTTGAGCAGAGATGGACCTTAAGGGGAAAACAAGGAAGCTCATGAGGGGACAATCAGATAACATTTTAATTATTTAGCCAAACTTTCACCATGCCTTGCTTGCCTGCCTTGCTACCTAAAACAAACATCTGCCCTCAGCAAAACTCTATGGCTTTTTTGTTCCTCTGTAAATCTGGAGGTTTGAGTGAGTTCAGGGCTTCACTGTCTTCCAGTGAAGACCTCTGGCCTACCAACAAAGATATTCTGTTTTTCATATCTTCATTCACCTCTCTAACAGGGTTTACTGGCCCAAACCCAACAAAACAGGGCAACTTAATTTGCTTACCCATGATGTACAAGATCACCTAGGGTTTCTCACAGGAGACAGAAGATGTCCATGGACAGGACAATTTCAAACTCCCCGGGCCACTTCAGTCTTCTTTATCAATGTGGTAGATGAGTAATTTAGCTGGCCCAGCACCTCTCTGGGAGCAAGGACAGTCTATCTTCTTGTGCCATGAGTCAGGCACATTGGCTGGCTAACACATTGAGCAAGGCCTGCGTGGTACTATCATGTGCCTAGTGTCCAGTTTTCTTGCATTTAAAGTGAGAACTCTTTCACTGATTGGCTTTACATTTTCCCTTGAATAACTTGTGTGTGCTTCAACCATTGCCAATTTTGACAGTCATAAATTTGGCCAAATATTTGCTCTACCCTTCTCCTTTCTTCATCTAGATTGGATTGTTTAACCAAAAAAGGCCATGTCTAGCAATTGTGCTTAATATCTGTAGCTGACTGAATAATGAAATGAAGTCCCATCCCTGCCCATCTCTGCTTGAAAGATAGATCAAAGGCTGTTTATTTATGGAAAAATTTTACTAAGAATTCTTATAAAGACTAAGAAAGAGAGCTGGATTTTCCTATTTGGCCTGTGTAACCACTTTCACACTTTCATAATTTCTTTTTATTTCTTTTTTTTTTTTTTTTAGAAAATGCTTACAGTATATAATGATCACATTCAACATGGGGGATTTGTAAATGCACATAGCACATCTTAATTCTCTTTTTTTGTTTGTTTGTTTAGTTCCTTTCCCCTCCCTATAGCACCTCTTTCCCTCCCCATTTACAAAGCTCTACTTCCAATTTTAATTATTTTTTAAAATGTCTTTTCCCTTCCTTCCACCCCTTCTACCCATGTCTTATTCTTTTTCCCATTTGAACAAGTTCTTCTTACTTCCTAATATCTATCCTCCATTTTGCTCTTTATTTATACTTTGGGTTTCTTACACAAGAGAAACAATGTGATATTTAGACTTGCCCATTTACCAAAAAAATGCCTCACATTTATATTTTTCTTGACAGAGTAGTATAAAATTTTATATAAATACCGTATTGTCTTTATCCATTCATCTTTTGATGGGCATATGGGTTGTTTCCAAGATTTTGCTACTATAAATTGTGCTGCTGCAAACATTAGTATGCGTGTATCACTGTGGTATGATGACATTGACTCATTCAGGAAGATACCTAGAAGGAAAATAACTGAGTCAAATGGAACCTCTAGTGTAACTTTTTTGAGGAATCTTCATATTAATTTCCATAGTGGCTGTAGCAATTTATACTCCCACCAATAATGGAGAAAGGTTCCTTTCCTGCCACAGCCCCACCAGCATTTGTAATTGTTTGGTTTACACTATTCTTTCTTTCTTTTTTTTTTTTTTTTTTTTTTTTTTTTTTGTTGGGTACCGGGGGGTCCACCTCAGGACCTTGCACGCCAGCAGGCACCAGTGCCGCTGAGCGATATCACCGGCCCCTTTTTCGTATGTGGGTTCCGGGAGTCAAACTCGGGCCCTCGCGCTTGCCGGGCAGGCGCTTAAGCCGCTGAGCCATCTCACCGGCCCTCCACTATTATTTCTTGAGTGAGATTGAAACACATTGTTCTTCTAATTTGTATTTCTCAAAAGGCCAACAATTTTGAGAGTTTCTTTCATATATTCATTTATCTCTTCATCTGACAAGTGCCTATTAATTCCAAGTGCTCAGTTTTGGATTGGGTCTTTAAACTATGGTTTTAATTTTTTGTGTTCCTTTTTGTTTGTTTGTTTTTTTAAATAAGGCATATTTTTTTGCACTGGGAATTGAACTTAGGATCTTGTGCTTGCCAGGAAGGCACTGTGCTGCTGAGCTGTATCCCTGGCCCCGTGTTCTTTGTATATTTTATATATTACTCCTTTGAAAGCTAGCTGGTAATTTTTTCCATTCTGTAGGCTGTCTCTTCACTTTGCTACTGGTTTCCTTTGCTGTGCAGAACCTTTTTCATTTGCTGTGATCCCATTTGTTGATTCTTTTAATATTTCTTGTGCAATCAGACTTTTGTTTGTAAACTCTTTGCTTACAGATATATCTTCAACAATTTTACCTATTCTATTTTGCAGCAGATTGTGTGTTTCTGTCTTAATACTTAGATCATTGATCCTTTTAAATTTTAGTGTAGTGCCTTGTGAGAAAAGGGTTTAGGTTCAATCTCTGGCATGTAGAAAGCCAGTTTTCCCAGCACCATTTGTTAATAAGGCTATCTTTCCTCCAGTGAGGTGTTCAATCCAGTAGTCAAAGATATGATAGCTCAGTATCCCTGGAGTTGTTTTTGCATCTTCTATTCTGTTCCATTGATCCACAAGCCTGTTTTTGGCCAATACCATGCTGTGTTTATCACTGTAGCTTTGTAGTATAACTTGAAGTCTGGGATTGGGTTGCTCTCTGCCTTTCCCTGCTTGCCCAGAATTGCTTTTGCTATTCTAGGTCTCTTTTGGTTCCATATGAATTTCAGCATTATTTTCTCACTTCTATTGTGAATGTTATTGGTATTTTGATTGGGATTGCACTAAATCTGTATAACAGTTTTGGAAATATGGCCATTTTCAGTACATTAGTCTTCCTATCCAGGAACAGGGGATATCTTTCCATTTTCTGATATCCTCTTCAATTTACTTTTTCATTGAACTACAGTTTTCATTTTAGAGAACTATCACTTCCTTGATTAGGTTACTTCCTAAGTATTTCATTTTTCTTGATGCTATCATGAAAAGTTTTGTTTCCCTAATTTCTTTCTTGGAGAGTTTTTTTATTGTTGTACAAGAATGTTATTGATTTTTCAGTGTTGACTTTGTATCTGGCTACACTACTGAATTAATTAATTTATTTATTTATTTATTCTAGGAGTCTTCTGGTGAAGTTTTTAGGTCTTTTATGTTGAGGGTCATGTTGTCAGGAAATAATAATTTAACTTCTTTTTTTTCTGCTGTCTAATTGCTCAAGCTCATGTTTTGAGAACTATATTGAATGGGAGAGGAGATAGTATTCTTGTCTTGTTCCTGATTTTGGAGTAAAAACTTTCAGTTTTTCTCCATTTAGTATAATGTTTGTAGGATTGTCCTAGTTGAATTTCACCAGATTGACATAAAGATCTTTTATTACAATTATATTTAGGGTTTTTATCATGAGTGGATTTTGAATTTTGTTCAATATTTTTCTGTGTCTATTGAGATTACCATGGAGTTTTTATTTTTCGCTTCTGTTAATATGATATATTATATTTGTTGATTTGCTTATGTTAAACCACCCCTGTATCATTAGAATGAATCCTACTTGGTCATAGTGCATAATCATTTTTGATGATTAGATACATTCTGTTTAAGAATTTTTGGATCAATGTTCATTAAAGAGACTCACCTTGAGTTCTCTTTTTGGTTGTGTTCTTTTCTGATTTTGTTATCAGGGTAATGCTTCCTTCCAGGAATGACTTTGGTAATACTACTTCCCTTTCAATTTCATTAAAGAGAGTGCAGAGCAGTAGTGTTAGATCTTCTATAAATTTCTTTTAGAACTTAGAAGTGAATCTGTTGGGACCTGGGCTTTTCTTAGTTGGTAGTTTTTTAAATTATTCTTCAATTTCATTGACTGACATTAGATTATTCAGGATTTTTATAACCTCTTTGTTCAGCTTTGACAATTTATATGTAGCTGGGAATCTATCAATTTCTTCTAAATGTTCCACTTTACTAGAGTACAAGTTCTCAAAGTAGTTACCAATGATCTGAGTTTCTGCAGAATCCATTGTGATTTTACCCTTCTTATTTCTAATTGCTGAATTTGGGTCATTTCTTGTTTTGATAAGGCTGGCTAAGTGTTTATCTGTTTTGTTTAGTCTTTCAAAGAAACAACTCTTCAATTTATTTATTCTTTATCTTGTGTCTTAGCCTCAACTGCATTATTTTCTCTTTTGATCTTTATAATTTCTTTCTTTGTATTATTTTTTGGTTTGAATTGTTCTTGTTTTTCCTAGAACCTTGAGTTTCATCATCAGGTTATTTATTTGAGCTCACTCTGAATGCACCACTAGAAACATTCCACTTAGGACTACTTTTATTTCATGCAAATGTTCTGGTATGCCATACTGGTATTATTGTTCAAGTCTAGGAAATTTCTAGTTTTGTCTTTAGTTTCCTCTGTGATCCACTCATTATTCCAGAGGGTATTATTTTATTTTTATGTGTGTGAATAGTTTCTCTGGTGCCTTTCACCATTAATTTCTAATTTCCTTGCACTTTGATCAGATAATGTGCATGGGATAATTTTGATTAAATTGCATTGAATTAATTTGCATTAAATTAAGCATGTTCCTTGGGTTAGTATATAGTTTATTTTGGAGAAAGTTCCACGTGTTTCTTAGAAAAATGTGTATAGTGTTCTCGTTGGGTGGAACACACTGTAGATATCTATTAAATCTATTCGTATAAAAGTTTGGCACAAATCTGATATTTGTTGATTTTTTGGATAATTGATCTGTCCATATGCGACAGTGGGGTATTGCGATCCTCTTTACCATTGTATTGGTGTTTATCTGATTTTTCATGTTCATTACCATTTGTTTTATGAAAATATGTATGCCAATATTTGGTGCATACTTATATATGATTGTTATCACTTACTAAATTGTTCCTTTCACAAGTATGTAGTGACCTTCTTTGTCTCTTCTGACCAATCTTGGCTTGAAATTCAGTTTGTCTGCAATTGGAATAGCCCTTCCTGCTTTTGTCTGGTTTCCTGTTGTGTGGAGTATTGTTTTCCATCATTTAATTTTCAGTCTATGAAATTTATTTGGGGTTAAAGTGTTTATAGTATGCAGCATATTATTTCTTGACCTATTCTGCTAATCTGTTTCTTTGGATTGGTGAATTGTGACCATTCACATAAATGGTTATGACTTATAGGTATTGATTTATCCTTGTCATTGTATTATTTTACAGTTGTTGGTTCCCCTTTTGCCTTCTATTTAAATGCTCATCTTGCCTGGTGGATTTATTTCATTGGGCTTTTGCCATTGTTATCTTCATCATATCTTTCTATAATATCCTTGATAATTTTTTGCAGTGCTGGTTTCCTGGTCATGAATTTCTTTAGGTGCTCTTTATCATGGAAGTATCTTATTTCTCCATCAATTTTGAAAGAAAATTTTGTGGGATATGTCAATCTCAGTTGGACTTTTTATCTTTTAGGGCTTGGAATACTTCATTCCAAGTTCTCCTTTACTTTAGGGTTTGGTTTGAGATGTCTGATTTAATTCTGATGGATTTTTTAAAATTGGTGATTTGTTTCTTTTCTCTAACAGCTTTTAAGATTCTATTCTTGCTTTGCATTTCTGTTATGTTTACTACGATGTGTCTTTGAGTAATTCTTTTCTGATTATCCCTATTTTGGCTTCTATATGCCTTATTTATGTATATGTCAAATTCTTTTTCCATGCTTGGAAAATTTTCTGCTATTACTTCTGTAAATAGCTTTTTTATGCCCTTGTGCTGTCTCCTGATTTTTCGTTGATTCCAATTAATTTTGTATTAGTTTTCTTTGCATTATCTAACAGCTGCTGGATTGACTTTTCATGTTTGTTTGCTATTTTTAAGGTATCACTCATTATTTGATTACCAACCACAGCTGTGTCTTCTAGGTCTGATACTCTGCCCTCATCTTGGTTTATTCTGCTGCCTATATTTTGTTAAGAGTTTTTAATCTCCTGGACTTCTGTTTAAAAATGTTTTATGGACTCCAATTCTTTTATATGTTGGGCATTCATGCTTTGCATGTCTTTCTTTAATTCCTTAATTATTTCTGTAATTATTTCTGCTTTGAATTCACCAAGTATCTTATTGAATCTTTTTGTTATGTCCACTGCTACCATTTCAAATATGTATTTCAGCTGTGTGACTTTTGATTTTTTTCCACTTCAATGACCCCTGAATTTGCTTTGGGGGATTTGGGAGCTTTCGAGGACATTCTGCTTCTTTATTTTCTCATTTTCTATTATTTTGTTTGTTGATGTGTTTTCTGTGCTAAGGCTTGCAAATTGCTCATGGTGGGTAGTGATATTGCTAATATTGAGACATCTTTAGATAATGACTACTTTTCAGAGATGTCCTCAAGGCATAGCTAGCTATTGGCTATTGAGTCTGCCCCAACCATTCTACCACCTCCGTTTATTAGGGAGAGAAGTTTGCAGCCTATTTGGCCCAGTACCCAGTTATTTGGTAATGGGCTGCAATATCATTTTTTACATCCAGTCAATCTAGATATGGACTAAGAATACAAAGAAAACCAATTGATAGCAACAACTATGTCACCTTGGCTAAAGTAGTAACTTTTAGCAACAAAAATAGCATTAAATACAAATTGGACAATGACATACTATGATAACTGTACTAACTTTTACCATGGAAATTAGATATATAATTATGGTACATACTTTAAGACAAACTAGATGTTGATTTACATTAAATAATTACTCAATCAAGGAATTTTAGCTCTATTCACAATAGAACAGCATTCAACCATAGTAAGATATAGGTGATTATTTACAGATTCAAAATGATAAATGTATATACTAGTAAGGATAAGATGAAGGAAAGAGATCATGAGGAAAAGAAAATAGCTTTTGCAAAATTAATCAATGGAAGATGGGACAAAGCGTCTAAAATTGAAATAAAATTTCAGATTAAGTACTAAAAGAAAATTAGTAATGTTAGATTACAGTAACAAAAAAAGAAACAACTATGAAAAGGCTAAAGAATCAAAACTAGAGATTAAACTCGAGGAAAAATATAAGAAAAATACTGAGGAAACAATTTGAAAGGTGAAAAGAGAGAAAGACAGAGAACAAGGACCTATTCAAACAAATAAAACAAATTAATATTACAGAGGGTGAACAAGAAAATGGGTGGTAAAACTCTGTTGGATCTAGGAGTGGAGTGGGGCAGTGAGCACTAGGTGCTTACTCAAGCAATCTCAGGGTGCCAGGCACAAGCTCAAATTGGACTAGTATTAACTCTGTGTGCTAGATGAAGGTCCGAGTTAGTGGGATAAACTTCAGGTGCCCAAAGTTGACTCAGGCAGTCCCAAAATGCAAAAATGGCAACTCCAGACATGAGAACCTGGGTTGACTCAGTGGTCACCATTCAGTTATTTGTCCTATCACTGTCTGTGGCTGGACAGATTGGGAAGGAGACTCAACTGTCCCTGGTTTGCACTGGCAAGGATGATATTTTTAGTTGACCTTCTGAAAATAAGCTTAACCATTCTTTGCATTGTTGGATATTCACCCCTGAAAAACAAAACAAAAAAACTGTACTTGAGTAATCACCTCTACCCCTGGGAGGACTCTTAGAGGTAGGATGACCCATGAGTTAGAAGAGTAGGAGACTCCAATCTAAGTATGTGCTGCGGGGCTTAAAACTGTCTGAGGAACATTAAAAGGGTTCTGGGGAGTACTTGGTCTCTCTGGGAAGCTAGCCACTGATGTAGTTTCTGAGTCATTTGGAGAGAATAGGACTGATTTATTGGACTGAGCATTATCAGGAATAATTTGAGTCTTCCCGAGTGGTTTCTTTCATCAAAAAGTTAAGGAAAACCCTTATACTAGTGAAAGACAAGTGGGAGTCTGAATAGGGCATTATCAATGATATTACTGTTCTGTTTGGGGACCTCCTGAAGTGCCACATCTATTGGGCCTTTGCAGAAGGATGAGTTCTGATAAAGAGACATGAAAGCGTCAACACAAGGAATTTCAGAACACTTTCCTAGCTCTTTTAAAGAAATATCTAAATGAAGAATAGTATTGCATTTTTTTATTTTAAGGAAAAATAAAATAATATTTCATTACAAATAATAGAACAACAATAGGTAATACATTAGATATTGTTATGTTCAAAGTAGTTACTCAGAGCACAAGATATGGGCATAAAATATGCTCTAAACAACATTAGCATAAACCTTTTTTTTCAATGAACTAAGAGAAATTAGTAGTATAAATAGCATGTTTTTTTTTTCCTTTTCCCATTCTTCTTTTCCTCTTTCCTCCACCCCAGTTCCTTTTTCTTTTTGAAGAATTTTTTTTCCCATTTCATAATATCTATTGTACATTTTGGTCCTTATTTACTCTTTCAGTTTCCCACATGAGAGAGAAAATACAATGTTGTATGAGTCTGATTTATTTCACTTATGAGTATAGTCTCAAGTTGTATCCATTTATCTATAAGTGTCTCAAGTTTTTCCTTCTTCATGGCTGAGTAGTACTCTATTGTATAAAAAGACCATATCTTTTTTACCCACTTGGCAGTTGATGGGCATTTGAGTTGTTTCCAATATTTAGCTATTTTAAATTGTGCTGCTATAAACATGGGTGCACATAGATCACTGTAGTATGATGTTTTTAATTCTTCTGGGAAAATATCCAGAAGGGGAATAGCTGGGTCCAATAGGACCTCTAATCCTAGCTTTTTAAGGAATATCTATACTGATTTCCATAGCAGCTGCACCAGTCTGCATTCCCACCAACAGTGCAGAAGGGTTCCTTTTCCCCTACACCCCCTCCAGCATTTGTTATTGGTTGATTTCTTGATGATAGCCATTCTTTCTGGGGTGAGAGGAATCTCAGTGTTGTTTTAATTTGCATCTATCAAATGACCAATGATGTTGAATGTTTTTGCGTATATTTATTTGCCATTTGCATTTCTTTATCTGAGAAGTGCATATTCATCTCACATGCCCATTGCTGGATTGGGTCGTTGAATTTGGGGGTATGATTTTTTTTTTCAATTCTTTATATGTTCTAGATATAAGTCCTTTGTCTGAGGGACAACTGTCTAAAACTTTTTCCCACTCTGTGGGTTTTCTTTTCACTCTGTTGGCTATTTCTTTTGTTGTGCAAAAGATTTTTAATATGGTAAGTTCACATTTGTTGATTCTTTGTGGTATTTCCCATGTGGTTTGGGATTTGTTCATGAAGTCTCTGCCTATACCTATGTCTTCAATATTTCTACCTACTATCTCTTCCAGTAAATTTATTCTTTCTGTTTTAAAATTTAGATCTTTGATCCATTTTGACTTTAGTGTAGTGCATGGTGATAGACTTAGGTCTAGTTTTAGTCTTTGGCATGTGGAAAGCCAATTTTTCCAGCAACATTTATTAAAGAGCCTATCTTTCTTGCAGTGAACATATTTGGCCCCTTTGTCAAAGATAAGGTGGCTCAGTGTGTTTGAAGTTACACCTACATTTTCTGTTCTGTTCCACTGATCCTCAGGTCTGTTTTGTTTGCCACTACCATGCTAATTTTATCACAGTAGCTTTATAGTATAATCTCAGGTCAGGGATTGTGATGCCGCCTACTTGCTTTTGTTGCCCAGAATTGCTTTTGCTATTCTAGGTCTCCTCTGGTTCCAAATGAATTTTAGGAATGTTTTCTCTAGTTCTGTGAGGTATTCTAATGGTATTTTGATAGGGATTGCTTTAATTTGGTATAACAATTTTTGAAATATGATAATTTTGACAATGTTGGTTCTTTCTCTCCATGAGCAAGGGATATTTTTCCATTTTCTGATATCCTCTTCAATTTCCTTTTTTTTTTAGAGTACTCTAATTTTCAAAGTATTGTGTTTTACTTCCTTTGTTAGATTGATTCCTAGGTATTCCTTTTTTTTTTGATGCTATTGTGAAGGGTGTGGTTTCCTTAATTTCTCTCTCAGTGAGTTTGTTGTTTGTGTAGAGGAATGCTATTGATTTTTGAGTGTTGACTTTGTATCCAGCTACACCAATGATTTTGGTTATTAAATCTACAAATGTTTTGGTGGAGTTTTTCAGGTCTTCTATATGGAGTATCATATCATCAACAAATAATGATAGTCTAAATTCTTCCTTTCCTATCCTTATTCCTTTTATTTCTTTCTCTTGTCTAATTGTTTTGGGTAATGTTCCCAGAATTATATTAAATAGGAATGGTCATAGTGGACATCCTTCTCTTATTCCTGATTTTAGAGTGAAAGCTTTAAGTTTTTGGCCATTTAGTATGATGTTAGGTGCCAGTTTGTCATAGTTGGCTTTTATCAGATTGAGATAAAGACCATCTGTTCCAATTTTCTGTAGTTTTTTTTTTTATTAATGGGTGTTTGACTTTGTCAAATGCTTTTTCATCATTTATTGAGATGACAATGTGATTTTTGTCTTTGGCTTTGTTAACATGGTGTATTGTATTTATTGATTTGCATAAGTTGAACCATCACTGTATCCCTGGGATGAATCCTACTTGGTTATTTTGTATAATCTTCTTGATGATATGCTACATTCTGTTTGCCAGTATCTTATTGAGGTGTTTTGTGTCTATATTCATTATGGAGATTGGCCTGTAGGTTCCTTTTTTAGTTGGATCCTTCTTTGGTTTTGGTATCAGAGTAATAGCTGCTTCCAGGAATGATTTTGGAAGTATTGCTTCACTTTCAATTTCATTAAAGAGTTTCTGTAATTTTTTTTATGTGGGTACCTCGAGTCGACCTCAGGACCTCACGCTTGCCAGCAAGGTCTTGTGCCACAAGTGATATCACTGGCCCCATTTTTTCCTTTATGTGGGTTCTGGGAGTTGAACTCAGGACCTTGTGCTTTCCAGGCAGGTGCTTCTACCACTGAGCTATCTCATCAGTCCAAGAGTTTCAGTATTACTGGGATTAGTTCTTCTCTAAATTTCTTGTAGAGGGCTGGTGAGATGACTCAGCAGCTCAAGTGCCTGCCTGGCAAGCACGAGGGCTCGAGTTCAACTCCCAGAACCCACATACGAAAAAAGGACCAGTGATATTGCTCAGCGGCACGGGCACCTGCTGGCACGTGAGGTCCTGAGTTCGATCTCTTGTACCCACAAAAAAAATTAAAAAAAAATAAATATCTTGTAGAATTCAACAGTGAAAGCATCAGGACTGGGCTTTTATTCTTTGGTAAGTTTTAGTTACATTTTTAATTTCATTGACTGATATCAGGTTATTTAGAATTTTTATATCTTCTTGATTCCGTTTTGGCAAATCATATGTCTAGGAATCTGTCCATTTCTACTGTGATTTATGTCTTATTAGAGTATATGTTCTTGAAGTAAGTATTGATGATCTTCTGGATTTCTGCAGGATTCATTGCAATTTCACCCTTTTCATTCCTAATTGCATGAATATGCGTCTTTTTTTTTCCTTTTTGATGAGTTTGTCTAGGGGTTTACCAATTTTATTTATTCTTTCAAAGAACAATCTCTTAGATTCATTGATTCTTTGTATTGTTTTCTTAGTCTGAATTACACTAATTTTTGCTCTTATTTTTATAATTTCCTCTCTCATACGAGCTTTGGTTGTGATTTGTTCTTCTTTTACTAGAAGTTTGAGGTTTGACATTACATTGGTTATTTGACTTCATTCTGTTTTCCTGATGGGAGAATTCATCTCTATAAATTTCCCTTTTAGGACTGCTTTCATTGCAGCCCATAAGTTCTGATATGGTGTATAGGCATTTTTGTTTAATTGTATACACTGTATAATTTCTTCTGTGACCCATTGGTTGTTCAGGAGAGTGTTGTTTAATTTCCATATGTTTATATATTTTTTGTGGTTTCTTTTGCTGTCCACTTACAATTTCACTACACTATGCTCAGATAATATGCATGGAATGATTTCAATTCCTCTGCATTTACTTAAGCATGTTTTATGGCCTAATATGTGGTCTACTTTGGAGAACATCCTATGTGCAGTAGAGAAGAATATGTATTGTGATGCTGTGGGGTGCAACACTCTGTAGACATCTACTAAGTCCATTTGTTTACAGATTTGATTTAATTCTAAAATTTCTTTGCTGATATTGTGTCTAGTTAATATATTTGTGAGAGTGAGGTATTAAGTTCCCCCACTACAATTGTGTTAGTTCATATCTGATTTTTCATGTCCGTTGATATTTGTTTTATGTAGTTTGGTGCTATGGTATTTGGTGCATATATATTTAGATTGTTATGTCTTCTTGGAGTTTTCTCTTAAAAGTATGCATTTACTTTCTTTGTCTCTTTTGATCAGTTTTGGCTTGAAGTTCTCATTGTCTGCAAATACAGTGGCTTCCCATGCTTGTTTCTGTGTTCCTGTGTCCTGCAGTGTTGTTTTCCATCCTTTGACTTGCATTCTATAATTTTTTTAGTTAAATTTGTCTCTTGAATGCAGCATATTGTTGAATCTTGCTTCTTGATTTATTCTGCCACTCTGTTTCTTGTGATTGATGAGTTGAGACCATTATCATCGATAGCTATAACACATATGTGTTGGCTTGTCTTTTTCATGTCATTTTCCTGTTATTAGTTCCATGTTTTTCACTTCTGTTTAATTGCTTGCCCTGTCTGTTGTCTTCTTTCTATTAGTTTTCTTGTGCTTGTGGTCTTTGTTTTCTCTCTCTAATATATCCTTTACATCATTCTGAAGAGCTGATTTGGTGGTCATGAATTTCTTTAGTTGTTCTTTGTCATGGAGGTATCTTATTTCTCCACTGAGTTTGAAAGATAGTTTTGTGGGGTACATCAATCTCAATTTGAGGTTGCTTTCTTTTAGAACTTGAAATACCTCACTCCAACTTCTCTTTGATTTGAGGGTTTGTGTTGAGAAGTCTGCTGTGATTCTGATGGGCTTTCCTTTATAGGTGATTTGTTTCAGTTTTTTAGTATTTTTTAATATTCTGTTCTCATGCTGAATTTCCAGAATCTCAATTATTATATGCCTTGGTATAGATTTATTTTGGTCACAGCTATTTGGAGTACTATAGGCTTCATTTATTTGTATGCCAAATTCTTTACCCATGTTTTGGAAGTTTTCTGCCATTATTTCTGTGAAGAGGTTTTTTTTTTTATGGCTTTTGCACTGTCTCCAGCTTTCTCAGTGACTCTAATCCATCTTAGGTTGTTCTTTGCTTCATCGTATAGTTGTTGGGTTGATTTTTCATTATCACTTGCTGTTTTTAATATATCTTACTTTTCATGGTTGCTGGCCACAATCCTGACTTCTAGATCTGATATTCTATCCTCACCTTTATTCTTTTTGCTGCACATACTTTCAGTGGAGTTTTTATTCTTCTGGATTTCTGTTTGGATCTGTTTTGTGGATTCCATTTCTTTCCTATGTTGGACATTCATGGTTTCCATTGGTTTTCTGAGCTCCTTTTTTATCTGTATCTGCTTTGATGTTTTTCATTTTTATTGTCATTATTTTTTGCATCTTATAGATTTTTTCTATAGCCTCATACATTTGCTTTTTTTTTCACTTCTCTTCCTATCATTTCAGAAAGTTCCAGGGGTTTGCCTACAATTTCCTCTATCTTATTGTGTTCTTGACTTGTCCTGAGTGGGTGGGTGGTCTGGGGTTGCATTTTGCTTCTGTCTCTCGTCATTTCATTGTCTATTTTTTAATTTTATTTTGTTTTCTGTTTTTATACCTTTATATTTCTTATGGTAGACAGCTTTATTCTTAGTACTGGGGCTTCCATAGGAAATGTGATTTCCTCAGTTATGTCTTCTAGATTTAAGTGGTTCTTGGTCTTTGTGTTTATCTGAAGAACCTACCTGCCCAACGTATTGTGGATGAGAAGTTGCTATTTGACTCAGCACCCAGTGTCTTGGTACTGGACTATGGTGATTGTTATGACCCCAATCACAGTGTTGTCATACAAGGGAGGAAAATTCTTTATAACAGGTATGACATCCTGGCTAAAGTAGCACTGTTAGCAATAACAGTATTCTCAAGAACATCCTGGCTACTGACATACTGTGGTAACTATTAAACTGATATATTTAACCATAGGAGAAAATTCTACAGTTGTATAAAAAATCCAACATTTACCAGGAACTTGTATGCAATAATTTTAACCTTAGTGAAGTGATTTTACCCTTTCAAGGGTGGAGGGATTTAAGAGGTATGGGGCATGAGATAGAGATGAATGATGTCAAATATAGTAGGATCAAGACTGTAGGGCAAGGGATGATTGCCCGTTTTTGGAAACTGGAGGACACAAGAAGGAAAGAATGGAAGAGAAACCAAAGGAGTGTTGAAGTGAGCCAGAAAGAGAACAGACAATGTTTACTCACATGAAAGTATCACAAAATCAAGCAAGATAGTTGAGGAAAGAGAGAAAAAAGATGAGTAGAAGAAAACAAAAAGAAAAGTAAGAAATCTAAATAGTGAAAGAAAGAGAAAAGAAAAAAGAGAAAAAAGAGAGAGAGGGGCCGGTGAGATGGCTCAGTGGCGTAAGCGCCTGCCTTGCAAGTGCGAGGGCCCGAGTTCGACTCCCGGAACCCACATATGAAAAAGGGGCTGGTGATATCGCTCAGCGGCAGGGGTGCTTTTTGGCGCATGAGGTCCTGAGGTTGACCCCCCAGTACCCACAAAAAAAAGAGAGAAAAACCAAAACCAAAAGCAAAAACAAAAATAACCACATACACAGACACACACAAAATAAGACTAAATAAACCCAAACACAAAAATCGAAGCAGAAAGATAAAGAAAAACCAATAGAACAAATGGAGAAAAGTAAAAATGCTAAAATTCCTCTGGTGTCTACTGTTCTGTTGTAGGTTCAAGTTGGATATCAGAAATGTGTTGAAGACACAGCCTAATTAATTAATTCTTGAAGACACAGCCTAATTAATAGTGAGGTTGGTGTGATCAGCAGTGTATTGTCCATGTTGCTTCATGGCACCTATGGAAAGGACAGAAAGAAGGCTAGGTCTGAGGTCCCCTTGAGGTGGCACTGCAGAAGAATGAAAACACACTGAGCTTGAGGAAATCCACCTAGAAGCTGAAATTTACTACCAGATATCTCTGGTACAGTGAGCAGTACCAGCATCCTTTTTTTCCCTAGTACTCATTATACCCTGTGACCCACTGTAACTCCTTAAAGTCCCCAACTGTCTCCATCTACTTGAAAAACAATAACTCTCCCATTTTTCCTCATAGAAGACTATCATTTTTTAAATAAGTAGTGATAGAAATCTATTTCTCAGCGTTAAATCAGCCTTGGGAAGTTCCAATTACAAAGACAAGTCTGTTTTTTATTGAATAAAATACTACTTCATCTCTACACTTTCCTACTCTCAGTGAGTTGGGAGTCTTCATTTTCTGTTCTCTTTGTTCTGGTGAGACACTTTTGTTTCTAAATCACCTGAACATTTGTTAGAAAAAAAGGAGAGTGTATTTCCCTGATATAGAAGGTGAGGGAGAAGGCCCATATGTTTCCTGTAAGTGGAGACCATAACTCTTATCTATAAGGGTGAAATTTCCTGGTGTCTCAGAGAAAAATTGGGAAATGCAGCAGAAAGCTGAATTCTGATGGCCCCCTGGGGTTTCATAAAATGGGGCCCTGAAGCAAGTGACTAGGAAAAAAGCCCAAATGAAACTCTGATCATGGGAGCATTACTTGAGCTGGAGACCAAGTTACTGAAAGCTATTTCACAAAACAATGAAAAGGCTGGATAAAGTAATGAGAAGAACAAAAGTATGGGAACAAAAAGACATATTAATCTTTAGATAACACACACATAAAACATAAACTTGCACATTCCATGGAAATTTTATTCTGCCTGGTGGAGCCTAAAATGCTCCATTCCATGAGCAGGTAATGGGAGTCTTCAAGTGGCAGATGCCTAGTGGTGCTTAATTCCCTAACCCATGCCTGCAATGAGTAACCAAAGACACAAAAATGAGAAAGGAAAGAGAAGAAAAACAACAAATTCTCAAAAGGAGTCCTATCTCCTGGCTGAGCTTACCAAGAAATGTTACTAGATGGAGGGTCCCATGGAATTCTTTCCAGGTTCTTGATGTTCTATACATAGAATTAAACACAACACACAGAAAAGGTAGTGAGGGTGTATACTTATTGAAGGTGGAAAAGAAGTACTCTCTACAGGGTCAGAGGGCATTAAACAGACTGACAGTGGCCCCAAAGATAAGGGAAAGGTGTGTTATTGTTCAAAATTCCTCCATTGTCTTCTCTCTCATGCCAATAAGGCATTGAGTCATTTTGTCTTATCACAAACTTACTTGACCTGGCACCAGACTTAAACTGCCCTATCAAAAAAGACTGGCTTGGCTTCCTTTCAGAAGTAAATGAAAAACTGAAAATAGCACCTTTCTGATTGCTCCTGCAAACATCACCACTTTTCAAATGAGGGGTTGAAAATATTGCTTCTTGATTAATTCCATGTACAGTGCTCAGGAGCCAAGAGATCATTTTGTGTCCTGTGTTCTGCACATGTGCACTGGATTTTTATGACCTTTGACAAATTCTACCCAGTTGTTTGTCTGGTTTGACCCATCTTAATATCCTACTGCATTAGTATTAGTAATAATAGCTACTATTGATTTAGCATGCACTGCATGACAATCACTGTGTGACATATATTTATATATCTATATCTGCCTCTCTCTGTATACGTTCATGTTTCTTTTTTTTTTTTTTTT
This sequence comes from Erethizon dorsatum, assembly GCA_028451465.1. Taxonomy (NCBI): domain Eukaryota; kingdom Metazoa; phylum Chordata; class Mammalia; order Rodentia; family Erethizontidae; genus Erethizon; species Erethizon dorsatum. The sequence continues at coordinate 84,425,622 of CM051842.1, read as the reverse complement.
TTTTTTTTTTGTGGGTACCGGGGGTCGACCTCAGGACCTCGCGCGCCAGCAGGCGCCCATGCCGCTGAGCGATATCACCGCCCCCTTTTTTCGTATGTGGGATCCGGGAGTTGAACTCGGGCCCTCGCGCTTGCAAGGCAGGCGCTTACACCACTGAGCCATCTCACCGGCCCTCATGTTTCAAAATAAAAAGTAGACATCACGTCTTAACTTATCAATGAAGTAAAAAACAAGGGCATGTAAAAAGACATCTTGCTTGAGTTTTAAATCTACTCAATGTCAGGTTTGACATTCTGGCTCAGGGCTGTTTTATTTGAGGTGTGTTACTAATTGTTCTGCTCTGAGGCCATTGAATGTTTCTCACTTTTCTTATTTATTGTTTCCCCTCCTACTTCTATATCTTTTTGTTTGTTGTTTTAGATTTTTTGGTTTTAAAAATTAATAACATAAAGCAAACCTTGAGGCTAAAAATATCTCACCAGATATCTTGCTCTGGTCAAATGTTGAGATATGAAAATATGTTTCACAGCAAATTTACAAATGAGGTTTTCTTATATATTTGTAACATTTGGAGAACTTTATCCCATACTAATATAGATATATTTTAAGAAAAAAACTATTAAATAATTTAATGTGCTTCAAAATGTGGCAAGCTATTGTTTTGGTAGGCATAATTCAAAGGGAAGCATTTTTAATTCCAAAGATAAGCACATAGACACATTCATACTTTATTTTTCTTTTGCTTCTGGGAAAGCATGAGCCAGATTAACTGATCGAAGATTTGTGCTTCCCAATTTATAAAGCATTTACTAAAGGCATAACAGACTTTATGGAGACTATGTCAACAAGTTGAGATATTGGTTATGGTAGAGAGCTATTTCTTCTCAGAACTAAGATAACGTTTAGTGAGATTTGTTTTCTTCCAAAAACCTGAATTGCAATTTCAGTTGAAAAAGTTAAATTGGAAATGGAAATCCTTTATTATTCTGACACTGGTATTCATATTTAAGACTAACACAGAAGGAAGATGAGAGATTTTAATAGAATACTCTGAGTAAATTACATAAAATAGACATTTAATATAACTGAATAAAATTAATATTTTACAGGGTAATTAGAATATTCTTAAATCTCTAGAAACTGTTTCTACACTTTAAGAGATGAAAAACTGTCAGCTCTTTACTTAAAAGAAGAGTATCATTTGCGAACAGAGATGGTGAAAATACTGTGTCACAATCTTGAAAGTGCTTGATATCAATTTATTTCTTATTTTTTAGTTTTTGGATACAGGGTCACACTATGTAGTTCAGGCTATGTAACCCAAGATGACCTCGAAGTCTTGGCAATCCTTTGTCTCAGCTTGCTGAATGCTAGGATTACAGGTGTGTGCTACCATGTCTTGTAATTTTAATGTCTGTTGATGAGCCAAACCCAACTGAGGATTCTATCATTGTTTCTGTCCTCTTGCTTCCATTTGTTTTTATCATATTTGATTCCCCTTTTCATTCTTCAGATGCACTCATTCAACAGCCCTTTTCTAAACTCTTACTAAGACACAATCATCAAGTTGGTGATCATGATTCTGAACTAAATATAAGACTATAAACAAAACAAAAAACTTCCCCTGAAGTAGCTCTGTCTGTATCACGCCACTTTATTCATTGATTAAGTAGAGCTCTACTCATAATATGTCCACTCTGCTAACAAATTCTAAGTTGTAGTCTCAGATGTCTGCTTACCTAAGAATGTAAAAATGTCATATTTTAGTGACTTAATAAAAGCCTATTATATGTAGTTAAAAATGTTTTATTGGGACTTAAAATAGCTACCGTCTGTCACTTCAGCTCTCCTTTTCCTTCCCCAGTCTCTGGATAAGTGATACCATTTTGCTGTGTCTCCTTTCCTTGATTCACTAAAAGCCTAAAAAAAAAAAAAAGAAAGCACTATAATCAATCTTTTAAATAAAATTATTAATGGAAAAATATGTAGTTCTATAGGAAGGCATTTCAATTCTTTGTATTGTTTTAGCCTGGACCATCTCTGTCTTGAAGGAGAAACATTTATATATTTCACTTGCTATTAAATAACAAAGTTGTTTTTAGTAAGATGGAAAGCCTTTATTATAGAACTGTCTTCTTTTTAGTAAAACACTATCATACTGGTTGTCAATAGGTAAGTGTACTTAAATTCCAATAATTTGAAACAGAAGTATGGGCTGTGACTTAAATAGAGTATCTGCTATTTTACTTAAGAATAGTGCATACAAATAGCTAGAAAATCACAGTTGCTCAACAGATAATATTGAAAAAACTGTGGATGACATTTTGTTTCACAATGAATAGAATTAAGACACTAAACACTTTAAAGTTTTGGATGTAACTGTGCCACAGTTATAAACCATACAAGAAAGTCAAGAAAATTAGAGATTCAAAAATAATTCCCTTTATGGGGGTTACCAGAGACTGGAGAAGAAGGGATAGTGAAAAGTTGATGAGCAGATATTGGGATGCCATTAGATATGATTAAGTTTGTGTGTATTATTGCATGTTAGATTGACTAGAGAGGTCAGTTCAGTACTATATATCTCACAAACTAGAAGAAAGAATTTTGAATTGTTTTCCATGAGGAAGTGATAAATATTTGAGGAGTTATGCATTTTTCACCTGATTACACAGCACATATGTATATCAAAAAATAACATGGTACCAAATTAATATGTACAATTTTGGCGCTTTTATGATTCAGTTAATAATCAGTAGTATTTGGAGTTCAAATTGGGATTCCTATACTAACTGGAATTTCATTTAACACAAATAAGAGCACTACATTTAGCATCTTAGAAGCATGGCTCAGGGATATAAACTCAGAACAAAATTTGATGGTCAGAAAACTGCATATATAGAAATTATGCTACTGGTTGTATAGTCCTCCATATTCATTCATTTAAAAGCTAGTCTTTTAAGGTCAAGAAAAATGCCAAGTTAAAACAGTCTTTTTCTTAGTCACAGATGGTATAGATGAAAGACCTAGAAGTGTGAGTGTGTTGTCCTTTCTCCATGGAAAACAGTATTTAAAATAATTTTTGAAGGATACCTTATTTTTCCTATTTAATTTGACCCATGAATATCATGACCTATTATTTATTAGAATACTTGTTTAGAAAATTCAAATTAAAGTTGTTTATTGAAATTTAATAAATATTAAGTTCATCTTTCTGAGCAGTTGAGTTCTCTCTAACAGATGGCTCAGTAATTTTAAGAAAGTTATTCACAACCTAAAAGTAGCACAATCACATTAAAGCACTGTTCTCAATTTACATATTTTAGAAGAGAAAGTGATTCTGTTAGATTTTCTCTTGTCAGTGTCACTTTGAGTAGACAATGCATTTTTTTTTTCATGGGTACCAGGGCTCGACCTCAGGACCTCACACGCCAGCAGATGCCCGTGCTGCTGAGCGATATCACCGGCCCTTTTTTCATATGTGGGTTCCGGGAGTCAAACTCGGGCCCTCGCGCTTGCCAGGCAAGCACTTACACCGCTGAGCCATCTCACCAGCCCGATGATGCATTTTTGAACTAGACAACAAGTAAGTTTTGTCTCTTGATGGATGCTAGATAGATGCCATTCTTATTAGCTATTCATGAATTATGAACACATTGACACAAATTGTAGTCTTTGAGCAATGCTGGACTTTACCTACTGGCATTGAAATAACAAATAGAAGACAGAAAATAGGTTGGGGATGTAACTATTATATTACTTAGTTGTACTGTACATTTTATGTGTGTAGACAGAGGGATGGGAGTGAATAATTTGCTCTTCCAATAAATAGGCCAGTGTCAAAATTCTCCTAGATGAAAGACACACTAAACATTTGACACTTAAGTTAGATGCAATTTCAAAGACTTTCAGTGGTAGTATAATCTAAAAATTATTGCATACTTGTTTGCATGAAAGTGTAAAATCTATGCTTTCTTTATTTTCAGTTTTTAATCATAGTGCAATTTGAGAGTCTTACTTTCTTTCCCCCATGTAGGTAGAAACTGATGCTACGATGTAGTTACCTGTAAGTCCCAAGGCCATTTATGGCATATAAATATGCATCCTTCAATTTCTTATAGCTTTGTGACCTTTTGATTTCTTCAAATGACTCCTGTTCTGGGAAGAATTGCCAGTGGCCAATAAGAAGAATTTGGGGTCAGTGAGATGGCTCAGTGGCATAAGCGCCTGCCTGGCAAGCATGACTTCCTTAGTTCGACTCCCGGTACCCACATACGGAAAAAGGGCTGGTGATATCGCTCAGTGGCATGGGTGCCTGCTGGTGCACGAGGTCCTGAGGTCGACCCCCGATACCACAAAAAAAAAAAAAGAATTTATCTGAGTGTGAAGTTAACTAGTCAATACTGCAATAGATGAGATTACAATTTACTCTGTCCTAATGAGATAATTGGCCTTTAAATTTTTTTCATTTTTCAAAAGTCATGATTCTTGTACCTTTGACTAGGGTATGTAGACTCAACCATAATGCAAATACATACCATACCTGTATTACATCAAATAGAATGACAGACGTACAGACTCATAGTACTGAAGAGATCTTAAAAGGAAATTTTGTGCTTCAAAATTTTGTCCTTCAAGATCAAGCCTGTTTTGAGCTTTCTTAAGTGTGAACCCTTGGCCACATGGAAACATCATTCATACAGCAAATGCCAAGTGTTTGCTCCTTTCACAGTACAACTAATTAGATCTACTGTGTTTCTGGGTATGCACTGTACCTATAATTTTAACTAACTTCACTAATATATATCTTATAATTTTCAGGGAATCTGAGAGGCGATGTTCATGGATCAGAACACTGACATTTTACTTGAAGAAATATCTGCTTTGGGCCAGTGAGATGGCTCAGTGGCGTAAGCGCCTGCCTTGCAAGCGCGAGGGCCCGAGTTCGACTCCCGGAACCCACATATGTAAAAGGGGCCGGTGATATCGCTCAGTGGCACGGGTGCCTGTTGGCGCGCGAGGTCCTGAGGTCGACCCCCCGGTACCCACAAAAAAAAAAAAGAAATATCTGCTTTATAGATTGATTCAGTTGTATTAATTTCCTTTTAAAAGACATTTTACACTGTTACTGCAGTGGAAGAGAACTATTGTAATACATGTGCTTATTTCGCATAAGTCTATACAATATTTAAGCATCACAAAAACAAAAAAGAAAACCTCTTTCTCATAGATAAAATATAGGATTAGTGAGGTCACTTTCTCCCAAGTTGTGTTCTCAAAATATCTCCAAAGATAGTTATCCATTTTAATTCCCATTATGACTTTGCAATTGCTATGTGTGTCAGCTGTGTACCTAAACTAATCCTGCTTGGCAAAGACAAGTATATTTTTCTGACAAATCAATGCTATGCACCTTGTTTTATATCTCTCTAGAACCAGTGCTTTGGGAAAAAAGTTATAGTGGCTATCAATCACTAGCAGTAAGCACCTGATCAGATTGATTCTGATAGTAAAAATGATCTTACCAATTGCAGGCCTGTTGTTTTCCAAAGTGTTTGTAGTTCAGATATTTCCTCATCTCTATTCCCAGGCAGAGATGCTACAGTATCCTACTGATTTTTCTACAAGCTATGCTCCTTTGCTAAGATATTACCTATGCTTTCATTAGTTAGCACACTTGTTGTCAGTCATAAATCACTGCACAGGTAATAAAGTCTTGCTATGCTTACTCATGGAAGAACATGAAACCATCACCATATGTCTCTGAAATCATTAAGGGGGAAAAAGCTCTGCTCTCCTGTCTGCTTTTCTCTCTTTTATTTCAAAAATTGAAGGACCTTATTGATTAGTAGAAAACAAAATTCATCATAGATTCTTGCCCTGACTTTATTCTTGGCTGTCTAATTGAATGACCTTAAACAGAAGAGTATAACTTTTCAGAACCTCAGTTTCTCTCTCTTTAAGATAACAGCACAAGCGTGAAGCTCCTTTGAAAAAGAAATGCTTTATATTAAGTAAAAGGTAACATTTGATAGCATTAATTTGAAGACCCTTTGCAAAATACATTTGTGCATTCTTTTAAAACATTCAATAAAGCTGGAGATTGAAGAGGATAGCAGAAAATGGAAAGATATCCCTTTTTCCTGGATAGGCAGAACCAATACAGTCACAATGGACATACTTCCAAAACTACTATATTTTTAATACAATCCCAATCAAGTACCAACAACATTGATTACAGAACTGGAGAAAGCAATCCTAAAATTCGTATGGAACCAGAAAACAACTAGAATAGCCAAAGCTATTCTGGGCCACAAGGGCAAGATAGGGGTCATCACAATCCGACTTCAAATTATACAACAAAGGTACAGTGATAAAAACAGCATGGTATTGGCAAAAAAAAAGAAAAGTAAAGAAAAGAAAAGAAAAAGAAAACAGACTCATGTATCAATGGAACAGTATAGAAGATACAGAAACAACTCCAGGCACACTCAGCTACATTGTCTCAGACAAAGGAGCTAATTCCTTTTGCTAGAGGAAAGATAGCCTCTTTACAAATGGTGCTGGGGAAATTGGATACTCACATGACAAAGGTTGAAGCTAGACATATGTCTGTCACCATACACTAAACTAAAATCAAAGTGGAAGAAAGATCTAAACATTAGAACAGAAACACTTAATCTACTGGAAGACAGAACACCAACTGCACAGGAAATATTACAAAGAATTGACAACTGGGATCACATCAAATTAGAAAGCTTTTGCAAAGCAAATGAAACCACCAACAACGTGAAGAGACAACCCAGAGAATGAAAACACATATTGCCAGCTACTCCTCAGACAAAAGACTAATATGTAGAATATATAAAGAAACAAAAAGTTAGATATCTTAAATTTAAAGACCCAAGTAAAAAAAACTGGGCATTTGAAATGAATAGATACTTCTCATATGAATAAATATAAATTCCCAATAAATTCATGAAAAAATGTTCAAAATCACTGGCTATTTGAGAAATGCAAATTAAAACAACACTGAGATTCCATATCACTCCAGAAAAAAAGGTCTACCATCAAGAAATCAACCAATAACAAATGGTGGTGGAGGTGTGGGGAGAAAGAAATCCTTCTCCATTGTTGGTGGGACTGTAAATTGATGAAACCACTAAGGAAATCAGTATGGAGATTCCTCAAAAACTAAAAGTAAAAATTTTATTTGACTCAACGATTCTCCTTCTAGGTACAGTATCTTCCCAAAAGAATTAAAGACATCATACCACAATGATGCATGCATACCCATGTATATAGAAATGCAATTCAAAATCTTGGAAACAGACCATATGTTCACCAAAAGATGAATGGATAAAGAAAATGTGTTATTTGTACATGATGGAGTACTACTCTGCCATAAAAGGATAAAGTTGCATCATTTATAGGAAAATGGATGCACCTTGAGACCATAATGTTAAGTGAAGTAACTCAGACACACAAGCTTAAATATTGCATGTTTTGTCTTATTTGAAAAATTCAATATTTATAAAGTATGAAATCCAAGAGCAATAATAGGAAAAAAGAGAAAAAAGATATTGAAATCCAGCATGGACAATGTATCTAAAAGTGTACCTTGACTTAGTACAAAGGTTTTACATATTTTATGTTATTTGACTTATTAATCTGGTTTTCAATATGTGTATATGATAATTAAGTTTACAAGGTCATAAAATAAATTCATGAATCTGATGCTGGAAATTTAAAAGAGGGTGGAGGGAAGGTGAAAATAATTGAAAAATATTCTATACTTGTATCAATTCCCAACAATGAATATAATTTTATGTACTGAAAAATGTACAGTACTAAAAAAAGTAAAATAGTGTTCAGTTAACTCTGCCTTAATTTCTTCTGTTACTTCTTTTTGCCTTATTATGGGACAACTGCTAATAAAATGTCTTGCATTTTCTTAATTCTTTCCAAAGAATATGTAATTCCATAAAATTTACATTTTGGAGGGAACTCATGATTATGCTTATACTTGAAAGGGAGACATTATCTGTGACCCACTCCTTTGTTATCACATCTATAATAGGAAACAAGGCAATAAAAACAATTACCTTCTGGCCATTTCCTAGATTGGAACACAATATTTCTGTAAACTTGAAGAAGTTTTTTGATGCTGTTTCTGTTCAACTCAGGCTGGCAAATGCTTGCAAGAGATGGCTTGCTGCACTCTTTTGTGCTCTGCTGCCTGTTCTGCTCCATGTTTTCTGATGGAAAATGCTGAGGAAGCTTCAGTAGTAGGAAACTTTTGCAACGTAAGCAGGTGTGTCACTCTTGGCAATTTGATGAAGAGCCTCCAACACATTCAAATTCTTCAATTAGCTGATGTGTTGAACTTTTAGACTGTGTAATTGATGCCATTTGAGCAAATTCCACTCAGGAGACTGGCGGATCTGTTGGGAAAAAAGTGAACACCAAGGAATATTTATACTATAATTGCTTCATTTTCTTGTTCGTTTTCCAGATTTGGACTTGCAACAATGCACCTTGCTATATGAGGCATAGCCAGATAAGAGATGGACTTTTAAATGCATTATTTTGTGTAAAGTTGTACTTTCCACTTACTCCAATCCAGCACAAGTCTATACTTATCAATTGGGAACCAACTAGTACACATATCTAACTCTTAGCAATGAGTTGGTTGCAAGGAACAAATGCTTACTTGCATTATTTCAGATAAAGCAGGAATTTATTGGAATAATGTGGTAAGTAATTTTATCAAAATCCATTCTTCTAGTTTCTCAGGCCAGAAATAATTTTGTGAGGGAGAAATATGAATGATTGAAATGATAAGAAACAGAAATGAGCAGGGCAAATTTGGAACTGACTTTGGAAAGTAGGGAATTAAAATAGCTCTCTATCTCTCAATGGACACTATGTTCTTTTCTTACCTACTACTCTCTGTGTTCTATCATCTATTCAATGATATTTTGTACTTGTTATTATATAAATCTTGCATTTATTTTTTGAAGCTTATTCCTACTTTATTTTTGATGCTATTGGAAATATAATAGTTTGAGTTCATTATCAATTTGTTCATTTTTATTCTAAAGATACATTATTTATTTTTATATTCATATTATATTATGCACTTTTGCTGAAACTACTTTTTGGCTCAAACTATTTTTATGGATTCCTTATGATTTTCTATCTTAAAGATACCATTAATTGGAAGAGCTTACTACTTTTTTCAATCTGGATGTGTTTTACTGCATTTCATTCAATAATTTCCTGGCTATAACCACTAGTTCAATAGATGTAGCAGTGGTAAATTTACATGTGCCTATTTTGCTTTTTCTTAAAGACTTAAATTGAAAGATAAAACTGCATATATTTATCATGTTAAATATGATGTTTTCAAGTATACAAGTCATTGTGGATTTACTAAATCTAGCTAATTATCATATGCTTTGCCTTACGTAGTTATCATTTTGTGGGGAGAATAATTAAAATCCACTTTTGGCACTTTCCAACAACACAAAATATTGCTATATTTTACAGTATATCTTTTGAAGTTGTTCCTCCTATCTATCTGAAATTTAGCATTCTTTAATCAACATATCCCCAATGCTTCCCCCTTCCACTAGTACCTAGTAAACACCATTCAACTTCTATGAGATCTATGTTTTTATACTCCACAAATAAATGGGATTATGTTGTACTTGTTTTTCTGATCCTGGCCTATTTCTCTTAAAATAATGTTCTTCAGGTTTCTCCATATTATAATAAATGCCAAAGATTTTTCTATTTTTACATCTGAATTGTATTCCATATTTTAAATTCTATTTTTACAGCTAAACAGTATTCCATATTTGGATTTATATGGCTGAATATTGTTCAGTGTAATAATCATCTTTTCAGACCGGTGAGATAGCTCAGCAGCATAAGTGCCTGCCTGGCAAGTGTGAGGTCCTGAGTTTGACTCCCGGTACCCACATAGGAAAAAAGGGCCGGTGATATCGCTCAGCGGCATGGGCGCCTGCTGGCACGCGAGGTCCTGAAGTCAACCCCTGGTACCCACAAAAAAAATCATCTTTTCTTTATCTTTTCTTCTGTTTATGAACTTACTTTGTTCTTAATCTTAGGGGAAAAGCTCCTAAACTTTTATCATCGAGTATGGTATTACCTGTGAAGTTTTCATAAATTCTTCATATCATGTTTAACTAATCTCTACCTATTCCTAGGTTTTTGAGTAATTTTTAAATCATGAATGAGTATCGGATTTCATCAATTTTTCTGTATCAATTGAGATGATTATGTGGTTTTGATTTTTATTCTTTTGATATGGAGTAATTTGCAATTTGATTGTTTTCATCTTCCAAAATTTTTGTTGAAATTTAATCCTCAATGCAGCAATATTAAGATGTGTGGTTCTTAAGATGTGACTGAGTCATAAGGGATCTGTCCTCAAGAATAAGATTACTAGCCCTTATGAAAGGGCTAGTGTTAGAAGGTAGCAATTCCTTGCACACCTGTTTCGTTGCAAGTACTTAGCAAAAAAATCAGCATCTTCAAAGAAATGTGTGGCCCACATCAGGGTCCAAATGCTGATGCTTTGATTTTGGACTTCTTAGGTTCTAGATCTGTGAAAAAATACAGTTCTGTTTATTTTTCTAAAATCACTCATCTTGGATATCTTGTCACAGCACCACAAAGAGTGGGAGAGTAAGTTACATTGATTTTCAATTGTATTAATCTAGCATTTCTGAGATAAATCCCACTTGTTCAATGCATGTATTACAAGGAATGTATAATTCTTTTTATATGTTGCTGGTTTTGGTTTGCTAGTGTTTTGCTGTGGATTTTTACTTCTGTATTTATGAAGTATACTATTGTCTAATTTCCTTTTTCTTCCTTTTTTTGATAAACTATTCATCTGGTTACTGTGTTTGAGTAATATTATAATGAATTAGGAAACATTCACACCTTGCTTATTCTTTGGAAGAATTTGAGAAGGATTAGTGCTAATTCTGTAAATTTTTAGAAAAATTACCAGTGAACATATATTGACCTGGGCTTATTTTCCCTAATAGTTATTTGAATTCTAATTTAATGTCTTTAATTATAATATGGCTATTTGCACTTTCTATTTCTACTTGAGTCAGTTTAGGGCATTTTTTTCCTTCTTAGGAATTTGTCCACTTAATACCAGTTATCTAATTCATTGTTGTTATGGCTTATATCTAGTCCCCCCCCCAAAGCCTCACTGCACTCCCAGGTTGGGCTTTTGGGAGGGACTAGATCATTGATGTGATACTGGATCCCTCCATTGATTGGTTTAGCACAGTTTCGGATGTAACTAAATGGATTTACTAAAAATATGGAAGACCTAACCTGGGTGTGAGTGGCACCAGTCAATAGGCTTGTAGTCTGGACAAAATCAAAAGGGAATGCAGAAAGAAGGCTGCTGCTTTCTGTCTGCCACACCACAAACTGTTTCTCCTCTGCAATTTTCCTCTGTCTTTGAGTCATCTGACCATGGACTGAAACTTCTACAAACTCAACTAAAATAAAGATTTCCTCCTTTACCTTGTGGGTGTCAGGTATTTTGTCCTAGCTGTGACAAAGTAACTAAGACAGTTAGTACACATTTGCTTATTTCACTCTTGTATAATGCTTTTTATTTCATAAAATTGGTAGTTATTCACTTCCTGCCATTTCTAATTCTGATTCACTTATTTCCATTCTAACTTTTCTTACTTTCTTCCTTTATGCTTGCTTTGGGTTTGGTTTGCTTTTCTTTTTCTAATTTCTTAGAAGTTTGTGCTATAGATCTAAGACCCTTCTCAGACGATTTTTGGTGTCTCATAATTTAAGCCTATCCCTTCTATGAATTCTTGGTGTTAGAAATTTTGTAAGACAATTGTAAGTAATTGGCATGCCCGTCAATTCCATCTACTTATATAGTGATAAATGGCTTTTTAAATACTGTATTTTAAATGTGAAAAATTACTTGAAAATGATTAAAAAATAATACATTATTACAATATTACCTAACTAATTAAGTTAAAGTTAAACATAAATAATCACATGTATACACCATAACATATATGTGAAAAGCTACAGTATTAAAGAATTTTTTTAGTACAGAGTAACAGTTTTTCTTCACTAGAGTTTAGAGCACCATATCAGGTCATAAAAATGTTTATGTCACAATCCTGGAATACTTTGCTTTCATCCTATTCAGTTTGTTTTCTATGGCAGATTTCCTGAATTGGCCCCTTCTCTGTAACGAAGTATTTAATATAGGTCAGATAATTAGGTCCCTCTGCATTTAATTGCACAAATTCTCCTCTTAGATATTATGTTTATATTAATTGTGTTTGTAAGGATATTGCTTTTCTCCAGTTTTCATTAAAATTTCTAATGTGGAATATAGCATTTTAATACCAGGATAATAGTTTTCTGCTTATTTGATATAATTTTATGTCTGTTCAATATGGTCACTGTCTTTAATGCTACATTTTCTTTACTGCCATATGATCTCAGCTGCCTCATACATATGGGAAGAGTTTTAACCTGCTCTTGTGTTTCATGAGGAAAGCAATTTTAAGATAATCTTGACCTAAAATATCTCCCTCATTTCACAGAATCATAAATACTCTTTTTACCTGTATTGTAAGGATTTTAAAGAACTCCCAGTTTATAAAAAGACATTGCTTTACTTTTGTCTTTTACCAATATTATGTGTGGCTAGATCTGCCATTCTTTAACAATGGAGTTTTTATTACTCAAATGATTATTTGCAGAAACAATTGGGTGGCTTTGTAATCTATATTTTTCTTCCATATTATATATGTAAACATATACATTTTACATATGTTTTTGAAATATATCATATGATACTATGTATATATCACATTAGCTATATCCTTATGTAAAATTTAAATAATACTAGAGTAAAAGCTATTGACTTAGAATAAGAATGACATCATAAAGCTATTAAAGACTCCTCTTTATTCTTTGGAATTAAATTTCTCTTTCAAATCCAGTGAAATAATTCTCCTGAATTTTCTGTTTGTGGTTTCTTTGTTTTTCTATTTAGCTTGCCACACTTGCATGTATCAGTAAATGCTGTGTTATGTAGTTTGTCTGTTTTTGAACTTTATATAAATGAAACCATGCTGTTTATATAGTTCTGTATCTGGCTCCTTTTGTTTAATTTTATCTTAAGGGATTCACCTATGTTGTTGGTGTTTCACATCTTAAAATTCTGTTTATGTTAGTTTGCCAATATTCTGCATTTTTCATTTTTTTAAATTTTAGTTTTAGGTTTTTTTTTAACTTTGATGTATATATGCAGTACGTAATGATTACATTCACTGTAGGGAATCAGTATATGTACATAACACATTTCAATTTCTTTCTTCCTCCTTCCTTCCATGCCCTTTAATTTTTTCAGCATCAGATGTATTTATTCAACATATAATATGTCATAATTTTTATCATGATATATCCAGATTAAAAACTAGGCTAACAGGCCAAAGAACATATAAACCATGTAAGAACATTGTAGTATATCAACTTATACTGGGGACGGTGAGATGGCTCAGCAGTGTAAGCACCTGCCTGGCAAGCGCGAGGCCCCAAGTTCGACTCCCAGAACCCACATATGAAAAAAAGGGCTGGTGATATCGCTCAGCAGCACAGGAGCCTGCTGGTGTGTGAGGTCCTGAGGTCGAACCCCAGTACCCACAAAAAAAAAAAAAATAATAAATAAATAAATAAATAAACGTATACTTCTAAATCCATTGTCTGCACTGGATTACAATACATTTCATTTCTTTCTCTTTTTGCCTTTTAACTGTCTTTTACTTCATCTTATATATATTTCAATATAAATTTGTCTTTATATATATTCAGTTTTATATAAAAGAAACCTTGTAGTATTTAAGCTTTTGTGTCTATTTCAAGTTAGCATTATAGTCTTAAGGTGCATCCATTTTCCTAAAAATGATTCAAGTTCATCATTTTTTATGGCAGAGTAGTACTCCATCATGTATAAATAACAATTTTTAGTCCATTCTTCTGTTGATGTATGTATAGGCTGTTTGCAAGATTTAGCTATTTTGAATTGCACTCCTATAAATATGGGCATGTATACATCACTGTGGTATGATGTGTTAAACATTTTTGGGAAGATGCCTAGAAGTATATCTGTGTCAAATGGAATTTTTACTTTTAGTTTTTTGAGGAATCTCCATACTAATTTCTATAGTGGTTTTATCAGTTTATAATCGCATGTGTATAATACATAATGTTTACATTTTCAAGATACATACACATACATATATGTTGGTTTTTAATCATTATTAGTTTTATGATTTATTAATACAATTTTTCTGGTTAGTTATCTTTTTTTGTTATCTTTTATAAATTAAAGTTATTTTAATTGAATTCATCACTTTTCTAGAAGTTTATGTTTGTTTTATGTTGAAATTTCTCATCCATCTAATTCTTTTTCTTGTTTTCATTTTTTTATTTTAATTTGGGTACTGGGAGTTGACCTCAGGACCTCACGCTTGCCAGCAAACTCTTGTGCCACTGAGCGATATCACTGGCCCTTTTTCTCCTTTATGTGGGTACTAGGAGTCAAACTCAGGGCCTCGCGATTGCCAGACAGGAGATTATGTCACCGAGCTATCTCACTGGCCCTCATCCATCTTATTCTTAAAGTTCAGTAGTTTTGCTTTTATTTAAATTCATAATGTATCTGAAATTAATTTTGTGCTGATATTTAAGAAAACAACTTTTTTCTTTTTTTACTTTTTCTAATATAAATTAATGGTCATCCTTGAAAACTCACTGAATGTACAGTGGTTTCCAATATTTTTTATTGTGATTCATAGTAAATAATGATTTTGCATTGTGATCCATAACAGATCCTCACACATACAGAAGAATAGTTTATATTTACACGTAATATCCCTAATCCATACTTATGTATAATGAACTAGTGTATTTCATTTTATATCTTAATTATATTTTCTGTTTGGAATCTTGTAGTTTCACATGCAGGCTTAAGAAATATTACACAGATTTCATGGACATTATATTCTGTTTATTCTATTTGTAACCTTCTCCATAGTTTCTACTTGTATGACTAAAATTATTTCATTTATGTTATGACCATTTTCTGAAAAAATATTTTTCCAATAATCTCTCATATAAAATCTGCCATCTACAACTTACATACATGCACACATAATGCATATTTTGGGCTCTTTCCAGTTATATATTGGAGAATTACTGCATCTTTTAAATTATTGTGGATTATCAAACAGGGTGTTGTAACCCTAAAATTTTTATTAAAAGTGATTTGGCTAATATATCTCCTATGTTCTTCCATGTAAATATTAAAATAACTGTCAAGTGTCACAAACAAACATCATTGAATCCAATGGTCATTCTTAGAAAATTTTACTTTATTATTTTTTTGAGTTCTCCTAGATAGAAATGTTTCCATTTATTAATATGTTAAAAATAACTTTCAAATATAATATTTTCTACACAAATTTGAAAACATACTTTGTTCTTCTTATTGCTAGGTACTTTATTATTGTTGTGGCTGTTATTATTTTTGTTACTTTTATTATTGCAATTATAACATTAAGGTAACATTTTATAATTGTTGAAAGCATATAAATATTTAATTTTTAATTATTTTTTTTGTGGGCACCGGGGGTTGGCCTCAGGACCTCGCATGCCAGCAGATGCCTGTGCCACTGAGTGATATCACCAGCCCTTTTCTCATATGTAGGTTCTGGGAGTCGAACTTGGGCCCTTGTGCTTTCCAGGCAGGCGCTTATGCCACTGAGCCATCTCACTGGCCCCTAGAATTGTAATTTTAATTGACTTTTATATAGTATAATTTATACATATTGTTTACAGTTTTATAATTTGTAGATTCTTCTGTTTTCATATAAATGAGAATGAGAGTCGTTTATTCTTTTTTGGAAGTGTGACCTTTTAATCTATTCTAAATTAATTTTTCTATGTTTAAGGCACTGGATAGTACTTCCAGTAAAATGTTGAGTAAAATGTTAGTATTAGGAATTGTTGTTTTTATCCTGATTATAAACCGTATAATTTTTCACCAATAACTTTGTGATTGGCAGTTTTAGTACATACGTTTTATTAAGCGGTAATGTTTTTTCTATTTCTACTTTAACATTATTATGAATAGTGGCTCAATTCTATTAATTTTCTGTGTATTGAGATATTCATAGTATTTTATCTGTCATCTTGTAATGGAACATCTTAATAAATCTTGGTATCTTTATTTGTTGTTTTGTTTTTGTTGAGACAGGGTCTCAGTATGTAGTTCAGCCTGGCCTTGAACTCACTATGTAGCCCAGGCTGTATTCGAACTCATGGTAATTCTTCTGCCACAGCCTCCAGAGTGCTGTTATTACAGGCATGCATATAAATTTGTATTCTGAGAATAAATGTAGCATGGTTATAATATGTCTTTTTTGTGTTGTGCTGTTTTATTTTGCTAATGTTTTAGAACAAATTTTTAAATATATGTTAATTAGTGGAGTAGGCTTCTGGGTTTCTTTTTCATAATTCTTTACTTTGGCATCAAATTTATTTTGTTTTATAAAATGGTTGTATAACTTTTCCTCATTTTTCAATTTTGAGAATTCTTATAAAATATTATTATTGGGTATTTTATTATTTTTTAAAACTCGTTAGTAAAGCCATCTTGTTGAGTTTGTATTTTGGGAATATCTTTAACTTGTGCTTTTAAAAGTCCGTGATTGTAATTTTATTTCAGGTTGCTATTTATTTTTTCCACACAGGATATCTAACCTATCATGTTATGGGAAAACCAAGTCATTCCTCTACCTAAAAAGCTCTGCCTCCTCCTCCCCATTAAAAATCACTTATCCAGTGTGTATAAATTTATTCCTATATGTGAGTCTTTTCTCATCTTCATATCAAGAATTTGATACTCAGACAATAACACTTTTTGTATTATTTATGGACAGAACCCATGTTTCTTGACTTGTTATATTTTATATCGTTCTATGTTGTAGAGAATTTTATAATCTAACGCGGTGATAATTTGATGGTTATAGTACCATATTAGCTATCTTCAGTCGTGGAATATAACAGGATAGTATAGCTTGGGAAGAAAATTTGACCTATATTATAAAGAATTTTGTCCTTTCATTAACTGTTAGGTGGAAAAATTTTAAAGCTTTCTTTCAGTGGAGAGAACTACATTCATCTGTTGCCACACTTATTCCTTTAGAGTGGAAGAAGAGTAGTTTAATTTTATTGTTGAGTTTGAACAGAGCCTATACTTCCCTGGTATTTATTCTATTTTTGATGTCTGTGAAAAGCAGACTTTTACCTCTGTCCTCTATAAGTAATAAAGAAGCCTGTTCCCATAAGGGAAATGTATGGTCTGCCAGTGGCATAGCATTATAAATAAAACTGTCTAATTCACAGAATCAGTGTAATGAAGTCAACTTGACCACAGATTAAGCTTCATTTCCCAATAAAAGTTACAACAGTAATGAAAGTAATGTTTTGAGTACCATCTGTTTTACAACTGTTTTTCTTCTAACATGTGCACAACATGGATAGGAGAATAAAGAAAACAGCTTTCTGAAATACCCATTTGGTTTGTTGAAATGAGATCCCCAAGAAATCTCTTGAGAACAGAATTGTGAACTGAAATAACATATTTAGAGGCTTTTGGGGGCTTAAGTACATGGCTTTAGCTTTGGACTTTATTACGTGGACTAGACATTTTACATGTACAGTTTGTAAACTGTTTTATTGGGACATGTGGCTGGTTTTTGCAGTTGAACACTGGATTTTAAATAATGTGACTTGGACATGCCACTTTTGATCCTAGTTCCCAGCCATGTGAGATTTTCACTGTAGTGATCAGGATAGGCAACTTTCAAAGAAAGTTCTCATTGATCCCTACCTCTTAATATTTGTGACCTTGTATATTGCCTTGTCCTTGAGTTTTAGCTTGTCACTGTTTCTATCAAAAAGATATAGTGAAAGCGATGAAATGTTTCTGTGAGTAGGTTACCAAATCATGTGATTTACATATAGCTAACATTCTCTTTAGTGGATTTGGTCTCATAGCAGAAGTATGGATAAGGCAGAGGCCTTAGTAAGCAGGTGCAGCCACGTAAACATTTCATTTAAATGTAAAATAAGGGCTCAGTCTTTCAACAAATATTATTGGCTTTTGTTTTGATGTTTTTAGCTAACTCTGTAAGAAATTACATGAAGGGTCAGTGAGATAGCTCAGTGGCATAAGCACCTGCCTGTCAGGCATGAGGTCCTGAGTTTGACTCCCAGTACCCACATTAAAAAAAAAAAGAAAGAAATTGCATGAAATGCATGTGTGTTTCAGAGAACTAGTGTACCTTATTCTGTCTTTAAAATATTAATACCAAAGTCACAAACATTAGAATGCTGCATTGACTCTTGGAAGTTCTTTTTTGTAATCAGTGCTATGAGGGAAACTGTGAAAGTGATGTTCTTAAAGTAACTGTTTTGTGTGTTCTGTGTTTCTTTATTTGTCTATTTAAACTGATTAATGTACCTACAACTGCTTCACTAAAGCTTTTTGAGTTCATATCATTTTATTTTTCATTTATTTTTGTCCTTGTAAATGATTGCCTCTTCTGGCCATTCTGTAAAATACTGGTTATCTAGGCTTTTGCATATAGCCAAGTTCACTTAAAACATTACAAGATGAGGGCTAATGGGTTTGAGGCATACATGGGACTTACAAGCAAAAGCTTTAAAGCTTGATAACATGATAATATAAAGTTTATATATGATTTAATGTTTGTAACATTAAGGTTATATGATTTAATGTGTATGTTTCTATGTGTCAATTTTGAGATATATGCTCTACATATTTTTGCTTATGGAGAAGTAGACACTTATGATATTAGACCAAATGCTTTTAGGTTCACATAGCTTAACAGTGGGATACTTTAAATCAGTTCCTAAAGCTAGAGTGTCATTAAAGTTTGTGACACAATTTCATCCAGTTTTTTAGCCAATCGTGATAAGATAAAAGTGATTATTTTTTATAAATGCAATGTCTTTTTTGTCTGTGTACAATAATTTAAGAGTTTTTCATTGGTCAAAGATAATATATAATTTTTAAGAAGCGTTAACTGTTATAAACAGTTTCTCATAAGTTATCTAAAAATTGTTAAGAAAAATAAATAGAAACACATTGGTCTTAGAAAAACTGCTGGGCAAGATTCCCTCTGTGAATAAAAGATCAGCTACCTGAACAAATTTGTTCAGTTTTATTCACTGATGGGATATCTCTGGTTTTCATCCCAAGATTTATGGTGGCACACCCCAACATACATTATTAATTAAATTATTATAATTTATGTAATTTGGCTATAACTAAAAGGTTAAGTTTTCTATGTCTAAAACAACAAAGCTTTTTTCAGATACTAAGACACTTCTGGTTAAACTTACAAAACTTGATTAAAAACCAAAGGCTCTATATTTTATTAAGATAGTTTCTTGTGTTTTCCATAGTTAAACTTTTCCTAACTAAAACTGAGTTTTAAAAGTTAAATTAAATTTTGGCTTATAAAATGTTTTCAAAAATCAATTTATGATTGGATAAACAACTATTAGTTCATGATATAACCTATATCTAAAAAGAAGATATGCTGTGGGTTTAAGATTTAAAGTTAAGATTACACAAATTGAATATACACAAAGTAACTAAAGTATGCTTTCTTTTATACAATTTACATCTAGACCTCAGACATATAAAATGATCAAAATTTGACATCTGTCTCTGTAAGTTTGGCCCTGCCATTTAAAACTTGTTCTACATCTATTGGTTTTGACCTTGGGACCAACAAAGTATCTTTTCTCTTCTCTCTTTTATTTTCTCTTTCCCTTTGTCTCTTTCCAAAAGTACACAAGAAAGATCTTAAACATGTACAGTGCATCTTAAATGATTATGTATAGTTCAACGTTTCTTTTTTTTTTTTTTTTCTTTTTTTTGAGACATGGTCTTGCTATTTAGTTCAGGCTGGCCTTCAATGCACTATGCAGCCCAGGCTGGCCTTGAATTTGCAGCATTGCAGCAATCCTACTGCCTCAGCCTCCTGAGAACTGGGATTGCATGTGTGCACTACCATGCCTGGCAGTAGTTCAAGTTTGTCACAAAAACAGCAACTTTAAGTTTTATTTTATAAACTTCAGGCCAATTTAAACTTAAAGATTTCAAGAGGTTGAAATTTCTCCAGATGTACTTTAAAAAAATAAAAAGACAAGGTCTCAGACTTGTTTTTTTTAATAAAGAAATATAGTAAACTAATATTACATCTAACAATCTATAGCTCTTCTCTCTGATGTTATTTTATACTAAACATAGAAATTTAAATATATATTTAGAGATTTTAAAAAAGCCCCAATGGTTCTAACATAACGTCAACATAATCATTATGCTAAAATGTTATGTTTACTATTGATTTCAAATTTTTCCTTTAAAACTTCATCTGTTATCTGTGAAAACAGTTTTAAAAAATAGCAGTTCCCTGATCATACTATATATTTCAAAGTGCTTGATGTCTACATAAAATTATTATAGTTAAACCTACTTCTCCCACTTCAGTACTGGTGTAGCTGACCTCTTGAGTGTTCATAAACTGAGGCTTAGAGACCAATGCTAAGAAAATATAACTGAGCTAACAAAGAGCCAATATTTTGGCCTTTGTCCTTCAAGGTTAACAAGGACCCAGGACATGAGGAGACCTCTCAAGATCCTACAAATCTGGTGAATCACCCAACTTCCAAAGCAGTGTGATTATTATACCCCAGAGGACAGAAGTCAACCAAAGTGTGCTATATTGAAAGGAGAGTCATCAAAGAGGGAAAATATCTCCCATGCTTCCAAGGGAAGCCATATGGTCAAGCAAGTCCATGACTCATCCTGGCACATGACATTGACAAAGGAGTTAAGAGCTTTT
The DNA here is from genome assembly GCA_028451465.1 of Erethizon dorsatum. Lineage (NCBI taxonomy): Eukaryota > Metazoa > Chordata > Mammalia > Rodentia > Erethizontidae > Erethizon > Erethizon dorsatum. The sequence continues at coordinate 84,404,575 of CM051842.1, read as the reverse complement.
GTACATGGTCCCAAAAGTAACCCCTGAGGAGGCTTAAATGAGACTGATATATATAACATGATGTTAGTTTTGGTTAACACAAGTTTCACTTTCATGTCATCTTAAACCACCAGTAGAAGACTATAAGTAACTGGACTGATGAAAATTGATAATAATTTAGGCTAGATATACAAAGAGGGCTCCAGTTGCTACACTGGCCCCTGTTGACAGTCTCCAGCAACACCTGTAGATTGTCACCACTATAGTTCAATGAATTAAAAAGCCACAATGGCAGCTATAATAGCTCAAAAAAATCTTTTAATTTCTTAGCCAAAATTCTTCTTCAAAAAACACAGAGCTTCAGTCTCCTTATGGTTAAAATTTAAATACTTGCATGCTTATAAATAAAGTATGTGCCTTTTAGATATACAATACACATAAAAATATCTTTAAACAGAAAAATTAGCCTTATAGATAACTTTCTGACAGCTAAAAAAGGGGATACTATGTCTGTTCCCAAAAGAGGAGTGGTGTTTTTATGCCAACCAGTCTAAAATAGTTAGAGATACAGCATCTATACATGAAATTCTGGAATAAGACTACCTCTGTTGGAATTTGAGCCCTACTCTATGGTAGCTGTATGATGCCTGGCAAGTTTTTAACTACAATGCTCCCTTGGTATTCAAGGGTGACTTTTCCAGGACCTCTGCAGATACTAAAATCTGCAGGTCCTTAAGTCCTTTACATAAAATGGTGTAGTATTTTGCACATAATCTATACACCTCCTCCTGCATACTTTAAATCATCATTAGATAGTTTAAGAATACCTAAGGCAATGTAAATGCTATGCAAAACTTGTTACACTGTATTGTTTAGGCAACAATGACAAGAACACGTTTATGCATTCACTATAGAGACAATAGTTTTTCAGTTATTTTCAACCTGCAGTTGGTCAAATCTGGGATGTGGAAACTATAGATATAAAGCTTTAACATTACAGATGATCATACAGTCAGATTCAACAATGGAACTCCTGATTTCTCCTCAGGGCCCTTAAATAGACCTCAGAGTGGTAATCTCTGACCGCTGCCCAGCCAATGCCCCTCTCAGCTCAAAGCAGCTCAATCAAATAACAGCCCTGCACTCCCTAATAGCTGTTAAGGATCACCACTGTTGAGTTGGGGTTGAGAGTAGGAGGTAAAGGGAAAAAGTCCAAGGACCTAAATAAACTAAAAGCCAGGTGAGACAAGCCTTGAAAAAAATTAGATTGCAGAAAACAAAGGATTAATAAAATCTGCTGAGGACAAGAAGGTTTCCTAGTAGCAGCCAACCTACATTTTTGCATATCCTCTGGCTCTTTGTCCTTTTATATGCAAAAGCTATGTATGGGCTTTTAGATTCAGGCCCTTCCTTGGTGTACTACCCTGCCCTTTATCTAGGGAAGGCTTTTCTTTGTTCTTTCTAATAAAACATACCAAGTACCATTTCCCATTGCTTGATGTTCTGTTGAGTCATTTTTTGTTGTTCTCAGGACAAGAACCCAGAGGGAGAGAGCTGGTTACACTATTTTAAGCATGCCATTCTCACAGCAGAGAAAAGAGAAAAATTCATATAATGTGATCACATTTAAAGAGCTGTTTTCAACTTGCACATTTTTATCCCTGCTTAAATCTCATTGAGAAGAATGTTAGATGACCAAGACTGACAATGAGGAAGGAAAGAAATTATATATCACTTTATGTAATCTTCTGTTTTAATCATAACATAATTTTCAATATAAAATATATGTTTTCTTGTTTTTGTTATGGATCTTCTTTGTCTTATGAATGCTGTAATGGATCCATGTTATAAGGACAAAAATGATGGTCAGGAAGTCTGATATATTATGTCAGTATTGTTATTGCATGACATGGTTAAGTGTTTTAGTTTTTCTGCACATGAAACCAGTTTCTCCTTCTGATATTATTCAAATGGGATGTTTGTTATGAACATGAGCTGTGTCTTCTCTGGTCCCCAGATTTAAGAAACAAATCACATAATTTCAAGCAGCAAAAGAAAAAAGAAAAAAATAATGACAGTCAATATAAATGTTAATTGACAAATTTCTCAGAATATAACCAGAAATATTTATTGAATGGGCATCAAAGATTACTGGACACAATTTCTGGATAAAATTATTATCATAATAATTTTAAACTTTATTGACATGATAACAGATGATTTCACACTCCATTGAAAAATCATTAAGACAATTACCAGGTCATTGGTGCACACTTTAGGTCTCAGCTTTGAAACTTTATTCTCCAAAGAATTCCTTTTGATGTTTTAGCTCACACAATATATTGAGTTGGAATATAATCTGCTTCATCTTTTCTACCCAGTAAGCCAAAATATTTATTTATGTCTTGCTAAATTCATGTTTCCTAAAAGGAAATCCCCATAATCTGGAACAATGGATTTCTGGCACAATGAGGTTATTGAATTACTATTGATATACTTTCAAATATCAATTATTAATGTTCTTCTAAATAAATATAAGTACAAGGAAGGAATGTTTATAATTCATGTTAATATTTTGAAAAACAATGTAAACAAGTGACAAAAGTCTATCAGAGTGTTGTGGACATTTTTAAACATTTTATAAAACCATATATAGAATTTTGTAGACTTATTCCTACACTGCAAAAAGTATCATAATTATTTGGGAAATTGTTCTATATTAGTATATACAGATATTGCTATTAGCTGCTTATCATTCTACTTTATGATTAAAAATGCCAGAATTTATTTAATGACTCTACTGTTGACAAATATTTGAATGGTTTACCACTATGACCAGTGCCACAATGAACATCCTTATACATATGTGTTTTTATATACTTTTATGAGTAGGTCCATATATTTTTCCTGGTGTTTATGTGTCCTGTAGGTCCAAAAGATGTCAAGAGATATCCTGTTGTAACAGCAAGTTGCCACATACAGGTTTCGGCCACAGAAATTTGAGGTTCAGATCCACGTGAACAGAGAAGTGCCAAATATGATTTTAAAAAGATGAAAGTACGTTTATAATAAAAGTACAGCAAATATGAACATAGTCAAATAATACATTACCACATAACAAGGCAAGAGACTGCACCAAAGATGAACAATCTTGCATGAGATGGAGCCTTTGGGAAGCAAGGGAGAAAACATTGCACTGCATTTAGTTTCTCAGGTTTTTAAGTATTTTGTTCACACAAAGGTGAATTGGTGCAAACAGACCTTGTGGCTGGAAGGAGTCATTCCCAGCCTTGGATAGATTCAAGGACACACACACTGATGACACACTGAAGGCTATCTGTAAATAACATTTCTTTCCCAAGGATGGGGGTAGCCAGCCCCTCATTGTAAGAACTGGCACGCAGTCAAGTTCACATAGTGAACACATGCATTTTGCTGACTCTCATTATTTTAATCCTTTTTTTGATGCCCATCTGTAAAGGAGTTATATAATTATATTGGATGAATTCAAAAGTGAGAATGACATTTTTATAGTGAAACAATAATGCATACATATTCAGGCCACAAAATATTAATAGAGTTTCTGTGATACTTACATGTTACTGCAAAATTCTTTTTTCATGGGGAAGATAAAACTTGATTTGACCTATTTCTATTTAAATATAAAAGCTTTCCAGGCAAAGCTATAGTATTTGCTAATGTATGTGAAGGTCAAATTTTGTATTTATAAAAGATTATATTTAAATTTTCAAAGATTATATTCAATAGTGTTATAATGAGAACACATGGTGGTTATTAGACAATGTAACACAGTTGACTACCTCTTCCTTACTGAATGCTTCCTAAGCACTAGAATTTCCAAAGACCAAAAATGTCTTTGAGGTTTTCCCATATACATATGTTATATGAATAACAGATATTCCTTGTTTAATGACCTACATGTTTAACACCTTAGGGACTTGAAACTGAGACACACTGTTCATATTTATGACCTATTTTTTTAAAAGTTTTTGGGGGAATCAAGAATCGAACTCAGGACCTCTCACTTGCCAGGCAGGCACCAAGCTGCTCAGCTATATCCCTGGCCTCTTTTTATTGTTCAGTTTTGTATATCTTGTTTATAGAGCCTCAGTGTCTTTATTTTGTACACTACACCTGGTTTATAGAGTACTTTAATTTCTGCTGATTGTACTGTACAGTATAGTACAGTACTGCAGTTTTATGTTCTATTATATATTACAGTACTGCACTAAGTTATACAAATAAAAGCAAATAAAAGTCATCAAGTTGGAGTTTCTTTTGACAATTTCTTTTGAATATTGTAATGTACATACTATATACAGGTCCTCATTTAGTGGCCAATTAATTTAAAGACCTAGTTGCAAGAACAGAACTTGCTCATTAAATAAGGAGTATCTATATATCCTTCTCTGGTTCCTTTTTAACTGCAAGGCCTATTTTGACAAAAATACCATTGGAAATCAGGGAAAGGAAGGGGCTGGAATTTATTTGTTGAATGTTTCAAAAGTACACCATTTCAATGCCAAAGAAATATTGTGAATAGTTTCTTTATTTTTGTAAACATAATTTTCTTTTAAGACACTATAGGATTATTTGGGATAGAAATCGTCCAGAAAAGATTTAAGGTATATAGCAAATTTTCTCAGCCTCCCAAGTGCAGCCACTGAATCCAAAGTATTGGCTTTATATTCACAAATTTAAAAGTCAGGTTACATTAGCAATGAGAAAATAATTTAAAGACTCTGTGACTAGAAAAATGAGGTTAGAATTGAGAGACTATAAGTGTCCCCTGATATTGTAGGTATCTGTGGCAGTCTCATTTTAGCCCATACCAGAATAGGAATAGACCTCAGTTAGAAGAAATCATACTGGTCTTGGCAGAAGGTCCCAGAACTTGAATTATGACACTTCTGTGTAGCCACTTATTAAACTGCACATAGCCCTGCTCGTGTATAACCTGGGTATTTATAAGAAGCTGCCCACAATTTAGCATGTGCTGGTTAATGAGAACCCTGCTGCTGTTAAGAAACTTGCTCAATTTTACAAAAATTCCAGGGAAGACTGGGGGTACAGCACTCCTCAAAAGACTTTTAAGTAGATGAAATTGTGTCCTCTTATTCTTTATGACTATATTACAATCCTGATATATGTATGATATATGTCATTGTACAGATCACTACAGATATTTGTATGAGCTGGTTGTGAGTGTGCTAAGGAAGCCCAAGTCACACATCTATAACTTCTTGTTACTCTCCTTGATATTGATCTATATTAAGACCAAATGCTTTTTGCCTTTTAGACCAGCAGTTTCCAATTGATCTCTGTGTAATGGTCTTGTGGAGTTCAGGCATTATGTGATGTCTTAGTTACTTTTCTTGTTCTGAGACAAAATACCTAATACCCAAAGTTAAAGGAGGAAAGATTTTACTTACCTCACAGTTTTTAGAGGCTTCAGTTCATAGTTGGCTGGCTCCAAGACATGGACATATGACAGAGGGGCATTGCAACGGAGACACACTTCATGGCAAAACAGGTTGGCAGAAGGCTGCAAGCAGAAAGTGAGAAGTGACAGATGCTTTCTGTCCTTTTATAGTGTATCTAGGGCTGGTAGAACTAACACCAAGGGTGGGGCACCCTTAATCCTACCCAGAACTATGTCAAATGAATCAGAGGACTAATTTAGTAATCACATACCCTTAATCACAGCATCACACACTCGATCCAGCCACCTCTGAAAAAGCCCCACTGTCTCAGTTACTTTGCTTATTCCTGAGGCAAAATACCTGACAACCAAAGTTAAAGGAGGAAAGGTTTTATTTAGCTCACAATTTGTAGAGGTTTCAGTTCAATATTTAGCTCACAATTTTTAGAGGTTTCAGTTCATAATTGATTGGCTCCAAGGCAGAGTGTCATGGCAGAGGGGCATTGCAGAGGAGAAACAGTTCATGGTAGACAGAAAACAGCAAGGGACTAGAGCACAATACACCTCTGTCTGTCCTTTATATCTTATTTAGGCTACCTGCCCTTAGCAATGGTATCACTCAAACTCTTAATCCTAACACCCTTAATTCTATCATTGTACCAATACTCAATCCTAGCATCACACAATGTAGATCCAGCCACCTCTGAAAAGTCCCACCTATGACCACATGAGTGTTTGGGGGAGAAATCTAGACACATAACATTCTGCCCCTGGCTCCTCCAAAGACTCATGTACATTCTTTTATGCAAAAGGCATTTAATCCATCTCTAAGAGTTGTCAAAGCCCTACTGGTTTCAGCATTGCTGAAAAGTTCAAGTCCAAACTCTCCTCTGAGATTTAAAGCAAACTCTTAGCTGAGAGTCTCTATACAAATGAAAAGAAAGTTACACACTTCCAACATTCAATGGCACAAAACAGACAATTCCATTTCAAAATGTACAAAGAGAGGGATAGAAATGAATGGGAACAAGGCAAGACCAACATCCAGCAGGGCAAATATTAAATCCCGTAGTTCCATGTGCAGCATCTGAAGCAATCTGTAGCAAGACGGGAGCTCCAAAGGGATTGGGTGGCTCTCCCTCAAAGGCACTGCCAGTTTTTATAGCTCCTGCAACTTCTCTCTTGGGCCAGCTCTGTTCCCTCCTTGCAATTATACTCACACAATCTACACTCTTCACTTCTCCAAACTTCTGAGGTCTCCACTGCACCTTCAAATTCACACTCACAGCTTCACACACTGCCCTCTCATAGGCACACTACCTGGCCTCTGAGGCCTTCTTCTGCATTCTGGGCAGAAGACTTCATGACTCCACAACTCTTGCATTCTGCGTGAACCTAAAACCAACACCATGTGGATGATGCCAGGGTCTGCCATCAGCTGGAACCAGGCTTCCTTCTCTTGGTTGTAGGGGTCGAGCACCTATGAACCAAATCCCGAGAAAAAACTTTTCTTTCCTGCCACCATTCTGGAACACAGTTCTCTGGTACTTTCTTCTCAAAGCAATGTGTTTCACTTTTGCAATTTTGAGGATGCAAAGGGTAGCTGTTTCTTGTGATATACTAAGGCCATCTTTTCAATTCCCCTGTTCCTTTTCAGCAGTTGAGATCTGCTCTGCTTTATTTTTGCAGTCCACAGATTACTAGCACTTGTTTCTGGCCAATCTGCCAACATTTTAAATCATTTGGTTGGGCTCTTTGCTCCTGAATCTCAACATAGATCTGGTTAAAAGCCCCCAACAGTAACCACCCCATGGACTAAACTTTAGACTGCCTTGAAACTTCTTCTGTCAGATTAATTATTTGACTTCCATTAATCTCAGTCTCAGGACATGAGCAAAATGCAGACAAACTTTCTCGCAAGCATAACACACAAGTTCTGCAGTCCAACAGCCAATTTGCTGCATGATTGAGTGAGGACCTGTGACTCCACACACAGGTTATCCTACTGTAAGATTTTACTATTAAATGACCTGAAGATAAGCCTGAATAAAAGGAAATACTGCATACTCTCACAGTACTGTAACAAAAGCAAAATATTTTCTAAATTCTGAAATGCTAAATCGATGCTTACATTGGACAATACCATAATAAGTAACAAGTAATTTTTCTGTACTAAGACACTGTACAATTGACAGATGAACTTATTCACACTATGAAGAACTCAAGAATAGAGCCTAATATTGATCATGGGAAAGATAAAAACCCTCAATTTTTTGGCAAATAACATGCCCCTATATTTTAGTTTATATTCTATGCTTCTTTATTAATTCAGTTTTTTATTTTTATAAATATGAACATGAATTTATTTCTTATACTTAAGAGATTTTAAAAATCATTAAAGTGTTTATGCCTCATGGTATAAAGTAATTGACATAGTTAAAGAAATAAATAGAAAACCAGAAAAAAACATAGTGTAGCCTATAAGTATGTACTATAATTCTATATGCAACCATGTTCTCAGCAATGACATAGAGAAAAAAATCATGAGTCATGGTCTTTGACAAGTAAATGTATCAAAAATAACAGTGACTACAATTTTTACATATACCACATAGCATTTTACAGTTTATGAAGCTCTACATCCTATTTTTGCCTTTTACCCTATGTAAACTTTTAAATAACTTTATCTTATAATTTCAATGAGGAATAGTTTAAAAGTAAAATATACTTCATGTACTACATTATTAAGATTAGCAAAACATCATATTATCCCAGGAGGTTAATGGCATTACTCTGTGGATAATTAACTGTTCATTTCCTGAGATATAGGCCTGAAAGACTGCAGTGAGAGCCTTAACTTAACCAAATTAAAGAAATTTATGAGGAAAATAATTATATTTTATGTGTCCAAATAACTTTATTTTAAGCTATTTCTAGATACATGTAACTCCAGATAAATCTAGTGAGGTTTAGAATTTACTAGGCTGTAAGTCCATTAACCGTATTAGTATCTAGGTAAACACTCAGAGTGCTTCAATTAGATCCACTTGGGCACAGGGTTCTAATATATGGTGCAAAACTGCCCAACTTTTAAAAATACCATTCCAGTTACTATTTTTTGTCTTCCAGCAATGGAACTAATCTTTTCCTAAATAGAGTATGTTTAGATTTCCATGAAAGGATTTGTGTAGGATTTTGGTTGAAAGGAAATAAAAGCTCATTTAATAAAAAATATTTTTTGAGACAGGGTTTCATTATGTAGTACGGGGTGGCCTTGAACTCATTTTGTAGCCCAGGCTGGTCTCGAACTTGCAGTGATTTGCCTGCCTTAGCCTCCAGAGTCCTGAGATTACAGGTGTGTGCCACCATGGCTCGTGAATGTAAAATAAATTTAACAAAGTAATACAAATATTTTAATCCATCAATATAAACTCTAGCCATTCTGTCGTCAACTTGGAAGCAGTTAACATATATGAATTCTGATTGAAAACTAGTAGCCATTTTTTTGTTGCAAAGACTTTTTTCTCAGAAATACACCCATAACCAGATTCATTTCTCCAAAGTGTAAACGTTTGGGAGGGAATAGAGAAAAATAATTTTTAAAATTGAAAAGTTATAAAAGGAAATATATTACAGGTTTTTTTGGAATCATATATGACATAAACACAGTTTGTGTGGGTAGCTAATGTGAAATTTGTTCTTCAAGAGCTTAAGAGATAATTTATTGGTTGTTGCTCTGGTGAAGCCATTCTGTATATTTAGAAAGTGTCTACTACTTTATGTGCCTAAACATGGTTTAGACAAATCCTCCTCGTGGTATGCCTAAGTAGTTTCTTGTGTTGTTGTAGCACTGTAGTTTGTTATTCACTGTAATCCTATTCATTATTATACCTTTTGACTACCCAGCAAATTCTTTCTTGCTCCAGCATCTCTGAAATAAGAAAGAGGAAAAAAGTTAAAAGAGTAGTGGGTGCAAAAGAAAATGCTAGTCATTTCTCCATCATAATTTTTAGTGAGATTCTGCTTAAGATGAAAATATGTTAATTTTCCAATTTTTTGAAATCTTATCTAAAGAGCAAAAATAGTTGATTAAATCCATTAATCAACTTCTGTAACATCCACTGCATATGCAGTCAACAATGTTTCATTTATACAAGTTCAGATATTCCAAGATCCTTACCATTTTGCTAATAACCGTTTAATTAACAGATTTTATTTCTTATCATTTACCTAGATTTATACCATTATTTTCCCAGCTAAATACTTATTAATAAAATAAATTAAAAATTGACAGTTTTATTCTTTTTATAAAAGCCTTTATTTGCTAACAGAATATTCCTCTTTTATATGTAAAAGATAAAAAATATATATTTCATTATTCTAGTAATTTTGCCCTTCAACATTTTTTAAAAATCTATATTACACTGTGCAAAGTACAAATGCTTATAATGCCAAATCCATAGTTTCTGGTGACTTTCTCTCAGGAAAGAAATTCATGGAGAGTAGAGGAACTTGGCATTGGGTAAATTGCTACTGAACTTAATTATGGTATATGAAAAGAGGCTGTGGTTGAGCTTCTGATAATTTTATGAAATTCACATTACACATCTTTCAGTTTTTTAATTTGATTAGATCTCCTTCTCCTTTATGATTTTTGTATGGTGTGCTATTTTTCTAGAGATGTGATAGCAAAATATTAAGAGCATGAGCTTTGGTACCAGACAATGTTGGATTCAAATTCTGACTCTAATGGTTATAGATGATGTGGTTTTAGGTAGTAAATTAATCCCTGTAAATCTGCATTCCTCCCATTTATTCACAAGTAAATAAGAATATGCTGTTATATATCTTTCTTGCCAAGCTATTTTGGTGATATAATAGTCAAGCAAAATGCCCAAAATAAACTGTGGGAAAATTTTAAATATTACTCTATAATTTTCCCTATCTGCCTCATTTATTACTTTTTTTTCTTAATTTTATTTTATATGATCTTTTCTAAGTAGTACATGTTTGTGGTACCTAAGTTTTATATTCCTTGAGGGGAATCAGTACATGTACATAATGCATCTTCAGTTTTTCATCTTCTTTCCCTCACCTCCCCCTCTCCATCTCTTGATACCCTTCCCTTTTGAGAAAGATCTGTTTCCCTATTTTTTATTATCTAGCTTTTCTTTTTCTCTTTATTTATACTTTGGGTTTCTCATATAAAAGAAACCATGGAATATTTAAATTTGTGTGTCTGATTTATTTTACTTAATATTATGGTCTCAAGGTACATCTATTTTCTACAAATTACACAAGTTTATCTTTCTTTATGGCCGTGTAGTATTCCATTGCATGCAAATACTGCACATTCTTTATCCATGCATTTGTTGATGGACATACAGGCCACTTTCAAGATTTGTCTATTGTGAATTGTGCTGCGATAAACATGGGTATGCTTGTGTCATTGTAATATGGTGTCTTTAACTCTTTTGGGAAGATGACTTAGATGCAACCACATACAATATCACTAAATTATTATAAATGCACAGCTTCACAAAAACTTACACTCATATAAAATGAGTTCACTTCACATTTCCATCATGTCGAATATCCCCTAATACTCCTTTGCAGTCAATAACTTCCCTCAAACCCCATGTCTTGCCAGAAGTAGACCTTTTTATTTTCTTTGTATTTTTGTTTGTTCTAGAATTTAGTTTAAGATGACTCATATAGCACTAGGATTTTGTCTCTGGCTTCCTTTGGGATTAATCCATGTTTTTACGTGTTACAGTAGCCAGTCCCTTGAAATTGCTAAATCATATTTTACCCTAGATATATCAAAATTATTTTCTTTATGTAGGCATTTATCACTAACCCCCCCTTAGAACTGCTTTTGCTGTGCTTTATAAAATTAAATATTTATTGAGCTTTCATTTTTTTGGCCCCAAGATACTTTTAGATTTCCCTTCTGATTTATTTTTGACCCATTTGTTGTTCATGAGTGTTTGATATGATTTTCACTTATTTCTGAAATTTCTAATTTTACTCTTCTTACTGATTTTTAGGTTCATAAAATGGTGATTAGAGAAGATGCTTGATATTATCTCAATATTCCAAATTTTGTAACACTTTATTTCTGTGTTTACATGTAATCCTGGACAATGTTCTATTCATGCTTGATAAAACTACTTTTTGCTGCTGTGGAATGGAATGTTCTGTATATATCCATTAGGTCCATTTTGCCTATAGTTTTATGGATATCTAATATTTTCTTATTCATTTTATGTATGGATAATCTATTAATTTTCAAGAATGGTGTGCTGAAATCCCCTACTATTGATGCATTATTGTCTTTTTCTTTAGTTCTGTTAATATTTGATTTATACGTGTGGAGCTCCAATGCTGCATACATGTATATTTACAATTTTTTATCCTGTTGATTGTTCGAATTATTCATCATTGTGAAAGATTTGTACTGAAATTATATTTTCTTTGATATAAGTAAAGCTCTCTCCAGTATTTTTGTTGCCATATTCATGGAATATTTTTTCCATTCCTTCACTTTCATCCACATGTATCACTAAACCTCAACTGAGTCTCTTCCAGACAAATGTTGTTAGAGCTTGTTTTTCTGTAAATCTACTCAGCTACCTTATATCTTTTGACTGAACAATTCAGTCTATTTATACTTAATATAATTATTGATAAATTAAGAAATTCCTGTTACCATTTCCCTTGTTTTTGGACTGTTTTATTGTTCCTTTGTTATTTTTTTAATACCAGCTTTATAGTATTAAAGTATTCTGAAAACGATCATATATTGGCATTAACCATTGAGTTTTTTTTTTTATTTTAAAGAAAAGAAAAAACAAAACAAATCAAAAGAAGAACAAATTTTCAAACCAACATAATAGGAGGGTAACAATGGTTAATACATTACGTATTACTATCTTTAAGTTAGTTATTCAGGACACCAGACATTAGCATTCAATTGTCCAAACATTATTGGCACAAACCTTACTCTTCAATGAACTAAGTAAAAATGGTAGTGTATCTATCTTAACCATCATATATATATATATATATATATATATATATATATATACAATTTTTTTTCCCTTTCCCTTCTTTCTTTTCCCTATTCCAGTCTCTCTTTCCTTTTGACCAGTTTCTTTTTGATTCACATGTCTATTGTACATTTTGGATATTATTTACTCTTTCAGTTTCTCATACTAGAGAGATAATACAATGCTTACACATGTGCTTCTGGTTTATTTCACTTATGAGTATTTTCTCAAGTTGCATCCATTTACCTATAAAAGTCTCCAGTTTATCCTTCTTTATGGCTGAATAGTACTCCATTGTATAAAAATACCACATCTTTCTTATCCATTCCTCAGTTGATGGGCATTTGGGTTGTTTCCAATATCTGGCTATTACAAATTGTGCTGCTATAAACATGGGTGCACATATATCGCTGTGGTACGATGTTTTTAATTCTTCTGGGAAGATGCCCAGAAGGGGAATAGCTGGGTCAAATGGGACCTCCAACCCTAGTTTTCTGAGGAATCTCCACACTGACTTCCACAGTGGCTGTACCAGTCGACACTCCCACCAACAGTGAAGAAGGGTTCCTTTTTCCCCACAACCCCTCCAGCATTTGTTATTAGTTGATTTCTTAATAGTAGCCATTCTTTCTGGGGTGAGATGGTATCTCAGTGTTGTTTTAATTTGCATCTCTCGAATGACTAGTGATGTTGCACATTTTTTTGTATATTTACTTGCCATTAGTATTTCTTCATCTGAGAAATGTGTATTCATCTCAGATGCCCATTTTTGGAGTGGGTCTTTAAATTTGGGAGGTCTGATTTTTTTGAGTTCTTTATATGTTCTCGATAGTAATCCTTTGTCTGAGGAACAGCTGGCAAACATTTTTTCTCACATTGTGGGTTGTCTCTTCACTCTGTTGGTGGTTTCTCTTGCTGTGCAAAAGCTTTTTAATAAGATGAGATCCCAGTTATTGATTCTTTGGGATAGTTCCCGTGCGGTTGAGTTTTTATTCATAAAGTCTTTGCCTACACCAATGTCTCCAAGGGTTTTACCTATCCTACCTTCCAGCAGATTTAATGTTTCTGTTTTAATATTTAGATCTCTGATCCATTTTGAATTTAGTTTAGTGCATGGTGAAAGATATGGGTCTAATTTTAATCTTTGATATGTGCAGAGCCAGTTTTTCCAGCTCCATTTATTAAAGAGGCTATCTTTCTTCCAGGGAATGTGTTTCACATCTTTCTCAAAGATAAGGTGGCTTAGTATGTCTGGGGTTGTTTCAGCATCTTCTAATCTGTTCCATTGATCTTCAGGTCTGTTTTTTTTACCAGTACCACACTGTTTTTATCACAGTAGCTTTATAGTATAATTTCAAGTCGGGGATTGTGATGCCCCCTGCCTTGCCTTTGTTGCCCAGAATTGCCTTTGCTATTCTAGGTCTCTTCTGATTCCAAATGAATTTTAGGATTGTTTTCTCTAATTCTGTGAGATATGCTGTTGGAATTTTGATTGGAATTGCATTAAATCTGTATAACAATTTTGGAAGTATTGCCATTTTCACTATATTGGTTCTTCCTATCCAGGAGCAAGGGATATCTTTCCATTTTCTGATATCCTCTTCAATCTCCTTTTTCAGAGTACTGTAGTTTTCAGTATAGAGGTCTTTTACATCCTTTGTGAGGTTGATTCCTAGGTATTTCATTTTTTTGGATGTTATTGTAAAAGGTATTGTTTCCCTAATTTCTCTTTCAGTAAGTTTGTTATTTGTGTACAGGAAGGCTATTGACTTTTGAGTATTGACTTTGTATCCAGCTACACTGCTGAATTTGCTTATTAAATCTAGCAGTTTTTTAGTGGAGTTTTTGGGGTCTTCTGTGTAGAGTATCATGTCATCTGCAAATAATGATAATTTAACTTCTTCCTTTCCAATCATTATTTCTTTTATTTCTTTCTCTTGTCTAATCGCTCTGGCTAAAGTTTCCAGAACTATGTTGAATAAGAGTGGGGACAGTGGACATCCTTGTCTTGTTCCTGATTTTAGAGGGAAGGCTTTCAGTTTTTGGCCATTTAGTATAATATTGGCTGTTGGTTTGTCATAGATAGCTTTTACCAGATTGAGATAAAGACCCTCTATTCCAATTTTCTGTAGCGTTTTTATCATGAAAAGGTGCTGGACTTTGTCAAAAGCTTTTTCTGCATCTATTGAGATGATCATGTGATTTTTGTCTTTGGTTCTGTTAATATGCTGTATTACATTTATTGATTTACGTATGTTGAACCATCCCTGCATCCCTGGGATGAATCCAACTTGGTCATGGTGTATAATCTTCTTGATGATTTGTTGGATTCTGTTTGCCAGTATCTTATTAAGGATTTTTGCATCTATGTTCATTAGGGAGATTGGCCTGTAGTTCTCTTTCTTAGTTGGGTCCTTCTCTGGTTTTGGTATCAGGGTAATGCTTGCTTCCAGGAATGAATTTGGGAGTATTGCTTCCCTTTCAATTTCATTGAAAAGTTTGAGAAGTAGGGGCATTAGGTCTTCTCTAAATTTCTTGTAGAATTCGGCAGTGAATCCATCAGGGCCTGGGCTTTTCTTTGTTGGGAGGTTTTTAATTACATCTTCAATTTCATTGGCTGATATTGGTTTATTTAGGATTTTTAAATCTTCTTGATTCAGCTTTGGTAATTCATACGAATCTAGGAATCTGTCCATTTCTTCTGCATTTTCCATCTTAGTAGAATATAAATTTTCAAAATAGGTATAGATGATCTTCTGGATTTCTGCAGGGTCCGTCGTGATATCACCCTTTTCATTTTCAATTGCATGGATTTGAGTCTTTTCTTTTCTTTTTTTAATAAGGTTGGATAAGGGTTTGTCAATCTTATTTATTCTTTCAAAGAACCAACTTTTTGCTTCATTGATTCTTTGTATTGTTTTTTTATTCTCCAACACGTTAATTTCTGCTCTGATCTTTATAATTTCCTCCCTTGTACGGGCTTTTGGCTTAACCTGCTCTTCTTTTTCTAGAAGCTCGAGGTTCACCCTTAAGTTGTTTATTTGCGCTTGCTCTATTTTCCTGATATAAGTATTTAATGCTATAAATTTCCCTCTTAGGAATGCTTTCATTGTATCCCATAAGTTCCGGTATGTTGTACTGTCATTATCATTCAGTTGTAGAAAGTGACTAATTTCTTCTTTAATTTCATCTGTGACCCATTGGTTGTTCAGGAGGATGCTGTTTAATTTCCATGTGTTTAGGGAGTTTTTGTGGGATCTTTTGCCATTGATTTCCAATTTCATTGCACTATGGTCTGATAATATGCATGGGATAATTTCAATTCCTTTGCATTTACTTAAGCAGGTTTTATGAGCTAGTATGTGGTCTATTTTGGAGAACATCCCATGTGCAGCTGAGAAAAATGTGTATTCTGATGTTGTGGGATGGAACACTCTGTAGACATCTACTAAGTCCATTTGTTCAAATGTTTGGTTCAGTTCTACTATTTCATTATTGATTTTCTGTCCAGTTGATCTATCTTTTTGTGACAGTGGAGTATTGAGATCTCCCAATATAATTGTATTAGTGCTTATTTGATTTTTCATGTCCTTTAGTACTTGTTTTATATAGCTGAGTGCATTGGTATTTGACGCATATATATTTATGATCGTTATCTCTTCCTCTTGGATTGTTCCCTTTACAAGGATGTAATGACCGTCTTTATCTCTCTGAATCCTTCTTGGCTTGAAGTTCACTTTGTCTGCAAAAAGAATAGCTACCCCTGCTTTTTTCTGGGTTCCTGTGGCATGGAGTATTGTTTTCCATCCTTTGACTTTCACTCTATGAATTTCTTTCTGAATTAAATGTGTTTCTTGTATACAGCATATTGTTGGATCTTGCTTCTTGATCCATTTCGCCAGTCTGTGCCTTTTGATTGGTGAATTGAGACCGTTAACATTGATGGTTAAAACTGATATGTATTGACTTGTCATGATATTTTCCTGTTGTTGGTTCCCACTCTTTGTTTTTCTGCTTTCCGGCTATTTAATTATTTGCCCTGCCTGGTGGATTCCTTCTGTTGGGGTTCCTATCTCTTTCTAGAATGTCCTTCAGAACGTTTTGGAGTGCTGGTTTGGTGGTCATAAATTTTCTCAGATGTTCTTTGTCATGAAAGTATTTTATTTCTCCATCAATTTTGAAAGATAGTTTTGCAGGGTACATCAATCTGGGCTGAAAATTATTTTCCTTTAGAGCTTGCAATACATCATTCCAAGCTCTTCTTGAATTGAGGGTTTGTGCTGAAAAGTCAGCTGTGATTCTGATGGGTTTTCCTTCATAGGTAATTTGTCTCTTCTCCCTAACAGCTTTTAAGATTCTGCCCTTCTGTTGAATTTCTGGGATCTTGACTATAATATGTCTGGCTGAAGTTTTTTTTTTGATCATGTCTAGTTGGTGTTCTAAAAGCTTCACTTATAGGGGTGTCAAATTCCTTTTCTCTTCCAGGAAAGTTCTCCCTGATTATGTCTTTGAACAAGGTTTTAATGTCGTTGATGCTATCTCCTGCTTTTTCATTTATTCCAATTATTCTTAAGTTGTTTATCTTTGAGTCATCTAGCAGCTGCTGAATTGATTTTTCATGGTCCCTTGCTATTTTTAAGAATTTTTCCATTTCATGATCACTAATTGCAAGCCTGTCTTCTATATCTGAGATCCTGTCCTCGCATTGGCTTATTCTGCTACAAATACTTTCAATGGAATTTTTTATCTCTTGGATATCTGCTTGAATCTGCCTTATGGATTCCATTTCTTTCCTATGCTGAGCATTCATGGTTTCTATAGTTTTCTTAAGTTCATCTATTTTTTTGTCTGTATCAGCTATAGTGTCCTTAAGCATGGTCTTCATTGTAGACATTATCTCTGCAGTTATCTGTGAGATTATTTCTGTTTTAATTTTTTCCAGAACCTCATTCAGTTGCTTTGTTGTTACCACTTCAGATAGGCCAGGTGGGTGGCTTTCGGATTGTCCTACCTCATTGCTCCCTAGGTTTGCCTTTGGTGAATTGGATGTGTGTGGTTGCATCTTGTTTAAGTGTCGTCTCATTTTTTCTTTCTTTAATTCCTGGGGTGATGTTTGCAAATTACCTATAGTAGGTTACTTTATTGCTAGTGTTTAAGATCTTTAGAAGATGACTACTTCTCTGCAGTATCTTCCAAGTGGAGCTTGCTTTTAGGTTTTGAGCTTTCTGCCAGATCCTACCTCTTCAATTCGTTGGGTATGCGAAGTTGCTACCTGTTTGGCCCAGTCCTTGATTCTTTGGTACTGTGCCACTGTATTTTCTGTGTCCCTTAGTCAATCTCAATCATGAAATATCAAGAAGGAAAGATGTTTAGAACAATTATTTCACATTTGGCTATAATGTTAACTAAAGCATCAAACACAGCCTAAAAAATGACAGACTGAGCTAACCAGTTATTTACCACTTTTAGCTGTATAGAGTTGCGGTTATATAACAAAATCTAAAACACACCAGAAAAATTATATGCAGTATACAAGTCCTATGTATGTCAATTTTTCCTTGAGGAGTTTAAATTTAAGATGAGTTAAGGAGGAAATAGAGTATTGGGAGAGAGGAAGGAATTAGATGTAAGGTTAGAGGACCAAGAGGGATCCCACTAAAATTGGGACACTAGTGCAGAGGACAGGTGGTAAAAAGAGAAGGAAGGGATAAAAGGAAGAACAGATCACAACCACAATCACAAAGAAGTTAGAGGCGCTGTTTACACTCATATAAAAAACCAGAGAGAATAATGAAGGAAAGAGCAAATACACATACAGAAACAAAAACGAAGATAAAAACAATAAAACAGACAGATCAAAAATAAAACCCCACCAAAAAACAAAAAAAACAAAACAAAAACAAAAAAAACCCTTTGCCAGAACAAAAAAACAAATCAGTGAGAAAAAAAATAAAAATAAAAATAAAAATAAAAATAAAAATAAAAATAAAAAAAATAAAAAGAATCAGTTCCAGTTGTTGACTCTGTTGTAGGCAGGTACCTTGTGACAGAGTCCTGTTCTGTGCAGGTCCGTCCCAGTAAGCCAGGAGCGCCCTCTGGCGGGCGGTGAGCAGAGGCGCGTACTTTCAGGCAGAGACCAGTCTAGCTCGCCTCCGCTCTCAGCACCCTTTCACGATCCCTGGGCCTGAGATGCTCAGCGCGCTGTCCAGAGCGCAGGTTCCCTGCACTGGTTCCCGCCGCTCTGGTTTATCGCCACGCCCCCCACAATGGCGCCGGGCCAGTCGCTCTCTGGCGCGGGACAGGTGTGGCTGAGAGTCCAGTCTCGTTGGCCTGCTGACCTCAGCACACTTTCGTGGGCCTGAGAGGCCCCGTGCTGCCCTGTCCAGAGCACAAGTTCCCAGAGCAGTTTCTGAGCCGCTCTGAGTTTCGCCACACCCCCCACAATGGCGCCCGGCTGGTCGCTCTCTGGCGCGGGGCAGCTGTGGCTGAGAGACACTCACCGCCGGTCAGCGCCGTTCTCCGCCGCTCCCCTGCCCTGCCGCTGTCTCAGGATCCTCCGTGGGGGCTCCCTGGGCGCCAGCTGCCACCGTGTGTCCGTAGAATTGAGCCTCCGCGGCGCTGCAAATCCCGGGATATTAGAAGGTGCGCGCGTGCGGTCTGCTCCTTCTTTCCTTCTTCTTTGTTGGAAGTCACCCGTCACTGGTGCGGGGGTCCCAGATTGCGCTTCAGAACTTTTCTGGGTTTCGGGGAGGCATCTCCCCCCCTCCTGCGCTTTCTGGGTCGCTATATTCCCGTGTTCCAATGGTAACTTTTAGAGAGAGTTTTGCTGCCTGCTTCTTACTCATCCGCCATCTTGAGGTCAACCATTGAGTTTTATATTTCATGTGTTTTTGTGTTGTTTCATAAAATCCTTTAACATTAACTTGAAAAACTCACTTTAGCATTTCTTATAAGGCAGGTATAATGGTGATGATCTCCATCCATTATTTGGGGGAGGCAAGTGTCTTTATATCTCCTTCACTTATGAAAAACCACTTTGCTGGGTATAATATTCTTGATAGGTAGGATTTTCTTTTAGCATTTTAAATGTGATAATCAGGCCCGTGGGTCTGCTAGTCATCTGCTGGAAAACCTGATAATAACCCTATAGGGTTTTCTTGTATGTGATGAATGTCTTAGCCTCCTTCTGCTTTAAAGATTACATTTTGGGGCACTAGGGCATAGCTCAGTGGTAGAACACTTGTCTAGCATGCTTGAGATCCTGGATTCTATCCTCAGCGTGGCAAAAATATTTAGACTAATTAAGATATATAATATGCAGTTACAAATTCCCTATTATGAGTGTGATCATTATGTATATCTAAAATGTACCAATAATCTTAGTCAATAAAAATGAAAATTTAGAAAATGTTACATTTTTCTCTGTGTCCTTGACCAACTTGATTACTGAGTTTACCGTTGAACACTACAGACTTAAACTATGCAATTCCACTAATACATTGATTTCTCTGTTTTGAGAATTGTGGAAAATCTTGCAAACAAACCACATGGACCATAACTATGTTTAAAAATAAAATTATATGTATTAGTTATTTCTTATCAATGGGATGAAATATCCAACATCTGAAACTAAAAGAAAAAGTTTTATTTTGGCTCAAAATTTCAATGTGTTCAACCCATAGTTTGATGACTCCAAGGCAGAAAGAGCATGGTGGAAGTACATGATAGAGGACAGTTGCTCAATCTATTGCAGCCAGGAAGCACAAAGAGTAGGGAGCAGCCAGGGATACAAATACTTCCCTCTAGCTTACACCCACATGCTCACTCCTAAAAGCACCCAACAAAAAGTTCATGAGACTCTTGAGAATCATTTTAAGTCTAAACTATAACTGTGAGTCATAAACCAATAAAATACATGTAAACTATTTTTTATTTACTAACATTAAATATACAGAAATATGTTATAAAAAATTAAACTGTATCAAAATCCATGAATATAAACAATACATGATGGCATTCACCTTTGACAGCAATGTAAGCATGTAAAGATGTATTATTATATCTCAACTGCATAAAATTTACTATAGCAACATAGCACAATATGTTTGCATCTGCCTCCTCTTGCTATTGTGGTAAATAGGTGTTGTGAGTATTCAGTGAAATATGTCACGTGAATAATTTCTAATACCTTTTATAGTTCTCCTCTAGTTTTACTATATAACACATGATAACATGCAAAATATGTGTAAATTGACTATGTATATTATCAGTAAGGCTTGTGGTCAACAGGCTCTAGGTTACATTTTAGGGAAGTCTAAGATTATACAGGAATTTTTGACTCTGCAAAGAGTCAACCTCTCTCACACATGTTCAAATGTCAACTATAATTTGTTTTGGGGTATTCTATTTTTCAAGTGATCTCCCTTGGGGTCTTTTGGAGCTGTATGAATGTCTATCTCTTTCTCAAGGTTTGAGAAGTGTGGAGTCATTATTTTCAAATATAGTTATTGCCCCTTCTTTTTTTTTTTTTCCTTCTTGTATTACCATAATTTGTATATTTGGAAACTTAATAAGATTTTTTAAGATGTGGGACTTCTATGTTTTTTTCACTCTATTTCATTCCTTTTTCTTTTCTTTTTCCCTTAACTGACTAATTTAGAATGGCATATTTTAGAATCCACTGATTCTTCTGCATTATCAAGTCTGCTGTTGAAGCTCTGTATTATATTTTCCTTTCTGTTATTTCACTCATTAGCTCCAGGTTTTTTGCTTGCTCTTTTATATAATTTATATTTCTTCACTAAAGTTATCTATTATTCATGCACCGTTTCTCCCTGGTTTTGTTTAGTTGTCTATCTGGGTTCTCTTGCACGTGCCACATTGAAGTTCTTCCACCCTGCATATATTGTGGGTCAGATATTACTGCTTAACAATACATAACAACAATTTGTATCTGTCAGAACACTCATGATCTCTAGAGGGTCAAGATAATTATTTTAAATAATTGGACATTCAGTTTATAAATTTCTACTCTGGTCTTAGCCACAAGAGCTTTATTAGCTCCCCAATTCTTTCTTATTCATGTAGAGCTGCATCAGTGTATGTGCATTTGAAGAAGTAAAAAGGGGCTGGTGAGATGGCTCAGCAGCATACGCACCTGCCTGGCAAGCACAAGGGCCTGAGTTTGACTCCCAGAACCCACATACGCAAAAAAGGCCAATGATATCACTCAGTGGCACGGGCACCTGCTGGCATGTGAGGTCCTGAGGCCGACCCCCGGTACCCCCCCAAAAGGAAGTAAACAGGACTTATTTTTTAATTTTCTTCATTGGAAGCATAGATCATTGTTTTGAGAATTTTTAAAAATAAAAAAATAATAATGCTTTAACTTTTTACCTCTGTGTCACAAAGCTTGATTTCTATGTTTTAATTTTATTCAGTTCAAATTCCTTAATAAATTTTGTAACATTTTTGTCACATGTTAAATATGTATGTAGCTTAATTACAAGATACACATTTTCTTTATATCTCTCTTTTATTTTCAAAGTCATTTGTAGTCAGAGAATATAGAGATATGTTTTTAATCTCCTTAATTTTATTGAAATGTATTTTATCACACAGGATAGAGTCCATATTTTTAATGTAATGCACACAGTTGTAAACAATATCCATTTTTCTATTGTTGGGTGAAATGTTCTATAAATATTAATTGGTTGTGTTGTTGTTTTATACTGTTGTTGAAGTCTACCACATTATTTCCTTTTTTGTATTATGTATTCAATTAGTGAATCAAAGAGGACTATAATTGAGGATTTCTCTATGACTCCTCCAATGCTGTGAAAATTTTCAAGCATTTTGAAACTCTAAGTGTATTTCCACCCCATGTAAGATGGTTACATCTTTTTGATGAATGACTTTATTATTCCCATTACATTTAATAATACAAATATTTTATTGTGCTTATACATGTGAGTGTATATATATGAAATTTACCAATTAAGCATATTTCAGTGGTATTAAATACACTTAAACTTTTGTGCAGTCATCACCACTTTCTAAAACTAGAACTTTGCATTTTTCCAAAATGAAATGACCCATTGAAAAATAACTTCCTACTCAGTGTTCCTGCCATCCCCTAACCATGACTACTGTAGTTTATGGCTCCATGAATTTGAGTGCTTTAAGGAACTTACATAAGTGGAATTGTTAAATATGTATTCTTTTATATGTGTCTTGTTCCACTTAGCATAATGTCTTTAAGGTTCAAACACATTGTCACGTGTGTCCAAATTTCATAATTATTGATGTTAAATAATATTTCACTGTGAGTACACAGCATTCCTTAAATGTTCATTGTTTAGTGGTCATCTGGGTTGTTTTTACATTTTGATGTTTTAAATAATGCTACAATGAACATTGATATGGAAATATCAGTTTGAGTCCTGATTTCATTCATTTTAGATTATAGACAGAGGTGAAATTTTTGGATCATATGGGAACACTGCAGTAATTTTTGAACTTTTGTACTGTTTTCTAAAGCACATACACCATTAAATATTCCCATCAGCAATGAACAAGTATTTCAATCTATACCCAACCTTACCACAATGTAACACATTCTGGTTTTGAAATTATTTTTTCTTGTGGTTGTTGTTTTGTTGTTATCCATTCTGATAAGAAGGAGGTGTTATCTCATTGTTGTTGTCTTCTTTTTCTTCTTTTATTAATTTAAAAATATATTTATTTATATATTCTTACAATACATAATAATTACATTCATTTTGGGGGACTGGTAAATATACATATCAAAATTGGATCCATTTTACTTTTGTTTCCTTTTCCAGCATGCATTTCTCCCTTCTTACCTAGATCCCCTTGATATCTCCACATAGTCTACTTTTCTGGTTCCTATTATCTGTCTTCTATTTTCATTTTTAAATTATTAGTATTTTTGGTTTCTCATATGAGATAAATCATGTAATTTTTAACATTCTGCTTCTGACTTATTTAAATTAGTATTATAGTTTCAAAATGCATCCAGTTTCCTCCCAAAATTCAAATTTATCATTCATTATGGCTGAGTAATATTGAACTTTGTGTATACATAGCACGTTTTTTATCGATTCATATGTTGGGGGACTTATAGAGCATATCTATAATTTTACTATTATGAATTGTGTTGCTATAAACATGGTTATGTATGTATCAGTATAATATAACATCTTTTTAACTCATTTAAGGAGATATCCAGAAAAAGTTTAGCTGTGTCAAATGAAGTTTCTACTTTTGTTTTTTAAAAATCTCTCTATTGATTTCAATAGTATATGTACTAGCTTATATTCACACCAGCAATGTAGAAGTGTTATCTGTTATCCTCAAAACCTCTTCAGCAATTTTTGGCCTTTTTGAGGTTTTCATAATAGCCATATTTTTCTGTTGTAAGATGGAAAGGAATCACCATGCTGCTTTGATTTGAATTTATCTCAATAACAAAGATGATGGACATTTTTATGGACTTATTGGTCACTTGTACTTTTTATTAAAAGGGGCTATTCACTTCACTTACCTACTTTTTTGATTGGATCTCTTTGGGGGGGTCTAGATTTTTGAATTTTTTTATATTCTGGATTACATTCTTCTGTCCAGAGAGTACCTGAAAAGTTTTGTTTTCTCATCTTGCATTTCCTTTATTCTGTTGATTGTTCCTTTTTCTGTTCTGCAGTGTTTTAATTTGATATAACCCCATTTGTTGATTCTTGGTATTATTTATTGTGCAACAGTTTCTGTTCAGAGAATCCTTGCTCATGGCCGAATGTTAAAGAGTTTTAGCTAATTGTTTTCCAGCAGATTGAGTGTTTCTGTTGTTATATTTAGTCTCTGATCCATTTGGATTTGATTTTACTACAGGGGTAAGAACCATGCTTCTAGATTCACTCTTCTGGATAACCAGTTTGACCAGCACCAATGGTTAAAGGGGTTATCTTTGCTCCAGGTTAGATTTTTGTCCCCTTTACAAAAATCAGGTGGTTGAAGCTGCATGGGATTGTTTATGCATACTCACATCTATTCCATTCATGGACATGTTTATTTTTGTTCCCTGGCATTCTGAATTTTCACTATACTTACCTAGTATAACTTGCAGTCTGGGATTGTAAAGCCTTTGGCTTTGTTCTTGTTTCTCATGGTTCCTTTGGCTATTCTAGGTCTTTTCTTGTTTGCATAAATTTTGTGATTTTTTTTCTAGTTCTATAAGGAATGCTGATGGTATTTTGATTGTAATTTCATGAATTCTATATAGTATTTGTAGTATGGGCACTTGGGCAACAATGGTTTTGCTTTCCAGGAACAAGAGAAGTCATTCCAGTTATTAATTTCCTCTTCAATTCATTTTCTCAGAGTATTATATTTTTTATTGCAGAGGTATTCCATTTCCGTGGTCGTTAATTCATAAGAAATTATGTTCTTTTAATCTTGCAAGAGTTGAGTTACTTTCCTGATTTCTTTCTCACTGTGTACATTGGTAATGTATAGGAACTGTAATATTTTGTGTGTTTTAATTTTGTATCCTGCCACTTTTCTCAATTTTTTTTTTTGTTTTGGTAGCCTTCCATTGGTGTCGGTTTTTTTTTTTTTTTTTGTTTTGTTTTTTGGTTTTATTTTTTTTTTTTTTTTGGAGTGGGGATTTCTATCTAAAAGATCATGTCATATGTGAATAAGGATAGTTTGACATCTGCCTTTCTTACTCAGATCTATTTATTTTTTTCTATTGCCTGATGTCTCTGGTTAAAATTTGTAATAAAGAATTGAAGTAGTGGGGTGGGGATATGGCTCAGCGGCACAGTGCCTGCCTGGCAAGTGTGAGATCCTGAGTTCAATTCCTGGTACAAAAAAAAAAATAGAAGTAATAAGAGTAGACATGCTTGTTCATGATTTTATGTGGCACATGTTCAGATTATCATAAATTTATATGATGCTGGCAGTAGGTTTGTCATAAGTAGCTTTTACCATTTCCATCTATTTTAACTTTATTTTTTATTTGTACATATTTGTCATACATATTGGTCACATCCACCATAGGAAATTTATATTTTTACATAATATATTTTAATTATTTCACCATTCCTCTCCCCACCCTTGAATCCTGCATTCTCTCACCATTTACAAAAGCTTTGCTTCCGTTTTTTCCTTCCATTCTTTTTTCCTTTTCCCTTCCTTCCCTTCCCTCTACCCCCTCCCTTGTTTCTTTTTGCATTTGAACATCATCTTCCTTCTTTCCAATATCTATCAAGTATTTTGGTCCTTATTTACATATTTTGTTTCTCACACAAGAGAAACAATGAATTATTTAAACATATGTGTCTCATTTATTTCATTTAAAAGTATGATCTCAAGGTATATCCATTTAACTAAAATTGTCTCAAGTTTATCCTACTTTAAGCCAGAGTAGTAGTCTATTGTATATAAAAACCACATTTTCTTTATTCACTCATCCATTGATGGTCATCTAGGCTCTTTATAATATTTGGCTATTACTAATTTTGCTACTATAAACATGGATGTGCATATATCACTGTGGTACAATGCTTTTAACTCTTCTGGGAAGATACAAAGAAGGGGAATATCTGAGTCAAGTGGAACCTCTAGTTTTAGATTTTTGAGGAATATCCATACTGATTTCCATATTGGTTGTACCAATTTACACTCCCAGCAGAAGTAGAGAAGTGTTGCTTTTCACTTAAAGCCTCACCAGAATTTGGTTTTGATTGATTTCTTGATGATGGCCATTCCTTCTGAGGATCAATGGAACAGAATAGAAGGTACAGAAACAACTCCAAACACACTCATCTACCTTATTGTTGACAAAGGTACCAAACACTGGAAGTAATAAAGCCTCTTTAGTAAATGGTGCTTGAAAAACTGGGTTTTCACATGCTGAAGATCAAACACAGACCCATATCTCTCACCATGCACCAAACTAAAATGGAAATAAATCAAATGTCTAAATATTAAAACAGAAAAACATAACCTGCTGAAAGATAAAATAAGAAAAACTCTTGAATATGTAAGTTTAGGCAAAATTTCATGAACAAAACCCTAATTGCACAGGAAATATTACAACGAATCAACAACTGGTATCTCATCATATTAAAAAGCTTATTGCACAGCAAAAGAAAGCACCAGTAGAGTGCTAAGCCTCAGGCAAAGGACTAATATTTGCAATATATCATTAACTCAAAAGAATCCAATCCCCCCCAAATTTAAAGATCTAACACAAAAAAGAGCATCTGAAATTAATAGACACATCAGATGAAGAAGTACAAACAGTGATTAAATATTTGAAATATTATTCAACATCCCTGGTCATTTGAAAATTGCAAATTAAAAAAACACTGAAATACCATTTACATCTTTATGGAAGATCCTTCTATACATTTTTTCTGAAAGTTTTCCATTATGAATGGATGTTAGAATTTGTTAAATCTTTTTCTACATCTATTAATATGATCACATTATTTTTTGTCCTTGTTTCTGCTTATGTGCTGTGTTACATTTATTGATTTCTCTATGTTTATCAATCTTTGCATTCCTGGGATGAAACCCACTTGTCAAGTCATATGTCTTTTTTTTATGACTTGTTGCATTCTGTTTGCAAATATCTTCTTGATAATTTTGTATCTATGTTCATTAAGAAAATTGGCCTATAGTTTTCTATTTTTTGAGCTTTCAGTGTTACTTCCTTTTCAATTTCATGGATGGGTTTGATGATTATTGCTGTTAGTTACTCCCTTAAATTTGGTAAACTGATGAATTCAATGGGTACTGAGCTTTTGCTAATTGGTAGTGTTTTTTATTTCAGACACTATTTTATTGTCTGTTTTTGGTATATCCAGGGATTTTATATATTCTTGTTTCCATTTCGGTAATTTATGTGTGTTTAGGAGTACATCCATTTTTTCTAGGTTCTCTAGTTTGTTGGAAAATAAGTTTTTCAAATAGTGTCTCAAAACACTGGATTTCAGTGGTGTCCATGGTGATTTCATTTTTTCATTTTTAATTGCATTGATATGAGTGTTTTCTTTCCTTCTTTTGATAAATTTCACTAAGGTTTAATTAATCTTGTTTATACTTTCAAAGGACAAGATAATTCATTAATTGATCCTTTTTATTTTTTAATGGTTGTCTGAATTTTATTGCTTTTCATTCTGATCTTACTGTTTCTTTCCTTCTACAAGGTTTGGATTTAGTTTTTTTTTTAGGACACTGAGATAAAACATTGCTTTATTTGGGATCACTGTATTCATTTAATGTGAGCATTCATACATATAAACTTCCCTCTTAGAACTGCTTTCATTGTGTCCCACGGTTTTTGAATGTTGTGTTGTTCTAGGAACATTTTATTTTTTCCCTAATTTCTTCTATGATGAATTGATTATTCACAAGTGTGTTATTCAATCTTCACTTCTTCATAGTTTCTGTGGTTTCTTTTGCTGTTGATCTGTGGTTTTATTCTGCAATCATCCCATATTTTGCAGGAATTATTTAAAATTTTTAATGAATTTAAGCATGCTTTATGCCCTAAAATATCTGTTTTCAAAAAGTTCATATGTTTTTGAGAAAAATGTATTCTATTATTTTTGGATAGAACACTTGCCTATTTTGTATAGAAAACTTTCTACGTTAAGTTTCGTTCATTTTTGGAGAAAATACTGTGTGTTTCTAAAAAAAAATTGTGTATTCTGCTCCTGTTGGATGAGGCACATTTTTGATATCTGTTAAACTCATTTATTATATGGTTAACTTCAACTCTGATATTTCTTTTTTGATTTTTTTTCTGGTTGGCCAGTCTATTCTTGAGATTGAGATATTAAAATCCCCCATTACTATTGTATTAGTGTCTCTCTGTCCTTTAAGGTCCAGTAGTATTTGTTTTATGAAACTGGGTGCAAGGACATTTGGTACATATCTATTTACAATTATCTCTTTCTCAATTTTTTTCCTTTTCTCTTATGTACTGACCTTCTATTTTGTTTTCAGAACAGTTTTGCATTTAAGTCTTCTTTGTTTGAATATAGGTTAGGTATTACTGCATGCTTTCAGGTTCCAGTTATATGAAATATCATTTCTGGTCCTTTCACATTCAGTCTTTGTTTTTCATTATAAAAGAGGTGTGTCACTGGTAGTCAACATATGGTTGGGAATTGTTTGTTGATCCACTGTGCTAGTATTTTGGTTTTGGAGAGTTAAGACTGTTACCATTGAGAGCTATCATTGTAAGGTTTTTCTGGATCCTCTTATTGTATTTTTTTCTAGTTTCATTTTCTTTATTTTTTCCTATGTTTAGCTATTTTCATGGTTTTCTTTTTACTTCTAGATGCTGATGGCCTCCTTATTTCTGTCTACAGGGATACAGTTACTATTATTTTAGTAACTTCTGCATTTATTATTTTGATGGTCATGTATTTCTTCAAGACTTCTTTTTTAATCATAACCAGTTTATTTCTTCTCCAATTTTAAGGATATATTTGCAAGATATATAATACTAGGTTGTTAATTGACTTTTTTAGGGCTTCAATAACTTAACTTCAGGGCCTGTGAGATGGTTCAGTGGTGTAAGCACCTGCCTGGCAAGCGTGAGGTCCTGAGTTTAAGTCCCAGTACCCACATTAAAAACAAACAAACAAACAAAAAACTTAACTTCAATATTTCCTGGCCTTTAAGTTTTGTGCTGAAAAATATTGTGTTAATTGATAGGCTTGCTTTTATAAATTCTTTTTCTCTAATAGCTTTTAGTATTCTCTCTTAGTGCTTAATCTCTAGAATTTTGAGTATCATTTCTTGGTCAGGTTCTTTTCAGTTCATGGCTATTTTTAGTTCTACTTGCCTCATTTACATGAAAACTGAATTCTTTCCATAAATTTTGAAATTTTTCTGTCATAATTTCAGTGAAGGAAATCTTTATACCTTTTGAGTCACCAGCTAATCTTTTCTTTACTCCATAATTCTTAGTGGCATTTTTTTTCTTGAGTCATCAAGCAACATTTGGTGCTTGCTTCCATGATGTGTTGTTGTTTTGAGTGTATCATGGTACACATGATCTACCACTTCAACATTCTTTGCAAGTTCTGACACTCTTTCCTCACATTGTTCATTTGCACTGAACATTGCACATACTTTCAATTCAAATCTACATATCCTGGATTTCTATTGATTTTTTTCATAATATCTAATGTTTACAGGTCACTCACAGGCGGTGTAATCTTGCCTAATTCAATAAGTATTTTGCATTTGTCTTCTTTAAGCTTGCTGAATATTCTACTAATAATAAACATCATCTGTTTATTTATATCTTCTTTGAGTGCAGTAAACAGCATAAGAATTTGTTAGTTTCTTCTTTGAATTATTTAAACATTTTAAGCATTTGTTTTTAGAATTCTTTGGCTGTTTCTTGCTCTTCTTCAGTGTCCTTGATTTCAGCTTTTTCTGATTTAAGAGATTTTAAAGATGTGTCACGTTCATGTATCAAATCTCCACAATACGGGCCGGTGAGATGGCTCAGCGGCTTAAGCGCCTGCCCGGCAAGCACAAGGGCCCGAGTTCGACTCCCGGAACCCACATACTAAAAAGGGGCCGGTGATATCGCTCTGCGGCACGGGCGCCTGCTGGCATGCGAGGTCCTGAGGTCGACCCCCCGGTACCCACAAAAAAAAAATCTCCACAATAAATGTAAATATTATGTGTTATAAACATGAATTAAAAATAAGGATTATTACAATAACAAAGAAAATGGTGAAAGAGGATCTAGAGACGAAGGGAGGAAGGAAGGTGGGGAGGTTAAGGGGAATAAAAAGGAATCATATTAGCTTATGTACATTGACTACTCCCCAAGGTGATTTTAAACTTCATGTATTGCAAACATATATTAATAAAATAACATTTCAATAAAAGACATTTTTATACTTTCTTTGCTTTGTTTTCTCATTTTTCTACAGTTTTTGTGGTGAAGACTGAAGATCAATTATGGTAGAAATACTCTTTTGGTACAGTGGAGATCTTCTAAGTTAGTCTGTTTCTTCCTGTGGTGAGAACTTGGCTTTGGTTACGTTTTGATGTTTATAAAGCTCTTCCATTTATACAATGTGACAGTGTTATGACCTTTGTTACATTACAAGAAGAGAATTATTGGTTATACCTGCATCTGCAGGACCAGTCATATATCAATCATACAATTAAAATTTGATTTATAATTTCATGATTTTTTCAATAACTCTGAAAGACAATGGAATATTATTGATGATAAGTAGTGTTGAAAATAGAGAATGAAAGAGACAAGAAGAAAATGAAGAAAATAATTTAGCAAAATGGTAAGAAGAAAACAGAGACAACAGCAAATGAAAGAAAAAAAAATAGGACTGTCATGTTATTTTTATATCTGGAATGAAGAGTGAGGAAAGATGGTTAGAGAAATTGTATGCAGGGTTGAGGAAATGGAGGAAGAGGGAGATGGATATTGGGGAAATTTGTAAGATGCTTGGAACAAAGTAACATATTTGTATTACCCCTGTGCTTGAATCTGCCATACACATTTCTTGTGAGTTTTACGTTGAAATAAACAAGAAAAAAATTATATAATATAAATCACCAATTAATTCCAATTCTCCATTTCATATATACATACTCCTCACAATTGAATACCAGTTATAAGGAGGAAATAAAAGAAAAAATGGAAAATAATAACTAAATACATACGAAAAAGTAAAACAAAGGTAGAGTTGTCTCAGTCCTTCACATTGCAGTCAGTGTTTTCACTAGTGATTTCTTCCCCCTTATTTCAAATTTGGAGAGAACTTTTCTTGTAGCATTTGTGGGATCTGAGCTCTAGTCCTATGTTTAAAGCTATGAGGATGGATGTGTCAGCCATTGTTTGGTTTCCCTCTGATGACTTCTCTTGTCTACCAGTCAGTGAATTTAGGCCATATACCAAGCCAGCTCCTCATTTTCTCTGGAAGCAGAGCTGTAGTAAATTCTAGCTGTGCTGCTGTAAGCATGACAATCTGGATGCTTTTGACCCTTACTTATGAATAGATGTCTTTAATTTTATTGGATGGTAGGATGCCTAGTGTCCTGATCAAGCTTCCAGATTTTTGCTAATGACCTTCCCTTTTACTTCTGCAATAGTCCCTGCATCTTCTTCTCTCTGTGTTTTCTACACTTATAAAGTAATGACACAGCAAAACCTTTTCTTACCATACACTCCTTTTAGGCTTTTTGTCTATACCAAATTCTCTGTACAAAACTGTCTTGGTTACTTTTCACTCGTTGCTGGGACAAAATACCCAACACCCAAAGTTAAGGAAGGAAAGGTTTATTTGGCTCACAGTTTGTGGAGGTTTCAATCCATATTCGGCTGGCTCCAAGGCAGAGTGGCCCATGGCAGAGGGCAACAGTTCATGGTGGCAGAAGGCAGCAAAAACAGCAAGAGAAAAAGGGAGGAGCGTGTGCAAGAGCAAGAGCGAGAGGGAGAGCAACCTCTTTCCCTCCCTTATATTACATGCAGGCTACCTGCCCCAGGGTGGGTGTAGCACTCACGCCCATAATCCCAGCATTAGACCATGAATCAGTCATTAACTCCAGAAGCCCGCCTCCATGACTGCATGAGGCTTTGGGGGGACATCTAGACACAAACCATAACATTCCACCCCTGGACCCCCAAAGACTCATGCACATCCCTTTATGCAAAAGGCATTTTGGTCCATCTCTAAGAGTTGCCAAAGTCCTAACAGTTTAAGCACTGCTGAAAAGTCCAAGTCCCAAGTCTCCTCCGAGATCTAAGGCAAACTCTTAGCTGTGAGCCACTCTGCAAATGAAAAGAAACTTAAACACTTCAACATTCAATGGCACAAGATAGACACTACCATTCCAAAAGGTACAAACAGGGGAATACAAAGGAATGGGACCAAAGCAAGTCCAAAATCCAGTAGGGCAAACATGAAGTCCTGTAGTTCCATATGGAACATCCGAAGCAATCTGTGGCAAGTTGTGAGCTCCAAAGGGTTTGCGTGGCTCCACCCCTATGGCACTTCCAGTGGTTGTAGTGCCCATGGCTTCTTTCTTAGGCCTGCTCTGCTCCCTCCTTGCAGGTTTCCTCAGATGATCCATGTTCCTGGCTTCTCTAAACTTCTGGGGTCTCCACTGCATCTTTGGCTTCACACTCACAGCTTCACACATTGCCTTCTCAGGGGAACACTGCCTGGCCTCCCAGGCCTTCTTCTGAAATCTGGGTGGAAGCCTTCTTAACCTCAGAACTCTTGCATTCTGCATGTGCCTAAAACTAGTGCCATGTGGATGATGCCAAGGTCTGCTGCCAGCTGGAACAGTAGCCAGGCTTTCTCTCTTGGCTGTAGGGGTCGAGTGCCTGGATCGCTGAGCATGCTGAACCTGCTTCTGAGGAACAAATTCTCTATGCTGCCTCCATTTTGGAACCTGGTGTGGCTGCCACCATTCTGGGACATAGTGTGGCTGCTGCCATTCTGGAAAATGGTGCTCTGAAGCTTTCTCCTCAGAGCAGGGTCTTTAACTTTTGCAGTTTTGAGGCTGCAAAGTGTGGAGACTTGCTGCTTCTTGTGATGTCCTCAGGCCATCTTTTATATTCTCCTGTTCCTTCTCAACAATTGAGATCTTCTCAGCTCTATCTTTGCAGTCCACAGCTTTACTGGAGCTTCCTTTCTGGCCAAACTCACAACATTTTAAATCATTCTTCTGGGCTCCTTTCTCTTGATTCTCAACATAAATCTGGCTAAAGGACCCCAACAATAGCCATGCCACTGCCTCAACATTAGACTGCCTTGAAATTTTTCTGCCAGTTTACTTAGTCCACTGCCATTAATCTTAGTCTCAGCCAAAGTCTCTGGACATGAGCAAAATGCAGACAAACTTTTTGCCAAACCATAACACACATGTTCTGGAGTACAGCAGCCAATGCAATCTTTCTTCCCAGCAGAAACCTCCCAAGCCTGATCTTTACTGGCAGGATTTCTATCAGCCTTCTGGTGTCCCGAGCTCTGACCAGGATCTCCCATACAGAACAACCTAAGGCGTTCCAGTGCTACTCCTTCAGGTGACATCTCTGAACCTTTCCAAACTCTTCCCACAAGCCATTCCCAAAGGCTCTTGAACCACATGGTCAGGTACAGTCACAGCAACAACCCCACTTCTCTGGTACCAAATTCTGTCTCGGTTACTTTTCTCTCATTGCTGGGACAAAATACCTGACACTCAAAGTTAAGGAAGGAAAGGTTTATTTGGCTCACAGTTTGTGGAGGTTTCAATCCATATTCGGCTGGCTCCAAGGCAGAGTGGCACATGGCAAAGGGCAACAGTTCATGGTGGCAGAAGACAGCAAAAACAGCAAGAGCAAAAGGGAGGAGCGTGTGCAAGAGCAAGAGCAAGAGCAACCTCTTTCCCTCCCTTATATTACATGCAGGCTACCCGCCCCAGGGTGGGTGTAGCACTCACGCCCATAATCCCAGCATTAGACCATGAATCAGTCATAAACTCCAGAAGCCCGCCTCCATGACTGCATGAGGCTTTGGGGGGACATCTAGACACAAACCATAACAAAAACTGACAAAGTATCTCTCATAAATTCAGTGGTGTTTAATGTTTTACCAAAGAAGGTCCTAGTGTCTGTGACCTAAAATATTTGCAGGGCAGTGGAAAGAATATCTCATGGGTCTTGAACCTAGCACTTTGTTGGGTACTGAGAGGGAGGGATCCCACCAGGGTGCTGAGCTCTTCAGTGATTGCACAGTAGGCAGTTGGAAGGGTAACACTTAAGCACAAAGTTCAGTAGCATTTGTTGATGGGCAGTGGGGAAAGGCCTAATCTGACACTGCTCCATTGTCTTTTTTTCCACACCAGGTCACATTGGTCATGAGTACCATATGTTTCTCAGAATCACTGTCCCACTATTCACTCAATGGCTGGTTCTGGGCTCCTAGCCAGGACATTTCTCTTGTTCCTTTCTGTGTCTAAGGCTTACCAGTCCTCAATAAGAAAACACACTATGAGTGTTGCTGTGGTCTGCACCTTCCTTAGTGATCTAATTTGTGGTACCTTTCTCTTGCAAATGTCATTTGTGGACTGCATCTCCCTAAGGGAATTCATGTAGAACAAGTAACCACTGGGCTGTGGTTGCCAGGCTAAGTGCTGATCACTGCATCTCAACAGCCATCCATATATTCAATTTCTATCCTCAGGGTGTTAGATCCTTTTCCAAAATGGCATGTTTATCCGACCTAAGCTATAAGCAATGCCAAGATCATTTGGGATCCTTGCTTTCCTATATGAATATCCCAGATTCTGAAAATCATCTGGTGGGCTTCTCCACCAAGTTTCCTTTCTGTGTTTTGGTTTTCTGTTCTCCCTTTTAAAAAGTACCTACAGGTGTTTTTGAGCACCTTCTGAGCACCTCCCAAATCCTGCTGTCTCTAGATCACCATAATGTACATCCTTTTTGTTCTGATTTTGATTTCCTTAATGAATAACAATGTTGAGTATATTTTTACGTACTAATTGGACATTTATATATTTGAGAAATGTCTAATAAATTATTTTGCTTATCTTTAATATTTATTATTTTGTGGTAGTCTCTGAAGTTTCTTACATATTCTAGATGCTAATCTTTCATCAGATATATGATTTGCAAATATTATATCTCATTTATTTTCGCATTTTTATTCTGTTAATTGATATCCTTCAAAGCACAGAAGTTTCTGGAATTATGTAGTTCAGTTTAAATACTTTTGCTTTTTTTTGGCCTTTAATGTAATAAATGAGAACTCATTGCCAGATGGAATGCTATGAAGTTTTGTTTTTGTTTACTTCTAAGACTTTTATAGCTTTTTTCTCTTACATCTGGGTTTTTAACTCTTGTTTAGTTAATGTATAGATAATTATATTCTAATTTCACCTTTTGTGTGTAAATACATAGTTTTACCAGGACAATTTTTTGAACATTGAAAAAAATTCTTTCCCTACTGGATTATCTTGATATCCATGCCAAGCATAATTTTAATCTATATTCAAAAAGATTTTCCCTTGGCTTTAATTTTATTACATTGATCTGTAGTTTTTCTATATGCAAGTAGAACAAAATTTTGATAACACTCATTTGTCAAAAGATTTAAAATCAGGAAATGTGATATTCTGAATTTCTTCTCCCTTTTCATGGCTGGTTTTCTTCTGGTTTCCTTGAGATGACGCATAAATTTCTGGTTAATACTTTTTTTCTTTTACAGAAAAAGACATTATAGTAATTTTGATACGGATTAAAATGAAAATGCAGATCACCTTAGGTAATAGTAACATTTCAACAATATTAAATCTACCAATCAAGGATGCTGGGAAGATGGCAGAGTGGTGAGCAGCAGAGAAAGAGCTTCTCTGAGAGTCACCATCCAGATGCTGGAATATAGTGGCCCAGGGAGGACAAGGAGGAGAGAAGTGGGACCCCTGGACCCAGGAAGGATCTGAAGTGCAGTTTGTGGCCCACAGAGTGAAGAGAGAAACATCAACAAAGAAGAAGGAGGTGGCTGCTGGTGCCTTGTCCCTGGGTTGGAACTTGCTGCGTGACTGAAGAGGTTCAAACCTGCAAACACGTGGTGACTGACCGCCACCCTGGGGGCTTCCACGGAGAGACATGAGACATGGCGGTTAAGGGGAGCAGCAGACATGAAGGACTACACTGCTAGAGGTGAATGCTGAGCGCTCAGCCATCCCACATAAGAGAGAGATTGGCCGGGAGCCATCCAGGGGGGAGCAGCTGAGCTCAGAAATTAGGACAGCTGCAGCTCCACCTATTGCTCCCACCTGGGCTCAGCCCCACAGAAGGTGTGCTGATGACTGTGGGCTGAATGAATATGGTCTCCACCAGAAAGTGCAGGCTTGCTAAGATTATTCACTACCCCACCAAAAAGCTACTGCTGGCCTGCTGGGATAGATATGCATGGATTGGGACTGTCTCCACATGGTGCCTACCAGCAACAGCAGAGACAAACCTGGAAGTGAACTTTTTTCCTCTATTTTGTTTGTTTTATGTTGTGGTAGTGGTGATTTTTTTTCTTCATTGTTTGATCTTATTTTATATGGGTGTAAATGGAGTTTCTAGCCTCTTTGTGGTTGTGGTTCTGCTCTGTTCTTTCTTTTATGCTTTCCTTCTCTCTTTCCCTCCAGTCTTCTACAACAGTTTCCCAAAGTTAACATGATCCTTCTTTGTCCTCCAGCCTTACACCTAATTCCGTCTTCTTCCAATTCTATATTTTCTCCTTAACTTATTTTAAATTTTAAATCCTGAGGACAAAATTGACATCTTAAGGACCTGTATACTGCATATAATTTCATGATTTGTTTTAGATATTGTTATATAAACACAGATATAGTTTATACAGTTAATAGTGGCAAATAACTGGTTAGCTCAGTCTGTCATTTTCTGGGCTGTGTTTGATGCTTCTGGTACTGCTCTAGCCAAAAGTGACATAATTGTTCTAAACAGCTGTTCTTGCTGGTATTCCACGACTGAGATTAACTAAGGGTCACAGAAAATACTGTGGCACAGTGCCAAAGAACCAACGACAGGGTCAAACAGGCACCAACTTCTAATGTCCTACAAATTGAAGATGTAGGATCTTTCAATGACTCAAAACCCAAGAACAAGCTACATAGGAAGTAGCCATTTCTTTAGGATTTTAAATAATAGAAATAAAGCAATCTACCATAGGCAATTTATAAGCATCAGCCTGGAATTAAACTAAAAAAAGAAAAGAAAATGAGAAGACACAAACAAGATACACCCAAGACATCCAGTTCACCAGAGGCAAACCCAGGGTGCAATGAGGTGGGACAATCTGAAAGCCACACACCTCGCATCTCTGAAGTGGTAACAACAAAGCAATTAAATGAGGTTCTGGAAAAAATCAAATCAGAAATAATTTCACAGATAACTGTAGAGACAAGGTCCACAAAGAAGACCAAGCTTAAGGACACTAGAGCAGATACAGACACAAAAAGATGAGCTTAAGAAAATTATGGAAGCCACCAATGCTTAGCATAGGAAAGAAATGAAATCGATAAGGCAAATTCAATTAGATATCCAAGAGAACAAAAATTCCATTGAAAGTATGCTCAGCAGATTAAGCCAGTGTGAGGATAGGATCTCAGATATACAAGACAGGCTTATGGTTAGCAATCATAGAAAGAAAGAATTCTTAAAAATAGCAAGGGACTATGAGAAATCAATCCACCAGCTGCTAGATGAGGCAAAGAATAATTTAAGATTGATTGGAGTCAATGAAAAAGCAGGAGATAGCATAAATAATATAAGAAAACTGTTCAGACATCATGACAGAAAATTTCCCTGGTAGAGAAAAAGAATGTGATGTACAGATAAGTGAGGCATATAGAAGAGCAACTAGCCATGGTGAAAAACATTTCTTCGGCCAGGCATATCATAGTCAAGATTCCAGAAATTCAACAAAAAACAGAATCTTAAAACCTGTTAAGGAAAAGAAATATATCACCTAAAAATAAAAGCCCATCACAGTCACAGCTGACATTTCAGCACAAACTCCAGAAGAGCTTGGAGTGACGTATTTCAATTTCTAAAGGAAACTAACCTGCATCCCAGATTGATGAACCCCACAAAACTATCTTTCAAAACTGATGGGGAAATAAAATACTTCCATGACAAAGAACATCTGTGGAAATTTATGACCACAAAACCAGCATTTCAAAATGTTTTGGAAATTCTAGAAAGAGATAACAAGGATTACAACATCTATGAACCCCAACAGAAGGAATCCACCAGACAAGGCAAACAATTAAACAGAGGGAGGAAACACACACAAAAAAAGAGGGGGAACCAACAACAGGAAAATGATACAACAATGATAAGTCAATACATATAAATGTTAACTATCAATGTTAATGGTCTAAATTCGTGAATCAAAAGACACAGACTGGCAGAATGGATCAAGAAGCAAGATCTAACAATATACTGCATGCAAGAAACACATTCAATTCAAAAAGAAATTCATAGACTGAAAGTCAAAGGATGGAAAACAATACTCCATGTGACAGGAACCCAGAAAAAAGCAGGGGTAGCTATTCTTTTTGCAGACAACGTGAATTTCAAGCCAAGCATAATTAAGAGAGATAAAGTAGGTCACCAAATCCTTGTAAAGGGAACAATCCAAGAGGAAGAAATAACCATCATAAATATATATGCAACAAATACCACTGCACCCAACTATATAAAACAAATATTAATGGGCAGGAAAAATCAAATAAGCACTAATACAATTGTATTGGGGGAACTCAATACCTCATTGTCACAAAAAGACAGGTCAATTTTACAAAAAAAGCAATGAAATATTAGAACTGAATCAAACTTTTGAACAAATGGACTTAGTAGATGTCTACACAGTGTTCCACCCCACAACATCAGAATGCACATTCTACTCAACTACACATGGGATGTTCTCCAAAATGGACCACATGCTAACTCATGGAACCTGCTTAAGTAAATGCCAAGGAATTGAAATTATCCCATGCATATTATCAGAACACAGTGCAATGAAACTGGAAATCAATAACAAAAGAAACCACAAGAATTTCCTAAACACATGGAAATTATATAGCACCCTCCTGAACAACCAATAGGTCACAGATAAAATTAAAGAAGAAATTAGACAGTTTCTACAATTGAATGATGATGACAGTACAAAGTACTGGAAATTATGGGACACAGTGAAAACAGTCCTAAGAGGGAAATTTATAGCACTAAATAACCATATCAGGAAAAGAGAGCAAGCACAAATAAACAACATAATGGTGAACCTCAAACTCCTAGAAAAAGAAGAGCAGGTTAAGCCAAAAGCTCGTACAAGGGAGGAAAATATAAATATCAGAACAGAAATTAATTCATTGGAAGCTAAGAAAACAATACAAAGAATCAATGAATCAAAGAGTTGGTTCTTTGAAAGATTAAAGAAAATTGACAAACCCTTATCAAACCTTATTTTAAAAAGGAAAGAAAAGACTCAAATCCATGCAATTAGGAATGAAAAGGGTGAAATCACAACGAACCCTGCAGAAATCCAGAAGTTGATCTATAACTACTTTGAAAATGTGTAGTCTAATAAGTTGGAAAATGCAGAAGAAATGGACAGATTCCTAGACACATGAATTACCAAAATTGAATCAATAAGGTATAAATATTCTAAATAAACCAATATCAAACAATGAAATCAAAGATGTAAATAAAAATTTAAAAACAAACAAAAGCCCAGGCCCTGATCTATTCACTGCTGAATTCTACAAGAAATTTATGGAAGACCTAACACCACTACTTCTCAAACTCTTTAATGACATTGAAAGGGAAGCAATATTCCCAAATTCATTCCTGGAAGCAAGAATTACCCTTATACCAAAGCCAAAGGAGGACCTATCGAAGAAAGAGAACTATGGGCCAATCTCCCTAATGAACATAGATGCAAAAATCCTCAATAAGTTACTTGCAAACAGAATGCAGCAAGTTATCAAGAAGATTATACACCAAGACCAAGTTGGATTCATCCCAGGGATGCAGGGATGGTTCAATATATGTAAATCAATAAATGTAATACACCATATTAACAAAGCCATGGACAAAAACCTATGATCATCTCAATAGATGCAGAAAAAGCATTTGACAAAGTCCAGCACCCATTCATGATAAAAAAAAACCTGCAGAAAATTGGAAAAATGGTCTTTATCTCAATCTGATAAAAGCCATCTATGAAAAACCAACAGCCAATATCATACTAAATGGACAAAAAGTGAAAGCTTTCTTTCTAAAACCAGGAGCAAGACAGGGATGTCCATGGTCTATACTCTTATTCAGCATAGTCCTGGAAACTTTAGCCAGAACAATTAGACAAAAGAAAGAAATAAAAGGAATAACAATAGGAAAGGAAGAAGTTAAATTATCATTGTTTGCAGATGACAAGATACTCAACCAAAAACTCCACTAAAAAACTGTTAGATTTAATAAGAAATTTCAGTAGTGTATCTGGATATAAATTCAACACTCAAAAATCAATAGCCTTCCCATACATGAATAACAAACTCACTGAGAGAGAAATTAGGGTAACAACACATTTCAAAATAGGATAAAAAGATGAAGTACCTAGAAATCAACCTAACAAAGGATGTAAAATATGTCTACATTGAAAACTACATTACTCTGAAAAAGGAGATTGAAGAGGATATCAGAAAATGGAAAGATATCCCTTGCTCCTGGATAGGAAGAGCAAATATAGTGAAAATGGCCATACTTCCAAAATTGTTATACAGATTTAATGCAATTCCAATCAAAATTCCAACAGTATATCTCACAGAAATACAGAAAAAAATCCTAAAATTCATATGGAACCAGAAGAGACATAGAATACCAAAGGCAATTCTGGGTAACAAAGGCAAGGCCGGGGCATCAGAATGCCTGATTTGAAATTACACAATAAAGCTACTGTGATAAAAACAGTGTGGTACTTGCAAAAAAACAGACCTGAAGATCAGTGGAACAGATTGGAAGATGCAGAAACAACTACAGACATACTAAGCCACCTTATCTTTGAAAAAGTTGCCAAATACATTCACTGGAAGAAAGATAGACTCTTTAATAAATGGTGCTGTCAAAATTGGCTCTGCACAGGCCAAAGATTAAAATTAGACCCATATCTCTCACCATGCACTAAATTAAACTCAAAGTGATCAAATTTCTAAATATTAAACAGAAACATTAAACCTGCTGGAAGATAGAATAGGTAAAACTTTTGAAGACATTGATGTAGGCAAAGACTTTATGAATAAAACCCCGATCGCACAGGAACTATTGCAAAGAACTAGCAACTGGGATCTCACCTCATTAGAAAGCTTTTGCACATCAAGAGAAACCACTAACAGAGTAAAGAGACAACCCATCATGAGGGGAAAAATGTTTGCCAGCTGTTCCTCAGACAAAGGATTACTATTGAGAACATATAAAGAACTCAAAAAAATCAAACCCCCAAATATAAAGACCCAATTCCAAAATGGGCATCAGAGATGAATACACACTTCTCAGATAAAGAAATATAAACAGCAAATAAATATGTGAAAAAATGTTCAACATAACTGGTCATTTGAGAGATGCAAAGTAAAACAGCACTGAGATTCCATCTCATCCCAGAAAAAATGGCTCTTATCAAGAAATAAACCAATAACAATTGCTGGAGGGGCTGTGGTGAGAAAGGAACACTTCTCCAATTTGGTGGGAGTGTAGACTGGTGCAACCACTGTGGAAATAAGTGTGTAGTTTTCTCAAAATTTAAGATTGGAGGTCAAACTTGACCCAGCTATTCCCCTTCTGGGTATCTTCCTAGAAGAATTAAAAACATCATACCACAGTGATATATGTGCCCCCATGTTTATAGCAGCATCATTTGTAATAGCCAGATCTTGGGAACAACTTTGATGCCCATGTACTGAGGAATGTATAAAAAAATTGTGGTCTTTTTTACAATGGAGTATTACTCAGGTATATATAAGGATAAACTGGAGACATTTATAGGTAAATGGATGCAACTTGTGACCATATTTGTAAGTGAAATAAACCAGATGCACATGCATAAACATCATATTGTCTCCCTGGTGTGAGAAGCTGAAAGAGTACATAAGATCCAAAATGTGCAATAGATATTGTAAAATGGGAAGAAAGTGTTCAAAAGGAAAGAGAAACTGGTATGGAGGAATGGAGAAAAGAAGGAAGAGAAAAGCAAAAAAAAAAAAAATATATATATATACAAGATGGTTAAGATAGATACACTACTAATTTGTATTAGTTCATTGAAAAGAAAGCTTTGTGCTAATATTGTTTGGACAATTGAATGCAGATATATTGTAGTTTGAGTCACTAATTTAAATATAACAATACACAATGTATTAACCATTGTTACCCTCCTATTATGATATTTTGAAATTTTGTAATTTTTTCTCTTTAAAATAAAAAAAAATCTGCCAATCCATGAACATGGGAAGTGCTTCTATTTATTCTTTATTCTTTATTCTTTTAACTACATTTTGAAGATTTTATCGCATGAGTTGTGATCAATTAATACAGGGAATTCTTCAATTTAAAAATACCGCAGTAAAAGACATATTGGCATTTCCACTCAGAAAATACTTCATCATTTTGAACATACATATCCCATTGTTCTTGCCACTTGGGGAAGAAGTTCCAAAAGTCTTCCTTTCATGATTGTCTTTATTTGTACTTTTTTGGCTTCATTGATGCTGGAATTAATTAAAAATATTTACACTTCATATGCATTTTTACCTTAGAAAAAAGATAGAATTCACATGATTCCAGATTTAATGAAGAAGATAGATGAAGGTACATTGAAATTTTTATTATTTGACAGAATTGCATAATGTTCAATCCATGAATGATGACAAAAATACTGTGAATGATAAAATAGTGGATTATAGTATAGGGCACAATACTCAAAATAACCTCATAGCTTCGAACTCACTTTTGGCAATGTGTCATTTACTGTACTAAGATTTTGTAGAAATTTATACATTCATTATATCCTTCTGTCATTACTTGTGGAAATCTTTTGTTTTCTTGTTAATTTTATTTCAAAACATGTAAATTTTTTGTGCCAGTAATATATCTCAGTGGCATAAACGCCTGCCTGGCAAGCACGAGGTCCTGAGTTCAACTCCTGGTACGCATATATAAAAAAAATGTTTAGTTGTTTTATCTTATTATAAATAAAATCATTGTCTTTTTTTTATGTGGGTTCCGGGAGTTGAACTCAGGACCTCGCATTTGCCAGCAAGGGCTTGTGCCACTGAGCGATATCACCAGCCCTTTTTTTCCTTTATGTGAGTCCCGATAGTCAAACTCAGGACCTTGTGCTTGCTAGGCAGGCACTTATGCCCTTGAGCCATCTCACCGGCCCCCATTCTCTTTTTTTACTTTGAGAATTAGAAATTTTACAAATGTAATAAGA
Source organism: Erethizon dorsatum (assembly GCA_028451465.1). Taxonomy (NCBI): domain Eukaryota; kingdom Metazoa; phylum Chordata; class Mammalia; order Rodentia; family Erethizontidae; genus Erethizon; species Erethizon dorsatum. The sequence goes on along the minus strand of CM051842.1, from coordinate 84,361,010 downwards.
CAACTGATTTCATGTGTTGACTTTGTGTACTGCAACTTTTGGAAAATTTTTAAGTTATTTTTAAATTTTTTTTGTAAAATCTTTATTTTTTTATAGCTGTGCATGGTGGTACACACTTGTAATCCCAGCACTTGGGAGGCTGAGGGAGGAGGATTTCCATTAGATGGATGCCAGCCTGGGCTACATAGTGAGTTCAAAGCTAGCCTGAACTACATAGTGAGACCTTGTCTCAAAAAAAGCAAAAAAATAGTCCTTATGGTTTTTACATGAAGTATCATGCCATCTGAGATGATATATAACTATGTAATTTTTTCCAACATATGTGTCTTCTATTTCCTTTCATTGCAAATTACTGTATCCTGAATTCCCAATTTTGTTGGAATAGATATGGCAAAATCAAGCATCTTTCTTTTTCTTGATCATTGAGTAATAGTTTTCATTCTTTCAACCATTCAGTGTGATAGAAGCTTCAGTAGCTGCTGAAATTTTATGTATAATATTCATAACACTGAGATAGTTTCTTTGTATTGCAAACATATTGAAATTATACATATACATATATAAGCTTATGTATAATATGGAAAGACATAGAATTTTGTACATTACTTTTTATGCATTGACCAAGATAATCATGATTTTTCTTTCAATCTTTTAATTTGGTGTCTTGACAGATTTATATATATTAAATTATTCTAGTATTGTAACTAAAATTTCTGATTATCATGGTTTAAAATCCTTTTAATCACTTTAATATGCTGTCAAATTCAGTTTGCCAATATTTTGCTGAAGAGTTTTGTATCACTATGCATAGTAGATGTTGGTCTGTTGCTCTATTTTCTTATTTGTCTTTGGCAGTACTAGTGTGCTTGGGCTGCCAGGACCAAGTATCACAGAATGAATGGCTTCAACAACATAAAATTATTTCATCAGAGTTCTGAAGGATTAAAGTCTGAGATCAAATTGTTCATGATATTTTTTTCCTGAGGTGTATCTTTTTCCTCATATATGACTGTCATCTACATCTGTCTTGATATTTTCTTTTCTTTGTGCTTGTGCATGTTCTGTGTCTCTTCACATATCCTAATCTATTTATAAGTATACAAGTCAGGCTGGATTAAGGTTAACCCTAATGGTCTCAAGTTTATAAAATTTTCTTTTCAAATTATTTGCATTTTAAAGAATTTATCTCTCAATTTAATCATATTATGATATACTGGTGGTTAGGAATTTACTATATATGTTTTTAGTGGAACAAAATTAATTCGAAAATACTCTGCCTTCTTGAGAATCCAAAATCCATGTCTATCTCACATGCAATATGCATTCATTCCCACCTCACTACCCTAAAATACTTAGCCCATTACAGTATTGACGCAAATCTCATATATCATCTAAATGTTATATAAACCAGCTGTGGGTGAGACTTGACATATGATACATTTCAAGAAAAATATTAGTTTTAGTTTTGAACCTGTGAAAACAGACAAGTTATTTGTGTTCAAAATGTAATAATATAACTCATATACAATGGATATTTCCATCCCAAAATTGTGGAAGACAAAAGGTCCACTGGCTCAAAGCAAGGTCAAAATCTAGTATAGCAATTCTATGCAGGCTCAGCCCATCTCAGGGTTAAACCGTCAGACTCAGTCCACCATAAAACACTATGTTGCTTTTATAACTCAGAGATAACATCCCAGTTGCACTACCCAGCCTGAAAATGTATCTTGCTTCAAGGACTTTCTTCCTGGGACAGATTAGCTGGCCCAGCCAAGGGCATGCTTGATTTTATTCACCCACTCAGATCCCTCCCTAAACTTTCCTACATTATGGTAAACAACCACTCCCTAACAAACCTGCCCAGAACAAAACTGCCTAACAACAAATGACCAAGTGTATGTAACCAATTATAAAATAACTTATTATCAGCTCTTACACTTTATATATAAGTCTTTGTTTCACTCTGACCCAGGACTGATGTCTTTGGAACAGTAAAGTTCCCATCAGCCCACTGGAGTTTAAATAAATTTGCCTTCCTATCTCCTCATTGAAGAGTGTCTTCCATCCAGTTTGTTATCAGACTTCTGCAACAAATCTACCTGATTTGCAGCCTTAACAACCCATTGGAGTAGCAGCCTGTCCTCAAGTTCATAAATAGTATTCCACTCCTCAGAAACCCTGAGTTGTGGCCTGTCCCTTGAAGCCCTGTGACATGTTATCCTGGTAACTGAAAAGAAAGCTAAAAAAAGACAACATTCCTCTCTTCTCAGATTTGAACCCACAGGGCTTGTAATTGTCGTGGCAGCCTACTGGTCTCTAGATTGCTTTCAGGGTAATTTTTTCCTTTGCTTGAAGGCAAACAATTGTTAATATTCAGTTACTTCAATTGTGTTAACCTTTAGAATCACAGAATTCCAATAGCCTTCCTTAATTTTGTTTAATCTACAAACTCTGTAGTCTTAGCCAACAATGTTTCTGGTGGTATAACCACATATTATTCAATTTTAAGTTGTTATAATAAAATATCCAAGGGTGAGTTCTTTATAAAGAAAAAAATTATTTAGTTCACACTTTTTGAAGTTAAAGTGCATGGAGCTGGTTTCAGCTGGACTAGTGAAAGCCTCATTGTCTACTGCATCACAGTGGTAGAAATACTGTATGTTTAAGAGGGAGGAATCCTATGCTAAGTCAGAGAGCCAGAGAAAACCTCAGGAACCTGACATGCTCTTTTATAACAATTCATTCTTTTAAGAACTAACTTAGTGAGATCAGTATTAATCTCTTAATAGCAGTTCCCACAAAGACCTAATTACCTCCTAGTAGGGATCTCCTTTTAAGGTCCTACTGTTGGCAGATAATGAGGATGCCATGGTGTTTGAAGATTCCAAGCTATTTCCGTCCTGCTAAAATAATTGGCTGGGACAACTGGTGAACAGTTAAACACAACTTTTATTCAAAGGAAAGGAAGGTTCAACATAAAGGAAGAAAAGGGAAAGGTGAAGAAAAAGGAAGGGTGAAGAAAAGTGAAGTAAAATAAGAAAAAGAGTGAGGAAAGGGGAAGAAAGGAGGACATACATTCTGCTAGCAGGACAGCCACTGAAGAAACAGGAGGACACCAGAATAACAAGATTGGAGCAGTGGAACAAAAGTCAATAAAATCATTCCAGATCTGATCCCCCAGAGGTTGTTCTGCACACACGTCTTGGCTATAATTGACAGGTTGCATCTCTTCTGGATTGGGTTACATAGGCATATCCTGTTCCCAGCCTTTATCTGGATCGTCATAATTGTCAGGTTACATCCTGTTTTCCAGTCAGCCCGCATGGCCCTAATCTACCTCACTACCACCTCTTATTTAACCACTCTAGGTACAAAGGTTCCAACACACGAACTTATGGAGGACACTCAAACCATATGCAAACCACAGAATTCCCCCTCTGTCCTCAAAAATGTATATATTACTAACAATACAAGTTATGATTGATTTTTAATAGTAAAAATATCTTCAGTCATTCATTCATCACTCAAAAGTCCAAGTTCAAAGTCTCATCTGAGATGCAGGTAAAAATTCCTTTCTCTAGATTTGATACTTGAAGTCCATCTGGCTGTTCTGATGCTGATATCTGTGGACACCTGATGTTACATGCCACTAATGTCTCTAACTTCCTGGATTTTCTCTATGGTTCCATTCCCATGACTTTATTAGTTATTCTAGCAGATATATTCTCCAATGCCTCTGACAATTTATAAGTCATCTGATTGGCTTTCCAGACTTTCTTTTGGAATCTTGCTATGTTAGAAGCTGCCACTAACCTCTAATTCCTGCATTCTGTGTGCCTGCAGAATCAGCATCATGTGGATGCCACCAAGGTCGGCCACTGACAGTAGCCATGCCTGTTTTCTTCTGAACTACAGCAAGAATAGACAAAGTACATCACCGAAATTCAGGAAGGACACCGAAGTGATGCTGAGCAGTTTGCCAATACTGCCATGAGATACATCCCTAAAAAATTCTGCACTTCTAGGAATTTAGGAATGTAAGGAGCAGGGTGACTTCAAGAATTTCTGGCATGCTTTATAGCCTCTTTCCCATTGTCCTGAAAATTAGCATTTCAGATACTTTTAGCAGAGCACCACACTATATAGCTCCAAAATGTAGATTAGTCAGGGAACTCCATAGAAAAAGATCCAATTCTTACAAAATTGGATGAAGGTCTTTGGAAGAGTTGAGAAACTTTGGGATTGAATTCTTTAAATGTCCCACAAATTCCTTCTATGAGAAAATTTTGATTATTTTTTCAAATTCACTACTTGTATAAAAGTTTTCATTTTCTCTTTCTCTTTATGATTCTATATTGATAGATTATGTGTATCTCCAAATTTCAGTCATTTTTATCTAGCTTATCCAAACCATTGTATGGTTTTTCTTAGTATTCTTACAGTCAATTCTGATTTTATTCATTTGACTCCTGTTTTCTTATTTAACCTAAGTATATATTTGTCTATTTTATTGAAGTTTTTTTTTAACAATTAAGTCTTGTTTTCATTGGTTTTATGTATTATTTATCTCTTCTTTATTTGAGCTAACTCTACTTTATGCATTACTTTTTTTTTAGCAAACTTTGAGTTTAGTTTCTTGTTCCTTTTCTGGTTCCTTAAGTGTAAAATTAGACCATTACTGAGAAATTATATTTTTTAATATTAGCCTTTATGATATAATAAATCCCCAACATATGAACATTGGAGTTGTAACCTTTCACAGATATGAACCGACCCCACATTATGAACATTCCAAGATGTGAACAAATTGTGGAAGTAGCTCGCTATATACCTTTCCATTTTAAGGTAACTGTATAAGTTAAAATAATTTATTTACAGTTGTACTATACTATATCATGATTTTAAGGCAACTGTAAAAGTAAAAATAGTTTATTTACAGTATTGTGCATGTTTTTATGATTTACAATGTATATTTGTGTAATAGTTGTATAAGACTCACTTTGTTGGACTTAACAAATTTGACTTAGGAAATTTTTCCTGGAATGGAACTTGCTTGAAAGTCAGAGACTTGCTCTATAAATTTCCTCCAGAAGCATTTTCAGTGTCTTCCATAAGTTTTGGTATGGTATGTATTAATTTTCTTAACATGATTATTATACACCCATAATAATGCACCTTTATGACAGAATTGATGTTATGCCCCAATAATCAGGAAAATTCTTGAAAAGGAACAGAAAGATTGATCAGATCTGTACATTTTTTATTGTACCACATTTTTAATTTGTACTAAAAGCATGACATATAATAAAATAATTCTATTGGTATTTATTGGTATGGAATATTTTTGCTATCCTCTTCTCTTTCAACCTCAGCATGACCTTAGCTCTTAATAGGAGCATAACACTAATTTTGTCATAAAGGTACAGCAACATGGGTCTGCCAGACACATGTTTATTCTTTAGAATATTTCTATTGATGAATTATTAATTTTAATTTTATGAATTTTATTATATTAAAGAATGAGTACTTAACAGGAAAAAAATCACAAAATAATTATTGAATTTTTTTTGTGGGTACCGGGGGGTCGACCTCAGGACCTCGCACGCCAGCAGGCGCCCATGCCACTGAGCGATATCACCGGCCCCTTTTTCGTATGTGGGTTCCAGGAGTCAAACTCGGGCCCTCACGCTTGCTGGGCAGGCGCTTAAGCCGCTGAGCCATCTCACCAGCCCTGAATTTTTAATATTTATTGTGTTTATAAAAATGGATTAAATTTTTCAACATCAACTGGTTTTTGATGTACACAATCTAAACAATAACAACACAAACATACTTATATGAACTACAGTGAAAATTCCAACAGCATTTTACAAAAAATAATCTTTACTTCAAGTATCACACCAAAGGCAGTCTGCACATATGACAACAGCATGTTCCATACTTATGCATCCCTTACTCTGACAGCACGTGTGTTTTGCTTTCCTAGCTTTTTTGTAGGACATACTTGACATATCGCTGGTCTTGTTGTTTTGTCAGGTGATCAGAGTATGCAATGTGTAGTTAACAGGAACATAAAATGTCAATAAAAAAGGATTAAATTCTTAACATGTGTAGCGAATTCTGAATAAGCATCAGTGTTTTCACATCAGCTGTGTACTTGTTTAGAAAACATAAAATAACATCAGAAATAAATTCCTATATGAACTTCAATGAAAATACCAGTAGAACTCTATCACAAAAATAAGCTTTCCTTCAACTGTCACACCCAAGGCAGTATTCAAACATGACAACTGCATGTTCCATGCACACATCTTGCTTGCACTGACAGCATGTGTTCTAAGTTTTCCTTTCTATGTGGCAGTCTTGTTATCTCTCTTCTCTTCCTGTTTTGTCAGGAGCTTCTAGCTATATTGTACAACATGCACTTAGGAAAGAAATAAAATATCAATGAAATAAAATATCAAATATGTAATGAATGCTTAGAATAGACATCAACATTTTCACATCAGCTATTAACTTGCTTACAAAACCCAAAAGATAACATCAAAAATAAAAACTTATGTGAACTACAATGTAGACACAAACAAAAGTCTACCACAGAAATAATCTTTGCTTCAACTGTCACACCCAAGGTAGTCTTCAGATATGACAAGTGCATGATCCATACACAAGTATTGCTTACACTGATAGCACATATGTTATGTTTTCCTCTCTTTACTTGTAGGGCAGAGTTGAATTTTTTGTTTTCCTGTTGTCATAATAGGTCTTTGTGATGTGTCCTGTTCATGTGTCAACTTGTCAGTGTGCATCACAATTTTTTGCATAGTAATCTGGGTGAAACATTTTGTTTTTCCTCTGTTGTAAATGATCCCTTATGAGCTCCATTTCCACTCCTCTAAAAATTTTTCTCCATATTTTGCACTTGTTATTTTATTTGTAAACTATCAAACTATTTGTGCCACTCATGTTTAGAATCAAGTAAAACACAACCATTGGCCAATGCTTTGTGTTTCAAGTAACATTATAGTAGCTGCATAACTCATCAACATCTACTCCACCATTTTGTTGTATAAAATTTCCATCTCAGGTTTCCATTTTGTTGAGGATTCCCCTATCAATATTTCAATCATGGTGCTATGGTGACATCAGCAGTATGACTTATTTTTGGCCATATATGAGGGCAATGTTATGTCTTTTTGAATTCCAAAGATTGTAATATACAATTTTCTGTTTTGAAATTGCTACATTGAATTTGGAATTAATGTTATATTTGCAGACCTAGTTTTAACATTGGAATGTTCCTTTTGGTTGCATGGCCACTTTGCAAAATTTGGATTAGTCAAATATATATTCACATTACTGTTTACTTCATCATCTAAATCAAGGATATCTGCATTCCCTGTGTCTGTATCAGTTGATTCTTGATCCATTTCACTGTCAAAGGTACTTTGGCTCACATGGCCAACATCCAAGTCATCATAATCATTATCATCAACACACACAACTCTTCTGTTATGAAGGCATGTATTTTAACATAATGGATCATCTTCATCATCCATGCATGAGTAATCTGACAATTTACTTTTTTATTTCAAAGAGAAAAAACAATAAAAACAATGATACAGTATTTCAAAACAAGATAACAGGAAATTAACAATGGTTAATATATTGCATATTGTTATCTTCAAATTAGTGGCTCAGATTAAAACATGTGGGTATGCAAAATTGATCAAACAATATAAGCACGGACCATTCTTTACAATGAAATAAAATAAATTAGTAGTATAATTATCTTAGCTATTTTGTGTGTGTATATATACATATATATATATATATATATTTTATTTCCCTTCCTTCTTTTCTACTTTCCAAAATCCAAGTTGTTCTTTCCTTTTGAGCATTTTCTTCCCATTTCACAATATTTATTTTAGATTTTGGATCTTATTTATTCTTTCAGTTTCTTACACTAGGGCGATAATATGATGTTTACACATGTGAGTCTGATTTATTCACTTATGAGAATGATCTCTAGTTGCATCCAATTAATTATAAAACCCTCGAGCTTATCATCCTTTATAGCTAAGTAGTGCCCCATTATATAAAAATACCACATCTTTTTTTATCCATTTCTTGGTTGATGGGCGTTTGAGTTCTTTCCAAGATTTAGCTATTGCAAACTGTGCTGCTAAACATGGTGCACATATATTACTTTGGTATGATGTTTTTAATTCTTTTGGGAAAATACCCAGAAAGGGAATATCTGGGTTGAATGGAACCTCTAATCCTAGTTTTTGGAGGAATCTCCACACTAACTTCCACAGTGGTTGTACCGGTTTATACTCCCAACAAGAGCAGAGAAGTGTTCCTTTTTCCCCACAGCCCTGCCAGCATTTGTTATTGGTTGATTTCTTGATGATAGCTATTCTTTCTGGGGTGTGATGGAATCCCAGTTTTGTATTACTTTGCATTTCTCGAATGACCAATGATATTGAACATTTTTCATATATTTACTTGTTATTTATATTTCTTCATTTAAGAATTGTTTATTCATATCAGATGCCCATTTTTGGATTGGATCTTTGAATTTGGGTGGCTTGAATTTTCAATTATGTATATGTTCTAAATAGAAATCCTTTGTCTGAAGGACAGCTGTCTAAACTTTTTTCCTTTTCTGTGGGTTTTCTTTTTACTGTGTTGGTGTTTTCTTTTAATGTGCAAATACATTTTAATAAGATGAGATCCCAGTTGTTGAGTCTTTGAAGTACATCCCATGCAATTTGGTTTTTGATCATGAAATCTCTGCCTACCCCTGTCTTCAAGATTTCTACCTTTCTCTTCCAATAGATTTGATGTTTCTGTTTTAGTATTTAGATCTTTGATCCATTTTGAATTTCATTTAGCACATGGTGATAGAAATGTGTCTAGTTTTATACTTTGGCATATGGAAAGCCAGTTTTTCTGCACCACATTTTTAAGTGTCTTTCTCTCTTCCAGTGAATATGTTTGGCTCCTTTGTCAAAGATAAAGTGGCTATGTATGTCTGGAGTTATTTCTGCGTCTTCTAATCAGTTATATAGATCATCAGGTTTGGTTTTTTTGTCAATACCATGCTGACTTTATCACAGTAGATTTTTAGTTTAATTTCAAGTCAAGGATTGTGATGCTTTCTGCCTTGCCTTTGCTGCTCAGGATTGCCTTTGATATTCTAGGTCTACTATGTTTCCAAATTAACTTTAGGAATGTTTTCTCTAGGTCTGTGAAGTATGCTACTGGTTTTTGGATTGGAATTGCATTAAATCTATACAACAGTTTTGGGAGTATGGCCATTTTCACAATGTTGGTTCTTCCTATCCATGAGCAAAGGATATCTTTCCATTTTCTTATATCCACTTTGATCTCCTTTTCCAGAGTACTGTAATTTTCACTGTATAGGTCTTTTACATCCTTTGTCAGATTGATTCCTAGGTATTTCATTTTTATTTGGATTCTGTTGTGAAGGGTGTGGTTTCTCTAATAACTCTCTCTGTGAGTTTGTTGTTTGTGTTCAGGAACGCTATGGATTTTTGACTGTTCACATTGTGTCCATTTGTGTTACTCAATTGGGTTATAAATTCTAGAAGACTTTTGGTGGAGTTTTTGGGGCCTTCTATGTAGAGTATCATGCCATCTGTGAATGACTACAATTTAAATTCTTTCTTTCCTATCCTTATTCTTTTTATTTCTCTCTCTTGTCTAATTGCTCTGGTTAATGTTTCCAAAAGTATATTGAATAGGAGTGTTGATAGTGGACATCCTTGTCTTGTTCCTGATTTTAGAGTGAAAACTTTGTTTTTGACCATTTATTATGATGTTGGCTGTTGGTTTGTCATAGATGGCTTTTATCAGATTGAGGTAAAGACCATTTATTGTGATTTTCTATAGGGTTTTTATCATGATGTTCAACATTATCAAAAGCTTTTCCTGCATCTACTGAGATGATCATGTGATTTTTGTCTTTGGTTCTGTTGATATGTTGTATTATGCTTATTGATTTGTGTATGTTGAACCATCTCTGCATTCCTGGGATGAATCCCACTTGGTCATGGTGTATAATCTTCTTTATGATTTGTTGCATTCTTTTTACTAATATCTTATTGAGGATTTTTGCATCTATGCTCATTAGGGAGATTGCCTATAGTTCTCTTTTTTGGTTGGCTCTTTCTCTGGTTTAGGTATCAGGGTAATACTTGCCTCCAATAATGATTTAGGGAGAATTGCTTCCCTTTCAATTGCATTAAAGTGTTTGAGGAATAGTGGCATTAAATGTTCTCTAAGTTTCTTGTAGAATTCAGCTGTGTATCCATCTGGACCTGGGATTTTCTTTGTTGGTAAGTTTTTGATGATGTTTTGTATTTTGTCCATTTCCTCTGTGCATTCCATCCTTTGCAAATAAAGTGTTTCAAACTAGGTATTGATGATTTTCTGAATTTCCACAGCATCTATAGTAATTTCACAGTTTTCATTCTGCTTTGCACTAATTTGATTTTTTACTTTCCTTTTTTTTTATAAGGTTGGCTAGGGGTTTATCAATTTTATTTATTCTTTCAAAGAACTAACTCTGATTCATTATATATTTGGATTATTTTCTTAATCTCAATTGTATTAATTTCTGTTCTCATCTTTATATTTTCCTGCCTTGTAAGGGCTTTGTGTTTGACTTGCTCTTCTTTTTCTAGAAACTTGAGGTGCAGCATTGTGTAATTTATTTGTGCTCCTTCTGTGCATTTCCTGATGTGACAATTCACTGCTATAAATTTCCCTTTTAGGACTGCTTTCATTGCATCCTACAGGTTATGGTAAGTTGTATTTGAATTTTTGTTTGATCGTAGATATTGTTAAATTTCTTCTTTAATTTTATGCATGACACATTTGTTGTTTGGGGGTGTTACTTAATTTCCATGTGTTTATGGAGTTTTTGCTGTTTCTTTGGCCATTTCCAATTTTTTTGCACTATCATCAGATAATATGCATGGGATAATTTCAATTCATTCACACTTAGTTAAGCATGTTCTATGGGCTAGTATATGGTCTATTTTAGAGGACATTGTATGTGCAGCTGAGAAGAATGTGTATTCTGATGTTGGGTGGAACACTCTGTAAACGTCTACTAAGTCCATTTGTTCACAGGTTTGGTTCAGTTCTATTATTTCTTTGAAGATTTTTGTCTAGATGATCTTTTTGTGACAATGGGATATTAAGTACCCCTATTACAATTTTGTTATTGTTATTTGATTTTTCATGTCTATTTATACTTGTCTTATATAGTTGGTTGCTCCTGTATTTGGTGCATATATATTTATGATTGCTATCTCTTCATTTTGAAGTTTTCCACTAACAAGTATGTAGTGACCTTATCTCTTTTGATCATTCATGGTTTGAAGTTCACATTGTCTGCAAACCGAATAGCTACCTCTGCTTTTTTCTGTGTTCCTGTTGCATGGAGTATTGTTTTCCATCCTTTGACTTTCAGTCTATGTGTTTCTTTTGATTTAAATGTTTTTCATGTATACAGCAAATTGTTGGATTTTATTTCTTGATCTAATCTGACAGTGTGATTCTTTTGATTGGTGATTTGAGGCCATTTATATTGATGGTTATAAGTGTTAGGTATTGGTTTATCTTAGTCATGTTATTTTCCTGCTGTTGGTTCCCTAATTTTCCCCTCTGTTTAATTGCTTGTACTGCTTTGTAGTTTCTTTCTGTAGTTGTTCTTGGAATTGAGGTCATTTTCATATTTGTCTAGAATATCTTTCAGTGCCTTTGTAGTGTTGTTTTGGTGGTCATGAATTTCTTCAATTGTTCTTTGTCATGGAAGTATCTTATTTCTCCATTAATTTTAAAAGATAGTTTTGCAGGGTACATCAATCTGGGTTGGAAGTTGTTTTCTTTCTGAACTTGAAATACTTCACTCCAAGCTCTTCTTGAGTTGAAGGTTTGTGTTGAGAAGTCTGCCATGATTCTTATGGGCTTTCCTTTATAGGTGATCTCTTTCTTTTCTCTAACAGCTTTTAGTATTCTATTCTCATGCTGAGTTTCTGGGATCTTGATTATTATACGCCTGGGTGTAGACTTATTTTGGTTATGGCTAATTGGAGTTCTATATGCCTCACTTATCTTTATGTAAATTTCTTTTCCCATGCTTGGGAAATTTTCTGCTATTACTTATGCAAATAGTCTTTTTCTGTCATTTGTGTTGACATTGACTACATTTTGCTTTTCATTGACTACAATTATTCTTATATTATTTTTCTCTGTGTCATCTTGCAGTTGTTGAATTGTTATTTACTGATCTATTGTTATTTTCATGATATATTTCTTTCATGATCACTAGCTGAGATCCTGTCAAGTTCTGAAAGTCTGTCTTCAGTTTCATTCATGTGGATTTTCCATCTTTCAATGGAATGTTTAATTTCCTGGATATCTGTTTGAATCTGTTTCATGCATTCTATCTCTTTCCTATATTGATCCTTCATGGCTTCCAAACTCTTCCTATCATTGTCTATTTTTTATCTATCTCTACTCTAGATTTGATGAGCAATTCCTTTATAAATGTTGACATTTTTTACCTGAGAAATTATTTCTTATCTGAATTCCTCCATAGCTTCATGTATTTGTGTTTTTTTTTACTTCAGTTGTTATCATTTCAGAAATGTCAAGTGAGTGTCTTCCATTTTCCTCTATCCTGTTTTCTCCCGGACTTGTTCTGGGAGAGCTGAAGGTCTGAGGTTGCATTTTGCTTCTCTGCCTTGTCATTTGCTATTTCAAAAGCATTTATTTTGTTTTTTGTGTTTATCCTTCCAAGTTTTTGTAGTAGGTAGCTCTATCACTAGTATCAAGGCCTCTCTAGGTAAGGTTTGTTCTTAAGGGATGTCTTCTGCATGTAGGAGGTTCTTGATTTGTGTCTGTCCCAAGATCCTACCTCTCCAATTAATTGAGAGTGGGATGTTGGTATCTGTTTGGCTCAGTCCCCAGTCTTCTGGTGCTGGGCTGTGAGCTTATTATCCCAGAACTTCACAGTATGTTTAGAGAAGTGAGAACAACTGATTAAAACTGATATGTCATCCTAGTTAAAGTAGTATAATTAGCAATAACAATAGCATCTGACACTGTTTAGACACTGACAAACTGTAGTAACTATTAATTTTGTACCTTTAACCATAGGAGCAAAATCTATAATTATATTACGTAACCGATCATAAACTGGGAGCTTGTATGCAAAGTGTTTCCCCTTGGTAGAGCGGTTTTATCCTGTGGTGGGGAAAATTAAGATAGTGGATAAAATAAAGATAACTGGAAAAAAAGTTGAAGCCAGGTTGGAAGACAAAATATGATCATGCAATCTTTGGGAACCTAGAGGAGGGTAGAAGTGAAAGAATGAAGGAGGAAGCAAGGGATTGTCTGAACTTGGTCTGTGGGTTTGGGGATGGGATTAGTTTTCTGTGGCTAGATTTCTCCCCAGCAATTTATAGAAGAGAAAAAGCAGATTAAAAAAGAAGAAGAAAAGAAAAAACAAAAAGTGAAAAAGAAAAAAGAAAGAAAAAGAAAAAAGCAAAAAGTGGAAGTCCCACCCAACTGCTTATATTGTGTGTGTCATTTTTCCCAAGCACAACACTGGTTCAGTTTACTTAGCACCTGTTGGCTCATATTGTTACTGTTTCTTCTGGCAATTTCATGACTATAGTCCTACCTGTCCATCCTGTGCATCCTGGCTGGGGTGCCTACATTATGGCTGACATTTCCACCAGTCTCTGTGTCCTCCCACACAATTCACCTGGATCCCAGCAGTAGGGAAGGCATGGACCTGTCTCTGTGTCTTTCTGTGGTGCTGTTCACCTGGATACTAGCAACTGTGGTGGGAGGCACCGGTCTCTGTGATGACTTACTTTTGACCTCCTCCAAAACTTGCAAATCTGGTGTTTCAGGTGCCATTGTACTAAACTGGGCTACTTCTAACAGAAAAATTTAAAGAAAACTTTTTTTTAAATCCTAGAGTTGTGTGGGTCTTTTGGAGCCTCTGTGATACTCCGTAAACATTTGCAAAACCAGTTAGATGGAGTGTAAATAACGTCGGTAAAAATCCCATTTTGCCACTTTTGTACATGTGCACACACCTTGCCATTTGTTATACCCAGTGGGATAGGTCAACTGGACCCAGTGTTATGCTCTTAAGCAAGTCTCTTGAAAATATCGTATAAGAGGATTCTTTATTTTCTTCTTCAGTTTGCCAATCTACATCTTTTGATTAGGGATTTTAATCTATTTCTATCTAAATTATTGATTAAAGAATGTCAGTTCATTTGCTTTGGTACAATAAAATACCTAAGATTGGATAATACATGAATACCAGTTGTAGCATTTCATTTTTATAGTTTTGTAATCTAGGAAGCTCAATTTCACAATCATGGCAAATTTTCTGTCTGCTGAGGGACAAAAACAAAAGAACAGTATTTCTCTCAAGATGTTGCTCTGAACTCTGAAATCACAGGATAGAAAGGATGGAGGTAAAAAGTACCTACCAGCCCTTTTTTAAGGTTGCTAATGCCATTCACTCATAAGAACTCCTGCCTTTATGACTCAATAAGCTCCTAAAGACCCCACCTATCACAATGGCTATTACATTTCAACAGATTTGTTTTAAGGATATATTCAGATCACAGCAGGAAGAACTTATTTTTGCTATTTTTTTGTTTTCCATATGTCTTATATTTTTCCCTTTTTCCCCTTACTGCCTTCCTTTGTATTTTGAAATTATAGTTTTTTTTAACTTTTTTATTTTTATTGTACATTTTAGATATACTTAATAACATTCATCGTAGAGAATTTGTACCTGTACATGATATGTCTTGCTGCTTTTTATCCCATTCCCCTCCCCTCCCTTCAATCCCTCTTCTCCTTCCTATTTACAAAAGCTGTTTCCATTTTTTTCTTTCTAATCTCTTATTTTTTCTTGTCCCTTCCTCCCTTTGTTCTCCTCCTCCCTCATTCTCCTTTTCATTTGAACATCTCCTTCCCATTTCCCAATATCTAACATATGTTAAAATTATAGTTGTAAAAGTTACAATTATTAATGAATATTTATTGTACAAATTAATGAGTTCGAGTGTGACATTTACTTACTTGCATGTCTTGCTTTGATCAGACACACCATCCCAGCTCCTTTCTCTTGCCTTACTCTCTCTCTTTCTCTTTCTCAACACACCCAGTTTTACCTCTGTTGATAGGTTCCTTTCCTTCTTTCAGGTTTTCTTTTATTTCAGTGTCCACATAAAAGGGAAAACATTAAATACTTGACTTTCTGATTTTGCCTTATTTTAGCATATCTGTCTTCGTCATTTTCTTGCCCCTGTGACCTCGCACACACCAACAAATTAAAAGAGGAGAGTTATTATTTTACTCACCTTTTTAGAAGTTTCAGTCCATAGTAACTGGGTGTATTGTAGAAGCAGCATGGGGTAAGATCCTGCCATGAAGGATAGCTGCTCTCCATATGGCAGCCAGGAGGCAGAGAGAGAAGGGAGGAACCATAGAGGATGATACCCTCTAGCAGGTCACACTCCCTGAGGCACACTTCTTCTGACCAGTTACCACGTTCTAATATCACATTTAACTGTAGTGCCCCCCATGATTTATTTGCCTTTCAAAAGCGTCACCTATGAGTGTGCACAAAGCTTTTGGGGGCATTTAAATATAAACTGTAACATTCTGTCCCTGGCCTCCAAATTACTCATGTGCATCTCATTATGAAAAAATGCATTTAGTCCATCTCTAAGAGTTACCAAAATCCTAAAGCTTCCAGCATTGCTTAAAAGTCCAAGTCCAAAAATTCTTCTGAGACTTGAAGCAAACTCTTATCTATGAGGCCCTACAGCACAAAAATGGGAAACACTTCCAACATACAATGACAAAAGATAAACATTCCCAATCCAACAGGGAACAAAAGAGAGATGGAAAGGGATGAGGCATCATTTTGGTATGCTGAATTCATTTCTTTCAGGTACATAACCAGAAGTGGTATAGATGAATCACACAGTAGTTACACTTAGTTTTCTGAAGACATTTTATAGTGAAATACATAGTAGCTGTAAAAGTTTGCATACTCACCAACAGTGTATGAGGATTACCTTTTCTCCATATCTTCATCAGGATTTATTTTTTCTTGATGTTA
Organism: Erethizon dorsatum; assembly: GCA_028451465.1. NCBI lineage: Eukaryota > Metazoa > Chordata > Mammalia > Rodentia > Erethizontidae > Erethizon > Erethizon dorsatum. The sequence continues at coordinate 84,344,806 of CM051842.1, read as the reverse complement.
GCCATTCTGATTAGAGTGAGATTGAATTTCATTATACTTTTGATATGCATTTCCCTGGTGGTTAAAGTTGCTGAGCATTTTAAAATATATTTGTTGGTTATTTGCAGCCTTTTTGAGAAGCAACTATTCAGATTATTTCTCCATTTGTTTATTGGATTACTTGTTCTTGTTATTTGTTTTTTAGTTCTTTCTCTATTCTGGATATCAACCCTCTGTCAGAAGAATAGCAGACAATGATCTGTAATACTGTAGGGGTTTTCTCCTCTCTCCATTGATGGCTTCATTTGCTGTGCAATAGCATTTTAATACTATATAATTCTATTGATTATTTCTTGTTTTAATTTCCTAAGTTGTTAGAGTCATATTCAAGAAATCATTGTCTGTATAAATATCTTGAAATGTTCCCCTTATGCATTTTTTCCCAGGTAGATTCAAAGTTTCAGGTCATACATTAAGGCCTTTGTTCCATTTTGATTTTATTTTTTTGTGAAGACTTAGAGATCAAGCTTCACTCTTATTAATATGGATGGCCTGTTTTCACAGCATAATTTGTTGGAAGACTGTCTTTTTCCAACATATCATTTGGCTCTTTTTGTTTAGGATGTGATGGCTATAAATGCATCGTATTTTTTCTGAGACTTTATGCTATTCCAATTATTTTTGTGTATTTTTATGTCAATACAACACTGTTCTTTCTATTATGGCTCTGCAATAGATTTTCAAATCAGGTATTGTTCTTCTAGCCATTGTATAAAATTGTTAATCTCATTCATGTGGTTACTGCTATCATATATTAATATCCTTTGAAAGACCCCATTTATCTCATTGACTATTATATGTCTACATGTGAATTTTGATGAGCACATTAAGAACATACAGGAAGAACATACTTTTTTTGTTTTGGTATGTATCATACTTTCCCTTATTTTTACACTTACTACCTTCCTTTTAATTCAGTTGACTTTTTGTTGTTACATATTTTAATTAACTTCTTCCTTTTGGTATATATTCTATAGAATATTTTATTATCATGCAATTACATATAACATCATAAAAGTATAAAAATCTTTTTAAAATATACTAGCTTAAAGCAAATTGCAAGCAAATATCTTGCATTTCTCTTTGCACTATATATTTTCATGTCATAAATTATATTTTATATATCATGTACCAATTTGCATAATTGTATAATTACTTTTAACTGTTACTTTAAATACTATAAAATGAATAATGAGTTTCAAATATGATGATAATACTAGTTTTATATTTACCTATCCATTTACCCACATATGGAATCTTTAAATTTCATATGGCTTTGAATCATTGCCTTGTATCATTTCAACTTGCAAAATTCCTATTGACATATTATGCAGTATGATCCAGTGGTAATGAACAATTTTAATTTTGCTTAATTGGTAACAATTCCTCCTTTATGAATTGGTAGAAATAGAATTCTTAATATTTTTTCTTTCAGCACTTTAAACCATCATTCCACCAGCTTTTGATTTTCAAAGTACCTGTTGAGAAATTCTCTGATCACATTATTGAAGATAGCTTGTATGTGATCAGTTATTTTTCTTCTGATATCTTCAATTTTTCTTTTGTGAATTTTGACAATTTGACTATAATGTGTACCTATGTTACATTTTCGATTTATCTTACTTAAAATTCAATGAAATACTTAAATTCATATGTTCATGGGTAGATTCAAAATAAAAAAAATTGGGTAATTATTTCTTTAAGTAACACCTCTGTTCCTTTATCTGTCTCTCATCATTCTGTACTTTTTATAATGCACACTTTGACTTGTTTGATAGTTTCTCTTAAGTACCTTGTATGCTATTATCATTTTTCTATTTGCTATACCCCAAAATTCTAAATAATATGCCTTCAAATTCACTGATTCTTCCTTTTCTTGCTCAAGTCTGATATTGAATTGCTTTATGAATGTGTTGATCCAGTTTCTGTGTTTTTCAGCTATAAACATTGTTAGTTTTCTTTGGTATGTTCTATTCTTTCCTCTATTTTTTTTTATTTCATGTGTTTTCCTCATTTCCTCTAATTTTTGTTTTGTTTTGTTTTCATAGCCCTTTTACCATATTTTACACAGCTGTTTTAAAGTCACTGTCTAACAATTATATGCATGTGTTTCTTCAATTATGGTTTATGGAGAAATATTTTGTTGTTTTCAGTGGATGTTTTCTTGCTTTTTTGTGTGACTTATCATTTATTTTTTGTTTTGTTTTGTTTTGTTTTGTTTTCAAATTGGGAATTTGAAAATATACCTTAGGTGCCAGTCTTGAACACTAGCATAAATTTCCCTCCCTATTTAGAAAACCATGTTTTTGAGCCTTATGATAGTCTCTGGATAAATTTTTGAAGTTATTTATGAGCTGGCATCTTGTCTTGGAACATATGTGTAGTTTTACATTTTCCTCTGCACCTGGCTGATTTTTAAATGTCTTCATTTCTCAAAGAGTCTCATACTATCCTCTTTGGGACTTATATATTCTACTGCATTTCTTTTCACATAACCTCTTTTTCCTTTTGTCCAAACTGATGCAGTCATCGTATAGGTGACTACTACTGCATTCTGTAGTTTTAAGTGATCTCTCAAAGGCATAGCTACTTCCCTCATCATTGTGACACAATATTGTACACTCATGAATCTAAGGATGAAAGCTTTATTTTGGCTAACAGTGTGTAGAGGTTCATTCCATAGTTAGCTGGCTCCAATGAAAGGCAGCCTAGTAGAGGGACATGGCAAGGAAGAGCTCATGGCATGGTGGCAGGAAGCAGGGAGATCTAGATCAAGAGAAGAGAGAGGGAGATATACCCTTCTAGGCCATGCTCCCATGGTGTCATTTCCTCCCACCAGGCTTCACCTCCCAATATCACATTTAGTTATAAATTTACCAGTGGACTAATCCACTGATGAGCATCACAACCCTGTGATCCAATCATCCCCAAAAGGCCAAAGTGTGAGTGCATGATGCTTTGGAGAGACATCTAAATATAAACCATAACAATCAGTTGACAGGCAAGCAATTTAGGAAGAACATAGATAGTTTGCAGCATTATAAATCAGTTCTGTTTTGCACTCTCCAGCATAATGGAGAAAATTGAGAACTGACCTTATTTATTCTGATCATGCTGTGCTGCATGAAAGAGGGTGCTGAGCAAAGGCTTGTCATAATACTATAACATTCCTTATCATTTTTACTATGCGTTTTCATTTTATGTTTCCATGGATATTATAGAGGTTTAGTGTTTTCCAGAGATTCTGTAAATTTATTTTATCATGTGTCTATTTTCTTAAATTGGAGATTTGGACCTGAAATTTTCTAATCTGCCATTGATATAACTCTCTCAGTCCTACATTGAAATATGTGTATCTTTGTTACTATTATTCTTTACTGAAATGTAATTTGCATATTGTTATAGCTTATATAGTGGGTTGAATAGTTTCCCACTCCAGTTCTGGTGTGTGCTAAGCTTTAGAAAGTGATCTTATTTATAAATCGGGTCTTTTCAGATATAAGTAGTCAAAGATTGAGATGAGAACATACTGGATTAGGATTGATCTAAAATCCAATTATACAGTGTTCACTTTGGATGTATCTAAATGTGTACCATGACTCAGTACAATTGTCTTACATGTTTTATATGTTCTTTGCTCTATTAGTCTTGTTTTCAATCTGTATATATTATGATTAACTTTATATGGTTTTAAAAGGTAAATGAATCTGATGCTGGAAAAATAAAAGTGGGAGAAGAAAGGGAATTGAAATGTGTTATGTACATGTATCAGTCAACTACAGAGAATATAATCACTATGTACTGCAAACAGGTACTAATAATTTTTAAAAAATCTAAAGACTGATATCCTTATACAAAGAAGAACATACTACACAAACACATATGGCAACATGAAACTTGAGACAGATATAGGAATGATGAATTTATAAGCCAATGGATACCAGATTTACAGTAAATACTAGAATCTAGGAGAAAAAGCAAAGGATAGTTTCTTGCTAACATACTTCAGAAGGAATCATTCTGATGACAAATTTTGAATTTTGAATTTCTGCTCTCCTTAAGTGTGGGTGAATAAATCTATGTTATTTTAAACCACCCATTTTGCTCTTACTTCATATTTTTTTCCTAACAAACAAATGCAGCTCTTAGAAGGGAACTTTGCTTTGTTATTCCTGTACATTGAAAATGGTGTTGCACTCTCTTGAATATTTTCTCAGATGAAGTATTGTATTATTGTTTCTCTCAATGTAATGTGCCTATTTTCTTAGAAGTCCTGTAATATTTTTCTCCAGATCACCAGTTTTTAGCAGTTCTGTTATGTGTCAAGATGTAGTTTTTTAGATAAATATTTTTATGGTTCACTGAGCATTTGGAACATTCAGATCTACTTTTTTCAAGAAATTTAATAAAATTTTGGCTATATTTATTTTAATATTTCATTAAACTTCAGTCTCTTTTCTTTCCTCCTGACAGCAGTCATTTTTTGTCTTTCTCCTTCATTTTTGATAATTCTATTTTTATTCATTCAAGTTCATTGATATTTTACTTCAGTGTTGAATCTGCTTTTAATTCCACCCAGTGTGTTTATTTTAAATATTGTATTTTTATTTTAATTTAGATCTTTAATGAAAACTTTTTACCATCCTAAACACTCAGGTACTAATTATGTGAGCTGTTTTAATAAGCTTGTTGAATACTTCGATTACCTGCATAACTTCAAAATTTATTTTTATTGATTGATTTTTGTCCTAGTTATAGATCCTATGTCACTGATCTATTTGGCCTGCTTTTCAATTTATTAGAAATTTTTTATTAGTACATATGTTTAGTACATATTATCTACATTTCTGTGGAAAGGTGGTACAGGTGCACTAGACAGTTTATCCACGCTTTGCCTCCCCTTTCCCTTCCCTGTCCACCCATGTCTTGATCCCCTTGCTTTTTTAAATTACAGAATGGCAGATATTCAGGATTCTTCATTGCTGTACCCAGGATTTTTTATATCTTTATAAGTAGTGGTGGTCTTTATTTTGTTATGCATTTAAACTACATGAGGTTAGTGCAGTCATTTCATGGTTGCTTCTTGATATTTTTTAAAGCAAATTATTTACTTGCTTCTTTTATCATGGAACAAGTTGAACCTTCATATTATGTTCAACCAGAGATTATACTAGACCTAATTTTTAATACTGAGAACATATGTTATTTCCAACTTCTGGATGAGCCATTGCAATGGTTCAGCCTAATCATTTATGATAATTTTTTTCATCTAGTTTTAGGTAGCTTTTCTTATCCATACACAGAACATCAATCAGCAAAAGACTCAAGATTCACAAAGACCCCTTCGGAGACATTAAATCTTTCTTTATCTGTCTCTGTTTCTGTCTCTGTCTCACTGTCTCTCTCTGTCTCCTTCTGTCCCTGTCTCTCTCTATTTCTCATTCTCCCACTCTCTCTATGACTGTGAAGTTTCATTTTTTAAATTGTGTCCCCTAAATTCTATCTATCATTGTTTCTTGAACTTTGAAATTCTATTAACCAACTCACAGAGATTGCTGTATTATGTAGAAGTTACCACTCTCTGTGTTATGCCCTGGAAATTATCTTCACATAATCATAAGGTTTATTTCATGGCTTTTTTCTTCTTTCAAGGGTAACTTTCTTATAATACTAGTCTAAAATTAGAAGAAAAAATTTTTTTTTTCAAATTTTCTATTTCAGTTATGCAGAATGATAAATTCAAAAGGTTTCAGGCATAAACTTTTTTCTGTCAATCCTTTGAGGAAAATTTAAAGGTCATAAATACCTTTGAATTCACAAATATTCATAAAGTATAAACATACATCTTAATAATTGTTATTAAGTAAATGTTTTTTTTTTTTTTGTGGGTACTGGGGGGTCGACCTCAGGACCTCGCGCGCCAGCAGGCGCCCGTGCCGCTGAGCGATATCACCGGCCCCTTTTTTGTATGTGGGTTCCGGGAGTCGAACTCGGGCCCTCGCGCTTGCCGGGCAGGCGCTTAAGCTACTGAGCCATCTCACCGGCCCTAAGTAAATGTTTTTAAAAGGATAAAAGAATAGGTAGATATATCTTTAATATCTGTACTATTTGTCACATTAATTATTTTTTTCTTTTCTTCTTTTCTACCTCATGTTATACTTCAGTAGTGGAACACCTCAAATTGTTACAAAGCTCAGAAGAGTTCAGACTGTCTTGTTTTGTTTTAATTATCTCTGATAAATGTTTTCATCTCCTGAACATGTTTGTAACAGGAGTTTTCAAATTTTAACATTTTTTACAATATATGATTAACACAGTTGACACTTAAAGATTTACTTTTTTGTGTTCAAAACTGCAAACCAATATTGCATTATTTTGTACTTTCTAGGTATTCCTTTGATCTTTATTCAAGCTTCAAGAAGTCTAATATCAGTGATAGTACACAAATATAAGCAATATTGGCATGATGTAATATGGACCAGGAGAATTTGTCAGGTATAGAGTTAAGAAACAAAAGTAACATCTGAGAAATTCATTTTTCTTCCCTTCATTTCTTCCTTCTTTCTCACTTACTTTGTGTTTAATGATTCTTAAACTTTGAATATACAACTAAGAATATAATACATTATTCTTTTTGGGTATTTACATTATAATGTGGTGGATAAGTACTATATATATATATATGTATATATACACACACACACACAAATATATTCAGTATGGTATGATTGGGTCATTCTGCTTAGTTTAGCAACAGAAAATTTCATATAGAAAGTGAGAGTAGGATTGGTTGTTGAAAGATGACTAAGGTGATTTTTACTACTTAAAATGGGTTAAGAAGAGGGTTTTTCTTTTAGCAGAATATTGAATAATTCAGCATTCTTTGATTAGAATTATAATACTAGTCATGGTGAGATATTGTACTTAGGAAGGGGAATTGTTGGATAATTTGCATTTTATGGACATAAATTAATAGCAATCCTAGGAACCTCAGTTATGGCTTGTGTCTAGATGTCCCCTGAAAGCCTCATGAGGTCATAGGTAGGGCTTTTGAGAGGTGGCTCAATATAGTGTATGTGATCCTGGGATTAATTGTGTGATGCTGGGATGAAGGCTGTGTGATTACTAAATTAGCCCATTTATTGGTTTGGCATCATTCTTGGTAGAGATAATGGGATGGCCCACCCTGGGTATGAATGTTACCTGCCCCAAGTGTGTGTATCCTGGATAAAATATAAGGGACAGAAAGAGGGCTGCTGTTGTAATTTGCTGCTTGCTACTTCACAGTTTTCCTTCCTTCTGCCTGCCATGAACACTTTCTCCTCTACAATGTTCCTCTGCCATGCAACCCTGCCTGGGAGCCAGGTGATTATGGACTGAAACCTCTATCAACTGTGAGCCAAAGTAAACCTTTCCTACTTTAATTTTAGCTGTCATGTACTTTGAGAAGGGAGAAAAGTAAATAAGACAAACTTGAACGAAGTTTGTGAAAGTAAATTTCGTGTTTTAGCAATACAGTTATGGACAAAATAAGGTAGATGAACTAAAGAGGACAAAATTACCATTTAATACAACATTAACTATCTAAGTTATGAGTAAATGTAATCCTGAAGTTAGGCAGTATCATTAATATTTGAGATGGAGCGTGACTCTATGTCAGACAGACACATTTGTGATGAAACATGAAGAAATTTTGTGACCTCCTGTAAAGGAATGATATAAAGAAAACAATAAATCAAGTTGAAAGATGGAGATCATATGGTGACATCACCAAGATGAGTGACTGTAGATACCTGGCACACTTTTCTCCCAAAAATGGAAAAAAAAATAGCTATTTCACTTATGTGTGTCAGGGAAACAATGCCCAAGTGCAGTGGAGGATGTATGAGAGACATTGAAAAGCACGGAGTTACAGGATGGTTTAACAAAAAAGGAAGGTAAACACTAAACATTTACTGTCTACTCACTAAAAATCAATACTAAACCAAGAAGGACTTTGTTTGGCTGGGAAAGAGCAAGCACAGGACCCTCAACAATCACTGTTTATTCTATAGACAAGTGAAACATTTGCAGGAGGAAATTTGTACAGCTCTTATAGGCATTGAGCCCAGTTTGGAAAGCTAATAGATTGCTACTCTGCTGCATTTATCCAGGAAAAGTCCAACTCATATTGTGCTCTTGCCCACCCAGGCTCCTGCTGCAGGATGTCATCTAAAGATCCACATACTTGAGGTCTTGTGAAGCAGCTGTGCAGCTGCTCTTAGCAGTTTGGCCAACTCAGTACTTTGACTATCTTTATGGCCTTGTCAACACCCTCATATTCCCAGATGGTAATGGGGTAGTTCATGTGGTCAATCTTGTCCCACAGAGCTGCTTAGGAAAGAGCCAACCAAATCTACAACTGTCTATGAATCTGCCAGTTGGCACTACCTACTCTCCCACTGCACCAAAACCAGGCAAAAGGTCTTACTTATTCATACTCAGCTCCGAGAAGTAGTGAAAAATTCTCAAGTGGTTTATTTTACAGACCTCCAGAAAGAAGATAGGTAGCCTTCCACCTATGGCTATAGGACACTGCTGAGCAGTGCACTTTGAGTGGCTCAGACTTACAGGAACCTTAGAAAGAGGCAAGCAGCACTAGTCACTCACCAACAGCTACAAAAGAAAACCAGGAAAGCTGTTTTCAGAAACTATGACTTCTTAGACAGTGGCAAGGGGGAAACACTGTTATTCCAAAAGGGAGGAAAATGATCTTAAAAAAGAATGGGGGTGGTGAGATGGCTTAGTGGCATAAGTGCCTGCCTGGCAAGCGCGAGGTCCTGAGTTTGACTCCTGGTACCCACATATGAAAAAAGGGCCGGTGATATCACTCAGCTGCACAGGTGCTTGCTGGAGCACGAGGTCCTGAGTTCGACCCATGGTACCCACAAAAAAAAAAAAAAAAGAAATGGGACCAAGGCAAGACTGAAACCTAGCAGGGCAAACATTAAATCCTATAGTTCCATATCCAGCACACTGGGCAAATTGTGGTGAGGTGGAATCTTCAAAGGGCTTGGGTTGCCCCATCACTTATGGCACAGCCAGTGCTTGTAATTCTCATGGTCTTTTCCTTAGGCCAGCTTTGCTTGCTTTTTGCAGCTTTCCTCAGTCATTTCATATTCCTGGCTTTTCCATCTTTCTTGTGTCTCCACTGCCCTTTTGGCTTCTCATTCACAGGTTCAAGTATTTCTCTCTCAGGGGCACACTGCCTGGTCTCCCATGCCTTCTGAAAGGGTTAGAAGTCTACTGATCCCACAATGCTTGTATTCTGCCTACCTTTAAAACCAGAACCATGTGGATGATGCCAAACTCTACAAACAGTTCAAGTAGTAGCCAGGCTTTCTTCAACCAGGGCTGTACTGGCCTCTGAGTGCCTGGATGGTAGAGCACTCTAAACTAAATTACTATGGTAATCAAAGTATTATGCTGCCATTTTGTTCACCTTCTCTAGCATGGTGCTCTGGGGCTTTCTTCTTAAAACAGTCTTTCACTTTTGCAACTTTGAGCCTTAAAATGGTGGGGCAATGCTGGTTTCTGTGATGATTGCAAACCATCTTTCCTATTGTTCTATTGTAAAGTACTTGGTTTCTTTTTAATGTTAATTTTTAGCAATAAAGCTCTGCTCTTCTCTTTTTTGTAGGCCTCAACTTTACTGGAGATTTCTTCCTTCCCATTGTCAAAACTTTTCAAATTATATTGGTGGACTGCCAGCTCTTGATTGTAAATATAGAGCTGGCTAAGCCTGAATATTTGGTTCCTTTGACATTTCTACAAGATTAACTAGCCCACTGTAAGGCTCAATTTGGACATGACTCTTCCAGTACACAATCTGTCTACCAGCAGAGGCATTGTTCTTAGTTCAGAAGTAGGGCTGCCCTCAGGAAACACAGGATGTCTTAAAAGAGATAAAATGGAACATAGAATCTTGCAAGAACTTGGACATCTGGAGACACCAAAGCACTCACACTGTACACAAGGACTTTGCCCACTGAGGCATGAAACATCCAGAAAACTCTAACCACTGAGGTTTACTTCAATTTCCCCCCAATGTCCCTTGCCTACTTTTAAGCCTTATAAAAAGGCCCCCTTATCTTTGTTCCCTACAGATGGCTTTATTGTTCTTTGTCTGTCTTTACTCAGGTATTCAACTGTATGCTTCATTGGTTTCACACAAGTCTGTTGAGTAATCTCTGCCTCACATCATTCCTTACACCCTCCACCTTTAAACTCAGTCTCTCACAACATAGACAAATTTTCTGTCAGAGTATAATACACATAATCTATAGACCAAATTCTAATGGAGTGCATGTTCCCAGGTGAAACCTCCTGAGTCTGATCTTTACCAACTACATTTCTAGCAAAATTCTGGTCTTCTGAGCTCTAACCAGAATCTCCTATCAAGCTCAGCTTACAGAAGACTAGGACTGCTTTTCTGGCTGGCATCTCTGAGCCTTTTCAAATTCCTCCAGCCAATCACTTCCAAAGGCCTTTGAACTACATGCTCAGGGAGCATCACAGGAATAACCCCACTCTTGACACCAAAATCTGTCACTTATTTTCTGGTCACTGAGACACAATACCAACCAGCTACAAATTAAAAAAAGAAATGATTATTTCAATTCAGAGTATGTAGAAGTTTTGGTCCATAGTCAGCTGGCTCTAAGGGAAAATGGCATGGCAGAGGAGGTTTGTTCATGGCATGACAGGCAGGATGCAGATAGGAGTAGGGAAGCAATTCATCACTTTCTATTAGATCCCACCTCCTAAAGGCAAGTTAGCTATAAACCCATCAGTGGACTAATCCACTGATAATTACCATGCCCCCATAATCCAGTCACCTCCCAAAATCTTTACCAATGAACATATAAGATTTGGGGGGATATTTAATATAAATCATAACAAATATGAATAATTAACTAATGGAAATATACCAAGTTAAAAAGCTTCTGCACAACAAAGAATACAAATAGAGTAAAGACAATCTGTCATATGGAAAAAATTTCACCAATTACTCCTTGAAGAGTGTACTATTTTGTAAAATATATAAACAACTAAAAGAAACAGATCCTCCCCAAATTGAAAGTTCCAAAAAAAGACTAGGAAGTGAAATGAATAGAGACTTCTAAGGAGAAGGGGTAAAAATACCCCATAGGTACAGGAAAAATATGTTCAGCATTTTTGGCATTTAAGGAAATGCGAATGTAAAAAACAATGAGATTTCATCTTACTCCAGGAAGAATAGATTTTATCAAGGACTCAAAAAAAATGCTGGTGAAGTTGTGGGGAAATATTTACCTCCTACATTGTTGGTGGGCATGTAAACTAGTACAAACACTAAGGACATTTATATAGAGATTCCTCAAAAACTATTTGACCCAACATATCTCTTCTGGATATGTATTCAAAAGAGTTTGTCATCATATTACTGTGATACATGCATACATAGGTTTATTGCAGCAAAGTTTATAGTATCTAAATTATAGTAGAGATCTATATGCCCACAGACGAATGGGTAAAGAAAATATGGCATGCTTAAACAACGGAATACTAGTCAGCCTTGAAGGAGGAGACATTAGAGTCATTTGTAGGAAAATGTATTTATCTTGAAACTACAGTAATAATTGAAATAAGAACAGAAGGTTAAATATTGCAGGGTTTCTATAATATGAGAGAACCAAAATACAAATTATTTAAAGAGAAAAATAAAGAACTGTGGTAAGAAACAGGGAGGTAGGTTCTTTGGAGATGGAAAAAGAATCTAGTGAAGGAGGGAAATAGGAGGTCACTGGGGTATTAAGTGGGAGTAAAAATGATCAATATGTGATATGTATATGCACCAATTCCCCAATATGAATGTAATTATTAAGTATCACAAACTTATACCAATTCAAAAAGAAAAAATAACTAGAAGAAATGAATAAATTTCTAGATGCACATAACCCAACAAATTTGAACTTTAAAAAAAAATGAGGGGCCGGTGAGATGGCTCAGTGGTGTAAACGCCTGCCTGGCAAGTGCAAGAGCCCGAGTTCGACTCCCAGAACCCACACATGAGAAAAGGGCTGGTGATATCGCTCAGCGGCATGGGCTCCTGCTGGCACATGAGGTCCTGAGGTCAAACCCCAGTACCCACAAAAAAAATGAAAGCCTGAATAGACCCATAATATGCAATGAAATTTAATCAGTAATGACAAGTCTCCTAAAAAGAAAGTGTTGATCTTTATTTGCACTGTTGTGGCTGCCTCAATGTCCTGAAGTAATTGAACATTTATCTTTCATGGTCATTTTGACTTTGGGGAAGGTCCAGAAGTCATAAAGTGCTAGATCTAGTGAATAAGTTGGGTAAAGACTCAATGTGATGTTTTTGAACATATCTCATAAAAACACCAAAAAAGACTTTCAGAACTCCTTCAGAAAGTGGCAAGAATGATAGGATACATGTGATTAATTCAATGGAAAGTATTTTGAGGGTGATTAATGGCAATATGCCTTTTAGTTTAATAATTTTATTAATTTAAACAATCACTATCTATTTTGATTATACCTCATATTTAAATATAATACCCCCTACTATTAAACTATTAGAAAAATAAATTGGAGCAATGCTTCAGGACATTGGTCTGGGCAAAGATTTTTGGATATGAAACCTAAACACAGAGCAAAAAATAAATAAAGTGTGATTTGTGGAGGACAAGCAGGATGGCTCTCCCTGAAAGAAGACCATTTGTCTCCACTTTGGCTAAACCTTGCCCTAATTCCATGTATTTATATGTACAGAGCTGTCTAGGAAAATACTCTACACCCTCAATTGGCTTTAAGCAATGCAAATGGGTCTAGCTGAGATGCTGATGTGTAGCCTTTGAAGCAATGTAACAGGTCAGTAATGCCCCACATGTAGTTCCCTACTACAAAGCATGAGCTAGGCCTAGAGACACCACACTGTTGGCTGGTATTGAGCCTTGAGAAAGAGGCCATGACATCCCAGGAATGGAAGGCCAGATGTCAAAGCTGAGGTAACTGACCAAAAACATAAGATACTTCCCCAAACTGTGTTATGAAGATTCCTCCAGATTTAGAGGCTACATGTTACCAGAATATGGTACTCTTTCTGCATACTTCTCTCTGCATATTGCAGAGGTGCTATTGTGGCTCCTACCTAGCCCAGCTCACAGTATTCACATACTTCCTGCCATTTTGACAGTCACTCAATCCTGAGCCACTCCCCTCTTCACAAATTAATAAAACCTGAGTTTGGCCCTGGGCCATGGCCTTTGTTCAGGTTAGCCATAATTCCAACTGGACTTAGGACCCCCTTGACTCCCCACAAATGTACATATGGGTTTGTCTCTTTATTCTCACCATGGGCTGCACTGGAAGTGGTAGATTAGAATTTATTTAGTAGAAGTCAAATAACTTTTCCCTGGGATTACAAATATAAACTCATCCAGAATGTGATGAGGCCCAGATGGTTCTCTGTATGATTATATCACACTAAAAAGATGCTGTGCAACAAAGGACACAATCAACACACTGAAAAGAAACTGTACATAATGTTAGACAGTATTTTCAAACTATCCTGAAGAGGATTAATATATATTATGTATACTATAAATTATATAATATATGTATGCATGTATCATATATACATATATATGAAATTTATGTAACTCAAATGCATGCAAATCCAAACCACAATGAGATGAGATATCATGTCTCTCCAGTTAGAATGACTGTTATCAAAGACAGAATAAAAATTATTGAGCTAATGATAATATGGAAAAAGAGAAGATATACATTTTTGTTAGAATATAAACTAGTAGACCTATTATGGATAATTATATATAGGTTCCTCAGGGAGTTAAAAATAGAAATATCATATAATCCGTCAATAATGCTATTGGCTTATATTTAATCTACTTGAAATTGGTATGTTGAAAAGATATCTGTAATCAAATGTTTCTTGCAGCACTGTTTATAGTAGACAAGATATGAAATCAAACTAGGTGTCCATCTTTGGATGAAGAGATAAAGGCTATGTGGTATATAAACATGGTGGAATACTATTCAGTCACTAAAAGAATGAAATCCTAAAATTTCAGCAACTTGGATGAAACTGGAGATCAATGTGTTAGATGAAATAAGTTGAGCACAGACAGTATATATCACATGCTATCACTTATATCTCAAAGCTAAAAGAATTATATCAAAAAGTAGACAGGGCTGGTGAGATGGCTCAGTGGTGTAAGTGCCTGCCTGGCAAGTGCGAGGGCCCAAGTTCAACTCCCGGAACCCACATATGAAAAAAGGGCCGGTGATATCTCTCAGTGACACGGGTGCCCAGTGGCACACGAGGTCCTGAGGTCGACCGCCAATACCCACAAAAAAAATAAGTAGACAATAATGGTTATAAGTGTCTGAAAAGTTGGATGATAAGGGGGATCAATAAAGGATTGTAAATGGCTACAAGGGTGTAATTAAGCAGCAGGAATAACCTCCATTAGTCTATAGCAAGAAGGATAAGTGTGGTTGAACATAATTAGCTTAATATTTCCAAATAGCTGCTATAGATGACTGTAAATGTTCCCAAAACAAAGTAATAATAAAGGTCTGAAGTTATGTATACACCAATTACTCTGACATGATCATTATGCATTGGGTTCATGCATTGTAATATAACACTATACTCCATAAATATGTAAAATATCAAAATATCAGATGGGATTTGAATCAACAACAAAGGAAGGGACAGAGCAATTTTGACTGGAGGATTTGGAGTATACATATAAACCAACTTGGTAAGTCAGGAAGAATTCTGGGTTAGAAATATAATTTGGAATCATCATAATATAAGTGGAGTTGAAGTCTGTGTTCATGGATGCATTCACCCAGGGAAAAAGAAAAAAGGGAAAAGAACAGTAATAGAAAAAGAAAATATATGAAGAATAAAATCAGAGCTGCACATAATATAGCCACTTAGGAGATTGTCAGGAAGTGACAAGTCCAAATCCTGACTGAGAATTGAGCTGGAAGGAAAGAGAAGAACCAATGAAAGTTTTGTTGAATACCAGTGAATTTTAAGATGAAGACTATAAAGACTTAATAATTAGTATATATGAGGAGTTAAGCACAAGGAAAATACAAGATGACATACAGTTTGTAAATATGAAAGGCCAAAATATTTGTGGCTGCACCAACCATAATGGACATATTGGAAAAGAGAAAAGATTTTGAAAGAAATTTTGATCTAGTGTATAACATTTCACATAAACGCATTAAAGTGACATTTAAACAATATGGTCTGATTTGAAGTGATACATACAAGTTTGACAAAAAGAGATCCTTAATATTTGAAGAGCTCTGGGATGGGTACTAGTGCTAATTGGACTAAACAATGGTCTTTGTTATCTCGGATGGAAATTTAGGGACATAACTAGAAATGATAATTACGCTGCTTGTGAACAGTTTCTGTTAGTATGCTTTGACATCTCTAATTTCAGACCATGGATAAATCTCTGAACTATAGAACTATAAAAATGAATATAATAAGCATGTATAGGTGTGTGTGTTATAGGTAAACTTGGATTTATATCTGAATATCAAATTATTGCTGTGCATATATCCAAAACTATGTTGTAAATATAACATACACAAGTTTTCAAACTATTTTAGTCAACGGTAGTTACTAAGGATTTTGAATGTATTTTTGTTAAGCTGGTTCATTCATTTACATGAAACCTGGATCTTTAAATGTAATGACAAATTCAGTGCTAAAGGGATCCATAGTTCTTTATTTGGAGCTTCAAGGATATTTGAAGTAACTTGTGAAGTATCTCCAATGCTCATGACCTGGGTTGTAAAGTTTCATTTTATTTCTTATTTCACAAACTAACTAAACATTATTAGAATATCAAGCACAATTTCATTCCATTTATTGTTACCCAAAGGAGTTATAGTTTTGCGAATCAGAAAACTTTCTGCTAAATTAATAAATTTTTATATATGTTTTCCCATTTATTCTGTTACTATTTCTATAAATGTATAGTGTATAAATACAAAAGTAAAAATATTTCAGTGTGTGTGTGTGTGTACGTGTGTGTGTGCATGTATGTGTGTGTTTGTTGTGAGTGGCCTGGAATGGCAAAAAGTTGTTTTCCTCCCCTGCTTTCTTATCAGAATAATATTTATCTCAGTGATATGCATTTTAAGTTCATGATTACTCCAGCTCTCAAATGAGTACCTTTCAGTATCTACTATAGCAAGTGTTGACTGGGTGATATAGTTTGATATTTGATCATATTCTACCTGGTATTATGATTTGTTACACTTTTATTGTTTATGCTCCTGAGTAAATATCAAATATTCTTTATTTAAAGGACCACACCATAAAATTTTCCATCTTCTCCATAAACACATAACATAAATTTTACCACATACCTTATGTCTTACATTAATTTGCCAGAAGCATTTAATAAAATTGTTTTTTTACTTGTTTACTATCTTTAATTTTTGATAAGAAAACTGTCTCTAAAACATTTTTACTAGATTAAAATTTTCCTAACCTTCCAAACCAATTTTATTACTCAAAATTTACTGTGATTTTGACCAAAATAAGTCTTCTTATTGAAAGTTTAGACCATTCTAATTTAACAATAAAATAATCTAAAATATTTTTAGGAGCTCAACCTATAGAGCCATTCCTTCCTTTTAGTCAAAGATTATTTTAATCATTAGTTTTGGATGTATTTAACTCCATATTACATTTCTCATTATTTTACAATTTTCTCTTGATATATATTGTACTGACCTTTCTGAAATGTTACCCATTCTCCTATTTTATTTTATTTTATTATTTTATTTTTTAAAGAGAAAAAAGAGAAACAAACATGAAATCGAGTTTTAAAACAGGTTAGTAGGACAATTACAATAGTAGATACACCGTGTATGTGTTGTTGTCTTCATAGTATTTATTCAGAGTACAAGATATAGGCATGATATCTTGTCTAAACAATATTAGCACAAAACATTCTTTTCAAGGAACTAAGAGAAGCTAGCTGTATAATAACATTAACTATCTTGTATATATATATATATATATATATACAAGATAGTTAATATATATATATTAATTAGTTAATATATATAATTAGTTAATATATATATATTATTAGTTAATATATATATATTGCTTTTCCCTTTCTTCCTTTCTTCTTTCCCCATCAGTTCGCTTTTCTTTTGAACAGTTTCTTCCCAATTGACAATAGCTATTTTATTTTATTACTACATGTTTGCAGTAAATTAAGTTTACTAAGAACTGGATTGGGGGTCAGTTACAACTATCAAAGATTATGAAAGCACTGCTCAGATCCCAAGAAGGAATTAAAATATGTAAATATGTCAGTGGCATAGTAAGATAGTACACTAATGGAGATTTCTACATAAATCTAGTAACAATCTCAGTGGACTTGTTATAGTACCAAATTTTAGAATGGAAAAGTGGTCATTCAGGTACAAGAGAAATTGAAAAGACACATTTGTGGTACATTTTTCTTTCCTTGATTTCTGAAAACAGCAAATTTAGCTCCACTCAATAAATGTAAAATGTGCATAGAATTTGAATTTGATTTTGTTTACAGTCAATACATATTTATTTAGAAACTGTTATGTATTTTTCTAGGAAATTTCAGAATTATGCCCATTTTACTCATCCAGTGATACAAATTAATAGTTAAGTAGTATTTATCTAGCTTCTTCCATGGCTATTAATTTTAAAATATGGAGAAGTTTATGGAAATTCTTTTTTTTTCTTTTTTTGTGGGTACCGGGGGGTCGACCTCAGGACCTCGAGTGCCAACAGGCACCCGTGCCGCTGAGTGATATCACCAGCCCCTTTTTCATATGTGGGATCCGGGAGTCGAACTCGGGCCCTCGCGCTTGCAAGGCAGGCGCTTATGCCGCTGAGCCATCTCACCAGCCCGGAAATTCTTAAAATAATTTAAATAAATTTATTCCATCAATATTTTCCAAATTTCTACATAGACAACATATGGGGAATAGATAACTTTTAAACATTTTAAATAAAAACGTCGAGTTTTTGAATTTGGTGTTTCATATTCAGTTAGTAGAAAGAAATACTAAAACCTAAAGAGCGGTAGGAAAAGAGTTCACAAAAATAATTAGTATTTCATCAACATTACATTTTTCTACTTTTTAAATTGGTATACATTTTTGATACATAATTATATTAATTTTGTGAAATTAGCACAAATATACATATCATACCTTGATCATTGTTATCCTCTTTCCCATCCTCTACTCCCTATCCCTTCCTTCCAAGATCTTCTTACCCATCTCCAAAAGTCTACTTCCTTCTTTAGAGTCACTCCTTCAGTTATTGACTAGTTATTGACTGCAAATATTGTTAATATATTATTGTTTGGAGGATTGATATTACCTTGAAAATATGTTTTTTGTGGTGTACTTGTGAGAAATATTTTATATATGCACAGTATATGGTTCATTTATAATTTTGTAAAAATTTTAAAAACTTATTTTATTAGTATGTGTTTGTTATACCTAGTAATTACATTTAGGTCTTTGTACCCACTTTCCAACTACCTGTGCTTTCTGGTGTACTTCTTCAGAGAACCC
Organism: Erethizon dorsatum; assembly: GCA_028451465.1. NCBI lineage: Eukaryota > Metazoa > Chordata > Mammalia > Rodentia > Erethizontidae > Erethizon > Erethizon dorsatum. The sequence goes on along the minus strand of CM051842.1, from coordinate 84,326,080 downwards.
TGTGAGCACCACAGCCTCTCATCATACATGGTGGGGTCTGAGGTTTCTTCACAAGTAAGTCAATAAAAAAGATTTTTTTCTTGATAAGACAGAACAAATCCACTTTCTGTGAGCAAAATTTATTTTCTCTTAATTTACTTTTCTGGTTTTCTGTTTCCTTCAGTGTTTTTCCTAAATGTTTCTCTTTATTTTCATTTTTAATACATAATGTATAAAATGTGGTCCCAGATAGGTCTGTTGTTGATCTGCAATAGCCAAGTAAAGAATATGAATGTTAGGTTTAGAATATTTATAAAAATTTGATAGAGTAATTGTACATCAATTGAATATACAATGAAAACATGTGCACGTGCTTTACATGTACATTTATTGTTCTTTTCCATTTTCATAAATATTCCTTTTTATTGTACTTAATAAAATTGTTGGTCTATAAAAATTTCAGATTTTGATAAAAGCTGCTTTTTCACCAAAGACAGTTGGAGTATCAATGATTTAGACAATAGGTATAAAGAATTTTAGCTGCATTCATATCTTTTTGTAGATTTTTTGTTAAAATTCCAATTTTCTTTGCTTTTTCTTGAAATATGTACCCAGGGAAACATGTTAATTTGTTAATGTACCCTTAATTTTCATTAAATTTATTGTTTAATTGGTTCCTGTGATTATGTTCCTCAGGCTTATTGAACATTAAAGTCTATTAAATTCTTAATAGTAAATGTAGTGCAGAAATATTTTAAGTTAATTATACTTTTTAATTGCAGAAAAACACCCCAACTCAAGCATCAGGCTGTTTAAAAGAGACATAAATTGTCAAAGCAGTTGACAGTGATGTTGGTTCTGTGATATTTCAGTAAAAGTAATTTCCTTCATTTTTAACAGCTTGTTTTATAGAAGCAAGTAGAAGTAGTTTTGACTTTCCTTCTTGTATTTTTGCATTAAATTGACAGAATGCTTTACTTAAATGGATTTCATTTGTATTGTTTTTTGTTGTCTATCTATTATTGATTTCTAAAAAAATCCCAAATTTTCCCATGTGGCTTTTTGTAGTTTGGCAGGAGTAAGGTTTTATTAGATATATTATTTTCCACCTTTATTTTCATAATCAAGCACTCCACAGCCAGTGGAAGACTTATTCTGTGTTGGAAACTGCACATATGAACAACTTTCTCCAATTGATACGGTGCTAATTTTAAAGTAATAACTACAGTTTATCACTAAGATTTTTTAATAATAAAAATAGGTTGTGTTTCTTCTTTTTGGGGGGTACCAGGGGTCGAACTCAGGACCTCGTGCTTGCAAGCAGGTGCTTGTGCCACTGAGCGATATCACCAGCCCCTTTTATCCTTTGTATGTGGGTACCAGGAGTCAAACTTGGGACCTCACACTTGCCGGACAGGAGCTTATGCCGCTGAGCTATTTCACCGGCCCTCAGTTGTGTTTCTTGAACAAAGAACTCGAATTATGATATTGACTTATTAAACGCTTAAGACTGATGTAATTGTGAAGGTTTATTTTGTCTTTATGACTATTATTCAATGACAGAGTTGGAAAAACAATATGGAGTCTTCCATTTTCAGACTAAACATCAAATATGATCACTTCAGAGATTCAGGATATCTTTTAAGTATAAACCCATACTATTATTTGAATTTATTTCATAACATAGAGAATTAAAATTTAGCAAATGATTGAGTGCTGACTATATTGCAATTATTGTACATGGCACAATGAGATGCAGAACAATTCAAATGTGAACAGATGACTTTCACCAATATACTTACATCAGTCCTTCACGAATCAAACCATAAAATGCAAAATAATAATAAGAGTAATAATAATGATAGTTACATGTTTTTTGTTAACTAAGAAATTACTATGTTGGCCCGACTTCAAAACCTCTACTCAAATGTTAAATAGAGTTACATATAGGAAAATCTACACTGAAAAACCTAGAGATTAAATGCTATTGATTCCTAGATTTTGTAGTTCACAGAGTTGACTGGGAGATATGAGCTGACTCCCAGAATGTGAAGTCATAAAAGCTAAGAAATCTGTAATTAACATGAGGAAATAAAAATAGAAAAAAATCAAGGGGTAAAAGGAAGCCTCCTATGGGATTTTCATGTATTGAATGACACTGTAAAGACAAAAATATATGTTCAAAAGAAATAAAAGTAGGCTGAATGATAAGATAGTTGGAGAACTATGTACAATAGAACAGAGAACAGTGATTTGAAAAATTTGACATTGTTACACATGAAAATTAGATAAATATTTGTTTTGGTCACCAAAGATAAATGTCAAAAAGTAATTGCAATTTAAAGTCTACTTCTTTTTCTAAGAACCAAATAATCCATTTTAATGATGATTATTTTAAAATTGTCATCTTGTTTATATTATAGTTAATAAAGTATTGCATGTGAAAGTGTTTAGGAAACTATAAAGTGCTACATATATATTATTGGCTTTTAATATACCAAGACCTATAAATTTGTAGGAGGTATACCATATGAAAGGCCATTTGGCAAAGTAAAATCTAGTTAAGAGAGAAAAATTCGTGGATATTTTGATTTGTAGACACCAATGCTGATTTCTATAGAATAGTAGTATGAAAAGAGACCTAAATATGTTTGTAGAACAACAATATATGAATGGTGTTGTTTTCTTAAATGGCTAGATATAAGTAACATTCTATTCAACAAATATCACTTGGATGTAAATCAAATTAAATACTAATTCAATTGGTGGCTTACTATTATGAATCTATAGAATTTACAGTGTGTAATTAATAATGTCATTGGAAATTTTATTCATCATATTTCATCATTTGTCTTCGAGGGAAATCCCAGACCTGAAATGTGGACGTTTCTATATTTTAAAAACCTTATATGGCAATGGTTCAAATATACAGTTCTACATATTCAGTTTTGTGCAGTCAGAAATGTTTGATTTTTTTCTACTTTCATTTTACTTACATTAAATTATCTATTTTCTATTGAAATAATCCCAACAAAAGAAATATCCCAATTTCCTTAAATATACTCTAGTACTTGGGTCTGGTTGAACCAACCCAAAGTGATTTACAAAATAAGAGAAAAGGAGTAGAATCTTGAATGAACAGTGACATTGAACATATTTTCATATATTTATTTTCCATTTCTACTTCATCTGAGAAATTTCTATTTCTTTCAGATTCCCATTTTTGGATTGGGTCTTCAAATTTCGGGGTGGAGTCTGAGTTTTTTGAGTACTTTATATATTCAAGATAGTAGTCTTTTGAGGAACAGCTAGCAATTTTTTTCCCACTCTGTGGGTTGTATGTTCACACTGTTGGTGGTTTTTTTTTTGCTGTGCAAAAGCTTTTTAATAAGATGAGATCCCAGTTGTTGATTCTTTGTGATGGTTCCTGTGTGATTGGGGTTTGATTCATAAATTCATTGCCTAATAGTAATGTCTTTAAGAGTTCTACCTATTCTATCTTCCAGGGGATTTAATGTTTCTTTTCTAATATTTAGATCTTTGATCCATTTTGATTTTAGTTTAGTAAATGATTAAAGATTTGGGTCTAGTTTTAATCTTCAACATGAGGAAAGCTAGGTTTTCCAGCAACTTTTTTTTTGTGGGTACTGGGGGTCAACCTCAGGACCTCATGCTTGCCAGAAATCACTTGTGCTGCTGAGCAATATCACTGGCCCTTTGTTTCTTCATGTGGGTTCTGGGAGTCAAACTCAGGACCTCAAGCTTTCCAGGCAGGTGCTTATGCCACTGAGCTATTTCACCAGCCCTCCAGCACCATTTATAAAAGAAGATATCTTTCTTCCAGTGAAGATGTTTGGGAACTTTGTCAAAGATAAAGTGGCTAAGTATGTCTGGATTTATTTCTGCATCCTGTAATCTGTTCCATAGATCCACAGGTCTGCTTTTCTGGCAGTATCATGCTGTTTTTATCACAGTAGATTTGTAGTATAATTTCAAGTCAGGGATGGTGATCCCTCCTGCCTTGCCTTTGTTGTCCAGAATTTTCCTTACATTTCTAGGTCTCTTCTGGCTCCAAAAGAATTTCAGTTTTGTTTTCTCTAATTCTGTAAGATATGCTGTTGGAATTTTGATCAGGACTGCATTAAATCTGTATAACAATTTTGGAAGTATGGCCATTTTCACTATGTTTGTTCTTCCCACCCAAGAACAAAGGGTATAAATCCATTTTCTGATATTCTATTTAATCTCCTTTTTCACAATACTGCAGTTTTCAATGCGGAGGTTTTTTACTTCCTTCATTAGATTGATTCCTAGGTATTTCACTTTTTTTTATTTTGGACACTGTTTTGAAATGTGTTGTTTCCCTAATTTCTGACTGAGTTTGTTATTCACGTACAGGAAGGATTGATTTTTGAATGTTGACTTTGTATCTAGGTATGCTACTGAGTATGGTTATTAAATCCGGAAGTCTTCCATTGCAGGTTTTGGTATCTTCTACATAGAGTATCATGTCATCTGCAAATAATGTAATTTAATTTCCTAATTTCCTATTTGTATTCCTTTCATTTCTTTTTCTTGTCTAATTGCTCTGGCTAATGTTTGCAGAACTATATGGAATAAGAGTGTTGATAATGGGTATCCTTGTCTTGTTCCTGATTTTAGAGTGAAAGCTTTCAGTGTTTTGTTCATTTAGTGTGATGTTGGGTATTGGTTTGTCAGAGATGGCTTTTATTAGATTGAGAGAAAGACCATCTATTCCAATTTTCTGTAGGGTTTTTATCATGAATGGGTGTTGGATTCTATGAAACTTTTTTCACATCTATTGAGATAATCATAAGATTTTTGTCCTTGGCTCTGTTGATATGGTGTATTACATTTATTGATTTTTTTTGTGGGTACTGGGAGTTGAACTCAGGACCTCGTGCACCAGCATGTGCCCATGCAGCTGAGCGATATCACTGGCCATTTTTTTGTATGTGGGTACCGGGAGTTGAACTCAGGACCTTGTGTTTGCCAGGCAGACTCTTATGCGGCTGAGCTGTCTCACTGTCCCCATTTATTAATTTTTGTATGTAAAACCACCCCTGCATCCCTGGGATGAATCCTACTTGGTCATGATGTGTAATCTTGATGATTTGCTTCATTTTGTTTGCCAGTATCTCATTGAGGAGTTTTCAATCTATGTTTATTAGAGAGATAGACCTGTAATTCTCTTTCTTGGTTGGGTTCTTCTCTGGTTTCAGTTTCAGGGTAATGCTTGCATCCAGGAATGAATTTGGGAGTACTGCTTCCCTTTCAGTGTTTGAGAAATAGTGGTATTAGGCCTTCTCTAAATTTCTTGTAGAATTCAGCAGTGAATGCATCATGGACTGGGCTTTTGTTTTTTGGTAAGTTTTTATTACATCTTCAATTTCATTGACTGATATTTGTTTATTAAAAAAATTTATATATTCTTGATTTGGCTTTGGTAATTCATATATATCTAGGAATCTGTCCATTTCTTCTGCATTTCCTTTTTTGTGTGTACTGGAGGTTGACCTCAGGACCTCATGCACCAGTAGGCGCCCATGCCACTGAGAGATATCACTGGCCCTTTTTTTGTATGTGAGTATCAGGAGTCAAACTCAGGACCTCACGCTTGCCCGGCAGGCGCTTATGCTTCTGAGCCATCCCACCGGCCCCTGCATTTCCTTCTGATTAGAATACAGGTTCTCAAATTATAGATGGTCTTCTGGATTTTTTCAGGGTCTGTTGCAATTTCATCCTTTTCATTTCTAATTGTATGGATTTGAGTCATTCCTTTTTTTATAAGTTTGGCTAAGTGTTTGTCAGTTTTGTTTAATCTTTCAAGGAAACAACTCTTTGCTTCATTGATTCTTTGTATTGTTTCCTTAGTCTCCATTGGATCAATTTCAGTTCTGATCATTATAATTTTCTCCCTCTTGTGATCTTTGGTCTTCACTTGCTTTTCTTTTTCTAGAAGCTTTAGTATTAACTTTAATTTTTTTTATTTGAGCTTGATACATTTTCCTGATATGGATATTCACTAGTATAAATTTCCCTTGTAGGACTGCTTTCATTTTGTTGCAGAAGTTCCAGTGTGTTGTACTGGCATTATCATTTAATTGCAGAAACTGTATAATTTCTTCTTGAATTTCATCTGTGACTGTTGGTTGTTCATGAGGGTGTTATTTAATTTTTATGTATTTATGAATTTCATGGGGTTTCTTTTGCCATTGATTTTCAGTTTCATTGCACTATGGTTGGATAATATGTGTGGAAAAATTTCAGTTCCTTTGCATTTACTTAAGCATGTTTTATGGGCTAGTATGTTGTCTATTTTGGAGAATGTCCCATGTGCAGCTGAGAAGAATATGTGTTCTTATGTTGTGGGGTGGAACACTGTATGCATCTAGCAAGTCCATTTTTTCAAAAGTTTATTTCAGTTCTAATATTTCATTGTTGAATTTTTTATGTGTAGTTCATCTCTCTTTTGTGACAGTGGAGTATTCAGGTCCCCCATTAAAATTGTTTTATTGCTTATTTCACTTTTCATGTCGGTTAATATTTGTTTTGTATAATTAGGTGCACTGGTACTTGGTGCATATATATTTATGATTGTTTTCTCTTCCTCTTCCATTGTTCTCTTTACAAGGATGTAGTGACCTTCTTTGTCTCTCTTAATCATTCTTGGCTTGAAAGCCTCTTTGTCTGAAATTAGAGTACCTTCCCATTCTTCTTTTCTGGGTTTCTGTTTCATGGAATATTGTTTTCTATCCTTTGACTTTCAGTCTATGAATTTCTTTGTGAATTAAATATGTTTCTTGTATGCAGCATAATTTTGAATCTTGCTTCTCGATCCATTCTGCTAGTCTTTGCTTTTGTTAACATCGGTGGATATAACTAATATGTACTGACTTTTCCTTTTCATTGGATTTTCCTGTTTTTGCTTAGCCCCCTCTGTTTAATTGTTTGCCCTGCCTGGTGTATTCATTCCAATGAGGTTCATGGAGATGTAATTCTTATCTCTTTCTACAATGTCCGTCAGAACATTTTGGAGTCCTGGTTTATTGTTCATGAATTTCCTCAGCTTTTCTTTGTAATGGAAGTATCTTATTTCTCCATTAATTTTGAAAGATAGCTTTGCAGGGTACATCAATCTGGGTTGGAGGTTATTTTCTTTTAGGGCTTGAAATATTTCACTCCAAACTCTCCTTGACTTGAGGGTTTGTGTTGAAAAGTCTGCTGTGATTCTCATGCACTGTATTTATTGGTGATTTGTTTCTGTTCTCCAACAGCTTTTAATATTCTGTTCTTGTGTTGCATTTCTGGAATCTTGACTGTTATATGCCTTGCTGTAGATTTTTTTTTGACCATGGCTAATTAGAGTTTTGTATGCCTCAATTATCTGTAAGTCAAATTGTCTTCCCCTGCCAGGGAAGTTTTCTGCCATGATGTCTGTGAACAGGGTTTTTATGTCACTCGCACTATCTCTTGCATTTTTATTGATTCGGATCAATCTTCTGTTATTCTTCCTTACATCATTTACCAGCTGCTGGATTGATTTCTTCCTATTTTTAAGAAATAATTTTTATTGTTTGCTGTGTGCAATGCTGTCTTCTATATCTGAGATTCTGTCCTCATACTGGCTCATTCTGCTGCACATACTTTCAATGGAATTTTTAATCTCCTGGATATATGTTTGAATCTGTTTCATGTACTCTCTTTTCTTTGTTGGGCATTCATGGTTTCCATCATTTTCTTAAGTCTCCCTCTCTCTCTGTATATATATATTATACAGAGAGTACATGAAACAGATTCAAACATGTAATGTATATATATACATTATATATATATATGTAATGTATATATATACATATAATGTATATATATACATTATATATTATATATATAATTTTTTTATCTATGTCTGCTCTAAAGTCACTAAGCATACCTTTCACTATGGTCACTACCTCTGCAGTTATCTGGGAAATTATTTCTGAGTTGATTTTTTCTAAAGCCTTGTTCATTTGCTTTGTTACTTCTGCTGTTCCACTATAGAGAGTCCAGGTATGTGGCTTTTGGATTGTTCCACCTCATTGGCCTGGGTTTGCCTTTGGGGAGCTGGACATCTGGATATGAATCATGTTTAAGCACCTTCTCATTTTTTATATACATATTTTTCATTTTAAAGCCTGTGTTGATGTTTGTAAATTGCCTTTGGTGAGTAGCTTTATTGCTAGTATTTAGAACCCTTAGGAAATGATTACTTATTCCACGTGTAGCTGGCTTTTGGGTTTTGAGTGTGTTGCAAGATCCTAGCTCTTCAACTTACTGGAGATGATAATTGGCTGTCTACTTGGCCCAGCCCCTGGTACTTTGGTACTGGCCTATAATATTGTTTATGACCCTTAGGCAATCCCAGTCTTTGTATAACAGGAAGAACAACTGGTTATAACAGCTATGTCACTTTGGCTAAAGTGGTAAAATCAGCAATAACAATAGCATTAAGCAAAGCCTAGAAAATGACAAACTGAAATAACTCTTAATTTGTGACTTTTAAATGTATGAACCAGATTTGTGGTTATATAACAAAATTTAAACTGGACCAGAAAATTGTATGCAGTAAATAAGCCCTCAATATGGCAATTTTACCCTCAGGGGTGAAAATTTAAAAGGAATTAGGGAAAAAATAGAGAAACAGAAGAAGAAGAAGAGATTAGAAGCAAGGCTGGAGGACAAAGGAGGATCATGCAAACTTTGGGAAACTGGTGAAGAAGATAGAGAAAGAGAAATAAGGAATAAAAACAAGAACAGAACAGAACATCAACAAGAAAAAAACTAGAAACCATGTTCACATTCAAATAAAAAGAAGAACAATGAAGAAGAAAACAAGAAAAGAGAGAAAAAAGGAAAAACAGAGGAAAATAAGAAAAAAAAGTCCGTTTCAATGTGTGTCTCTGCTTTCACTTGTAGACAACATGTAGAGATAGAGTCTAGATTCCAACTGGGATTAATCCCAGCAAGCCAGCAGTACCTTTATGTCAGGACAGGGGATAATCCCAGTGATGCTGCACCTATATTTCCAATGAAGTTCAGGCTGGTTTCTGGCCACGAGGCTGGAAGAAGGCCCATTCAGCCTGCAGAATTCCTGGTGCCTCCCACTGGCTTGAACTTGGCTGGGAGCCACTGGATAGGGCCAGCAGTTGCTCTGAGTTCCAATCTCAGTTGGCTGTTCTCCAAGATTGCTCACAGCCAATCACCCTCTCCTGTGGGACATCTGAACCCTAATAACTCACCAACCACTGTATTCTGCTTTGTCCACTGCTCCATCCACTGGGGTGTTTCTCTGTGGAGGCCTCTGGGGTCACCAGTATAACTATGCATCTGTAGGTTTGCGCTACCCTCCTATGCAGTGATACTGGGCTCTGGGAGAAACCACCACCTGCCACCTCATTCTTCATTGAAATTTCTCTTTGCTCTCTCTGTGGGCTTTAATTCTCATTTCAGATGTTTCCTATGTCCCAGGGACCCACTTCTCTCCTTCTTCTATTCCTCATGTTGCTATATTCCATTGTCTGGACACCAAATCTCAGAAAATCTCTTTTTCTGCTGCTGACCACTCTGCCATCTTTCTGGAAGTCCCCCGATAATTAATTTTATATGGCCTTATAAGATAAATAAATGAATACAATTCTGGAAAAATAAAAGTAGAGTGGAGAGAAGAGGGGAAAAGAAGAGAATTGACATATGTTATATACATATATCATTTCCCTACAGTAAATATAATCACTATGTACTGCAAATACATACTAATAAAAGTCAAATCACATTAAAATAATAATAAATGCTAAAAATAAACAATAACTTCAAATTATATGGCAATTAGCATCATTTGGTGCAGTGGGCCCAGAGAGCCCTCAAATGTATAGGTGGGTCACCAGAACATCTGGATCCATACTCCCCTCATTTTTCCATGATTTCCTTTGATCTTTCCATATACCCATGCTATGTGACTCATTTCCCTATTGGATCAATATTAGCTAAGCATCTATAGATGCAAGCCTGTGGGTTGATTGGAGTTCAACCCATATTTTACCCATGTTGTAATGTTGTTATATAAATTACTCCTGACAAAAATCCTCGGTGGCCACCCACTTGGAACCCCTCCTGGAAGCCCAGGAACTATTCTGCTATTTTCTATATATCTCTCCTAAATTCCAAAAAATAAAAAATAAACATTTCAGAGTCTGACTCCAAAACTTGACTCTTTCTCAGTGAAGCCTTCAACTACTATATATTCATATTTACAGACAAGGAAAACTAGTTTTCTGGGCTCTTAAAAAATATTTTTACAACTATACCTATTCTCTTCCAAGACACAGATAGTATCACCCTACTAGAAAGTTTGTTTTTCCAAAGTCCTTTGAATTACCTCAAGCGACAGAGAATGGGATGACAAAACCTGAGAAAACATAGGTAGCTGAAACTAAACATATTCCAGTACTGTGTATCTAACATTCTATTAGCCTAATTTAGCTCTCAATGTTTCTGATAATAAAAGCAATATGACATGTTACCCAAACAAGAGAAGAATGCCTCACTTCTAAGGAACTGCTGTGGGAAACTGAAATCTGAGATCTGTAAATTGGCTGTGGTGATGTTTTCAATTTGCAGCCTACATATTTCCAAGTTGCTGTTGGGAATATTTGCATTTATAGTCTCCCTCTAAGTGCTGAAGTCCAAGTTTTTTTTGCATGTATCCAAGTTCAGTGTGCATTTGCAGATTTCTTGTTTTCCTGGATCAGCATCTATAACTATAGCTGGCTTGCAGATTGAAGCACTGCCTGCTGGAGGAGTTTGAAATAAGAGATCAATGAAATTTGGTGTGCAACATACTTCCTTTGAAGATTCGCTGCTGGAGTCCCCACTCCTGTTTGCTTTCTATGTAAATGTAAGCTACAGGAAAGAACTACCTCCAAAAGAAATGTCATATTTCTTGAAACTGAAGCATCTTTAATAAACACATTTAAAAAATTATAGCAGAAGCAACAAATATGCTTGATTTGGTTGTTCAAAATATCTATTCTGCTTTTAATTTACCCTTTGATATAGATGCTTGCAAAAGTTTTGATCATGACCCATACTAAGAAATGCATTTAACACAAGCCTAAGTATATTAATACATACATAATTGAAACAGAATTTCAGGAGCAATGATTTCCTTGTTGATCTCCTCTCCTCTCCCCTCCACTCCTCTCCCCTATTTCTCCCCTCTTCCCTTATCTTCTCTTCTACTCTCCTTTCTTCTCTTCTTTCTCTTCTCTTCAGTTCTTTTCTCTTCCCTTCCCTTTCCTTCCCTAACCCCCTTCCTTTCCCTCCCTTCCTCTTCTCATCTCCTTTTTCTCCATTTTATTTTTGTCTTGTCTAATCTGTTTTATTTCAAGAAATATTCCTGTCTCAACCTAATGAGATGGTTTAATGACCCTAATTTATGGGTCTCCTTCCCTCCTTAGTCCCAGAAAATTTTCCATTATTGGTTAAAGAGCCCATACTGTGGCAACTGATTTAATGCACAGGCAAGAACAAGAAGGGAACAGTAAGACATCTGAAGATTCTCTTTTGTAAATGAGAAGAAAAGAGAAAAAAATCAATAAATATGAAGAATAGCTGTCATTATATGTAATGCAATAATATATGGAAGAATCTTTGTCTCTCAGCCTTACTCATCTATCAAAGCAACTCCTTTTGAAGTTGTTTGGATTTTACCTCTTGCTTTACCTTTTTATAGTTATTTAAATTGAAAAAAGGAGCAATGTGAATTAGTTATCATTATCCCAACTTGGAATAACCATGTGTTTGTTTCAACTGTACAGCCTACTAGCTATCCCACAGCATTTGAAAATTTATTATATGTTTGTGATGTACTTCTAGTGTAGGTGTTTTGATTATATGTTATATGTGTAAATATTTTATACCTATAAAATAACACAAAATGGGATCTTGCAATGTATTCTAATAAAGCATCATTTCCAAATAATTTTATAATTTTAAAAAAAGATGAGAAATTTTTGTTCAATTCACCTTAAAAGGGCTATCACTATGAGTAGTTACTCGCAAATCTTGCTCATACTAGACACATTGTCTAGTGTAACCTTCTTCTGGTGGAATGCATAATGAAGATGCCATCTAAATTTTATATCTCTTTTTAAGTCAGTGCTCACTGAGAAAAAGATTTTTGGATGAGAAAAGTGTTTGAGATATATTTTGATAAGTGACTTAATAGAATTTTTACTCAATTTTTAACTTAAAGTATTTCATAAGATAAATTTATTTACATTTTAAATCAAATCTGATGAATTAACAAGGCTCAACTGATTTTGAACACAAAATAGTTACACGATATAAATGAGTAAAATAAAGCATTATTTTTCTGTCAATGTATGTACAAACTAACATGCGGCATGGTATAAGTAAATGAAACTATTGGAAAGATGAGTATGTTGATGCTTATTTAACTCCCAGTGTGCTAGAAACATTTTATATCTTAATTCATTTAACATAAAAAGAAGAAAAAATTTTTGGAAGTACAGTGCATGCCTTTGGCCCATTTTCTATTTTCAGTTACAAAACAGAATACTGTCTCTTCCTTATTAGTTTATTTAGTAGTCATATGTTAAAAATTATCTAATCAGGGTGGGTGATATAGCTCAGTGGCATAAGCACCTGCCTGGCATGCGTGAGGTCCTGAGTTCAACTCTGGCTATATAAAAAAATTATCAAATCAGCATTTACCATCTGAGTGTGATGAAAACATGTCATTTGACATGTAAATTGTATTTCTCATTTTTAGAAATGAAATATGTCATATTTTCAATTAACAGAAAGCAAACAGATTCTAATTATTTTCACACACATTATAATAAATATTTTGTTTAAAATTAGGTGCCACATTATCATTGAATTGTTAATGTAGAGGTAGTCTGAATTCTTGGTAGTCTGAATTATAAATTGAGTCTAGGGGATGTCCTAAGTTTGTTCTTGTACTGTCCTTCAGCCAGATTGGAGCATGGATACTCCCCACTCTTTTCTGGTCACAGCTGGAAGCCCTAGAGCTAATGACTGCTGTGGCACTCACAGGGCAAGATAAGACCTGCTGGAGACAATAAGGCATCTTGGAAGACTACAGTTTCCTCATTGCCACACTTGTCCTTGTCCTTGTCTTGTTCTTGCAAGAATGCTTTGTTCTTATTAACCCACCTTAGTTGCCATTACTGTTCCTGGAAACACCCACAGCCCTTCACCCATTGCCCTTGACTCAGATGTAATCACTAAATACCAAGGTTCTAGGTACCTCATAGCTTTTCATTCCTGGTAAGTAACTGGTCATTCCAGATCCCTGCTGCATACCTATTTTGTCCCTTGCTCTTTCTTCCTGCTGTGTGCCATAACACTTGGCAGGAGACTGGGGACTCACTACAGGGGTCCCTGATAACTGGCACCATGGAAAGAGTCTCCAATACTGAATATATTATTAATTATTGCAAAGTAGGTAATTTCTAAGACTAAATGAAATTAAAAATTAAGTTCAAGGAAAACAAGCTATTTCTGTTAGTGATATATGATCCACCTTCTGTTATCACTATGAAAACTTTAGAGTATTCAGATCTGCAGATAACAACTTTAAAAATTGGAAATTAAAGTAAATTTTTCTGATTTGCAACCAACTACTTACCTCTGCTTTTTCTCACATCTCACTAAAATGGCAGTGAAAAAAGAATAAAACAGATATAAATCTACAAAGAAAATTGAACAGGAAAGAAAATGAAACCAGAAACACATTTGAAACTGGATGTCATATGACGTGACAAACCAGAGAAAGCTGAAATGTGAGACAGAAAGTAATGGGATAGCATGAGTGCAACTCAGGAGAAAGCCAACATGTGACAATAGAACCACTGAAATATGCAAATATTGGAATAAAACCTCTAAATGTAATAGCAAGATAAGCTATAGACTCCCAGGCTCCCTCCTTTCTCCACATGTCTGAAGGAATCCTGCTTACACTCAAAGAAAACTGAAACTTTATTCCTTTAAATACTGAACAAAAGACAAAAACATGTGGATTCCCAGAACAGCAGAATGCAAGTACACTGATCACAGAAGATTAAGTACAAGTGGTGACATTCGGTTTTCTTCACCATTAAGTCTCCAGAATTCTGACAAGCAGACATATGCCTCTCAAGCATGTTTTAGATGATTCTGCTAAGGGAAAACTCAGTACCTAAAGGAGGAGATCCACAGATGTTTACTCTTGATGGCCCCCAAGGAAACAGTCTGATAATATTGTCATACTAATGATAATCATCTTTAATTCATCAAAGTATCATCCATGCAGAGAGATTCTAGTTAGTTTATGTGTTTTACCCAGAAATATGGTTGTACAGCCATAATCACTAGATTTTAGGAACATGTCTAGCAAGAAAGTGATCAAAAAAGATAAAAGATGAAAATACAAAATACAAAGACAACGTAGGAAATATGAAATTCTTTTTAAAAAGATAATTACTATCCTCACAGAAATAGGATGAAGGAAGAGAAAGCTATGAAAGAAAAGCTTCAAATGACTGAAAATGGTTTTTGAAATACAAGCAATATGTTAGCAGAAACTTAAAAAATATATTAGGAAGGTTAGTGGGTAAATATGAGACGTCTCTATAAAAATTATATACTAGAATACAATAACTTGTCAATGTCCTCAAAATACGGACAGATTCCTAAACAACAGTTTAAATTCTATACCAACTCAAACTTTAAATAAAATATCATATAAAAGATTAAAGGTGTGTTCAGATACTCAAGGCCTCACATTTTCAAACACTATACACCATTTTCAGCAACTAATGGAGGTTGTGAGGCTACTCCAAAATGAGACAATATTTTATCAAGAGAGATGCTGGAAACCCAACACTGAAAATCGGAATGAGAATACCTGTTATGATGTTTAAAAGCAGAGGAAATAAAAAAACATAATTAGGCAATAGACTTACACGCCAGCCCAAAGTGGAAGAATAAAATGTTCATAGAAATCTACCTTAAAGCAAAGTATTTAAATTCTGAACCACTTGATCGATTGAAAGCATCGAGAGATATACATCTCTGGTGTTGTTTGGGGATCCAAATCTGATAAGAAAAAACATTTATGACAAATCTACTGCCAAAACCATATTAAATTGGAAAAAAAGAAAAGTTTCCCTGTAAAATCAGTACCAAAACAAGGATATTCGCCATCTCCACTCCTGTTTAACATAGTTCTCAAAACATTAGCAAGAGCAATTGGGTAAGAAAAAGAAACAACAGTTTCATGTACAGGAAAGAAAGAAGTCGAATTATCATTATTTGCAGAATACATGATCCTCTACCTAGAAAATTGCAAAAGATCCACCAAATGACTCCTAGACTCCTAGAATTAATAATTAAGTTCAACAGTGTAGCAGGATACAGAAATAAAACACAAATCAATAGTATTCCTGTACATCAATAATGAAATCACTGAAAAAGACAATTGGAAAAATCACCACTCAAAATAATATCAAGAAAATATATGCCAGGTGTGGTGGCACAGGCCTGTAATCTCAGCCCTTGGGAGACTGAGGCAGGAGGATGGCCATAAGTTCAAGGCCAGCCAGGGCTACACAGTGAGTTCATTGGCAGTTTGGACTACATAGTGAGACCCTGTCTATAAAAGAATTCAATAAGTAACAATTAACCTTACAAAGGAAGTGAAATATATCTACAATGAAAACTACAGTACTCTGAAAAAGAAACTCAAAGTGTACATCAGAAAACAAAAAGACACTGCTGTTCCTGGGTAGGCAGAACAATGCTATCAAAATGACCTCCATTATTGGGGGAGTGTAATCTAGTGCAGTTTCCATTGAAATCAGTATGGAGCATCATTAAAAAATAAATTAGAAATCCCATTTGACCCAACTATTCCCCTCACATGTGTTTTCCCAGAGTCAAGGACATCATATTATAGTGATACATCCATATCTGTATTTATGGCAACACATGTCATAATAGTTAAATCTTGGAACTGGCCTATATGTCAATCAAAGACAAATACATAAAGAAAACACAGCACATACACATAATGAACTACTTCTCTGCCACAGAGAAAGATAAATTTAAGACTTTGTGGGAAATTGCATGCACTTTGAGAACACAAAATTAAGTGAAATAAACAAGACATGTGAGGTTAAATATTACATGATTTATCTTATATGAGAAACACAAAATATAAATAATGAACAGAATAATGTAAGTAGAGATTTACATGTTTTTCATATTGGAAGGATATCAAGTGATGGTTGCAGGGGGAGAGAGTGGAGGAAAATGGATGAAAACAGAATTAGGATGTGTTAAGTACATGTACCAACTCCACACAAAAAATGTAAACATTATGTATTGCAAGCATGTACTAAAAAAAAGAATGTCTGTAGAAAATCTTCTCTAATAAATAAATATAATTATTAACTATAAGGATAACAAGTGTTAAAATGAAAGAAAATGTAATCATGGATAGTGATATAAACAATGATTTCTTGATTTTACCAATAAATCTTTTGGAAGAATAGAGAAAGTGCACATGTGAAGATATGTGTTTGTGTGCATAGATGTAGTTCATGAGTTTGAAGGATGTAAAATTTTTGCTTCCATGGTAGAGAGACAGTATACTCTTTTAAAAATAAAAATCATAGAAATAGTAGTGTGAATGTGCTATTTAGTAGTATTACAATACATGCCAGAAGACACAGGTAAAATAGAAAGTTTTTGCCACTGGGAGCAGAAACACAAGGTGAAAAGTGATGGAGCAGTGAATGTTATTAATTGTTGTTAGAGTTGTGTAAATATTGAAGTTTTAAAATATGTGAATGGATTACACTGATTTTACTTGTCTCGGTTACTTTTCTCTCATTGCTGAGACAAAATACCAACACCCAAAATTAAGAAAGGAAAGGCTTATTTGGCTCACAGTTTATAGAGGTTTCAGTCCATGCTCGGCTGGCTCCAAGGCAGAGTGGCACATGGCAGAGGGCAACAGTTCATGGTGGCGGAAGGCAACAAAAGCAAGAGCAAAAGGGAGGAGCACAAGCGCAAGAGAGAGAGCAAGCCTCTTCCCCTCCCTTATATTATATGCAGGTTACCCACCCCAGAATGGGTGTAGCACTCACGCCCATAATCCCAGCATTAGACCATGAATCAGTAATAAACTCTAGAAGCCCACCTCCATGACTACATGAGGCCTTGGGGGATATCAAGACACAAACCATAACATTCTGCCCTAGCCCCCCAAAGACTCATGCACATCCCTGTATGCAAAAATTCTTTGGTGCATCTCTAAGAGTTTCCAAAGCCCTAACAGTTTCAGCATTGCTCAAAAGTCCAAGTCCTGTCTTCTCCAAAATCTAAGGCAAACTCTTAGCTGTGAGCCCCTGTACAAATGAAAAGAAAGTTAAACACTTCCTACATTCAATGGCACAAGATAGACATTACCATTCCAAAAGGTACAAACAAGGGAATACAAAGGATTGGGACCAAAGCAAATCCAAAATCCAGCAGGACAAATATTAAGTCCTGTAGTTCCACGTGGAATATCCAAAGCAATCTGTGATAAGTTGTGAGCTCCAAAGGGCTTGTGTGGCTCCACCGCTATGGCACAGCCAGTGGTTGTAGTGCCCATGGCTTCTCTATAGGCCTGCTCTGCTCCATCCTTGCAGGTTTCATCAGACAATCCACGTTCCTGACTTCTCCAAACTTCTGGGGTCTCCACTGCATGTTTGGTTTCACCCTCACATCTTCACACATTGCCCTCTCTGGGGGACACTGCCTGGCTTCCCAGGCCTTCTTCTGAAATCTGGGTGGAAGCCTTCTTAACCTCAGAACTCTTGCATTCTGCATGCACCTAAAACCAGCACCACATGAGTGATGCCAAGGTCTGCTGCCAGCTGGAGAAGTAGCCAGGCTTTCTTCTTTCTTGGCTGTAGGGGTCAAGTGCCTGGATCGCAGATCACTCTGAACCTGATTCTAAGGAACAAATTCTCTATGCCACTGACATTCTGAAACCTGGTGTAGCCGCTGCCATTTTGGAACTTGGTGCAGCCGCTGCCACCATTCTGAGGCATGGTGCTCTGTGGCTTTCTCCTGAAAGCAAAGTCTTTCACTTTTACAGTTTTGAGGCTGCAAAGGGTGGAGACTTATTGCTTCTTGTGATGCCCTCAGACCGTCTTTTGTATTCTCCTGTTCCTTCTCCATAATCGAGATTTCCTCAGCTTTGTCTTGGCAGCCCACAGCTTTACTGGAGCTTCCCTTCTGGCCAAACTCACAGCATTTTAAATCATCCTGCTGCACTCTTTGCTCTTGATTCTCAACATAAATCTGGCTAAAGGCCTCCAACAATAGTCATGCCATCACCTCAATGTTTGACTGCCTTGAAATTTTTCTGCTAGTTTAATTAGTCTGCCACTCTTAATCTCAGTTTCAGGCAAAGTCTCTGGACATGAGCAAAATGCAGACAAACTCTTTGCCAAGCCATGACACACATCATCTGGAGTCCAGCAGCCAATGCAATCCTTCTTCCCAGCAGAAACCTCTGGAGCCTGGACTTTACCAGTTTTCTGGTCTTCTGACCTCTGACCAGGATCTCCCATACAGAACAATCTAAGGCATTCCAGCTCTACTCTTTCAGGTGACATCTCTGAGCCTTTCCCAATTCTTCCGACAAGCCATTCCCAAAGGCTCTTGAACCACATGGTCAGGTATAGTAACAGCAATGACCCCAGTTCTCTGGTACCAAATTCTCTCTTAGTTACTTTTCTCTCATTGCTGAGACAAAATACTCAATGCCCAAAATTAAGAAAGGAAAGGTTTACTTAGCTCACAGTTTGTGGAGGTTTCAGTCCATACTCCACTGGCTCCAAGGCAGAGTGGCACATGGCAGAGGGCAACAGTTCATGGTGGTGGAAGTCAGCAAAAGCAACAAGAGCAAAAGGGGAGGAGTGAGATTGAGAGAGAGAGCAAGCCTCTTTCCCTCCCTTATATTACATGCAGGCTGCCCATGCCAGGATGGGTGTAGCACTCATGCCCATAATCTCAGCATTAGACCATGAATCAGTCATAAACTCTAGAAGCCCACCTCCATGACTGCATGAGGCTTTGGGGGGGACATCAAAACACAAACCACAACAATACTTTATCAAATCACAAGAAAAACACATGAGCATGTGTACTTTGCAATATCTAGGTGAACTGCAACCATTCACAATATATTGTTATATTCAGCCTTCATTCATTGTTTCAAAAATGTTTTTGAGAATACCAGACATGCATCAGTCATTTCCCTAAGTGTTGCGGTATCAATAAAGTGCTGAAATTTCAAAATTTTTGCGTTTAAAAATTATGTTTTTAGTTTTTTCATTAGTATGTGCTTGGGATACATATTAAATATATTCACTGTGAGGAATTGGTACATATTCATATAGTAACTTGACCTTTTTTAGTTCTCCTGCCTTCCCACACATTTCAACCTATTCCCAGATCCCCTAACCACTTTCACAAAATCTACCTCCTTTTTTCCTATTATCTACCTTTTATTTTGTTCTTTACATTATTTATATTTTGAAGACATGAAACTTTCTTATATTTGAACATATTATAAAACTATAGTACTCAAAACAAATGGCACTGGGATACTGACAAGTAGACCAAGGGAATAGAATAGGCAGCCCAGAGATATATTACAACAGACATGGTGAAATTATCTTCTGAAAGGGTGTCCAAACCACTCAATATAGAAGGGACAGTCATTTCAACAAATGGTACTAGGAACACTGGATATTTATATTGCAAAAAATGAAGTTGAAGTGCTACCTTACACAATATATAAAAATAAAATAAAAACTACCAACATATATAAAATTTAAATCAAAATGGATTGAAGACTTAAATGTGAAATATAAATCATCTAGAAAGAAACATAGGGGAAAACCTTATAACATTAGGTTTGAAAATGCATTCTTGGAAGTGTCACCAAAAGCACAGCAGCAAAGGCAAAAATAGGCTAATACAACTTCATCAAAGTTAAAAAAAATATTGTGAGTGAAGGAAACAATCTGTAGATTTAAATGACAACTTAAAAAGAAGGAGAGCCCCCACATATGGTGCTCCCCTGTCCAGCCCTGAAGGAACCAAGGGAGGCTTCAGCACAGAGGAAGAGTGGGTCATCATAAGACCTAAAGGGGAAACCAGCACAGAGCTTGGGCCTCAGCCTCATGAGCCCTGTGCAAGAGGCAGGAGCAGAAAAGCCTTCTGCTTCCTGGATTCTGCCTCCTCTGCAAGCCCATCCTTGTGGAATCAATGCCGAAGGCAAGAGGAGAGCATCCAAATTACCAAATCATAGCTAGTTCTGATCCTTTATTTACAAAACCCAAGAAACTCCACCAAAAGACTCCTAGAATCAATAACTACATTCAGAAATGAAGCTGTATGCAAAATAAACACACAGAAACCAATAGCATTCCTACACAATAATAATGAACTCTTTTATAAAATAGGGAAACAATGCATCAAATAGCATCAAAGAAGTTAAATACTTAGAAATTAACCTAACCAGGGAAGTGAAAGTCCTCTATAATGAAAGTTACACTGCTCTGAAAAAGGAAATAGAAGAAGAAATCAGAATATGGAAAGGTATACCTTGTTTCTTGATAGACAGAACCAATATAATCAAAATGACCATACTTCTAGAGCTTATATGCAGATTTAATGCAATCCTAACCAAAATACTAACAGTATTTCTCACAGATCTAGAGAAAATAATCTTAAAATTCATATGGAAATAGAAGAACCCCCAAATAGAAAAAGAAATCCTGGTTAACAAAAGCAAACAGGTGGTATAGCAATCCCAGAATTAAAGTTATGCTATAAATTTGAGGGAATAAAAACAGGATGGTATAGCACAAAAACAGGCAAGTGGATCAATGGAATAGAATAGAAAAAGTAGAAACAAACTCAGGCACGTACAGCTATTTGATCATAGACAAAGGATCCAAAAACATAACACTGGAGGAATTATAGCCTCTTTAATGAATGGTGCTTGGAAAATAGGATATCCACATGCAGAAAAGTGAGTCTAGACCCAAATATCTCACCCTATACTAAACTAAAATCAAAATGAATCAAAGATAAAAATGCTTAAACAGGAACAATTAATCTGATCTAATATACAATGGGTACAATTATTTAATATATAGAAGTAGGCAAGGATTTTTTAATAGAACCGAATGGCACAAGAATCAGCAAATGATATCATATCAAATTTAAAAAGCTGCACAGCGAAAGAAAGAAACAGCATGGTGAAGAAACAACATACAGAACAAGAAATTTTTTCCAGCTATTCCTCAGACTGAGTGTTAACATCTACAATATATACAGAATTATAAAAAATTAGACTCCTCAAAATAAAAGACCAAATAAAACAATGGGCAACCAAAATGGATAGGTAATTCTCAGAAGTTCAAATGGCCAATAAGGATATTTAAAAAATGTATATCTTGTCCATTAAAGAAAAGCATATTGAAATTACTTTGAGACAACTTCATATCCAAAATTAATGGCTGTCACCTAACCAGAAAAGGACCCAACCAAAAATGAGAACTACAGGCCAATCTCTTTGATGAATCAGAGGCAAAATTCCTCAATAACTTACTGGCAAACAATGCAGCAAATCATCAAAAAGATCATACATCATCACCAAGTACTATTCATTCCAGGGATCCAGAGATGGTTCTACATATGCAAATCAGTAAATGTAATACACCACATTGACAGAATCAAGGACAAAAACTACATGATCATCTCAATAGACACAGAAAAAGCATTTGACAAAATCCAACATCAATTCATGATTAAAGAAAAAACAGCAAAGAAAATAGGAATAGAATGTTTTTATTTTAACCTGAATAAAGCCATCTATGACAAAGCAACTGCCAATCTCACACTAAATTGAGAGAAGCTGAAAGCTTTCTTTCTAAAATCAGGAACAAGACAAGGATGTTCACTATTACCACTTCTGTTTAATATAGTTCTTGAACCATTAGGTAGAGCAATAAGACAAAAGAAAGAAATAAAAAGGTATGGATATGGAAGGAAGAAGTTAACTGATCATTATTTGCTAATGACATGATCCTCTACCTAGAAGGCCTCCCCCAAACTCCACCAAAAGGCTCCTAGACCTAATATCTAAATTCAGCAACATGGCAGGACACAAAGTCAATGCTCAAAAATGAATAGCAGGGCCAGTGAGATAGCTCAGCTGCACAAGCACCTGCCTGGCAAGTGTAAGGTCCAGAGTTCAACTCCCAGAACCAACATAAAGGAAAAAAAAGAGCCGGTGATATCACTCAGTGGCACAAGTGATTGCTGGCATGCAAGGTCCTGAGGTTGACTCCTGGTACCCACATAAAAAAAAATGAATAGCATACCTGTACTCCAATAACAAACTCAATGAGAGGGAATTCAGTGAAACAATATGCTTCACAATAGCATCAAGAAAAAAATGGAATACTTAGGAATTAACCTAAACAAGGAAGTGAAAGTTTGCTACAATGAAAACTACATACTCTGGAAAAGGAGATTGAAGAGGATACCAGAAAATGGAAAGATATGCCCTCCTCCTGGATGGACAGAATGAATATATTCAAAATGGCCATACTTCCCAAACTGTTATATAGATTTAATGCAATTCCAATAAAAATACCAATAATATTCATTACAGAACTGGTGAAAGTAGTTCCAAAATTCACATGGAAATAGAAGCAATATAGAATAGCTAAAGCAGTTCTGGCAAACAAGGGCAAAGCATGGGCATCACAATCCTGGAGTTCAAATTATACTGCAAAGCTACAGAGATGAAAGCAGTATGATATTGGCAAACAAACAAACAAACAAACACAAACTCATGGATCAATTGAACAGAATAGAAGATACAGAAACAATTCCAGGCACACTCAGCTGTGTTATTTTTTACAAAAAGGCCAAATTCTTTTGCAGGAGATAAGATAGATAGCCTTTTCAGCAAATGATGCTGGGAAACTGACTCTCCACATGCCAAAGGTTGAACCTAGACCCATATCTCACACCATGCACTAAACTAAAGTCAAAATAGAAAAATGATCTAAATATTAGAATAGAAACACTTAATATGCTAGAAGACAAAATAGGTAAAATATTTGAAGACATAGCTGTAGGCAAAGACTTTCTGAACAAATCCTAGTTGCATGAGAAAAAAAAAAACAAAAGTCAACAAATGGGATCACATCAAATTAAAATCTTTTGCATAGGGGCCGGTGAGATGGCTCAGCGGCATAAGCGCCTGCCTTGCAAGCGCGAAGACCCGAGTTCGACTCCCGGAACCCACATACGAAAAAGGGGCCGGTGATATTGCTCAGCGGCACGGGTGCCTGTTGGCGCGCGAGGTCCTGAGGTCGTCCCCCCGGTACCCACAAAAAAAAAAAAAAAATCTTTTGCATGGCAAAGGAAACTACTAACAGAGTGAAGAGACAACCTACATAATTGGAAAATAATTTTGCCATCTACTTCTCAGACAAAGAACTAATATAGAATTTATGAAGAATTCAGAAAAATTAAAACCTCCGAATTTAAAGACCAAATTTAAATGGGCATCTGAAATAAGTAGCAACATCTCACATGAAGAAATACAAATGGCCAGTAAATACATGAAAATAAATTCAACATCGCTGGCCATTCAGGAAATGCAAATTAAAACAACACTGAGAAAAAAATGGCTCCAATCAAGATAAAAATGCTGGCAAATAAAAAATGCTGGCAAAGATGTGGTGAGAAAGGCATCGTTCCCCATTTTAGGTGGGACTGTAAATTGATACAACCACAGTGGAAATCTGTATGGAGATTACTCAAAATTAAAAGTAAAAATTCCATTTGACAGAGTTATTTCCATTCTAGGTATGTATCTTCCCAAAAGATTTTAACACATCATACTACAATGATGTATGTATACCCACATTTACAGCAGCACAATTCATAATGGCTAACTCTTGAAAACAGCCTATATGACCATCAACAAATGAATGGATGAAAATATATTTATACTGAATGGAGTAGTACTCTGCCATAAAAAGGATAAACTTAAGTCATTTGTGCGAAAATGAACACATCTTGAGACCATAATGTTAAGTAACTCAGAGACACAATTTTAAATATAGCATGGTTTCTTTACATGAAAAAAAAAGATAATAGGAAAAAAAGAGGGGGGTAAAGGTATTTAATCCAGTGCAGACAATGCATCTAAAAGTGTACCTTGACTTAGTAGAATTGCCTTATATATTTTATATATTCATCAGCCTGTTAGTCTTATTTTCAAACTGTAAATATGATAATTATCTTTACAAGGTCTTATAGGATAAATAAATGAATCTGATGCTAGAAAAATAAAATTGGAGTGGAAGGAGAGGTGAAAAACAAGGAAATTGAAATGTGCTATGTACATATACCAGTTCCCTACAGTGAATGTAATCATTATGTACTGCAAACATGTACTAATACAAATTAAAAAAATACATTGTTGGTGGGAATGTAAACTAGTATGAATACTATGGAAGTAAGTGTGATGATTCCTCAAAAATTAAAAATAGAAATTCCATTTGACCCAGTTAACACCCTTCTCATTATTTTGCCAAAAGTGTTAAGATTATATTACAGGGATACATGCATACCCATGTTTAGAGCAGCACAATTTATATTAGCTAGATTTGGAAACAGTGTGTATGTCCACAAAAAAATGAATGGATAAAGAAAATATGGTATTCATACACAATGGAGTACTACTGTGCCATAAAGTAAGATAAACACAAGGAATTCATAAATAAATAGTTGCAATTTGAGGACATATTGTTAAGTGAAATAAGTCAGTCACACAAACTTAAATATCACAGTTTCTCTTATGAGAAACTCAAAATGCATATATGCAAATGAGGAGCAAAACGGAAGATATATAAATTGGCAGTGTGTAGAGGTCCAGATGATTCCTTAAATTACCCATTTGTTGTTTCAAAATTATTTTACCATATATGCTAATTTGTTTCTTTTATAGTACTAGTTTCTCTTAGTTCATTGAAAAGACATGTTGGTGCTGGTATCTGTTTCTTCTGTGTAACTGAGAATCTTTTCGTCAGTGTCTTGTACTCCGACTAACTACTTTGAAGTTAACAATACACTATATATTAACTGTTGTTATTCCTTTATTATTTCATTGTGAAATTTTGTTTAATTTTTTCATAAAATAAAAAAAGAAAAATAAGTTTCTCTATGAGCATTATAGGTATATACATGCAAGTATGCCCATAGATACATACCTGGAATATTACTCAGTGCTTTAACATAAGTGATTTTTATAAGCTTATGTGTTTACTAATTAGGATTAATTATAATTGATTTATTTTTAAATACTTTGCTTAATAATATGAGTATAAATTAGTACATAAATAATATAATCATTTAAATATTGTTTTAAGACTTGCAGAAAAGGAAGATGATATTTTAAAATAATGTCTCAGTGTTTATGTAAAGAATTTGTAAAGAACTCCTACAACTCAGCAACAAAATATCAGAAAAATAGTTTTAAACATGTACAAAGAATTCCAATTTTCATTTCTGCATCCATAATATATAAATAGAAAATAGACATAAAATAACAGTCAACATCACTAGAGAAAAGCAAATCATAATCATAATGATATATTACTTCACATCCTACTGGATGGCTACTTTAATAAAAAAAATAACCAGTAACAATCGGTGATGGTGATGGGAATGCAGAGAATTGGAAAATATATATATGATTGAGGGGAAGGTAAATGGTAAGCAATTGCTTAAAGACGTATTTGTGCACACGTATGTTGATGGCTACTCAAATACCCAAAAGTTACAGGTAAAAATGCCTATCCATGGGTTAATGGGTAACTAAATTGTGGGATATATATACATGATACAGTATTATTCAGCTTCAGAAAAGGGAATCCTGTGACATGCTTAGATGGATAAACTTGAGAACATTTTGGTAAGTGAAATGAGCCAGTAACTCAAAGACAAATACTGTATAATTCCACTAATATGAGTTATTTAGCATAGCCAGATTCTTAGAAATGTAATAGAAAAAAAATGGTTTAAATGAAGCTGGAGAGCAGGTGGAAAGGGGATTTATGTAATGTGTATAGAGCTTCAGATTGGTAAAATGAAAATATTTTGGAGGTCTTTTTTAATATGAATATACCACTGCTTAGCCATACAACTGAGAATGAAGAATATGGTAAATTTAATTTTTTAAACAACAAAGAATTCACTAAGGTAAAAAATATTTCTCATGGCCTCAAGAAGTGTAATATTTGAGTTTTTCCATGGGCTTTCCATACTTTTGCATAAGCTGAATATATAAATGTGTGTTAATAGCAGCCCTATGTTGAGAATATTCAACTTCAATGTAAAAAAATCAGTCTGCCCTTTGAGAAACCACTGGGCTTATATGCTGAAGCTGTTGCTAAATATTCAAAAAATGTACATGGCTTTATTGCTATTCTTAGCAGCTGAGTGGTTGAGATGAACTGAAAAATTTAGCCTGGGATCCTGAATTATTAGGAATAGTAAAGTTGCTTCTGGTGCTCTTAAGACTGAGTACTAAGACTACGAATCAAACTTATAAGAATTATTTTCCCGTTGATTCCATAGCCAATAAAGGCAACTTCCTCATAGGCCTGGTATGGAGAAATTTCTTTTCTTCCTCAACATTGCTTCTGTTTGCAAAATATGTAATGTTAAACATCACTTATTTAGATTCTTAAAAATCTTCTTCACTCCATCATGCATTAAAGTATGAAATAAATATTTATTTTATACATGAATGCATGAATTATGATTTTTCTAAAAGGTGGAAGAAGTTTTAATGTAAAAGGAACACTGGATTAGAAATCAGACAGGCATGATATTAGTCTAGGATACTTAATGATTCAGCCATGGCAGTCATTTGAATTTTGGCAAGTAACAATACCCTGAGTAGAAGAGTCATCATCTGTAAAATAGGGATACTGTTAATGAAATAAAGAACTGTAATTACAATACCACAATCAAATTAGAGAATAAATTTTGTTACATTTGTAAGGCATATGATAACCAATTATAGTGTGGTGGGGTTTTTTGGATTCACTACATACCCTGTTCTATGCTAGTTGCTGTGGAAAATAAAATGGAAGTATGATTTTTGCTATTCATTCAGAAAACAATGCACTCATCTATCTAATATTTAAGGACTATATTTTATTTGCCTTAAAAAGATATTAGTTACCAGAAATTAGATAAATGGACACAAATATTAAATAAGTTCTAATGATAAGTCTGACAAGCTCAAATAGATTGACAGCTGACAGTCTTGCACAATCTTGAAAAATTTTTTTTTTTTTGTTTATAGAAATTGCCATAAATTTTGCTGGCTTTTATGAGATGGTGCTCCAAGACAAATAATAGTTGTGGAGTCTGGCCACTATCTTATAAATCAAGAAAGAAGATATGTGTTAGTCAGCTTTCTCATTGGCAGAACACATTGCTTGACACTTAAAGGTTAACAATGAGAGGTTTAGCTTGGTGCGTAATGTTAAAGATGAGTAATGTCCATATTTACTTTCTAGGAGTATTTCTATAATTTAATTATTTATTTTAATTTTATGAATTTTATTATGTTTGGTAAACTCTTACAATCTCACAACATGTTGTTCATCAAGATTGGTTTTCAAGGATATTACACATTTTTATCTCTAAATTGTAATGAACTTTTAGAAGGAAGGTTATAGAGAGTAAAACAGATTGCCAACTGAAAGTACAAATTTATTTACTTTAATGAGTTATTCAATTATAATTAAGGCTGGGAACATTAAAATCTTGTTAAAATTATTAGCAGACAAGAATGACTTCAATAGTGGTCCATATTATATCCGCAGGAAAAATTGTGCAGAAGGAATTGTAATCCCACTTCTCAAAAACTGCTAACAGACTTTATAGAAAAAGATGAGAAACAGAATTTTCTAGAAAAGGCAGAGGCTTGATGGAAAAGTTTTCTAGCTGCAGTCAAGATATTGGACCAAGGGATTATGGATCTTCACAGTGCCAAATTTTATGTTTGAACTGTATCAAGGTAGAGGTCTTGAATATTACAATTGGGGTGTATGGTCAATATCAGTTGATAAATTTGAGCTAATAAATTTCTGAACTACAGGGGCTCCTGAGTCCAAGAACAGAGAGAGCAGCAGTCAGCTAGGAGTGAGGCTCAGTGGCAGAACACTTATCTAGCATGCACAAGGCCCTGGGTTTGATCCCTTACACACACGCACACACACACAGGGAGAGAGAGAAAGAGATCATTTCAAAATCAAGGCATTGAGAGAAACTGCAATTTACATCATGTGATGCAGCCCAAGATATCCCTTCCCCCACTATTTTGTTATTTATTGCTACATAGCAGTCACCCCAAAATTTAATGGGTTAAGACAACGAACAATTTATTGCTTACAAGTCTATAAGTGACTGCATCCAGCTAAATAATTCTTCCACGCCATAGAATGTTGGTCAGGGTGTTATCTGTGGGTTCAACTGGGTTGGAACATCCAAAATGACCACTCACATGTCTAATGCCTCATGAGTCCCACTGGGAAGCTAGGCTTAGCTGAGGTGCTGAGATGACTGAATCCCCCCCTTTCTCTCTCTGTCTCAGGGCCACCTCCTCTGTGATTGGCCTTTCATATTGGCCTTACTATGATTTCTCTACATGGCCTCTTCAAGATTTCTTACATAATACCTCAGGCTACCAAAAGTGGAAAAGAAGAGCATTCTAAGCATTCTTAATTACCAAGAAAATCAAATATCAATAAAATAAAGTACTAAATCATTGATATATATTTAGTGTTTATAATACACATCAACATTTTCAACATCAATTGTTTTTGTTTACAAAATCTAAAAAATAACAGCAAAAATAATATCATACATGAACTGAGATGAAAAACAAAACTACTACAAAAATGATATTTACTTTAATTATGACACATAAGGTAGTCTTCACACATGAAAACAGCATGTCCCACGTACGAATATAACTTACAGTGATAGCGTATGTGTTTTTTATTTTCCTGTCTTTTTTTGTAGTACATACTTGGCATCTCACTGGTCTTCCTATTTTGTTAGGATATTCTTGTGATGTTTTACTTGTCTGTTTACTGGTCTGCTGCTCCACAGAATTCTTTTGTGGAGTTCTTTAGGCAGATATATATTGTACCTCTGTTGAAATTGATCTTTTATCAATTCCGCTCCTAATTTGTTTGTTACAAACAATTTCCAACGTTAAACTTCTGTGTTGGCAGTCTGTCCAACTGTTTTCACCCTTGGCAAGAACCTAATAACATTGTCCTACTTAGTTTTAATATGACCGCTTTGTAGCATTTTGAGTTGTCAAATATTTATTTACATTACTGTGTTCTTTCTCATCTGAATCAATGTCTTCATTTTCTACATCTCTATCTGTCATTTCTTGCTCCATCTCACTGTCACAACTCTCATGGCTTATATGATTCGTATCATAAAAATAATCTGTAAGGCAGTTTGCATCTTTGTGCCACATAGTAACTTTGTCTACTAGGAAGTTCACTATAGGCTCTGCAGATCTGCCTTTAAAATCCTCTTACAAGCCAGGTGCACTGGGGCACATGCCTATAATCTTAGCTGTTTGAGAGGCTGACAGATTTGCAAATTCAAGGCCAGGTTAAGAAACCTGGTGAGACTCTATCTTAAAATAAAAGCATTGGGGATATAACTCAGTGGTTAGAAGGAGAGAGAAGGTAGTCTCTATCCTAAAAAAGATCTGCAAGAAAATAGTTTACTTTCTCTAATATTCTGTCCTCCATCCCCTTCTTCTTGACAAACCACCCTTGGGGTGAGACACCATGTGCTGTTCTGGAAAGAAGACAGTCTTTAGAGAGAGATAGACCCAGCTAAAGCACTTACTTTTTATACAGCTATGGACAAGTCATATGCTCTATCTGAGGCCCAGTTTTCTCACCCATAAAATAAGAATTATACTCAAATTTCAGGGTAGTGTCAGACCCTTAAGGACTTAGTAATGGTAGTGATTATCATAACTGAGTGCTGTTTCCAGCCCAGGCTGTCAGCCAGATTCTATTCCATGGAGCAGCCTGGAACTATATCTGCAAAAGGAGCAAAGAAACAGACCTAGGAATGTGGAAATGGAATCATACAGTATGTACTCTTTTTCATAAGGCCTTTTTCATTCAGTAGAATATTTTGAAACTCATCTATGTCTTACATGTATCAGTAGTAGGGAAATTTCATTATATAAATACATCACAATACATTCAATCCTTCTGTTGGTGGACCTCTATGCTGTTTCCAGTTCTTGCCTATCATAAATACAGCTGCTGAAAATATTCTAGAACTACTTTGTCAGGTCTACAGTCCTTTTCTCTACCAGCTGAGCTTTGCAGTGGTGGATGCTTTCATTTGTTTCAAATATATACCTAGGAGTAGAATTGCTAGGTCATAAGAGCAGCACATCATCATCATCAGTAGCTGAATCACCTGGTGAATCACTTTCAACCTCCCCCCAAAGTTGTAAAAGCAGGTTTTCATGTGACATTGTACTGAACTGGGCTAATTATTCAAGAAAAATAAAAACAAAACATTTAATAAAGCAAATTATAAATGCAAAAAAATGTAACATAGAGCATAAGGTGGGTACACCTCATCCATTGATGATTTATCACACATTCATACTCCTTGCTGTTTTTCATACAAGTAGGCGAATACAAAGATTGCTTCCTGTATTCCTCCTGCACAGTACTGTGATGCACAGCTGGCTAACTTAATGAAAAAGTAATTTTTTCATTAAAAAATTATGATCTGGGTGTATTTCACCCAACCTTATGCATGTTAACTTAGCACACAGTTTCAGAAAATTCAGAATATAGTTAACAGGCTCTAAGGCAGGAATATCATGCTGGAGGGCATGTTGGATCAAAGCTGTTTAGTTAATGGCTGCTGGGAAACAGAGCAGGAGAGCATTTCCAGAGAGAAAGCCCAGGGTGCTCCAACTTCATGACCGACCCAGATGCACTCAGAGATGTACTCTATTAGTCCCCTGGCTGGATTCCAAAACCAGTCAAATTGACAGTCCACACAAATCTCCACAAGATGTAAGGCTGGAAATTACAATCCTGATATGTGAGTCATACATCCTGAGCTCTGAATATGAAGAATGTTACTGAAAGGATATGCTGGTTCCATTTTAAATATATTTTGGCATGCTAAGATATACATTTATATCACATCCTGTTTCATTAGAGTTCATCACTAAGCTAGATTCATAGTTTATAGTATTTATGTCTGCAAAAATGGACCAAGTTGAACTGCATTCTGCTTGGGAATACTCCATATTCTGGAGATTCTTGAAACACATGAGCGAGAACACTTTGAAAGAAAGGTTTCTGGAAAACTGTTATAGATAAATGAGAATGAATATAATTCCATAATGGGAGTGATCATAACTTATCTCTACTTCTAATTATTCTTGTTCTTCAATGGTAGTAGTAGGTATATTCTGGATTTCTGTGAGTCCATGTACAAAATGTCTATTGTCTTAAAAATGAGATTAGTAACAGGAAATTAGATAGCTGGACACAGACAGTTGGAGATATAATGAGTACCAGGATGATCAGTATGTAGTTATCAAAATAATTAGTAGGTTTAGAGTTGTACAATGATCCCAACAAGAGTTTGATTAAACAAACATTGTTAGTCTTACAGTCACAAAACTAAGAAAAGCAATGAAGTGATGGAGTTGTGGTGGATATCTCCTGGAGATAAGTGATACTTATGTAAAGGACATTTGGCCAATATATTTTTCTCAATTCTGTTAAGTGAGTGAGAATCACAAAATTCCCTGTAAGTTCACCATAGTATTGTAACTCTGAACAGAATAACCTCCAGTGTGCTCTGTTGTAATATTATCATTCCAGACCTTCTCCTTACAAAATGAAACAGCATTCCCCAACATTCCTGTCTCTTGATGTAAATAAAAATTAGCCAGATTTCCACAAAATACTTGATACCCACCACTTAAAGAAGAAATTTATTTTGGCTTATAGTTTCAGTGGGTTCAATTTAAGATCTGCTGGCTCCAAGGCAGAAACATGTGGTGGAAGGTCTTCACAAAGGAAAGCTGTTCATTGCATGGAGGACAGGAATAGAAAGATAGAGAGAGAGAGGGGGAGAAGGAAGGGGGCAGGGACAGAAATAAACCTTTAGATCATGCCCTCAGTGATCCACCTTTTCCAAGCAATCTCCACATCTAGAAGGCACAGTGAGCTATGAACTCATCAGTGGACTAATACAATGATGACTTTGAGAGTCTATTGTATGAAGAGCTATTTTATTTTTCTATAGTGACTGACAGCTCAAATTTCACTTACCTTGTGGGAAGTTTGAAACTTGACCCGACTCAATATAGTAATTATGTAAATCATTATGACCTAAATATCTTTCCATTGTGTACTCAGTTGGGCATATTTCTATTCTCTGAAATGTACATTTTTAAAATTTTATGCATAAGTGATCTTTTAGACTATGATATTTTATATATTCATGTTATCTGAAGTTTTAAATTATTTAAAATAATTTGTAGGTGTAAATAAATACTTTTTAAAATGTCGTGATAAATTGGCAAGATAATAATTTGTTAATGGACAAGGATCAAAAACAGCAGATTGTGGTAAACTCTATGTGAGGTGTGATCAAAAAAATCAATAAATGTATTAATTTACAAAAATTCATTACAGCAAAAACGCTTTGCCAGTAATCAACCTGAAAATACTCCCACTTTCTTCAAAAATACTTATCATTCTTGCCAGTTTCTGTAGTAGTTTTGGAAATGCTCATTCATGAGAGCCTTTAGTTGTGAAGTGGCTGACTTGATGTACTGAACTGACTTAAAGTGTTTATATTTTATGGTCTTCTTAACTTTGGGTGAGAGAGGCAGAAGCCATATGGTGCTAGATCCTTTGTGGATAAGGATGGACCCTAATGTGTTTATGAACCTTATTTTCCATTGAATGGCACTCAGCATTTGACATTCACCAAATGTTGGATCACATCTTATAAAAATCATTAAAGGCTTCCAGCACTGCTTCAGAAAGTGGCAATAATGACAGGATAAGTGTGTTCAAAGCAAGGGACAATATTATGAGGGGGATTATCTCCAGTGTGTCTTTTATTGTAATAAATTGTTTTCAATTCAAAAATAACTGTATATTACATAATTCTCCACC
Source organism: Erethizon dorsatum (assembly GCA_028451465.1). Taxonomy (NCBI): domain Eukaryota; kingdom Metazoa; phylum Chordata; class Mammalia; order Rodentia; family Erethizontidae; genus Erethizon; species Erethizon dorsatum. Next base: position 84,292,625 of record CM051842.1, on the reverse strand, counting down.
CTGCAACAACATTCATTATATTATTTGATATACTTTGTCTGTTGTGTCTTGTGTCCATTTATTGCTTACAATTTGAATTAAAAATTTTTTTTGTGGGTACCAGGGGGTCGACCTCAGGACCTTGTGTGCCAACAGGCACCCATGCCGCTGAGTGATATCACCGGCCCCCTTTTTTTTTTGTATGTGGGTTCCAGGAGTTGAACTCGGGCCCTCGCGCTTGCAAGGCAGGCGCTTATGCCGCTGAGCCATCTCACCGGCCCTTGAGTTTAAATTTTATAATTTGCTTTTCCTTGCATTATTTTCTTATTTTATTCAGCTTTCTTTTTATTTTCACTTTCATTTTGGTCATATGCACCAGGTTTTTTTTTTAATGTGGGTACTGAGAGTTGACCTCAGGACCTTGTGCTTGCCAGCAAGCTCTTGTGTTGCAGAGAGATATCACCTGCCCTTTTTCTCCTTTATGTAGGTACCAGGAGTCAAACTCAGGACCTCATGCTTGCCAGGTAGGAGCTTATGCCACTGAGCTATCACTGGCCCCTATGCACCAGTTTTTAACAACTCTTAATTTTTGAAAAATTCTTAAATTTTCCTTGGTTTCTTGAAACATTTTAGAGCATTTTTTATTACAACTTGAAATTGCACCTTATGTTTTCTTCATAGTGTTAAATTTCAACAACATTATTTTTGAAGACCTGTAGAAAGAATATTTTAAAATCATTTATTGAAGTAATCTTTCTTGTGAACTACTCAATATACTTCAAGATTTAAAAGAAGAAATAAAACTTATAAACCAATCATATAAGAAAAATTCAAAGCAGCTAATTTGTGATATCAAAAGTACCAAAATAGTAACTTAGAGAATATATCCCTCTTGCCAAATAATATACATTATTTGATCATTATGGACAACCCATGAAGTAGGTACCATCATGGTTTACTTTAGGGCTAAAAGAGAACTATAACAATATCAAGCACTCTGCCTTAAATCACACAGCAATGTGGCAGAGCCAGGATTCAAACCTAGTTTGTCTAGCACTTGAATCTGTGCTCTTAACCACTACAGTACAGAGTCTCATGACATTGTATTTCTTTTCTGAGAAAACTGAAACCCAAACCCAAAAATACATAAGAAAATTAGAAACATAGAATGTGATTTCAGATAATTTTCCTCTAATGGTTCATATAAATAGATTTGAGAATATGTGTGTGTGTATTTGCTTCTGTTTGTTACAATAGTAGCAGAAGAGGATTGGTACTGGTAAAGCCTAATAAATAATAAATTTTTGGATTATTCTTGGAGACCTATGTTATTCATATGAAATTTCTTTTCTTTTTTTTTTTTTTTTGTGGGTACCGGGCGGTCGACCTCAGGACCTCGTGCGCCAGCAGGCGCCCGTGCCGCTGAGCGATATCACCGGCCCCTTTTTCGTATGTGGGATCCGGGAGTCGAACTCGGGCCCTCGCGCTTGCAAGGCAGGCGCTTAAGCCGCTGAGCCATCTCACCGGCCCCATATGAAATTTCTTAACTGGTGTTAAAATGATATCAGGCATTTTGCTACTGATTAGAGATATACAGGTTCGCCAAAGAGTTTTGCATTCTCATCTTATAGAGCTTTTGGTATTGTGAAAATGTAGGCCTTAAACAAGTTACATATTTTATAAAATGAGTCCAAGGACACAAATTTATTAGAGGAGAAGTATTGGAACTAAAGGGAGTACATAAATAGGAGGACTACTTATGTGATAGCTCATGAATATTCCTTGAAGAAATAATATCAATAAAAGATGTCAGTGATGAAAATTGAATAGAATTTAATTAAGAATGTGCAAATTTCAAGTAAAGAGAACAGAATATTCGATGATCATATGGGTGGAAAAAGTATGGTACACTCAAAAGACCATAAGAATGTTCCTATGACTTGAAAACAATGCAAAATTCCTGAAATAAAGTTCTAAAATTAGAAATCACAATGTTTTGGGCCCTGTGTGCCATGTTAAGGAGTTTAAATTTATCCAGAGAACAATGAAAACATTACAAAGCTGTAGAGTGAAAAACATTATGTTAACGCTTTTAGAAAAATGGTCCTATGAGATATTTTACTGTCACTAGTGAGAAAAAAGAGAAATACCACTGGAACTATTTGGGTACTATGTAGCTAAATAAAAGAAAGGTTATAAATCATGGCTCAATTTTATACAATACTGAGAAATATATCAATGCCAGATAAAATTATTGAAGTAGAACTGAAATTTTGCACAGGGATTTCAGGTAAATCTGCTAGGATCCTATGCAAACAGTAAGTTAATGAGATCCTTCCAGTGATTTTAATTAGATAGATGTTATATTATTGTCCACAGTGAAGATACAACTCCATAGCACTGCCAATGAAATACTGGGGAGAAGGCACAATGTGCCTTTATGTATTCTCATACATCATTTATTTGGATGCAGTGGGAGTACAAGTAAAATTAAAATGATGGCTACTAGATTTTGATTGTACTTAAAACATATGTAGAAATTATTGTTAGTCTTCCATGAATTTTTCCTTATATTCTACAAACCAGAAGGTCAGTTCTCTAAAATCAGTATTCTGTATCAGCAACCTAGCTGCATCTTAAGCAGTGAAATTTTAAAGCATGGAAGGCTGCCTTCTACAAGTTCTCAAGGGACTTAATTACTAGAATGATGCAATTATCCAGTGAAGCCCTTAGGGCCTCAGAGTAATCAGGAAAAAATACTTATCTAACCCAGTGAGTCCTTCAGCAGCCACTGATAGACTGTAATATTCCGGGTAGAGGAACTGTGCTACAACCATGGACACCTTACCACATTAACATTGTAGAGTCAGCCAGTTTGAGCACCAAACAAAATGGCTGTACTTAATGCGTAGCTGTGGAAGTTTTAACTATTCCTCTTGAAAGTTTTCAATAACAATAATAATTATGGTGAAGCTATCAAATGTGCATATAATTTCCTTCTGAGAAAAAGTATAGATTTCTATAAAATTATGTCTAAAATTTAACCATGTATGAGAGAGAAATGTTTGACTATAATATTTTCTTTTGACATAATGACAACTTTCAGCTAAGCAGTTAAGACTATATATGTGCCCAAAGGATTCCTTACATACTGTAAATTTAAATGTACATTAAAACAGTCAATCTTACTTTTTCAGCATCAGCAGAGGGAAATTTTCTCTATTTATACTAAAATTTGGTGTCTTGCAGAGTTTAGACTATGGTGAATATGAGCCTCATTAAAATGTGTTTGTGGGGCCGGTGAGATGGCTCAGTGGTGTAAGCATCTGCCTGGCAAGCACGAGGGCCCGAGTTCGATTCCCAGAACCCACATATGAAAAAAGGGCCGGTGATATCACTCAGCAGCACGGGCACCTGCTGGCACGCGAGGTCCTGAGGTAGACCCCCAGTACCCACAAAAAAAATAAAAAATAAAAAATAAATAAAATAAAATGTGTTTGCCAATTGACTGGGCACAAGAAGATACATGTACTGAATGTAAAGAACAGGAGATCTGAACTTGGCAGAATACTGATCAAATCCTTTTAAAATTATGTTTGTATTTTCAGTGTCTTAGTATAGTGTCAGGCTAATAGAAAGCATGTAACAAATTTCTGATGTGGGGAATGAATAAATAAATAAATAAATAAATAAATAAATAAATACCTGAATTAAAGAATGACCAAATTACCTGAAGTAATTTCTTACTTAATCCAATATTACTTTTAACATAATATAAGGAAAGGTATTTTTGGAAGTTGGGTGCAGTTGGGATGAATTTAATTTTTTTCTTTTTGATATCTTCTAAACTAAGAGATAATTCAGAAGCATAATTTGACATGTGCCTTTGGGATTTGTTTGGGGCTGATAGAGAACAGAGAAGGGACTTAGTGATATATTTTCTGTCTTTTGACATTATGTGACCACAACACGGGAATCGCTTTTAATGTTAGGTACATCAGCTGCACTATGTTTTTGGAAATTGGAAAGCAGCCTTAGTTTCTACTTTTCAATAAATCTGTTTATCTATGTGGAATGATCTCATATCACATCTATAAATTTGTTTCTATCATAAGTGAGACTTTCCAAATTCATTTTCAGCCAGGGATTCCCCTCTGTAATGGAAGAAAAATGTAAGCAGTCACCTCTAAAATCTTTAAAATTATTTGATCCACTGCAACTATTTGACATCAGCCTTGATAAAAAGACAAAGATTCAAAGGTTTGCAGATTATTCTGAAACATGTTCTTAACAGTGACGTCTCTGGCAAAGCTTATTAATATTTGAATGACTATGCCTATTACCATGCTTTACACACATGGTAGGCCTCAGTAAAATGTTGATGTTTTCTGTTTATAGCATAATAGGATGGTTCTTGGAAAAAGATGAAGAGTTTTAGACTTACAATATAAGTGAAATGTGGCTATCTCAAAGTAAATACGTTCAATACTGTCTTTGGAGTACATGGGCTTTGTTCCCACTACCAATTCTTTCAGTTCACTTATGGATTAACTTGGAAGGGTTCATAAATAATGTATCTGGCTGATGGTTAATCGACAGGATTTGAAGATTATCACAAATGTACTTGGAAACTCATTTAGGAAGCAGATTAGACTGTGAAGGCTTTCATGTACTTAATTAAATTCAAAATAAAGGCTAGAGATTAGTATTTGCAATCCTCATTTTTCACAGAATCTTCATAATTCAGGGACTTCATGTAAAATCTTGTACTACCAGTAAAAGGCCTCTCTCATTCTGGCACCTTACTTATGTCATAGTGACAATGAATATTTAGTTAGCATTTAATATGTCAGAAACTCTGCTAAGAACTTCATATGCACTTTGGTATTAAGATAGAACTTTTCTTTTTTATCTCTTGTGATACACTGATTGATGACATGTTTCTAACTTCTTTCTACTTCCTATATCTATATCCTTTTTTTTTTTTTTTTGGTACTTGGAATTGAACTCAGGACCTTGCACTTGCCAGGCAGGCGCTTGTGCCACTGAGCTATATCCTTGGCCCTATATCTACATCCTTTCAACATCTTAGTTGTTCTTTCCACAAAGAGGTAGAATCTAGTCTGTATTTTTACTCTTTAAAGATGAGTTTTCCCTTTTACTTGATTTTGTCAATAAAATGCAACTGATATGATATTGTGACACTTTGGAGTCTAGGGCTCACTAAAACCTTATTTCTTCTTTTCCATTATTTTCATGTGATCAAGACTGGTCTTACCTACTGGAGAATGGGATACCATATGGGAGACAGCCAGTCAAGATTCTCTAGCTAGCTAATGCCACCCCCTGAATAGTCTCCTCTCTAACCTGCAGCATAATAGAGATGCATAAGTGTTTCCAAGTGAGATGTGAAGAACTATTAAACAGAGTCTAATCCAAATTACTGGAATTTAGAATTGTAAATTAATTTTTTTATTCAGCTTAATAATTTCAACAGTTGTGCTTTTAAAGCATTAATGTATGGGATGCTCTGATACACAGAAATAAATAATTGATACAACTCAATTTTGTCTATTAGGACATTAAGTTCAGAAAAGTTCAAATATTCCTAGGATCACACAGATGGCAAATATGATCTGGGACTTTCTTCCATGTCTGTTTAACAACAAAGACTGTGCTTGAAATTATCATTTCATACTGAATGAACACTTCATGGAACTGGAGTTTATGAGTGATTAATCCTAACATTTTAAGTGATATCAGAAGAAAACTGTGTTCAATCATTCTGTGTCTGATCTATCTTCTTCAGAAGAAGAATATGTGAATATATGTATATTTGTGTGAATATGTGTGTAAAACAATCTATTGCATATAATTATATTGACTCCAAAAAGTGCTCTCAATACTTGCAAATACAGAAGCCCAAAAGGAAAATCATTCTGCATGTACACATATGCAGATTTTTGTTGCAAGTGCAGCACTGAGAAATTCCACTTATTTAAAAACATTCTCTAAAAATCCTTTAGAAGTATGAATTCTGGACAGCTGCTCTTATAGTGATGATGGTGCTAAATTAAAATGACATCCTGAACACCCATTCAAAAGACCCAGACCAAAACAGCATTGCAATACAGAAACAGGAATGACTAAATGTTAGGGAAAATTACTTTTTACATTTTGAGAAGAAAATGTTCATTATTCAGAAGCCAGTTTTTCATTCCAGATGATGCCTCCTGAATATTTCCTCTAAAGATCATTCACAGGTTTTGTAAAAGATATCATCGGCCTTACTTAGGTAAGAATGACAGGAAAACTCAAAGGAGTAAAAGGAATATAAATATTTATAAGCTTGAGCTAGAACTGGCATGAAAATCCATGAACCTGAGAATTGAAGAATCATAGATATCAGCTCAAAGAAGTTAATGGGAGAGAATAAATCTGATATAAATACAGGTAGATACTACAGGTCATCAGGCCAGATGAAGACAATGCATGGTATATACCCAATGAGAAAGGCAAAAGTAGAAACAAGACATATTAAGGAGGCACATAAATGCATCTAAATGCAGTCTTCTTGACAGAAATTGGAATATGCCAAAATATGTTGGAGTTTCCAAAAACAAAAATCTGAAAACTTCTCTTGCTCATCAGTCTACCCAGAAATGGGCATGGTCATCCTCTAATGCAGATATCTAGATATTCAGGTAGATGAAACAAGTATATTCAGTACTTAAAACAGGATGGGGATTTCCTGGAGAGGACAGGCTTACTCAGGGATTCAATGAAAAGGTAAGCAAAAGGAGGAGATTAGAGATGGCTTTAGATTTTCATTGATATTATGGAGTGGACCCATTCTGGGAGATTCTCTATCCTCAGGTAGAGATGCCTTTTGAAATTCCTGCTGACATTCATGGGCTCAGTAGACCTTACCTGGGTTGATCCAGGTGTGTGGCAGACCAAGCAAATAGGCAGAGGTCTAAAAGTTAATGGTCAAGCATCACAAGTGGAACAATTCTCTTTGTTGTGCACCAAAATACATATTTATAAGTTCACAAGAGAATAAACATTTTTTTTGCTCTTCAATTTTCAGATTAACCTTAAGGGTCTTGGAATAGGCTGGAGATGTTCAAATTCAAAGTAACAGGTTAAGGAAATTTGAATTAATCCAAGTTAAGGATTACAGAAATTGGATCTTTATTATTGGAAGAGAACACTCAGTCACTTCATGATAATTCATTTCAAGTACAATATTTAAAGGGATGTTTTGTGGAAGAGAAAAATTATTCCCTGATAGAGTGGAAAATAGACTTTGGAACAATGAGTCTTCAGGCAGATTAAGGTTTAGTACAAGAAAGACCAATAATAATAACTAAGATTGAGATGGAATTGAGTGCCTCTAGAAGTGTTCTTTACATAAAAATATTCAATTATAAGCTGACTATTTAGATGGGATGTATTAGAAAAAAAATCAAATTATTGTTTGAAGGGAAAGTTGAGCAATCTGAACTCTAGAATATCATCTAGGTAAGAGAATTTTGTAATCTTGTGTATTATTCTTTTTTCTATGGCAGTTTCCTTCATTGATCCAATGACTTTGTAGCTATTCTTGCAATGATTCTAATGGATATAGAAAAAGCTATATAGTCTAGCAACTTATTTTCTCTACTTTCGAGGTATTTTGAACCACCAGCCTTATTACCAAATCAATTAGATGGCTATTTTGAACTGTGAGTTAGGGATGGGGGAGGAAAAGAAGAGGTAGCATAATATGTTAGTCATCTTTTTCTTCCTGGGAAAATACTTGACATAAACAAGTTAAAAGAGGAAAGGTTTATTTTGGCTCACATATTTGAGGTGTTTGCCCAGGACAGCTGGTTAACTCAAAAGCAGAATCATCATGTAGTGAGGGCATGGTGAAGGAGAGCGGCTCACTTCATGGTATCCAGGAAGCACAGAGGCAGATAAAGATTCAGATATGAACATAACAGGGACCAGTTATAGTCTTCAAGGTCATGCTCCCATGACCCACCCAGACCTTCCAGTAGTGTACTGAACTAATTGCTGAGGCAGTTTCTCAAGCTAATATAATTGATAATCAAGATTAACCATCATACATACCAAGGTGTAATTTTCATTTATACTTGATTATAATTAAATCATTAAAAGAATTTTCCCTTGAGAACTCAATTTAATGGGAGAAATGGATAAACATAGAAGAAAACCAAGTGCTTAGTAGTGGGAGAAAAAAAGGAACAAAAAGAAGATGCTGGAAACAATAGAGACAAACTATACTTATCCATTGGTCAGAGGACTGTGGATTTGCAGCATTCATATGTTTGATTACCCTTTAGAGGACTAAATCTTCTACAGTTTCCAAGGCCTTAGTCATCTTTAGTTTGATACTTGAAATTTCCCATTTTCCATCACTGCCAAATAAGCTTCTGGGATCTAAGATTTGATACAACTCTGCCATGAAAAAATATTGAAAGGCTCCTCAGTGTCTGCTGAACCAAATTTAAAATTTATAGTTTCACATACAAGTCCATTTATGTTTTTTCTTCCATATCCCATTGTAATCTTACATCTCATGGCTTACTTTCATATCTATGCCACTCATTCTGGCTGAACTACCAGTTGGTTTTTATAGATTCCATGTATTTCATCAACTCTACTTTTGCTCTTATTGTCCTATATATACATATTACTATATATAAAAATCATACTCATATTCTTTAAAAACTATCAAGAACACTACCTTGCCAAATCTTGCCTTTCCTAACATCACAATGCATAGAAAAATCAGATTAAATATTTTTTAAGTTAAATGGGTCTCAGAAATTTCTTCCTCATAGACAGTTTAGCAAAATACTGGCTCTGGAAGGAAGTTCTCCATGTGACACACCTGTCATTTGGAGATTCAATTATCTGTTGGCCTCTTAGACTGAGGGTTAATAATACATGATTAAGAAGAAAAATATCCCCCTTAAGAGAAAAAATTGAATTTATATCCATCAATACTTTTTACTTTAGGTTCAGTGAACTTTCTCAAAAAGGGCATGTCCTAGCCACAGGAATGGCAATTCCAAAAGTGTTGATTAATCACACAGTTTCAGACCTTTTAACTTAACATCTCCAGTTTGCATCAAATGGAAATCTGCCAGCAGAAAAGATGCACAGCATGTATACAGGAAAGTGAAACTGTCTTACTACAACTTTGTTTCTTGGTGACATTGCTTATGTTACATTATAAGATTAGCAAAGATATTATAGGCTGCAAAACAGGACACTTTCCTTTTCCTCTTTATAAAATTTAAATTATTAATTTTAATATGAATCTTAATGACAGTTTACATTAGTTTAAATTTTCCAAGATGAGATGGAGTTGGTGCAGCTAACAATGAGGAAACTCCTGGAAAATATGGAGGCAATGGATTTTGATCCTTTGCATTAATAGATACAATCTTTGTTTTCAATTAAGTAGATGCTGAATTCACAGATCAGGCCTAATTATTCATCTTTTCTTATTCACACTGTGTCTGAAACTTTATTGTATTTGATGGCTTATATTATTTGCTGCATTCCACAGTAAGTACATGTCACACCGGCTTTTAGTCTTTAGTGGATCCCAGAAATGGGAACATAAACCAGAACTGGGGAAGGATTGTACAGTCTTGGACAGAAACAGAAAAAATATTTAGGGTGTTAGGATTCAAAGAAAATAAAACACCAGAGTTTGAGATTAGGTCAAAAGTAAATATTAGGCAGGGAAGCAGGAACAAGAAAAACACAAGTTAGAGATCAGACAGCCCCAATACTAAAACACTAGAAGTAAACTCTAGAACACTGATAAAGTATCAAAAACAGGAATTAACATACAACTTACCCCACTGGTAACTTTATAATAGCAATGACCAACTTATCTACAGTCAAAAGAGATGTCTTAATTGACTGCAACTTGTCACACTTAAAAGAGACTTGAGTTTGTTCTACCAGTACATAATTTCATTATGTTATAAATTTGCTTTCTTGAATTTCATATTTAAGCTGGACCTATATGGATTTATTGATCAATGCATGGTGGCAACTCAGATACTTTCCTTCAGTTTCCAGGAAGAAGAATGAATATAACTAGAAACCAGTAACAGTTACTTCCCATTGTCCCCTCAAATCAAGACTGCCTAAGAGATGATAAAGTCTAGTCGTCATCTTTCAGGAATGAAATAAAATAGCTTATTAAGAGTTGTTCCATTTCAGAAAAGTAACATCAATTTGTCTTTTACTCACATCAACTTTCAGAAATTTGTTAACTAAAAAGGCTCCAACTTGGAGTGAAAAATAAGAAAGGGAACTCAATTTTTGAGTTTAAATCATTTGCTAGACACTGTGTCGGGCCACTTCAAATACATTATCTCCTTCAATCTTCACAAAAATCCTTCAAGCTCTGTATTATTACAAATTAAACATACTGATTCATAATTGCTTGTAGTCTCTAAGTCACATTGCAACAGGCAATTTTTGCAAATCTTTACAAAAACAGTGAGATCCCGATTAGCCTTTGGAAAATGAAATGATGCCTGCAAACATAACAACATTGTTACATTCCTTTAATGTTCTCATAAAAAGCTGCTAAGTGTAAGAGAAGTTTGCGATAATTACTGTAGTAAGCTATTTTCAATACTAATGTTAGAGGATTTCACAAATTCAGTTACTACCAGTAAATGTTTATAGTCTTTTTTCTTTGCATTTCACAATCACTCACTCAGAGTTAAAAATTTCAATCATTATATACTTCAGAGACTAGAACCTTGGAGAGATATATATGTATGTTTGTTGGTATATACACCCATATGTATTAGCAAACATCTATGCATAGTATTCTCTTCCCAGAACAAACCAAAGGTAAAGTTATTCATCCACACTTCTCTATCACAACACACACAGTAAACAAAAAGATCAGATGTGCAATCACATCAAATTTCATACTCAGTTTGGATTTTGCAATGTGCTGGGTATTCTGCAATCTCTCATGGTTTGTATATTGCAAAATACATAATATATGTTAACTAATAGAGATTACTAACTACCTTTTTAACTAGTACGGAAAACAAAACCAGTGGTATAAATTAGGTTGTCAGTAAATATATTCGGTATAAAAATGTATAGGTCATGAGGGCTGGTACCTAAGATTTCTCGGATCTGTTTCCTGGGTGCCAGTCACTAGCTAGGCAACTTTGATTCTCAGATTACCTAATGTGTAGCTGTTGAAAATACTGTCACCTCATAGGGTGGTTTATTAGCATAAACTGATGTTGCTAGTATGTATTTAAATCTTGGGATAAATGGAACTGTAACAGAAAATGCTCCACCCCACCAGTATACTTCAGTTGCCCAGGTAACAGTTCCTGTTACAGTTCCTGTTATATCTGTTTCTTAGAAGCAGCTGGTCACTACGATGCATGGCTGGTCACTATGTTGCATCTTGTAAAAACCAATCAAAGAAGCCAAATACTCTGCTTCTTGCTTGCAACCCAATAAAAACCTCCCTCCCTGAGCCTTCAAGGCCTGACTTTTTTATAAGGAACTTGTCAGTGCCCATCCCATGTTAAATAATTCTGCCTCCAAATCCTGGGTGTCATTTTGGTGTTTCTGTTGCCATAGCAGAAAAAGTCATTTCTATTCTTGTTCCCATTGTTTTGCATGATTTTTGTCTAATTCTGTCATATTGAATACTGAAGGTGTTCTTTTGTGGAAAGTATTGAAAAAGAAAATTACCAGGTAACTTTTAAATTGTTCTTCTATCATAAATTGCTTGAATATCAAGATTTTCTTTGGGCTGGATTTTGCCTGTGTTTGTTATCCTGAAAACATGGCTGTGTGAATTGAAGGGAGAATCTAATCTTTGGGGATTCTTCTGGTAGGAGCCCTAATTTGACACTCTAAAAAAGTTTCTGTTCATCTCAGAATCCATTCCATTACCGGTGGCTGAATCGGTTTTTAGAATCCATCTTTATACTTTTTGCAAAAAGCTCTGCAGCACTTTAGTCACTGTCTCAGTCCTTTGAACTACTGCTTGCTGCTAAGAAGAGAGGCAGTGCCACGTAATGGTTGTGAGCACAGCCTTTAAACAAATTTGGATTTGATTCTGCTAGACTATTTACTAACTTTGTGACCTTGTGCAAGTGTTTTAAACTGTTGATGATTCCATTTCCTTTTTGGTAAAACAGGATGAAAAAGTAACAAATAAATCAGTGTTGATGCGAAAAGTGAATGAGAGAATCTATGCAAACTCTTCAGCACATCCTGGTACCCAGTACATTTTCCAGTAATGTTAATTATTTTTGTCATGCACCTATAAATGTTGTCTTCTCAGAGCAAGCAGTCCCTTATAAATGAAGGAGAAAATATCTACAATGTTTTCTGAAACGTTGGACTTTGGGTTACAACATAACTGTTCTAGTCTCAGTTTCTCTGTAAAATAACAATATTTCAACTTTGTAGTTTTCTTGTGAGAAGCAAATAGTTAATGTATCTAATTTTTTTTAGAAAATTTCTGGGAACATTATAAAAATATGCTTGTTAGGTACTCTTTAAGCTATGGTTGAAAGTTTATATAAAAAAATACAAACCAAACCAAACCAAACCAAAGTCATCTTCCACTAAAGCAGGAAATTAATTTTCTAACATATCCATATTATCTCCCTTCCTAAACTCTTTCACTTTTTTGTTAAACATATTTTATAGGAAATTATTATTCTCAATACCATGGACTCTTACTCAGGTTCTAGTTTTATTTCCCTTATCTGTCACCTCCAGTCTGGTGCATATGTGAAAACTGTTGATTCATTTAATGACCACCCAAAAAGTGAGTAGTTTGAATACAGTTTTTACTAGACTCTTTAAAACATTTTATTTTTCTCAGTGTAGGCTCAGTCTTGCTACATAAATTAACTACTTGACATTTATAGAACAAGTTACTTTGCTTCAGCACTATATCATCTTCAATTTTCAAAAATTGGACTGTAAATCCACTTCTTTCAGGGAACATTCTTGATGGGACTATTTTCTTGAATATTTATTTTAAATATTAAAATTCTTCTCTGAGGCAGACCTCATTGTCATTTCCACTACCACTGCTTTAGTTCAGTCCGCAATCATCTCTAACAAAGACTACTGCCACAACCTATTAGTGGCTTCTCATTCTCTAATTTTTCTTCTCGTCAATCTGCTATTCAACATTATTGATAATGACTTAAAATATTCTAACAATATTATTTTTCTACAATGTTCAATTGTTCCCCTTCTTCTACAGAATGGCATCTAAACTTCTTAACAAAGAATCTATGTTAACTTATTTACTAGGTGATTTTCAGTCATTAATAAAAATGAGATTGGAAACATTATAGAAAGGATAGATTTGGTTAGTAGGTGGGAAGCAATGATTGAGAAATGAGTTAAATTTTAAACATATTCTGTTGAAAGTGCCTGATACATTTTTTTTGTGTGGGTACTGGGGGGTCGACCTCAGGACCTCGTGCGCCAACAGGCACCCGTGCCGCTGAGCGATATCACCGGCCCCTTTTCCGTATGTGGGATCCGGGAGTCAAACTTGGGCCCTTGCGCTTGCAAGGCAGGCGCTTATGCCGCTGAGCTATCTCACTGGCCCCTGATACATTTTTGATTTGAAATATTTTGTTTTATACTCTTACCTTCACCTCAGAATTCAAAATTGTGTATTGATAATTACATATATAATTGAATATGGCTCTCAAATTTGAGTTAATTGAGTACATGAAACAACTATATATTTATAGCTGTATTTATATCTACACATGTATCATAAACAGATAATGCAGGATTAAAAAGGAAGTTTTGGCTTAGGAAGAAAGAATGCAATTTATTCTGGATAAGTTTGAGGTAATTGTGAGTTATTCAGTTACCATTGTCTAGTATACAGTTGATAATATGAGTTTTGAGTTCATGGAGGAGAGGCATATATGAAACTAGCAACACAAATTTGGGTTCAATGATACATTTGTGGTATTAAATATATGAAGAAGAAAACACATTTGAATAGATATAATTTGACCTCTTTCATCTTCCACATGAAATAATGTGCTAGTTAAAGTTCTGTGAATTTTATTGATGAGGTGGATTGTGACCCACTGTCCTTTGTTACCTATGTCTGCAAATCTTTAGTTTTAGGAAGAATATGACTGAAAATTGAAAATTAGTTTGTGATTTTTAATTTTTGGCACATGTCTTTTAATCTATTTTCTATTGGAACACATTCCACAAGGACTATTAGTAAAAAAAAAAATATTTAGTAGGGATGCAGCTTAATAGCAAAATAAAATTATAGCTACCTACTTGAAAAGGGCCTTTCCTACAACTCATTTATAGATATTTAAAGTGAAATGTTCCAGAAATGGAAAGAAAAACTGACAGCTGTGTATCTGAAATGCAGTCTTCTCTAGAGCTACTTATGCAACATTAAATGAAACAAATCTGAATATTTTGCATAGTTTTCATTGTAAGAACTGGTTCAGCTTATAATGCCTCACAATATTGAATGTACATAAACTATTCTTCTATCAGTTGGAAAAAAGTAAGAATGATATCTATGTCTTTAAATGTGATTTATATTTTGTAGTTTTCTTCACCTTATTATTAAAGTTACAACACATAGTAAATATTACTACAAGTAAATATCAGCTTGATGTCTGATCCTGGAAAATATCTTGTCATTATATATCCTATGCAAAGACCTCTTTTAAATAGAGAAATAGTCTGTTGTATAAACCTAGACTAAACGTAAGCATAGTTAGTGGCCTTTGAAAGTACACTCACTCTTTTATTAATTCAATAATTATTTATTGATCACTGGAAATGTTTAAGTATATTTTTATGCAAACAAGTAACTCTAATGGGATGCAAAATGTGCTAAGTACTATAATATTGGAACAAATGGAATGCTATTTGAATGTAGAGAGAGTAATGCTTACATTTTAAAAAGGCTTCAATGACAGTAGATTTTTAGATTACTACTAAATTTCTATAGAAAATTATATTAGCTTTGGAGAAATGATTGTTTCTATTTGAATCAATTAGAAATAATGTTCTGTGCAAGATAGAAGAGACAAATAGTCAAAGACAAAATTATGGGAAGTTTTGACTAAGGAATATGGATTTTGTTTAATTCATGATGGGAACTATTGAAGAACATTTCTGAACATAAGGAAAGGGCTCTATTTTAGTTATATTTCTTAGGTGACTATTTCAGCAATGATCTCCAATCAGGAGAAATTGGAGATATGGTGATGCAATGAAGGTATGGAACAGAATGGTTGCAATGAAAAAGAAATGGCAGGGAGATTATAATCAGGATTTAGAAGTATATTGGAGGACAGGAGTAAATGAGATTGAGAAAAAGTACCCTTATTTCTCATACAGTTCTTTAAAGCTTGCTTCCCCTTCCACTAGTGTCTTGGACCCCCTACTAAGCTCTCTTCATCCCACTGGATTATAATCCTCAGCTTTGTATTGTGAAAATATCTCAAAGTAGCACCCACACTGTTTGGCTATTAGTTTAAAAAGAGCAACAAATAACCATCAGTTGGGAAACTCAAGCTTTCTTCCTGATATTCTTATTATTTGTTCAATAATGTTTTTAATCCTAACTTATTGGCATTAAAGTGGTTAGTTAATTTTTGCTATACTATTTATCAAATAGGAAGAAACTTTTTTGGGGCTATAGCCTTTATAACTTGGAGATAAGTCTTAGAGAAAGATAATATATAGGAGACATGAGCAACAATAAATAATAGAAAATGCTACATTTTTCTCTGTAAAAGCTGAAGTGGCCGGAATATAATCCAGTCAAATAGCATGTCTTCAAAATATGTGTCTACTGCATAAAATTTAATATTATTTTCCCCTCAACAGAAGCTCACCACATCATCTTTTCTTTTCACTTCATTTCAGATCAGGAAAAGCTCACAATATGTAACCAAATACTGTAGGACCTTCTTATTCCAGAGAATTGTTGTAAGTACTAGAATTTTCTATGGATTATTCCTACCTCTATACATAAAGGTAGGCATAATTTCTTCCTCCTCTCTACTTTATTGTAGGAAGATCATTCTTCCTACTCTACTTTATTGCTTAATTAAGAGAGTTGATGTTTAAGTTTGAAAAGGAAAAGCACTGTTAAGACCTTCCTAGTCCAGAAATGTGGGCTATGAGTACATGAAATTCTAGAGCCCACTAGAGAATTTGAAATATTTTTATTTATGATGGCCAAACTGTGTCAACAATAGGAGCAAGGGCTCACTAAAACCCAGCAACAATACTGTATTTCCTACTGCTGAGTTACTAAGTGACTGATGAAAAGGCTTTGTGTATGTTGTCTCTAAGTTGCATTTTCCCTTGTGTGCATTCAGCAGCACCAAGAGACCAGTATCTATTTCACACTCCAGTTCAGAAAAGCCTACCATATCCTACTTCCTCCACCTGTGAATTTTGTTGTTGTGCTTAGTGCTGTGTGATTATGAATAATGAATTACTCATGTCCATATTACGTGTTGCCTTTAGTTCCCACCAAGGTATCCTTAAACACATTTCTCCTTTTCCTTATGTTATTGCCCTGACTTACAGTGAAAGTGTTAAAATTGACTTATGTAATAAAGTTGTTAGGCTAGGGCATAACATTTATCCATCTTAATTAAAGAGAGAAAAACAATCAGCTTGTTTAATGGGTAAGCTCACTGCTGCAACTATCCTAGGCAAAATGCATTTCTTTACCTTGGCCTCAGTGGTTAGAAATACAAAATCAAAAGAGAATGTAGAGATTCCCAAAGACAAAAGTGAATAAGATATGATTTAATAAGTGAAGGGAATTTTCAGCATAATCTCAGTGGATGACGATTGTGTGAGTGTGGGGTATATTGTCAGAAAAAGAGTGATATGAGACAAAAACTAATATATAAATTAAGTACAAAAAATTAAGATAATCTGATGGGACTCTAGTATGGGAACAGCTTATTGGTTTTTAACTTCATGTCATCTGAGCCAATTCATGAGCAACAATTTTGTTAGTAGTGTCCAGTTCTCAAAATGAATATCAGTGTCAAGCTGTGATATCTATGCCCAGTGAGGGCAGCAGTGATATTTTCATAATACCAGCTGTACACCATGACTTTTAGTGGTGTTTCTGTGTAAACAACCTCCAAACTTAGCACTCCATTTTGTTCTTAGATTTATCAGAGTTGGCTTCTCTTCTTTTGTAAAGGGGAAGCAAAAACAGTACCTTTTGTATAATCTGCCTCACATTATATCGTCTCGGTAGAAGAAACCTCTCTAATTAGTGAAGAGATACTTCTTTGTTAGTCACATATTTACATATTTCAATGTATCTTTTTCCTAACTTTAATTATGTGCTCTATTTTTCAACTTGGCAATGAATGGAGGAGGTAGGAAAGATGAAACAGAGCTACACCCACTATCTCTCAGAGACCAGAAGAAAAGAAACATACATAAAAATGTTGCTTATTCTTCCTCAGTCTGAAGTTAGGAAGGACTGATTTGGAATAATACTATAATATTAATGTTATTAATATTAACAATATATACAATATACAAAGTTAACATTTATTAAGAACTTCCAACTATCATGCCAATCAGTGCCCTTTATTTGCCTATCTCATTCAGCAACAACCTTAAGAGATAGGTGCTACTATAAGTTCCAGTTAGAGATGAGGAACATGCAAATTAGAAAGGTTAAGGAACTAAGTAAAAGTTACAGAATTATGAGGAGGATATAAAATTAAAAACTAGATCTGTTTGATTTCTAAGCCTAATTTTCAAGTAACTATCACAATGAAATAAGGACAGTAGTATATTCCACTTGTATGTATCTTATATCTCTTTAAAGAAAATCAGGTAGAGATGAAAGAATATGGGGAAATGGAAAGGAAACCACTATGTGCCAATCACTATACCAGTTGCTTTATATCATTATTTTATTTTATCTTTACAACCACCCAGATAAGTATTATATACATTTTACATTTCATGAAACTGGGACTCATATAGATCAAGTAGCTTTCCTAGTCATAGAGCTAGTAAGTAATCAAGCCATAACATAAACTCTATATTTGTATAAAAAAGAAAAATATGTGGTTATTTTTGGTCCCCAAAAATGTTTTCTTTCTCATTTGTTTTCCTTGGGAAATTGCCCATGTTGCCATGTTGCTAAGAAAGCCATTTTTGCCCATGTGTAAAATTGTTTTTCTTTTAATGAGTAAGTGGAAAGAGAGTGAGAGAGAGAATACAAAAAGATACAGTATACCTGTTCTATATGAAGCCACTCTAAGTTATGTTTGCTCAATAAACAGAAACTGTAGAAGACCTTATTTTTGTACTTATTTCAACCCACAGTCAAATTTGAATAATCTTTAGTGAGGGAAATTGATCTCAATTTACTTGGAGTTTTCTTCCCTGATAAAACATCCTTGGTCTCTGAGAGATCAAGCAATGAGTGAACACAATGATGGAAAATAATCTAAAAACGAATTTTAAAATTATTTTTCAGAAGTTTAAAAAAATATTTAGGGGATTTCCTTCCACTATTCTGGTTTTTGACTGAGCATTGTATATGCTACACTGGTTTTAATCATCAAAATTAACCTCTTTAACTCTCTTTGTGTTTTGAGAATTACATTATTAAAAGTTTTATAGACTATTAATGAACAACAAATAGGAGTTCACATCACTCCCTGCTTCCTATATTTTCTCTAAGCTACTCAATTCATAGCTATTATTGACTGACTTTTTTGCTTTTATATTATTGATGAATTCATAAGGAAAAAAGGAAATGTTCCTGAACTTATCTCAGTTGTTTTTATTTAGTTAGAACATTTATTATTTTCCTGATTTTTTTTCTCTGCATATTATTTTGAAGTTCACAGAGCTTTCTATAAGCAATTACTTTGATATCTTTGTCATAAAGTTCATACATTTCTATTTTGTTAGGATTGGTTACTACATTTTTTATTGTTTTATTATTATTATTTTGATGATGTCATGTTTCCCTGATCGCTCTTTATCTTTTGTCTGTGTACTGATGTCTGCACATTAAAAAAATATATAGGGACTTACTGCAGTCTTTGTAGACAGGTGTCAGCTGGGAAAACTATTCAGTTATCCTGTCCATAGATTACTGACCAGCTATGTGACATGAGTTTCTTGGCCAATCTGGGCTATTAGCTGAGTCAAAAGATGAGTAGCCCTGGAGAGTGTAGCCATTTGGACCAGCCTTACTCCCTGATCCTCAAATGGTGGGCAGATACTGGGATGGACAAGCAACCTTGGTCCACAAGAATGAGCGTGCACCACCATCCATGGTGTGAAGCCTTGGTTCTGGGTCCAGAAAGCCTGTGAGTTGGCTTTGCTACCTAAGTACATGAGAACTTGCCTAAAGCCTGTCTTCACAGGTTCTGATGAAGCATTGGATTGGTCTTGAACAAGATGGAAGTGTATGACTTAATACTGATGTGAATCTGGAGCATGAGCCTATGAGGACAGGCCTGGGTCCTGGGTAGATGGGATCTGGTATAATACCTGGGTTTATTGGGGTGATCTTCGAGCCTCAATTTGTGAGGCTTGGACTGATACTTGAGCCTGCTGCAGTGGGCCTGGAATGAGATCAACTGGAGTAGGGGGTTACTGGGACTGACCTGGAACCTGATGCTTGATAGGTAATGGGAAAGGTGTGGATCCTGAGTTGGTGAGGGTTGGTCTGAGCCTGGCTTAACAGATGTTGGCTTGGAGCCTAAATCACAGAGGTTGCCTTGGAGCCTTGTTAAGTATAAGGTGGCCTAAAAATTGGATGTGCAGGTGCTGTCTTAGATACTCAATCTACCATGGTAACTACATGCTGCCTGGGTATGTGGGAACTTGCCCAAAGTATGGGTCCATGAGTTCTGATTAAGCACTGGACTGGGCTTTTGCCTGGTGTTATGGTATCACTTGGTACTGGTGGTAACAGTGGCTGGATGGATACTAGAGCCCACAGATCTAGACTTGATCTGCAAGTGTGCTAGAGCCTGTTTAAATGGGGACTGGCCTGTAGACTTGTCATGCAAGTCTGGGCCTAGAGGTTAGGGCAATGAGAATAAATGTGCATCCTGGAACCCTAGGAGCCAGCCCAGAACCTGAATCTATAGGTGTTGCCCTGGAGCTGGAATGTGCTCAATGATTGGAGCTACTGAGGTTTCCCTGAAGACAGGGCAGGCCTGGACATGAGGATCTGCCCATGAGTCTGCCGGTGAGTTTTGACAAAACTGGTATTGGGGTCTGAGGCAAAATCCCATGGTCACTTCCCTCCCTATCTCCCAAGTGGTGGATATTTCTCCGCATTCTCTTCTGAATGGGGTTGAGAAAATGTTGACATAGGTAATGTAAAGCTGTCCTTAATAACATCATAAATGTGTTTTATTGTTTGTGTTGTACACAGGTGCTATAATATGGTATTTGTTATCCTGGGCTTGTGAAAGTATTTTCATGCTTTGATAGTTTTCCAAATTGATGTTTCTGGGACAAGTGATGATGCTTTCGTTTTATATGGTTTCAGTGTGTTGAAATTTCATCTTTATTGTAAGGTATTAGAAGAGTAGAACTCTAATCTGACTGTGGTGTTTAGAGGTAGGGCTTTTGGGACTGGAGAAGACCACTGAGATGGAGTCCACATGATCAAACCCTAGTGGATCTCCCTCCCTCTCTCTCTCTCTCTCTCTCTCTCTCTCTCTATATATATATATATATATATATATATATATATAGACGCATGTTCTTGGTCTCTGCCACTCATCACATATCCAGATGTTCGACCTTGACCTTGGGAATCCAGAACTACGAAAAAAATAAACTTTTTTTAAATAATTTACCTTGTCTGTAGTATTGTGCTCTTAGTTTCAGAAAAATAGACTAATACAGCTGTACTGGCAGGTTCTACGATCTGACACCTGACTACAGATCAGGGTCCCTATGTATTAGAATTACCAAATATAATAGTATATTTTCTAAAATCAAAGAAGTTAATTTTAAAATCTCATCTACATTATCAATCTCTTTCTCATTCTTTGCTCTGACTCCTTGTCTAAAGCGAAAGATTATAACCTGATTTTCTCTCTTGGTGTTTGCTCTATTTTGACATCTGATGCTGCTTAATGTAATTGAAGGAGAAAAGCTACATGATGATGTAAAATAGCAGTCTTTTGATGGGGTCTTTCTTAAGTATTCAAAAGAAAGAGAAAAGAAGAAAATGTAGACGCATGAAGTTCCTGGAGAAAACAATCATTACAAAGGCTTGCAAATTTGGAAATTTTAGTATTATGACTCAACTCACATGTCTGGCTAGTTCACCTTCAAGAGAAGGAGCTGGCATGTCTTAACCACCCACAAGTTAGTGCTGAGAAATCTCTCATTTAATTCTTGAATAGCTTTCAAATCTCTTGGGTTTTGAAAGGTATAATTAAAGATTATTATTCCCCCTTCTTATGTCTACCAGCTGTCTGATCAGAGGAAGAAAGAAAATAAGAATTTTTCTTTAACAAGTGAAAGTATTTGCTAGATTCAAAAAGAAGTTTTATGTATTAAAAACTCATATCTTTTTTTATTAAAGAGATAGTGAGTTGAGTTACACACAAATAATTTTTTTACATTTATTAGTACATGTTTGCACTACATAATAATTTCATTCACCTTAGGGGATTGGTACACGTACATAAAACATTTTAATTCCCTTTTCTCCCCCTTCCCTTCACCTTCCTTTTATTTTTCCAGCATTAGATTAATTTGTTTATCTTATAAGATCTTATAAGATAATTATCATATATACAAGTTGAAAACCAGACTAACAGGCCAAAGAATATATAAAACATCCAAGACGATTGTACTAAGTCAAGGTATACTTTTAGATACATTGTCCACATTGAATTGCTTGAGGTTCTCCTTGTCATTGAAATATCTTATTTCTCCATCAACTTTAAGGAAAAGTTTTCCACGGTAGATAGATAAATTGGGGTTGGAAGTTGTTATCTTTTAGGGCTTGAAACACTTCATTGCAAGGCCTCCTGCCCTTTAAAGTGTGTGTAGAAACTTATGCTGTGATTCTAATGGGTTTACCTTTGTATGTGATTCCTTGTCTTTTTCTAACAGCTTTTAAGATTATTACCCAAACTAGGAATTCTGTAATTTTTAATATAATGTGGAATGAAAATGTTCTCTTTTGGTCATAGCTATTTTATGTTCTATATGCATTTGTTCATATGTTTTTTCCCTATATTTTTGAAGTTTTCTGCCATTATTACTGTAAACAGGTCTTTTATGCCATTTGTGTTGTCTTCTGATTTTTATTTTTTCCTATTATGCTTAGATTGGTCTTCTTTACATGAGCTAGCAGTTGTTGGATCAATTTTTCATTTTCTCGTGCCATGTTAAGGAATCTTTGAGTAGTTGGTCTTTGAAGGCATCATTGTGTTCTAGTTCTGAAATTCTGTCCTCACATTGGTCTGTCATACTGCCCAAACATTCAGTATGATATTCAATCTCCTGGATTTCTGAATTAAACCTTTTCATGTACTCTAATTCTTTGGTGAACTGGTCACTCATATTTTGTATCAATTTTTATAGCTTTGTTTTAGTGTCCTCTGAGAGCTCCTGCATCTTTTGGTTATTACTTCCATTACATGATTAGTTATATCTTCTCTAATCTTGCTGAGTATAACTTTGAGCTCTTTTCTACCCTCTCCTTCTATGCTTTTGAGAAATTCAGGTGTGTGACTCATACAGTTCCACTGCTTGGTGCTACCTGGATTGGCTTCAGGGAAGTTAGGGGTTTGTGGAGATATTCTGTTGCCTTTTCTTCTCATGTTTCTACCATTTTTCTTCATTTATTTCTTTTGTTTTGTGCAGAGGTTTGTGGATGGTTATAGTCTAAAGACTTTGTTACTACTATAGAGATATCTTTACTTGCTTTTCAGTGTTGTAATTTGTATATGGCTAACTGTAATCCTTTGCCACTGCCCCAAGATTCAACCATCTTGTTTATTTTGGGAAATGAGAATGCAGTGTAAGCAACTAAGTTCTCTAGGAATATATTCCAGTATTATTGATGTCACAAAGGCAATCTGAGTGCTGGCTTACAGAGAAATAGCAATATTGAAGTGACTGTTAATAAAAAGTGAAAGAGCTACAGAAGCATTGACTGACAAAAAGTAGACATTAACATACCATAAAAACCAGTTATGTACCACCCTTATTTCTGGAGAGGAAACCATCAATTATAATGTAAGCACAATGCTAACCCAAGTATTTTTTACAGCCTATATGTACTAACTGTAACAGTATCTTATTACTCCATCAATTTTGAAAGATAATTTTGTGGGGTACAGCTGTCTGGGTTGGAGTTTGTTTTGTTATAAGGCTTGAAATACTTCAATACATGCTCTCCTTGACTTAAGGGTTTGTGTTGAGAAGTCTGCTGTGCTTCTGATGGGCTTTCCTGTATAGGTGAGTTGTTTCTTTTCTTTGATATCTTTTAATATTCTGATCTTTTGTTGAATTTCTTGAATCTTGACTATTATATGCCTTGGTGTAATATTTTATTGATCATGGATAATTGGAGTTTTGTTTGCCTCACTTATCTGTATGTCAAATTCTTTTTACATGATGAGAAGTTTCCTGACATTACTTCTGTGAACAATTTTTATGTCCTTTGTGGTATTTTTCGATTTTTTCATTGATTCCAATTAATCTGTGGTTATTATTCTTTGCATCATCTAGCAGTTGTTGCATTGATTTTTCATGGTCTTTTGTTATTTTTAAGAAGCCTTTCATTTGGCAATCACTAACTGCAAACCTGTCTGTCCACATATTGGCTGATTATGCTACATATGCTTTCAATAGAATTTTTAATCTGGATATTTGTTTGAATCTCTTTCATTTAACCCAGAACTTTTCTATATTGAGCATTCATGTCTTCCATCACTTTCCTAAGCTCCTCTATTTTTAAAAATCTGTATCTACTCTAGATTCATTGATCATGTCCTTCATTATGATCACCATCCCTTCAGTTATCTGTGAAATTATTTCTGATTTGGTTTTCTTTTTCTAGACACTCATTCATCTGATCTGTTACTTCCACCACTATCTTTTCAACCACTTGAAATAGGTTTCTAACACCCTCTGTATTCCTTGACAAGTCATTAACATTAAAACCACCATTAAAAGTAAAACTCAAAATTAGATTGTTTGGGGGCATGTCTTGATTTCCAATAACAAGAAAACTTATATCATAAAAGCACACGCAATAAAAACTATTCCTTCAGAAGATGAAACTGCAACTGTCATATAGATCTCATGAGTGCATGCAGATGTGTGAAATTCATTTTTGCTGACAATAAAATGAATAAAAAATGCCTTCAGCAGGAGAATTGCTCCCATTTAAAATCTTTTAAAAGGCTCAAATAATCTGAAATAAGAATTATTATTTTCACTTAGCAAAATGCTTGTTTTACCCCATATTCATTGGTGCTGGTATTCATTCTTTACTCACCTATAATAAATCAAATTTGCATTCATGCTCCATTCATCT
This sequence comes from Erethizon dorsatum, assembly GCA_028451465.1. Classification (NCBI taxonomy): domain Eukaryota; kingdom Metazoa; phylum Chordata; class Mammalia; order Rodentia; family Erethizontidae; genus Erethizon; species Erethizon dorsatum. The sequence goes on along the minus strand of CM051842.1, from coordinate 84,267,994 downwards.
CTTCTCTCATTTTCCATCACCTTCTTTTGTCTTTCACACAGTTCAAGAGCATACTAACACATACTTAAAAGAAAAGTGAAATAACAAATTATGCAGTGTTTACTACAATTAAGGCACTATTCTATCCATTTACTAATGTTCAAAATTTTTGTGAATTAGATATTAATATTATCTTCCTCCCAAGTTTATAATCTTGGAAACCGAGGCTCAGAAATTTTAAATATTTTGTCAATGCTCACGTCGTTAATGAATGAAAAGCTCAATGTTTAAGATTCAGATAATATGGGCCAGTGATATGGCTCAGTGGCATAAGCACCTGCCTGGCAAGCATGAGGTCCTGAATTTGACTCCTGGTACCCACATAAATAAAAAAAATTCAGATAATAGGTTCAGGAGTAATATCAATAATGCTCCACAGTTTCCATTGGAAAATTCAGAGGGAAGTACAACATGTAACAACAAAATGAGAAATTCATTTATTCCTAGGAATGCAAACTAAATGTTTTAATGGCTAGGTGTAGCCTATGAGTATAGGAAGACTGGTTGCAGAGGGGAGGTAGTAGTGGAACCTATGGTGAACTGCAGACTACATACCCTGCTTAAGTTTAGCCAAAATAAATGTGATTTTTAACCTAGGATTTTTGGCATCTAAGTGTTGTCTTTTCATCCTCTGAATGTCTATATGGTTGTTTTCCACTGTGCTCACTCTACTTTAAAAAGAAGAGAACCAAAGGCCATAACTCTGCAATGTTTTGGTTCAATTGCTTTAGGCCTAAAGATTTATTAACACTGGAGTTAGAATCTGTAAGTATAGTCTATATCAGAGTGAATTTTAATCTTTACCTGGGGTCTGCAAGTGTGTGTGTACACTACTTTATCGATCAAAGCAAATTCCTTTCCTTTGCATTTGTACATTGATGTATCTGATTATTGTTGCCTCTAAATGAAAGTCAACATTTGCAGTCACACTTTTTTATGTGTTTCTTGTAGTCAAATGGAGCTTTAATAAATGGTTTTTAGCCATCCTTGGGTGGCAGATAAATCACTGATTAGCATTTCTTGTTTTTCCCTTCTATCCCTTTGTAAAGTTTTCTCCAATTCATTTGGGAAAGGAGCCCATACATTATTCATTCCTAAGTGCACTAATTTGATCAATCTTTTCAGATAACCATGGGTCAATTGAAATTTGACTTATAGGGCAACTGCCTGTAAAAAGTCACACAGAGGCATCTGCATTGCAACTTTTTCCTCTGTCATATCAATAGGCCACAACCTCATTGGAAGAGGTCAATCTCTTGAGATGAGGAGATCAAGTACTTCTCCCCATTCATTACAAATGACTTTGTCAGTCAGTGTAGAATGGGAAGTAGACAGGTTTATTCTCATAGGTCAAACCATGTCATCAGTTAATAATAAGTTTTGATTGATACTAATTTGACTCAGATTTGAAGAAATGACTCAGAGTTAAATTACTCTGTTTCTCATTACCTATTTCTGTTGTCTTCTTACCTATTTCTGTTGTCTTCTTTAGAAACACAATCCACTACTCTTTTTTTCATATCATGTCAAGTTTATGCATTATCATGGTCCTTATATAATAATTTCTCAAGCAAGAATTGCTGCACATTTTCCACATGGCATGCTGAGTAGGGAATGTTTTTCACTCAGGTCATTCAATAGTTTAATGTAATCTGAAAAGCATGACTAAGATTTGTTTAAGTTGTGACATCCTGTGCTCTCCAGAAAAAGCTCATCTTATAACAAATAGAGTAGAAAGTATTAAAATACCGCTCTTTTTAATTGATTATTTCTCTATGAAGCACCTTAAGGAATGAATGCAAGTTCTTTCCAATAACAGAAATTTCTGCCAAAATAGTTAACACAGTCCTTGACATGCCTTATCTAACAGAGTGGTGGTGTATCATATACTATCAATTAAAATTATCAAGAAAAATTATAATAACTGATAGTTTTATTATGTAATATTTTCTAGAGAAACTTTAAATATTTGTAAGTCTGAAGACTAATTGAGAGATCTCAGATCCAATTGCTTAAAACTGTCAATCACCAGTGGAGGCAAAATAGTAACTTAAGCTCTTCTCAGATAAATTTTCACTATGCTTCAATTGTTACCTTATGTAATTTTTCAACTGATGATTTAATTTCAGTTAAGATAATAATAATTCAGTGTATCTATTCACAGAGTTTCATTTCTTATGTTCAGTGTATCTATGAAATGTTAGCATGAACAGGAACTCATGAAAACCATTTGTACAGATGATTAACTGAGATTATCAAATGTCTCACACAGTCTCTATTGTGTCTTGGTGAGTTAGTGTCATCACAAAAACTAATTTTCAAAGCTCTTGATCACTAGCACTATTCTTTGTCAAATTATTTCCTCTGTCACAACCACTATATTTCTTCAGCATTTTTAGTTATTTGATAAAAAGTTGTCCTTAATCATTAAACTTAATTTTCTAATGTTCATAACTTAATGACTAACACAACCACTAGAGCATTAATCAGCTCTTTAAGAATATTTGTGAATATATTAAACTGTTTCAGTGTAAGTGCTTTTACAAAAAGAAAAAAAGAAACCTATGATGCATCACTGTAAAAGAGATGTTAAAAATTAAATGTAGAATATAAACTAAGATGTGAATTAGTTTGAAAAGTAGAAATGTGAAAATAGTTAAAGGAATTGAAACATTTTTATAATTTCAAAATTTATGAGATATGATTTAAGAAGTTTCTAAGAACATGAGAGTGCATTTTAAAAATGATCACAAAACATGCTTTGCTTTTCTGGAGGCTGAAGGACATAGAAATTCCAAAGAAAGGGAAGAAGGCATTAGGTTATATCAATAAAAAATATTTGACTTCTCATAGGATACAATCAAGAATTCTACAATTGCTCTTAAAATTTCTGCCTTCTGGTGTGCATAACCTGTATATTTGCTTCCACTTAAGCTTAGTTGCAACCTTTGAATTTGATAAACTATTCCCTCAAATATGTTCTACTACATAGCAAATATAATTTTGGAGTTGTAATTAAGATTCCAACTCATGTGACTTTAAAATGAGAAGGTTATTAAAATGGGTGTAACTTAATCTATTGAGCCCTTTAAATCTAGGTATAGGTGTCAGAGAGAGAAAGTCGGAGTTGGGAAGCATTATAAGGATTTGGTGCACAGCTGATGACTTGAAGATGGAAGGGACATGTGGCAAAGAATGTGAGCTACCTTTAAATTGATTGTGGCCCCTGACTGATAGCTAGTAAGAAAACAGAATTCTCAGTAAAACAATTACAAGGAATAATGTTCTTTCCATCAAAAAAAATGAGCTTGGTAGAGGATTTTCCCCCACAGCCTCCAGATGAGAACTTGAATTCAGCCTTGTGGTACCCTAAGCAGAGATCTTTCCCCTCAAGTGGTATACTCCTGATACATAGAAATTGTGAGATAATAACTTGTGTTGATTTAAGTTGTTGTTTTTTAGATTATTATGAAGAAATAGAAAACTTGTATGCAGAGTATGCTAGTAAAACTACTTGGAATATATATTAAAAACCTACCATATAATCTAATAGGAGAGGAAAAATACAGGCATCTATCAAATCTGTTGAAATAAAATGGTTCAAATTGTTTTTTGTGGCAAATGTTAGTATTTCTCCCTGGTGACATTTATGAAGAGAATGACTAGACAGCTATCTGTTTGGATCAGTTTGGGCAAAGCTTGTCTGAGCAACAAAGCTGGAATGAAGAACTTTCAATCACATGACTCTAAAAGTCAGTTCATAGGAACTACATTCATCACATAATGAGTTTTAAAGCTTTTGGAATTTTTTTGAGTAAAATTTTTCTGTGCCAGTTGTTATCCTCTAGATATGTCTCCCTCTAATTTCTGTTACACTCTGTGCCTGAGAAGACTTCAAATAATTATTCCATTGTATCTTTTGCTTTTCAGTTTCTATGGGCTTTAGTCAAAGGGTATCATTAACAAGGGATTGGGAAGTGTCAGTACAGTAAAGGAAGGGGAGTAAAGGAAACCTTTTACTTCACTGTACCTCCACCTTCCAATTGACACTATTTTCCTCTGAGCTAGACATGGTACTACCTTCCCATTATTACTTTGATGGAGTATCCCAGTATTTGTTGACCATTTCCATAGTTCTGCCCACACTCGTATGCGAAGTACCCCCTTAATGTATTTTTATTTAAACTGTATAGGTGAATTCTATTCTCTACCAGGATCCTAAATAGAGCATCATTTAGTCCAGCTGTCAGCTAATTTTGCCAATTGAAAAATTGTTCTTGGTTGTTCTTTGAAGGCCAGAGGTTAAAATAAGCTATGTTATTGAGTGTTGTTTTTCCATGATGCTTTTTTGAGAGTGGCAGCAAACACAGGATGGATGGAGATTGTTATTTCCTAACTTTGAGTTGGCAACCTCTTCGAAGACTGTTTAATTATTTTTAGATGCTATAAAGTAAAAATGCTTATTCTTCATTCTGACTGTTTCTCCTCTATAGAGGGAATTTCACTAGCTATATTATTACTGATGTTCTCTTTGTCCTCATATTCATTCCTCTGTTTGATATAATATATTTAATTGGTGAATTTGGAAATAATAAACTCAGCAAAGTCCACTCAGCTTCTGCTTTCTTTTGGTAGCTGTCCTTTCTGCAAAGCGGATCTATTCTCCTCTGCTGTCACGTGGGCCATCTGTCCCAGTGTACAAATATATAGAAATATGGAGGGAGGAGGAATGGAGTAAACTAATTCTGAAGGTCAATTTTAGAAAGATATATGGTATTCAAAGTATAGTCTCTAAATTAGCATTTAAAAATAATTAAGGTGTCAGAGAAAATTGCTATTTATTTGGGCCACTCATGGATCCCAATGGTTCCTTTACTTAGTCAATGCCATTTGATTAAATTCCTAGTTCAAATTATCTTTCATAATTTTATTTGTTTTCCAATAAGCACCAATTGAAAGTTATCATTCATGCATTTTGAAGGGCTATATATGTACATAACTGCAAGAATGATTTCTTACTGCTTTTAAACAGTGGTTTTTCTATTGAATAAGTTTTTATATAACAGATGCAATATTTGTTTATTATATCTGAAGCGATAATCTAGTAAATCAAGCAATAAACACTGGGAATGTAGCTCAGTGGCACAGTGTCTGCCTGACAAGCGCAAGGTCCTGAGTTCCATTCCTGGTATCCTCCCTGCCAAAAAAGCAATAAAGAAATGCAAAATTATAGGCTCAATTAGTTAGCTTTCATTTCAAGTTTTAAGGAGCACATTTTAACAGATCATAACTAGGTTTCAAATAACAGTATGCACACCCACATTTCCCTTTGCTGTTATCTCCTCACTCTGTCCTCAGGAAAGACAAGTGTGACCTGAGAATCTATTAGATATACAGGTGATATTTCCCACACATTGATGTGAAGGTTTTGTCATAACTTTTGTTTTTACCTGTGACCCAGCTTTGGGAGGTTCCTTAGTAACTATAATACTATCCTCAACCTTCAACGAAGAAGAAGGAGGAGACCTTGGCACCTTCTCCCTGTCCCAGGAACCGCGGTGTGACAGAAGCTCAAATCTGCGGACACACGGTGACAGCTGTCACCCTGGGGAGACACCACAGAGGATCACGAGCCAGTGGCAGAGCAGGGGAGTGATGGAGGACTGTGCTGGCTGGTGGTGAGTGTCTCTCAGGCACAGCTGTCCTGTGCCAGAGAGCGATTGGCTGGGTGCCATTGTGGGGGGTGTGGTGAAACACAGAGGGGTGCAAAAACACAGCACTAGGGACTCGCGCTTGGGACTCAGTGGGGCGCCGTGGCTCTCAAGCCTGCAGAAAGTGCGCTGACAGCAGCAGGCAAAGGAGACTGGTCTCCACCTGAAAGTACAAGCTTCTGCTCACTGCCCTGCCAAAGGGCCTCCTGCCTTACTGGGATGGACCTGCATGGAACAGGACTCTGTCACCACATGGTCCCGGCCTACAGCAGAGTCAACACCTGGAACTGATTCTTATTATTTTTATTTATTTATTTTTATTTATTTATGTATTTATTTATTTATTTTCTCTCATTTGTTTTTTGTTCTGGTGAAGGGATTTTTTGTGTATGGTTTCATTTTTGTTTTGTTTGTTTGTTGTTTATGTCTTCACTATTGTTACTGTTTGTCTATTTGCTCTTTCATTATTCTCTATGGTTTTTACATGAGTGTAAACAGAGCCTCTAACCTCTTTGTGATTGTGGTTGTAATCTGTTCTTCCTTTTATCCCTGCCTTCTCTTTTTCACACCAGTCCTCTGCACCAGTTTCCCAATGTTAGTGGGATCCCTCTTGGTCCTCTAACCTTACATCTAATTCCTTCCTCTTCTCCCAATACTCTATTTCCTCCTTAACTCATTTTAACTTAAAGTCCTGAGGGCAAAATTGACATATTAAGGACTTGTATACTGCATATAATTTTTCTGGTGTGTTTTAGATTTTGTTATATAACCGCAACTCTACTTTATACAATTAAAAGTGGCAGATAACTGGTTAGCTCAGTGTCTCATTTTCTAGGCTGTGTTTGATGCTTTAAGGACCATTATAGCCAAATGTGAAGTAATTGTTTTAAATAGATTTCTTTCCTGATATTTCATGATTAAGATGGACTAAGGGTCACAGAAAATAGAGTGGCACAGTACCAAAGAACCAAGGACTGGGCCAAACAGGTAGCAACTTCTCATATCCAACAAATTGAAGAGGTAGGATCTGGCAGCAAGCTCAAAATGCAAAAACAAGCTTCACTTGGAAGATACTGAAGAGAAGTAGTCATCTGCTAAGGATCTTGAACACTAGCAATAAAGTAACCTACCATAGGTAATTGACAAACATCACCCCAGGAATTAAACTAAAGAAAGAAAAGAAAATGAGACAACATTTAAACAAGATGCAACCCCACACATCCAATACACCAAAGACAAACATAGGGGGCAATGAGGTGGGACAATCTGAAAGCCACCCACCTGGCAACTCTGAAGTGGTAAAAACAAAGCAACTGAATGAGGCTCTGGAAAAAATTAAATCAGAAATAATTTCACAGATAGCTGCAGAGATAATGTCCACAATGAAGACCATGCTTATAAACACTATAGCTGATACAGACAAAAAAATAGAGCTTAAGAAAATTATAGAGGGCCGGTGAGATGGCTCAGCGGTGTAAGCGCCTGCCTGGCAAGCGCGAGGGCCCGAGTTCAACTCCCGGAACCCACATACGAAAAAAGGGCCGGTGATATCGCTCAGGGACACGGGCGCCTGCTGGCGCGTGAGGTCCTGAGGTCGACCCCCCGGTACACACACACACACACACAAAAAAAGAAAGTTATAGAAACCATGAATGCTCAGCATAGGAAAGAAATGGAATCCATAAGGCAGGTTCAAGCCAATATCCAGGAGAACAAAGATTACATTGAAAGTATTTGCAGCAGATTAAGCCAATGTGAGGACAGGATCTCAGATATAGAAGATAGGCTTACAATTAGTGATCATGAAAAGAAAGAATTCTTAAGAATAGCAAGGGACCATAAAAAATCAATTCAGGAGCTGCTAGATGACAAAAAGATACATAAATTAAGAATAATTGGAATAAATGAAAAAGCAGGAGATAGCATAAACGACATTAGGACCTTGCTCACAGACATTATCACAGAGAACTTCCCTGGAAGAGAAAAAAGAATTTGATCTTCATATAAATGAGGCTTATAGAACTCCAACTATACATGATTTAAAAAAAAATTCAGCCAGACATATCATAGTCAAGATCCCAGAAATTCCACAAAAGGGCAGATTATTAAAAGCTGGTAGGGACAAGAGACAAATCACCTATAAAGGAAAGCCCATCAGAATCACAGCTGACATTTCAGCACAAACCCTCAAGTCAAGTAGAGCTTGGAATGACGTATTTTAAGCTCTAAAGGAAAATAAATTACAACCAAGATTGAGGTACCCCACAAAACTATCTTTCAAAATTAATGGAGAAATAAAATACTTCCATGACAAAGAACATCTGAGAAAATTTATGAGCACAAACTGAGCACTCCAAAATGTTCTGAAGGACATTCTAGGAAGAGATAACAAGGACTACAACTCCAGGAACCCTAACAGAAGGAATCCACCAGGCAGGGCATATAATTAAATAGAGGGAGAGGGGAAAAACAAAGTGTGGGAACAAACAACATGAAGATATCATGACAAGTATAAGTCAATACATATCAGTTTTAACCATCAATGTTAATGGTCAATTCACCAATCAAAAGGCACAGACTGGCAAAATGGATCAAGAAGCAAGATCCAACAATATGCTGTATAAAAGAAGCACATTTCATACAGAAAGAAATTCATAGACTGAAAGTCAAAGGATGGAAAACAATACTCCATGCAAAAGGAACCCAGAAAAAAGCAGGGGTAGCTACTCTTTTTGCAGACAAAGTGAATTTCAAGCCAAGAACGATTCGGAGAGATAAAGACTGTCATTACATCCTTGTAAAGGGAACAATCCAAGAGGAAGAGATAATGATCATAAATACATATCCCTCCAATACCAGTGCACCCAGCTATATAAAACAAGTATTAAAGGATATGAAAAATCAAATAAGCACTAATACAATTATATTGGGGGATCTCAATACTCCATTGTCACAAAAAGACAGATCAACTAGACAAAAAATCAATAATGAAATAGTAGAATTGAACCAAACTTTTGAACAAACGGACTTAGGAGATGTATACAGAGTGTTCCACTCCACAACATCAGAATACACATTCTTCTCAGCTGCACATGGGACATTCTCCAAAATAGTCCACATACTAGCTCATAAAACCTGCTTAAGTAAATGCAAAGGAATTGAAATTATCGCATGCATATTATCAGACCATAGTGCAATGAAATTGGAAATCAATGGCAAAACAAATCACAAAAACTCCCTAAAAACATGAAAATTAAACAGCACCCTCCTGAACAACCAATGGGTCACAGATGAAATTAAAGAAGAAATTAGACACTTTCTACAACTGAATGATAATGATAGTACAACATACCGGAACTTATGGGAAACAATGAAAGCAGTCCTAAGAGGGAAATGTATAGCATTAAATATCTGTATCAGGAAAATAGAGCAAGTTCAAATAAACAACTTAATGGTGAATCTCGAACTTATAGAAAAAGAAGAGCAGGCTAAGCTGAAAGCCCATACAAGGGAGGAAAATATAAAGATCAGAGCAGAAATTAATGTATTGGAGACTAAAAATACCATACAAAGAGTCAAGGAAGCAGAGTTGGTTCTTTGAAAGAATAAATAAGATTGACAAACCTTTATCCAACATTATTGAAAAAAGAAAAGAAAAGACTCAAATCCATGCAATTGAAAATGAAAAGGGTGATATCACAATGGATCCTGCAGAAATCCAGAAGATTATCTATACCTATTTTGAAAATTTATATTCTACTAAGATGGAAAATGCAGAAGAAATGGACAGATCCCTAGATGCATATGAATTACCAAAGCTGAATCAAGAAGATGTAAAAATCCTAAATAAACCAATATCAATCAATGAAATTGAAGATGTAATTAAAAACCTCCCAACAAATAAAAACCCAGGCCCTGATGTACTCACTGCCGAATTCTACAAGAAATTTAAAGAAGACCTAACACCAATACTTCTCAAAATTTTTAATGAAATTGAAAAGGAAGCAATACTCCCAAATTCATTCCTAGAAGCAAGAATTACCCTGATACCAAAACCAGAGAAGGACCCAACTAAAAAAGAGAACTACAAGCCAATCTCCCTAATGAACATAGACACAAAAATCCTCAGTAAGATACTGGCAAACAGAATGCAGCAAATCATCAAGAAGATTATACAACACAACCAAGTTGGATTCATCCCAGGGATGCAGGGATGGTTCAACATACATAAATCAATAAATGTAATACACCATATTAACAGAACCAAAGACAAAAATCACATAATCATCTCAATAGATGCAGAAAAAGCTTTTGACAAAGTCTAACACCTTTTCATAATGAAAACCCTCCAAAAAAATTGGAATAGATTTTCTTTATCTCAATCTCATAAAAGCTATCTATGACAAACCAACAGCCAATATTATACTAAATGGACAAAAACTGGTAGCCTGGGCCGGTGAGATGGCTCAGTGGCATAAGCGCCTGCCTGGCAAGTGCGAGGGCCCGAGTTCGACTCCTGGAACCCACATACGAAAAAAGGGCCAGTGATATCGCTCAGCGGCATGGGCGCCTGCTGGCGCGGGAGGTCCTGAGGTCGACCCCCGGTACGCACAAAAAAAAAAAAAAGCTGGAAGCCTTTCCTCCAAAATCCGGAACAAAACAAGGATGTCCACTGTCCCCACTCTTATTCAACATAGTTCTGGAAACTTTAGCCAGAGCAATTAGACAAGAGAAAGAAATAAAAGGAATAATGATTGGAAAGGAAGAAGTTAAATAATCATTATTTGCAGATGACATGATACTCTACACAGAAGACACCAAAAACTCCACTAAACAACTGCTAGATTTAATCAGCAAATTCAGTAATGTAGCTGGATAAAAAGTCAATATTCAAAAATCAATAGCCTTTCTGTACACAAATAACAAACTTACTGAAAGAGAAGTTAGGGAAACAATACCTTTCACAATAACATCCAAAAAAATGAAATACCTAGGAATCAACCTCACAAAGGATGTAAAAACCTCTACACTGAAAACTACAGTACTCTGAAAAAGGAGATTGAACAGGATATCAGAAAATGGAAAAATAGGGGGCCGGTGAGATGGCTCAGCGGCTTAAGCGCCTGCCCGGCAAGCGCGAGGGCCCGAGTTCGACTCCCGGAACCCACATACGAAAAAGGGGCCGGTGATATCGCTCAGCGGCACGGGCGCCTGCTGGCGCGCGAGGTCCTGAGGTCGACCCCCCGGTACCCACAAAAAAAAAAAAAAAAAAAAAAAAAAAAAAGAAAATGGAAAAATATCCCTTGCTCCTGGATAGGAAGAACAGATATAGTGAAAATGGCCATACTTCCAAAATTGTTATACAAATTTAATACAATTCCAATCAAAATTCCAACAGCATATCTCACAGAATTAGAGAAAACAATCCTGAAATTCATTTGGAATCAGAAGAGACCTAGAATAGCAAAGGCAATTCTGGGCAACAAAGGCAAGGCAGGGAGCATCACAATCCCTGACTTGAAATTATAGTATAAAGCTACTGTGATAAAAACAGTGTGGTACTGTCAAAAAAAGACCTGAAGATCAATGGAACAGATTAGAAGATGCTGAAACAACCCCAGACGTACTAAGCCACATTATCTTTGACAAAGGTGCCAAACATATTCACTGGAAGATGATAGCCTCCTTAATAAGTGGTGCTGGAAAAACTGGCTCTACTCATGTCAAAGATTTAAACTAGACCCATATCTTTCACCATGCACTAAACTAAATTCAAAATGGATCAGAGATCTAAATATTAAAACAGAAACATTAAATCTGCTGGAAGGTAGGATAGGTAAAACCCTTGAAGACATTGGTGTAGGCAAAGTCTTTATGAATAAAACCTCAACTGCACAGGAACTATCACAAAGAATCAACAACTGGGATCTCATCTTATTAAAAAGACTTTGCACAACAAGGGAAACCACCAGCAGAGTGAAGAGGAAACCCACAATGTGGGAGGGGATGTTTGCCAGCTGTTCCTTGGATAAGGGATTACTATCGGGAATATGTGAAGAACTCAAAATGTCAGACTTCCCAAATTTAGGGACCCATTCCAAGCATGGGCATCTGAGATGAATACACATTTCTCAGATGAAGAAATACTAATGGCAAATAAATATACAAAAAAAGTGCAACATCACTAGTCATTCGAGAGATGCAAATTAAAACAACACTGAGATACCATCTCACCCCAGAAAGAATGGCTATTATTAAGAAATCAACTAATAACAAATGCTGGAGGGGCTGTGGTGAAAAAGGAACCCTTCTTCACTGTTGGTGTGAGTGTCGACTGGTACAGCCACTGTGGAAATCAGTGTGGAGATTCCTCAAAAAACTAGGGTTGGATGTCCCATTTGACTCAGCTATTCCCCTTCTGGGTATCTTCCCAGAAGAGTTAAAAACATCGTACCCCGGCGATATATGTGCACCCATGTTTATAGCAGCACAATTTGTAATAGCCAGATCTTGGAAACAACCCAAATGCCCATCAACTGAGGAATGGATAAAAAAGATGTGGTAATTTTATACAACGGAGTACTATTCAGCCATAAAGAAGGGTATACTGGAACCTTTTATAGGTAAATGGATGCAACTCGAGAAAATACTAATAAGTGAATTAAACCAGACGCACATGTGTAAGCATCATATTGTCTCTCTAGTATGAGAAACTGAAAGAGTAAATAAGATCCAAAATGTACAATAGACTTGGTGAATCAAAAAGTAACTGGTCAAAATGAAAGAGAGACTGGGATGGGAGACTAGGGAAAAGAAAGATGGGAAATGAAAAAATGTATATATATATAAGATGTTTAAGATAGATACACAACTAATTTTACTTAGCTCATTGAAGAGTAAGTTTTGTGCCAGTAATATTTGGACAATTGAATGCTAATATCTGGTATCTTGAATAACTAACTTAAAGATAACAATACATAATGCATTTACCATTGTTACCCTCCTATTATGTTGTTTTGAAAATTTGTTCTTTTTTGATTTGTTTTGTTTTGTTTTTTCTTCTCTTTAAAAAAAACAAATAACAATATGCAATGACTGCTGAAGGGGAAGTTAGAAGTCTGGCAGGTAGTAGAAAAACAGGATAAGAGGTATTGAGAAAGGAATCCTTCTTCAGTACCATTTTCTGAATTACTTGCTTAGTAATTGTGTTAATTTATTTAGGGAATAATTTTGGCAAAACCTGTAGCAAAGCTAGTTTATCTTTATTTTTAAATGCCAGCAGTAATTTTCTCATTTATTTTCAACATTATCTTTTATAATAATCAAAATTTATGGAATCACCACTTGCTTTTTGACAGTGGGTGACATTTTCCTACATTTCTATAGAAAATGATTTATGACACTCTGAATATTCATGGCCTAGTTAGTTATAACTTTTTCTGGTGTCTAACTCTCTGTAATAGTCCCTTTAAACTTTTGACCCTGTTTGGTGGTGGTGGTGCTCATATTAAGTACAGAATTTGATAATCATAGTGTAGCATTCAGATAAGTTTTGTACTATTCATCCCATCAGTGTATTGCTTGAGGCTTTTTCGACTCTAATATGGGTCACTGGAAGTCTGTGGCATATTCTATCTCATCTTGAACTACAGAGCTGAGAATGTATCACTATGTACTGAAATTCTTGGACTCTTCTCCTGAAGCCTATTCCATTTCATCTCAAAACTTCATTTATTATACAATAATGCAATTACATACATCATTGTTGAGGAGATTTGAAATATTCACTTCAAGTGTCTGAAAGAAATAGATATTCTCACCAAAGTTTGAAAAATACTATCGGCATCAGACTGTTTTATACCTACTTAGGACATAAATTCTTTGCCTAAATACTAGTAAGCCTTTATAGAAAGGACAAACAAAAACTGAACTTTTGTTATAATGCCTGGTGCAAAGAGTACACATGGCTTATTGCAATTTTTATCACAAAGTACTGCCTCTGTCCTTAGAGATTGATAGTGTTCAGAAGTACTTTTATCCTGCCTCCCTCTCTAATAATCTAGAGAATATCTCACAAGTACAGACCTCTGCATCCCAAAGGGTTTACAAACTACACACATGCTGGAATTACTTACCTCAACACTGAAAGGCACCTTGTTCTTGCAATTGAGTCTAGCAAATCTTTCATGACCACAAGTAGCCAGATTTTAGAGATGATGGCTCATTCTGAAGCCAAAAACAACATATATTTAAAGTTTGCAATAATTTGACTTTATACTGTACAGAAAAAATAGTGATGTGGTCAAACTGGATAGCACTATCTAGAAAATATTTTTGGAGATTTTATGTCCAGATTTCTCTTCATGCAAGAGATTTTTGATCAAACCTCAAAATGGATATTGAAATGAAGCCATGTACCTTCTCTAAAGCAGTTACTTCGGGGCCAGTGAGATGGCTCAGCGGCGTAAGCGCCTGCCTTGCAAGCGCGAGGGCCCGAGTTCGACTCCCGGAACCCACATACGAAAAAGGGGCCGGTGATATCGCTCAGCGGTCCTGAGGTCATTCCCCCGGTACCCACAAAAAAAAAAAAATAAAAATAAAAAAAAATAAAGCAGTTACTTCATATTGGTCTGTGAGCTTCTACTTATATTTCTATATTTGAAAAGTGGTGACATGTCATTCACCACAGACCATACTTCAACTTGTCTTGTTTCTTCAGTTGTATTTTTAAAAATTTTGATCTTTATGTTGACTGCACTCCTTTGTATTTCAATTGAGTTTTAAATAGAAACATCTTAGAATTAGGATACTGTTAGTAGCTATAATAACTGACATGTATTGACCACTTTATTGTCTAAGGTAACACTAGCTGCTTAAGAATTCCAATAGCTTCACACAATAGAATTTATCACTCTTCTAAAATTTGATGATAAAGGAAGGAGAGAATTTTTTCTAGTAATTAAAAATCTTAAATTGCTGAAAGCTCATTAACCTTCAACAAGTGGGACTGACCTGCATCTATCAGCTATAAGGGAAGTGGTGGATTATGTAGAAGGTTTAACAGGCCAAGATCGGAATGGACTTATATCATGTCCACCTACATGACAATGACACAACTTCATAAAATTATCATGCTTAATGTAACAAGTGCTAAGAAATGTAGAGTAGCTCTACACCTAAGATGATAGGGAAATATCTTTTGCTAATAGAAGTTCTGTTTCTACCATTTCTAATATGAACTGTGCTTGTGATAACTCGTGATTTTACTTACATGACATTTTCTTTTTCTTCACAGAAACTCTTTCAAACTGGTTTTATTATAACCATATGATCTATGAGAAAGTTGTGACTCAAACAGGTGAAGTAACTGAGGCAAAGTAATTTAGCCAGTGAGTGGTAAAACTTTGTCTGATGCCAAAGCCCATGTAAATTATCATGTCAAACTTAACCTCTACTCAGATAAAAATTTGTGTCTAACTGTATTGCCTTCTTTAATTATATAGTTAATTGCCTCTATTGCCTTCCTCGGGATAGAAAGTTTGAAACTTTCTTTAATAGCATTTTCCACTCTCTCACCATTAGATGATTAAAATGTTCATCCTTATATATTATATAAACAATTTGGAATTAATTATTTTAGTGTTTGTAGAAACACTCAAAGAAGAAAATATAAATCTTTCATGCTACCAGCGGCCCAGAAATAAGTACTGTTAATCTATAGTCATATTCCTGGATTTTTAAATACATTTTGCTCTAAATAACTAAATACTGTTATTCTTATTGCATTTCAACATACATATTTTGTAAACTAAAATGCCTATCATGAGTAAGTCCTCCTTGCATAGTATATTTTTGCAAAATATCACCTTTAATAAAAATAACTTTAAAATTTTCCTTCCTTCATCTGTTATAATACTAAAACAGTAAATAACTTCTGAGCATTTCAATATTGTCTAATTTTTGAATGTCTTTAAAAGTTGATTTTACAAAGATACTAAAGGATATCATGCTATTTTAAAAATGAAAATGACATCTGGTCAATTTCTGGTCTTATATAACTATATAACTTCTCCTAGATTCATAAATTATTTATTTATGGACCTAGTGTGTGCTGGGAACTGAGATGGTTTTTGTAAGTTTTGTAGGTATCTTAGAGAAAGGTAGGCTATTAACAAGACATTCTTTTGTACAGTGAAACAATGAGAACTGCTTAGTTGTGGGAATGTCCATGGGGAATATTGAATGAAGGATGCCTTTTTTTAAAAGCCAATTCAATGTCATGTAGCTTTATAAAGAATATGGTTATCACTAACTAGCCATGGGTAGAAGGAGCTAATTTGTTTTAATGCCACCTGTGAGCATAGGTAAGCAGCAGATCTCATGTTGCTTTCTGACTGTTTTGACTGGGTAACTTTTTGTTTAGTATTAGCAAAGTCAAGAAAAATTATCTCAGTTTCATATTATTTGATTACTCCTAATGACTTATTTCAACAATTTAGCCCTGTGAAACAGAGGATGACTAATGTTGTCTGTTGGTACAGACCCGGGCAGAATGTTGTGCTAAACATTAAGGCAAACAGTTGCTGAGTTGTCCACAGAATGCATGAAACCGCAAAATGCCTGTCACTGTGGAGTTTACACCATTTTTATTAGACACAGAGCATATTCACAAATATTTAAAATATGACCAAACCTGCATAGTATATATATATGTGGAAATAAAGTAGAACAGACATATATATATATATACATACACACACAAACTGATACTTCCACATACAGGGATGCCATCCTTATTCGTGCCATCTTTGAGTTAAAAAAATGACTGTTTTCTATTCCAGTAAAGCACAGGTAACATGGTACTCTTACGCACTGTTGTAAGGAAGGAAATGAAAATTGGTGCAAACTCTCTAGAAGTTAATTAGGAAATATTTATTAAAAGTTAAAGTAAAGTAAATTTTTATGATCTAGCACAGTTTCATCTATAGGATTATATTGTTAGATAAAGCAATACCAAGACAGACAAGTAAAAATACTTATGTAGAAGTATTGCTATCAGAAGACTGTTTGTAATAACAAAACCTAATTAACCCCCAAACTGGTAAGACATTAAAATACCAATTTATAGGACAAATTATAGAACTATTCCATGAGACGTAATGTAGGTGTCATAAAAGAATGAAGTAAAACTATATGTGCTGGTCTGGAGAGTTGCCCATATTCATGCTATTATGAATCTACCTTATAATTATAAAAATATAAATAGTGTATAGGAATGACAAAAAAACAAACTGGCAAAAATATTTGCTCTGGGGAGTAGGAATGGAAGAGCTTGTGTTGTGAGGATCAGAGATGTACACACATATAGACACATTTATTCATATAAACATGCATGTAATACCTACATACTGTATATACATGCATACATATGATATTGTAGAGTCTTATGGATGTTTTAAACTTTAATATTATTCATTATTATTGACTTTTACACATTCATTCATTCATTCATTTCAAGGCTGTTAAAGACCTAATCTTGACTTAAAATTTCTTAAAATATAAAATCATAGGGAAGTTGTCCTTACTAAAACTTTATGAATACTTAAGTGCTGAGATAAAAATGACAAAGCTGAGTGATTTCTACAAATTTCAGTTTACTAAGTGGTTACCACCTCCTAAAGTATATCATTAACAAGGCTGTACAAAAGTAGTCTACCAGATTGTTTAGTATTTCATTTCAATTATTTTTCTTCTCATGCTCTTTGACCCTGGCATTGAGCAATGCAATGGCTAAGCACAATGAGAGAGAAGGGTATGGCTTGTAGATGTCCCCCCAAAGCCTCATGTGGTAATAGGTGAGGCTTTTTGGAGGTGGCTGAATTTAGGGCGTATGATGCTGGGATCAATGATATGATGCTGGGATTGATTCATGGTGCGATGCTAGGACTAATGGTGGCCCACACTGGGTGAGAGTGCCATCCGCCCTAAGGGTGGGTAGCTTGAATAGGATATAAGGAACAGAAAAAGGGTTTGCTGCTGTTGCTTGCTGCTTGCTACTTCGCTGCTTTTCTGCTTCCTGCTTTCTGCCCTTCACGAATTGTTTCTCCTCTGCAATGCCCCTCTGCCATGCCACCCTACCTTGGAGCCAGCCAAGTGTAAACTGAGATGTCTACAAACTGTGAGCCAAAAATAAACCTTTCTTCCATTAACTTTGTGTGATGGGTGTTTTGTCTCAGCAATGAGGAAAAGTAACTAAGACAAGAAGTATTTGCAACTCTTAATAAGCTATAAACTAGAGAATAGGATGAGAGTAATCAGTCCTCTTTGGCAAATAAGAATTATATTTGTTGTAAGTAGTAAGAAGTAAGCTAGATTTTTTTCCTTTAACACTAAGGTGGATTAGATATGAGCTTTGCAAAATTCTGAGTATTTGAGATGGCCGTTTTGGATAACTAACTGGAATTCACTTTGGGGCAAGAGTGACTATGAAGAATGAGAGAATCAAATATTTTGGCCCAGTATTATGTTTTTATTAATCACATATATCACTGCAGTAAGAAACAAAAAAGACATTTGCAAAATATATACAACTTTATTTGCAATTAAAAAATAAAAGACAAAATGAAACACCACAGACAGAAAGGTTATTTTCTGTGACAAAGTGTCTATATACTGACTGTTTTATCCTATGCAGTACAAAAGCTTAACATAATTATTCTTGTTCCCTGGCATATTATCGAGATATGTTGGCTTAGCTTTCCTTGCTAGTATAGACAGATTTTGAGTCATAAGGAGTTGACTTACAAATAAACTATAAGTACACATATGGCCATGTGTGAGAGACTCTCAAGATGTATCCGTCTGTCCTCAAAAAATCAATATTTGTAAAAGAGTTTCCCTAGGGACATGTCATCTCTCATTTAGATGGGCAAAGTGATTAGATATAGTTCAGCTACTATTAATAATGCTGCTGACAGCTAAATGAAATTGAGGGCATTTTATGCACTGAAAACTGTATCTGAAGTAACTTATTGAATCCTCACAGCTCTATGAAATAGTTACTATGATTATCCTTAACTCATAGATGTGGAAATGGAGATGAGAGATGTGAAATAACTTGCTGAATATGACATGGTGTTTTACAATTTAACTGAGATTTCAAATTCAGGTCTGCTGGATTCCAGGTCCTATGTTTCTCATTACTGAATACCTTCCATTGCCTCAATTGTAGGTACAGTATTTGATGGATATTATGGATTAAGAATTTTTTGGTAAATTGAGGAATTTTAGAGCAATTTATAGCATTGTTCACATATTTTAATTAATACATTTGGAGCATAATAATTAATACTCTTGGAACTTGTTGTTTATTTATATACATAGTTATGACTTCTATTATAAGGAGATATCACAGAAAAATTCATGAAGTATTTTAATTTTCACTAACTCATCTTTCAGTTATGTACATTTAGAAACCAGTTAGCAGCCAATGTAGTTTCCCATGGGTAGTTGAAAAAGCATTGAATTTTGGAAATACAAATGTTGTTTTTAATCCAGTTTTGCTATTTGCTAAGTTGGACGTGTCACTTAACTTTTCTGGGCCTGAGTTTATCTACCACAGTTAATATAATTGGGCTATCTCATAACATTTGCCCTCTTCCTTTGCCAGTTGTAACTCTATATGTACTGAGCATCTTCATTTTGTCTCTAAGTCTTCATTCTATCCTTCTCTACCTTGCATTGTATCTTGCATACAGGAGGCTGACCTGTATGGCTACATTAAGTGAAGATTTCTGGCTTCTCTTTGGATTGGAACCATGAGGAGGACTGGAAGAAGACTGGTCAGATGAAGTGAAGATAAGGTTAGGACACTTATTCTCCATCCTCTTTCCCTGCCAGGTCACCATAGACTCACTGCTTTTTTCAAGAGCTCTCATAGACACTCCATTTCAAGTTGTTGTAACCAACACTTTCTTTGAAGTTCTTTGACACGATTAGTCCTCAATGTGGCTCTCCCAAACACTTGCTAGCCCCACGATTTTACCTTATCCTTCCTTGTGTTATTCCCATATACCAGCCATATTCTTTGAAATACTCTTTAAAAATTTTTTTTCCACAGTATAGCCAATCTATGTGAGTTGAATATTTTTATGCAGCGGTACTGTTTGATGCACATGTATGCCTCTCTGTAAACTATGTGCTTAGTTAAAAAGTTATCTATTTAAGAAAAGCATGAACTGCTTCTATTTAAATTGCTGTGGTTTGGAATACTCCTCCACAGAGGCTCATATATTAAAGGTTTTATCCCCAGACAATGACACTATTGGAAGACAGTAAAACCTTTAAAAATTAGGGCAGATTAGGAGGTCTTATGATCAGTAGGGCCATGTCCTGGAGGAAAATAATAGGAGCCTGGTCCCTTCTAGTCCTTCTGTTTTTTACATCCAGGCCATGAGATGGATATTCCTGAGATGGATATTTATTTTACTACATACACCTACCTTGAAATGCTGCCTCACCACAGGCCCCAAAGCAACTGGCCAAACATATTTTGTTCTAAAATCTTCTCAAATATGAGCCAAAATAATTTTTTCTATTTCAAAGTTAATTATTCCAGGTATTTTATTACAGTAAAAGAAGTTTACTAACTGATAAGTGTATAGAAGTAGCAGAGATAGTTCTTGATAACATCTATAAGGAAGAATTTAAAGTCCAAATTATCACTTTATCTCGAGTTTCTCCTCTTCCCATTGTATCAGTTTCATTCCCCAAAATGCCCCTAATCTTTTTTTTTTTTTTTTTTTCAGGGCAGACATAAGCTTTATTTCTTTGGCCCCAGGTCACATGCCAAAGGAGTAATGTTAGGGTTCCATGGCCAAGTTATCCATTCCCTTGAGTCTTTCCTTCCAGGGCTTGGGGGAGGCACAGCAGCAGTGACAGCAGCAGTGGGCAATGACCACCAGCAGCAGGAACAACAGGATGCCCACTAAAGTGAGAAAGACCATGTCGGCAGCAGTGTCCCACTCAGACTGGAACAGTTGGCAGCTCTTCAGCCTCTCCACCACTTCCTGAGCTGTGATCTCCATCTCCTCCATGGACGGACTCATTCCAGCCAGAGCCACCTGCTAGATGTCCAATACACCGAGTTCACGTTCCCCAAAATCAAGGAATTCTAAAGAACAATAGAGGTTAAGAGTAGGAAATATTTATTGAGGGAAAAACAGCTTCTGTCTAAGAGAGACATAAGGCAACCTGGAAAGTGGGTTGCCCAACCCTAATCTTTCAGCAGAGTGGAAGAATCTTATTGCCTGTCTGGAGGTAGTGTGAGCAAAAATACTCAGTGAAATATCAGGCCACCACATTTTTATGGAAAACTGCAATCTCTTTTTATTGAAAGTATATCATTCATCTGTGTTGTGACTAACCAAATGAGGCTAAAGTCCTTGGTTTTCGTGAACAATCTATCTGTTACACAATGGTACAAAACCCTGACCCAATGTCCTTCTCCAAGGAACTTTGTAATTGATTTCTATAGTGTCTGTACCTGTTCATGAGTACAATAGTGGGAAAATTGTTGCATTTTATATGTATAGTCTGTCAGAACTTTACTTCTAAAAAAATTCTGTCTTATGTATTCATAGATTTAGTAAGTTTAATATATAGCATTATATGAATGTATGAAATAAACAGCACAGAACTATGCAGTTGATTGTGATGCAGTTGCTGCAGATGCTACTGATGATGTCAAAGAAAATTTTCCCTTTAAGCTTCTCTTTAAGATTTTATATTCTAGGGCTGGGGATATAGCTCAGAGACACAGCACCTGCCTCACAAGCACAAGGTCCTGAGTTTGATTCCCAGTACCAAAAAAAAAAAGATTTTATATTCTAGGTAGAAAGACAACCAGAAATAATAAGGTACATATCCTATTGTCACTATAAATAATTTATGAAATTCTTAGTAAATGAAATTAGCACTAGGCCAAGCTCATTTCTTTTTATAAGACCAAAACTACTGTGAAACTATTTATAAGCCAATTAGGTCAAAAGTTAGTTATGTTCCATCCCAATTCAAGAAGACCATCTACTAATTGGTTATAATTACTTTGAAGAAAAATATTTTATTTAGTTGTGATTTTAAACATTTTCTCTATATTTTGATAGAAATGTTTCCCTAAGCATGAATAATGGATGAGAGTTTTGGTTGGGACAGTTTGTTGAAAAATTTCAAGTGGACTGTCCTTTGGAAGTTGGCCTTTCATGTGGAGATAGTAAAAATGATGAAAGAGCTCTTTACCTTAGACCGATATAAACCTGGAGAGGGCCAGTGTTATCTAGATGGTCTAGCTATTCCTGCATCAGGGCTTTTCTTGTCATTTTGTTTTCCTTTAGTTAGTAAG
The DNA here is from genome assembly GCA_028451465.1 of Erethizon dorsatum. Lineage (NCBI taxonomy): Eukaryota > Metazoa > Chordata > Mammalia > Rodentia > Erethizontidae > Erethizon > Erethizon dorsatum. The sequence goes on along the minus strand of CM051842.1, from coordinate 84,245,845 downwards.
CACTCAACCTTCTCTAAGGTGTCATGTAAACAGGTAATGAAATGGGTACTATTAGAATAACAGAAATTGTAAAATGTCAAAAAATTAAAGTGTCTGCATATATAATTTTTAATGTTTTCATTAGAGTAATCAAGAAAAGCATAAGTGGTTATTTTGTGTAGTGAGCAAATTTGCATGTTTTAAATTCCATGTATGTAACTCATTTCATTATTTCAATGGTGGAAAATATAGTTGATCAACTCATCTGCTTAATACTGCCTCAAATGTTTGAAAGATACTATACACCTGAAAATATATTATGCACTAGTTTAGACCTGAGATGAATTATCAAGGCAAAAATTTATGAAACCAAAATTACCAGAGAAAGCACTGATGACAACAAATAGATACACATTTAATAGTAGCATGATATTCTTTATGAAAATTAAGCAAGAGGAAGTTTCAAAGGACTTTATATTGTTGAAGTGTTATTTTGTATAATTGCAAAATTTTTGTGAAATCAAGAAAATGTAGCATAGGAAAAGCACAAGTGGTAGTTTACATTTCTAATATCTAGTAATACCAGAAAAAAAGGGAGAAAATGTGTGAAAGATAAGAAAATGTTCTGGCCATGCAGGTGGCAGTAACACTTTCAGGGATTTCTGCCAGGGAGTTAGAAGATACAAAGCTATGAAACAGTAAGAATGCATTTCTTTGAAATCTGCATATTCTGCAGCAGTTAAACCATTACCTGCAGCTGAGAAGTTCCAATAAAAGTGTTTTAAAAACTCATTCTGGCTGCCTCCAGGTGTCAGGCCTGGGGGTGGCCACATATTATTTAATAAGAGCTTGATTGTTTCAATCCCCTTTCTGATGCCTGATTCAGCTCTTCTATAGGCAGCTGCTTCCCTCTGTAATGGAAAAGGTGTTGCTAATGATTGATATTTTTAAAATATTTCCTATTGGTTTCTAGTATATATTTCTTTTATATTAACTCTGATTTATTTCAGTTTCTCCTTTATATTTGCAATATTTATTTTTTTGAAGTTAGACCAAAATCTGGGTTGGTAAAATTTATTCCAACACACTACTATATAGGTTATCCTGCCCAAAAAATAAAAGATGAAAAGATGACCATGATATCGCTTGACCTGGAAGAATAAAAGATACTTTATCTAGTTTCTGAATTATAATTTATACCAATAAAAATATATTAGTTCTGGAACTAGGCATTTTTTCCTTCTAAAAATATTAAATTAGACCATTAACCTGTGTAGAGTTGCAAATTATATACTTGCATCACAAATCATGTTTTTGATATTCTTATCCATTTATTACCACTGAAGGATTAATTAACTGGGAACTGGTGTGATAGTTGTGTCAACTTGAATAATGCCTAGTTGATTGGTTTAGCATAGTTCTGGGTATGTCTGGATGATTGACTTACTGAACAGGGAAGACCCACACTGGGCATGGGTGGCACCAACAAATAGGATTGTTCCTTGATGGAATAAAAATGGAAAGAAGAAGGAAGCCTTGCTTCTGCTTCTTGGGAGGAGCTCCAATCTTCACCTTCACCTTTGGATGTCCATCTCCAGGCTTTCAACGCAGACTCCTCAGCCTTCTGGGGAGAATCCTCTGGCTCACTGATATGGACTCTGTTGTTAGCTCCAGGCCTTTGACTTTTGACTGCATCCTCTCAACTTCAGTCAGGGTAGGGGTGCCTTTTTCACCTTTATATTCCCATACTACCTGGTCCCTCAAAGGTACTCATTCATTACATACAAAATGAATAGATAAATGGCACTGGTAAAATATTTCTTTTTGTAAACTCAGTACTACCTCACAGTTTCACAGCAGCTGAATAACTATGGTGACCATGCTACTTCATCCACACCATCAAACTGGTAAACCATTCATATTTTGGGTGATATTTGTCTGCTACCTACAAAGAAATTTTTGTCTTTTTGTCCAAAATTGATCACATTTCAGTCTTTGAAATGCATCAAAAACATATATGAACCACATTTTCAAAATCTAGCTTTTTGTCTGTTTCTGTGGGACACTGCACAAATCCATTTAATAAGGAAAGCCAGGTGCATAGTTTCCTTCCAATGTGAATTTGCTCTGCCAATGCCCTTTTTGAAAAATTCCTATGCATCTGTGATGGAAATCAGATCTCTAAAACTCCATGATTTTAGGTAGGATTTTAAAAAATCTTAATATTTTGGTTGAGCAGTATTTTTTGTGGGGGCTTCATTTAAAAATCCCCTTTCTTTATGAATGTGTCCAGTTTTTTATGAATATATTATTTCACAAACACATCATATGTGCTTTTGATTTTCTGCATTGCTGGTTCTTTTTTGTCTCATTTACCCTTATGTGTAGGCTGCAGTTGCACTCTTTGCTTTTAGATACACTACTTTTAAGAAATCAGTGAATATACTACCTATGACTTTTGGGAAACCTCAACTTTTATATTTGAAAAGTTAAGAATAGATAAAACTAAATTAATTGTCATAGCATCCCCATGATACTCTTGAGTAATGTATAATTTAATATTTTTAGAAATAGAGTGATTGTCCTTCTTACTAAAATGGTGCTTTTTCATCAAACTGTAATAGCTGCACTGTATTTAACTTTATTGCCCTTTCATTTTCCCTTTAGGATTTTTTGGTGAGGAGACACTTCTGGATCTAGGATGGACAAAAAAATCTGGATTTCCATAATGGATATTGTACTTTCCTAAAGTCGCTTCCTATGAATCTAATTGAATCTGTGTACAAAGAAGGATTAATTTCTATTATATTCAAAATGTAAGGCTTCATTGCTCTGATGATCTGTGCCTTGATAGGTTTTTTATTACATACCTCTGTTTTATTAATAGATTTCATTTTGAAGAGAAGGATGAAGACAAGTAACAGAGACCAACAAATTAGTTTTGCATTGAAGTTGAGATTGGGCCTCCTAAATGATTCTGGATCTAAACAGCAGGTTGAAATATCTTTGACGCTTTACTTTTCAGTAGCTCTGGTCTTGGAAAGAACAAAGAATGGTACAGTGAAGCCAGTTCCAAGACCCTGAGTGTTTTCTCTTTACTCGGTATTCCTATTTTCCCTCTTGGCAGTTCATCTGTGCTAATTAAATTCATCAGGGATTGACAGGTGATAAAGTTTTTATTGTAATTCTGACCTATTTAGCATAATCACAGTGTTTAGTGAAATTCCTGGGAAATTAACTGTAATTATTTTAATAAATGAACTAGAACAAACAACCCAATAACTTTGCAATTTTCACTGTTCATTACTTAAACCAACACCTATCTTGGTTGACCATGCTAGAATCAGAGGATATATCATTTATAACAAAGTATATTATTAAAAAATGATCTCATAAAAATTAGAAAATTTATCACCTTTTGAATCCAGTGAGAAATGTCATGTTGAAAATAACATCTGATGTTTTCAGAAACTTCATAGCAGATACCTAAGACTTTCTTATTTGCAGAATTAATATTCTGTGTGCTATATTATATGTCTATGTTTTAAGGTACCATATATGTCTATAGATAAAATAATTTTAGTCAAATATATAAATAGCGCTTTAATATTTCTGAACATATATACTGGCAACAGATGGATGTATAAGTAAAATAAGATTATTTCTTCCATTTAAGTGAATTATGGTAAAGATGAAAAGAAAACTGTGTGGTTGAGTGTATTAGTAACAGATTTCAAAGACCCATACAAACATAAATAATGTCAACTTGTTGAGATACATGCCAAAGAAAGCCCTTAGATTGCCATCATTGTTCAATTGATATAAAATAATTAGAAAAATATGAAAAGGAGATTTGGGACAGGCATACATTTCCAGTATTATCTTTTACCTTGTTTTCCAAGAGTGTGTTTAGGCATAAAATCTCATTGATCCATATGCCAGTAGAAAAGGAAAGCTCTTTGACTAACAAGAATTTCCAGGAAACAATTGCAAGAAGCAGTATGTATAATCTGGTGTATATTCAACTTTTAAATCATACCTAGGAATTTATGAAATAACCAACTCTTTCTTATAAAGGTCACTAGGAGAAAGGATTGAGAGCCACTTAAATGGTTTTAATGGTAATTTACTGCATTTTTGGCTGTTCATCATCCAACTTAACATTTTATAACATACTAATTGGCCACAGTATCACATTTTCCATGCAGAATCCAAAGCTATAGATTCCTTCTCTCATTTCCTGGTACCCCACCAATAATGGGTTATAATAGGCTCAACTAATTGGATTCTATCTGTCATACTGGGAATCTAATGTGAGTAACACAAAGATGGTGTTATGGCTTGTATCTAGATGACCCCTCAAAGCCTCATAGGTGGGGCTTTTTGGACATGGCTAGATCTAGAGTGTGTGATGCTGGGTTAAGGTTGTGATGTTGGGATTGATTCATGGTGTGATGCTAGGATTAATGGTGCCCCACCATGGGTATAAGTGCTACCCAGAATATAAAGGAAAGAAAGAGAGTTGCTGTTTGTTGCTTGCTGCTTCTTTGCCACTTCATTGCTTTGCTGCCTCTGTCTGTCATGAACTGTTTCTCCTCTGTGATGCCCCTTTACCATGCCACCCTGTCTTGAAGCCAGCTGACTATGGAATGAAACCTCTACAAACTGTGAGCCAAAATAAACCTTTTCCTCCTTTAACTTTGGGTGTTGGGTATTTTGTCCTAACAAGGATAAAAGTAATTAAGAAAGTTGGGATTATAGAATTAATTTAGAGTAGCTGCTACCATGGCTAGCAATAGTAGTGGTAGTTGTCAAAGGAGGAGGAAGTTTGAAATTTTTGAGAGTTCTGTCTTTCCAATATTATTCAGGATAAAAGATTGTTATTATTATTGGCTTATTCTGCCAAATCTCCTTTAATTCCCAACTGTGTTAGATGCCTGTTTTCTCAGACATTATTGTAGTACATGAAATAACCTTCCAATGAATCCCTTTCTTATTTAATAGAAGAGCTAGGATTCATTACTGTTGCTAGCACATAAAAATAATAACAGATACCACATGACGCTTCTTAATGTCCTTGCAGTAGTGGTGTTTAATAGGATGTAGATCACATTTTCTGGAGTAACTTAACTAGGACACAAATGACAAAGAGCAGAGCCAAGATTAAAACCCAAGGGCCGGTGAGATGGCTCAGTGGCATAAGCGCCTGCCTTGCAAGCGCGAGGGCCCGAGTTCGACTCCCGGATCCCACATACGGAAAAGGGGCCGGTGATATCGCTCAGCGGCACGGGCGCCTGTTGGCGCGCGAGGTCCTGAGGTCGACCCCCCGGTACCCACAAAAAAAAAAAAAAAAAAGATTAAAACCCAAGACCATGTGTTTCTTAACTTCATGCCACCTAGGTTAAAGAAAATGCTTGTTAATAATAAATATAGTTGTTACTTAAATTTCCTCTTCTGTAAAAAGAAACATTGTGAAGACTATGTGATATAATATTATATAATAGTTTGCAACAAGCACAGAGCCAGATACATAATTATCTTCTATTTAATTATTATTATGTGTATGTATTTTTGAGGGCTTAGAATAAAGCAGGGTCTGTGGTAGCACATTTGTGTTACAAGTGAAAATAAAACATGAGAAGAATATCAAGTAAGTACTTTTTAATCTCAGGTTTACAGATAAAGTATAGGAAAGTGAAGCCCAGAAAAAGTATAAAACTTGCTCAGGGTCACAAAACAATTCAATGCTTTCCATAGTCAAGAGATAGAAGCAACTTAAATGTCTGTCAACTGATGGATAGATAAAGAAAATGTATATAGATACAATAGGATACTATTAAACTATAAAAAGTGAAATCCTCTCATTTGCGACAACACCTGGAGGTCTTTATTTTAAGTGAAATAAGCCAGGCAGAGAAAGATAAGTACCACATGTTCTTACTCATATATAGAATCTAAAATAAAATTTTATCTCATAGAATTTGAAAGAATGGTGGTTGCCAGAGGCTAGAGAGAATAAGATGGGGACCCTATTATAGCTATATTGTGGGAATTTTAGCTAACATGTAACTTAGTAGTTATTGGTGAGGGATGGCAAAATATTGATGGATGGGTACTAAGTAGTAGACAGGAATAGGAAATTCTTTTTTTTTTTTTTTTTTTTGTGGGTACCGGGGGGTCGACCTCAGGACCTCGCACGCCATGGAATAGGAAATTCTGGTGTGCTGTTACACAGCAAGATGATTATAGATAACAATAAGGTAGAAGAAAGAATTGTGAATGTTTTCACTATTATGAAATAATAAAATATGAAGAAGATATGTTTAAATTGATTTATTCATTATGCAATGTATATGTATATTGAAACATCACATAGTATCCCATCAATATGTGCATGTTTTTATGTACCAATTAAAATAAATTTAACTAATTTTTTAAATCTCCATTTTATCAATATCCTCAAGTGATTTTTAAGTACATTAAAGCTTGAGAATCACTGCCTAAAATAAAAAACACAGTGAGGTTACAGTTCCTCCTGTATTTCCCCCCTTTGTTCTCTTTGTCAGAAAACTTTTGAAACATTCCAGATCCAGCTAGAGATTCAGTTTCAAGGTTCTCTCATATGTTGATTTCTCTATATATTCTGAGAAATGAAAGAAATTATTGGTAATTGACTGTAAAAGATAGTATGGATTTAGAAGAACATAAAATAACATTACATTCAAAAAGACTTATGCTTAATTCCTGAGTCACCACCAGCAGTGTGAACTTGAACAAGATGCAGTATTTTTCCAGTTATCCTTCCTTTGACATAGACAACTGAATTAATTATAACTTTGTCATAGTATAAAAAAATGGACCAAATTTCCAATTTTTCTGCTTAAAATTATCTCTTTCCTCTTCCATTCACTCTTTTTACTTTGATACTTACAGTTTTAATTCTTTGATTTTGTTTTCCTCTGTGAATTTCATGGTCATAAGTCATCAATGTATGAATAACCCCAAGGTAATTTGGGAATAGAGCAGGGATATGTTACCCTGCTCTCAGAGTCTTTTTTAAGGACATAAAAGAAAAATGATATCCATGTAGGTCACTTCATTGAGGAACTCATTCTATGGATCTGAGTTTTAATTTTCATTTTTTAAGCCTCAAATTTTTGATAGATCATTTTCATCCCTTTTGCAAAAACATTACCCTAAGGCTAAGAAAATGTTTAAAGGGACTGCTTTGGAAAAGCTATACTAAAATGATCTGATAAATTAAGTTTTTTTTTGTGTGTGGGTACCGGGGGTCGACCTCAGGACCTCGTGTGCCAGCTGGCGCCTGTGCCGCTGAGCAATATCACCGGCCCTTTATTCGTATGTGGGATCCAGGAGTCTAACTTGGGCCCTCATGCTTGCCAGGCAGGCGCTTACGCCGCTGAGCCGTCTAACCGGCCTTAGAAATCAAGTTTATGCTTGCAACATTATTTGTGAGTGAGCAACTGTTTAATGAGGCAGAAAGACCTGTCATTTCTTGTCTCATATTAGACCCAGGAAGGATGAAGTATACCAAAGTTTATTTCTCCAGAATAGATTTTAAGCATGTGGCCACGGTTGCTGCTGACACACAAGGATAAACATCTCTGAGGCAGAGGCAAGCCAACAGTGCTGCCAGGCATTAGCATCTAACTCATTCCTATTTAATAAGACAATGAAAAATTAAAAGCTGTTCTAAAGGCAGAAGAATTTGAAGCTGGATCTATACCAGGCCCTGTAGCTATGCTTATGTATCAGTGCTGCTTCTCCTCTTGGGTGCTAGCCCATTCCAGAATCCATGCCACCTGTCGTTGCTGTTATTTTCTATTTAAGCTTCTCTTTTTGTAAAGAGTGTGAGTAGCTCTGATTGACAAGTTTTTATCTTTCTATTTCTTTAGAGTGCTATTGGATGAGGATCAAATGCAGCTCTTTGCTTTCAGTGATGCTCTGAGATCTCATTAAGCTAGGCAATGTAATAGGAGGTTGACTATAAGCTTACATTGAATAGCAGGCTGGAACTTGGGTTAGGCAAGATAGCTGCATGACACCTTGTCCCAAAGGCTTCAGTCATTTTTTAGACCTCTTTGAGAAATACCTTCAAATGTTTTTCACAAATACACAAAATTTAAAAAGCAAAATTGAACATTTCTCAATCATATTATTTGTTTTAAATTTACTTATCAGTCTCTTATTTCTGACACTTACTATAAGCAGTAGTTAGAACATGGAGATTCTGTTAATATTTGGTTCTAAATAACAAGTTGTAAAAATAAGAGAAAAAAACCTCTAGGATGTGCATCTCATATGCACAAAACAACTCTTTCAGTTTCAACTTTAATTGGTTATATTATGAAAAATCTGCAATTACAAAGCAGCTTTGTAGCCAAAATGTCTAATTCTCTAGAGAAGTAAAAGCTAGAATTTCACTGTCAGTCAAAGGGCTATATACTAAAATAAGTGGATTTCTTGAAATATGTTCTGTAGTTTACCTTTACCAAGAGGCCTTTAATATGAGGAAATAATCAGTATAAATCATTAAGTTAATATTCTCCTGATCGGGTGTCAATTTAGTATCTATACAACATTTTATTGAGCTCTTTTCACTATATGCAATAGGAAATATTATCCTCAGTATAAGGAACAATGACATGCTTTCTACAAATTTTTGGGGAAAGATACCATTTTTAAACTCCATATTATTTCATACAATAATGATGTGTATGTAAGAAGAGAAGCCATTTTTATTTTCCTCTTCCATGCTTTTGGAAAGGAAACAAAGAGCCTATCAATCTTTCTTGTTTGTTTGTTTTGGTTTGTTTGTTTGATTGGTTGAGACAGCATCTGGCTATGCAGTTCAAGCTGGCCTTGAACTCACTATGTAGTCCAGGCTGGCCTTGAACCCATGGTCATCCTCCTGCCTCAGCCTCCCAAGTGCTGAGATTACAGGTGTGTGCCACCACACTCAGCAGGGCATATCAATCTTGAAATTTCCCTATGAGTCATCATCATTAATTATTACTTTTCATCATTGTTTACTCCCTTTTTTAGGTACTTGAATACTTTATGTTCTAGTATCAGTGGAGGTGAACCTATAGCACTCACGATGCACTGGGCTGCTTTTATCATTGAAAGCTCTATAAGGTTCACCATCACTGGTCATATGCCTTCAGTCTGTGTAGCTAAATTCTATGAAGTTTTAACAGGCTGTTGACTACAATATAACCTCTTCAGAGAACTTCATTTTGTTTTGGGACTTACGGAGATGGCACACAAAAGACAAATGATTATATAGAAGCCTTAGTCTTACTTAACACCCACATACATATGATACTCTCTCTTTTCAAACATGATGGGATTAATCAGTTTTCCTGTTACTGTGACAAAATACTGACACCCACAACACAAAGGAGGAAATGTTTGTTTAGCCCACATTTTCAATGGATTCAATCCATAGTTAGGTGACTCCAATGCAGAAACCAGATGGAAGGAAGTCCAGGCAGAGGAAACGTGGTCACTTAATTGTGGCCAGCCAGCAAAGACAGAACAAGAATACAATTTTTCACATTTGTTTGTTTGTTTGTTTGTTTTCGTTTGGTTGGCTTTATGGTTTTTATGTTTTCTTGTGTGTTTGTTTTGTTTGATTTTTGTTTGTTTGTTTTGGTACAGGCTCTCACTATGTAGTGCAGGCTGGCCTTGAACTCATGATGATACTTCTGCCTCAGCTCCTGAATGCTGAGATTACAGGCATACATGACCACACCCATCATCTTTCCACATCTTGATGACAAAAAATAATTAAGAGGTGTTATGCACATGTTCCAACTTCCCATGATTAATGTAATCATATACTGCAAACATGTACATGTACAAATAAAAACAAACAAAAATAATTCATCACTAATATGACATTTATTTTAAAATTTCTCTGGGGCCAGTGAGACGGCTCAGCGGCCTACATGCCTGCTGGTGCGTGAGGTCTTGAGGTTGACCCCTGGTACCCACAAAAAATAAAATAAAATAAAATAAAATAAAATTTCTCTATCCTTTTCCTTCCATCCTCCACCAGTAATATTGAAAGCTTTCATGAGTTTTCTGTTTTAATCATCTGTATTCCCCTTGCTTACATGTCACCAAAAGGAAAGAGAGAATATTGAATTGCTGGTGTAACAAGAACTCTAATAGGCCCAACCAGTGTTACTTTGTAAAATCACAATCAGTGGATATGAGGCACTAAAAGCTCAATAATGAGCAATTACATTATTAAAGACCATATCTTTTAACCCCAAAACAGCTTTTGCTGTGACTTGTTGTGATGGAGTAGGGAGCAAATGAACAATCCCATGAAGTTTACTAAGAGGCTAAAATGAAGACATAACAAGAACAGAAGAGAGACAATACAATAGTAAAATCTCAAACCACTAAACATATTTTCCTCTTTGGAATGTGGCTGTCTAATAAACCACATGGAGGAGTTCTTTAGGTATATTTTTGATTAGTTAACATTGTAATCACTGTATTTAATATAGACTTAAAATTATTTATCACTAGTCATTTTTCACTGGGATTATTTGGTCTTTGTTCCTGTCTCCTCAAAAACAGCCTAAAGGAAAATTCAGTGGAAAACCATAAAGTTCATTCTATAAACATCTGTCACCAAATTTTCCCATTTTACCACATATCTGGGTCTCAGCATGTGTATCCAGAAAAGTAGATGAGAAGAAAGGTTGACAACATTTCTGTATCTCTTTAATCTCTAACAGTTTGGCATCCCATGAAGAACACAGTGCTACCTTCAAGTTTTGCATACTTTTCTATTTATAATAAATATAAATAATATTTAAATATATGAATTATTTTTTTTTCTTTCCCAGTTCCCATAATATTTTCTGGCAAACATAACAGGACACAGCTTTTCATTGTAATCTGACTTTTGAAATTTTCATTTATTTTCAAATGATTATATATGTGTGTATATATATATATGTGTATATATATGTGTATATATATATATATGTATATATATGTATATATATATATATATCCCCACTTAAATACTGCAGCAACTTCCTAGAGCTTCTTTTAATTTACTTTTTTTTACCCCTACATTGCCAAAGTGTTCACCTAGATATAAGTTATGGTTTATATACAGAAGTCCCACCAAAGACTCATGAGCACATGGGGGGGCTTTTTGGTAGGTGATTGGAACAAGTGGTTGTGATACCAGTGTGAATTAGTCCACTGATGATTTTATAGCTAAATGTGATGTTGGGAGGTGAAGCTTGGTTAGAGGAGGTGGGTCACTGGGGGTGTGGCCTGGAAGGGTTTGTCTCTCTTCTCTCTTGCTTTGTCAGTTTCTTGCCTGCCATGCCATGAGCAATTCTCCTCTGCCATGCCCCTGGGCTGTGCTGCCTTACCTTGGAGACAGATGACTAGGAACTGAAAACTCCACAAACTGTGAGCCAAAATAAACCTTTCCTCCTTTAAATTGCAAGTGTCAGGTATTGAAATATATTTTGGTTACTTTCTCATTGTTGAGTCAATATGGATCTCATCATACTGTTAATGATAAAAGTGTTGAAGACAAGGAAACATGAGAAAAATAACCATGGTAGCCCTCTTCCCTCTTCTTTAGCTTCTGTTAGAAAGGAAGAAATCTTTGAAGAAGTACATATTGCAATGAAAAGGACTGTTAAGAAATTTTATTCCTGGAGATTTGCAGAAATGAAGAGCGTAAGTCATCATTCCTTGAGTCTGAGTAATACATGTGCCTGCATAGATAGAGTTGCATTTGGGAGAAAATACTTCCCATTATTGGCAGGAGACTGCATTCTATGTATGTTCTCCAACCCTTTTGCTGTTATTCTAAAATGGAATCTCCTTAACATGGCATAGAAGCTGTTAAAGATCTGTTTTCTATCTTTCTCTTTGGTCATATTTTGCATCTATCTTCTTTCTTTACTCCCAAGTGCATAAAGTTTTAGTCTAAGATATTTCCAGTCTAAACTTTTTCACTGCATTATGGTCAGCATTGGTTCTAAGACATTGTTCACTCCTGAAATGCTCTTTTTACTACCTTTTCCTCCAGCTGAGTCTCACTGTTATTTTAATTCTCAGTACTGATGTCAACAATTCCATAAGATTTCAGCAACCATTCTGTTGTGAGTACCCTTTGTTTACATTTCCATGTCTCCTAGTCTTTTCTACTACAGCAATTGCAATTTTCTCTATTAGGTTAAGTCACATGAACATCCAAACACTTGGTTTTAAATGGTAGCTATATACCAATGCTTCTAAACTTCATATCTACTAAAATAACCTCTCTCTTAAGTCCCAGTTTCATGTTATCTAGTTACCTATTTGACATCTCCTTTTGCAGATGTGAATATATATCCCAAAATTAGCGTGTTCAAAATCAAATTTATGATTTAAAAATTTTTCTTCACACCAGCTTCCCCTCATTTTTCTTAATGTTAATTAAGAACAAATCAATTCATTACAGCCACTCAGAACAAAAAATTCTATATAATAAATATGAATATCCTTGACCTTTCTTTCTGCTTAAGACTTACATTGAATTCCACATCAAGACCTACTGCCTCTATGTTCAAATATATACACAGTGTTTACTTCTCACCATCTTATTACTACATGGCTTATGCTATCATATTCTCTCTCTACACTATTACAACTATCTCCTAGCCCATTTCTTTGCTTCCACCCCGTTAATAAAATCCTTAGTGCAGCAACCAGAATGATAAAATTAATCCTAAATTGGATAATGCAGCTGTTCTATTATTTGAAGTAATATTCAGAGTGAAATGCAAAATCTTGACTAAATCAATATGGTTTCATAATCTTCCCTTTTTATTTAGAATTTTACTAAATTAATCTTTTTTCATTACCATTCTAGCAACACTGTCTGAAAGTCTGAATTGTTCTTTAGATATGCCAGTCACTTTCTTCTTTCAAGGCCTTTGCATTTCTGTTTCACATGCCTCAAAATAGTCTTTGTCCAATAGTTGCATGGCTCATTTAGCCAGTTTTTAGTCTATGTGCTAATAATTTGATATGAGAGCAGGCAATATATCACTTTTTAAAAAAATCATAGTTACATCTTCAGGTCTGAAGAGATAACAAATGCAATGGCTGCTGAATGATTGAACGATCTAAATTCTATATAGAGTCTATTTTAGATCAATATGACTATTATGGGTGGCATGCAGTTTATGGAATATCTTTTTTTCCCTGCAGTGGAAGTGGACGAGTTTCTAGAATACTCAGTTAAAATTCTTAAATGTGACATTTCTGCAGACAAATTGACATACAGTGGTTAGATTTTAGAGAACCATTTTTATTTAACTTCTGGTCAAAAAGGAGATGAATAGATTTTTATTGTACTTTAAGTCCATCTGGAAATTTCATATGTTCAATATGGATAACATTGTTTCTAGTATGAATTCATTCCTAAAACTCAACAGAGTATTTTGAAATACAATGCATTCGTAAGGTGGAAACTGATTATATCTAAAGGAAAACAATAGGAATTTCAAGTATTTCATTAACCAATTGCCTATCTCTGAAGGAAAGCTGATTTGCATGGCTCAAGAAAATATGGCATATATATTCTGTACAATCCACTTCTTTTTTCTAGCTATCCTTCAATTCATCATATACTTCTAAAATATTGTACATGAAAGAGAACTCTAAATGAAATTCTCCTTTGCATTACAAATGATAATTCCCATAGATAGGAGGAAGAAAACTTAAAAAGAACAGACTTTGTCACCACAACAAGGAGGAAAGAAAAAATATTTGAAATCATACATTTAGTAGAAAATCAATAGATCTAAAGTGACATTCAAAGCAATGAAAAATATGAGTGAAAGGCAAAATAGGCAAATATTTTTAACATTTTTAAGTCTAAGCAATTTTAGATTAAATGAAGGATTTACTTGTTAGTAGAAAATATTGGATTGAAAATCATCAAATTTTATGGATTCAATGTGTGAGTTTTCTACTGACTTTTAATACCAGACAAGTTAACATGTGCTGAAAGGAAAAGGAGGTGCCCAAATAGAAAAGACAGAAGACTATTTCAAGATGCTATTTCAGGAAGTAAGAGGCTTTAGGATGACCTGCTTGATAACTTTTCTCCTTCCTTTATTTTTTTTTTAAATAAAGAAAACCTGAATATTTCTTGGCCAATTTTTAAAGACACATGTGTATTTAGAATAGAACTTAAAAGATTTTCTCTACTGACTATTTTGTCAACCTTACTCCTTTCTCTGGATGTCATGACTGTTTATGGTTTAAAGTGAATATACTCTATGTTCCTTTCCTATGCATTTATAAAGATTTATGTTTATAGGTATATATATATATTTTTTTCTTTTCCTTACTTTTCTCTGTTTTGAAAATTATTCCTAAACACAATTATGAATCTCTATTAATATAAGAGAAATGTTTCATATATAACAAATAATACAGGAAATTTAAAGACATTGAAATAATACCATTCAATCTTTCTATCAGGAAACATTAAACACTCATTATAGTACTAGGTTTATGAATGTGAACATTTAAAAAATGGAAAGACAGGGCCAGTGAGATGGCTCAGGGGCTTAAGCGCCTGCCTGGCAAGCACGAGGGCCTGAGTTCGACTCCCAGAACCCACATACGAAAAAGGGGCTGGTGATATTGCTCAGCGGCACGGGCGCCTGCTGGCGCATGAGGTCCTGAGGTCGACCCCCGGTACCCACAAAAAAAAAAAAAATGGAAAGACAGGTTTTTGAAAGACAGGATTGGCTAGGATCTTGAATAACAGTTAATCATGAGAAAGTAGCTAAATATTGGAAACAGCCTATATGTCTATCAACTGATGAATGGATAAAGAAAATATGGTATTCAAACATAATGCAGTACTACTGTACCATAAAGAACAATAAACTTGAGTCATTTTAGTAAAATAGATACACTTTGAGACCATAATTTTAAGTGAAATAAATCAGACAAAGAAGTTTAAATATAACATGGATTTTTAGATGAGAAACCCAAAAAATAAATACAGAGCAAAATAAAGAATGATAGGAATGGGGGACAAATCTTTTTCAAATGGGAAGGGGATCACAAGATGGAGGGAGGGGTTGGGGAGGGGCTAGGAAGGGAGTAAGGCGGGGAGGGGAAGGGGATGAAAAACAGAAATTAAGATGTGTGTGTATGTGTACCAACTCCCCACAAGAAATATAAACTTTATATACTACAAATATGTACTAATAAAGAAATTTAAAGAAATAAAAAAGGAAGTAGAGGGTAGCACTCATGATCTTTTAGTTGAAAAAAGTTTGTATGAAAGAAGTACAGAAATAATTTTGATGAGTATAAAGGAAATATATAGCTAAGCAAAATGGAGAGTAACAATGTTGGACAGAGAAGATGCAGCAGGATTGTAGAAGATATTCATATTCAGGTAAACCCATCTGGTCATGATATAGAAGTCATTGTCAAGCATATTCTTTCCTGTAGGTATATTAGGCAATCCATCCTGATGTCACTAAATAAAATGGATTGCAAATACAAGAGCTTTGATTCTATAACAACAGTGAAGGGACAGTGGTAAAGATTTGGACATGGGTTTTGGGAAATTCTGGATGACCATAGTGGAATTGGAGAGGGAGAAATGAAAGGATTTAGTAATAAGTTTGACAGCAAGGTGAAGGAATGCAATGACTCAAGGATGATACCATAGTTTTAAATTTCAAACTCATGTTCATCTTAAAAGTCAAAAAGCGGAAAGAGAATTTGCCAATGGGCAGGGATAAGAGTGGTAAAGAGGGAGTCTGATTTATTTATAGTGAGGAATGACTGAATTGCTCAGCTTAAACAACAGACAAAGCACAGTTTACTCAGCTAAATTACAAGGAATTGTCATTTTTATCTGCCTTGTTGTCCTCTAGATATGCAGACTTAAATAGTAAGAATGTGGGTTTAATGACAAGATAGTGTTTGGAATTACCAAGTTTCAGGTTTGTGGGGGGTTTTGAAATCCCCCTATGGTTTGGCTACACCTTGCTAGATTTCTTCTAGCCTTAGATATACTGGAGGTCTCTGCAGAGTGTCTCAAGTCACTATATCTCAAGTCTTTTATTAGACCCAGGGCCACATCTTGTTCCTGGCATATCAGGGAACCACAGAGATGACAGGTGGATAATCAGACAAATGGCATAATGACTAGATGAAAGGGGACAAGAACTCCACAGAGGAGTCTTTATTATATTGTGAAATTTGAACAGAGCCCTTTAGACTCAGAAGTCTGGGCATATCCTATCCTGGAGTGGATCAGATGAAAAAATGAGAGGAAACATTGTTTTTATCCTTTTTCCCATACCCAAAAAAAATTGTGTCAGCCAAGGGACATTGACATTAGATGAGGAGCTTTAGGTAAAATCCATAGGTATGTGAGACATAGCTGTTTTCAAAATCCAGCATTCCATCTGTTGTAAAATAAGGCAATTGGTCACTGAATTGAGGTGAAGTGCTTTAGACCTTTGAGTAGACAAGATACACAAAGCACAATCTTTCCCCCACTCTCATTTTAAAACTACTGTACTGGAAACTATGTCCCTAATTATGTTTTAGAAAAATAATGTTCAATCATTCTTAGTAAAGAACAGAACAGATCTCAACAACAACAGAAATGATCTAACCAAAGCACAGCTAAGTCACTGCATTGTTCTAATTGTAGTGATGTTAACAAGATATGAAGCCCGAGCCACAGGTGGCTGAGTAATGTTGCTTTCATTTTATACATGAAATTGGTCTTTCTGGGTTAATTTGCATTTTGCCTTACTTATTTTGAACAAATAGAAGGTTGGGCCTGCTGAATCTGATATTGATGGGTGGGTAAAGTATTTACAGTTGTATACAGTGTTTTTTTTTAAGAATCCACATTGTTATACAACTACATTGCTACAGATTAAAATGACAACATTAAATTTAGCAGCCTTTTTGCTCCAAAGAGCTTATATATTTACTTAGTTCTAAGTATCTCTTCCTTCTGCAATATATAAAACTGCAGTTTTATGTAATTTCTAATTGATTCACAGCAGTCCCATTTACTCTGAATCAATTAGAAATTACTCACAAATTACATTGAATAGCTTTGATTTGTTACCAGAATTTGTTATTATTTTCTTCAATCTTAAAAGACAGAAAGCATAAAAGTAATAAGGTGACATTGATAGTGAAATGTAACTTTTATTGAGATTGATAACTTTTTGCTACAATATTTCCTTTTAATAATTTAATTTTTGAAGGAGTGCAAAGAGAACTATAAATATTTGATTATGAAACTTCTACATTATATGTAACTTTGGTTTGTACTGTTTTTTGATGTTTTGAATATAATATTTTTACTTTTTAAAATACTCTCTTGACAAGATGGCTTTTGTTCTTATATTACTTCCTTAATTGCTTCCCTCCATTTGAGTAGCATATGCCTTATTCTCTGCATATACCAAGCATTGATTGAATAAGTTGAGGAATGAAAGGTTCCTTTTGCAACATCTAATTGAATGATTAGGGGCTGGACCTTAGCTTTCCTCTTCACAGAAGATTTTGGAAATTCTCTTTTTACTAGTAGTATTAAGGGATAGTTGTGATCATTTGACAAATAATATCTGGAATTATCTATAAGAAAGAAAATCTGAAAAGTGAAATAAAAATATTCCTATATTTAGTGAATTTCATCATGTCACTAAATTTATCAATTTAAATTTAATTACTTTTCATAAACATCAAAATGTTTATAAGGAACACAGAGTCATTTCAAAGTTAATAGCAATTTTGTACTTAGATATACTATATTAAGTTTCTTTAAAATTATACAAGAATGGCTCTACATTTTAAATCACACAGCTATGAAAACATGAAAGGATATTTGGTGGCATTTGTAATTGAATCTGAAAATATCAATGTCAAAACCTTACATGTTTTCAAAATCTGTTGTCCAAATGGGGAAAATAGATAAGTAAGCAAGCTCATCTATCACTGTTGCCTAATTGGTGATCTGGTAGGAATCTCTCTGGACTTTTAATGCTTTGATTGTTCCTTTGCTTGCTTTGGGAGGAATTTCTGAAGAATGGAGAGCTTCTTTTCATGATATTTGACAGGACATAGACTGAACGCCAAAAGTACTCATTGCCAAATTGGTGTCTTCTGTCTGAGCTCTGAACTAGGCAATCCCGCAGGAAGTTAATTTAATAATTAGCCATGATTATTCCTCCTAGAGGCAACTCCTATTTCTATATTTTTTTCCTGTGGGTACTGAGGTTCGACTTCAGGACCTCACACGCCAGCAGGCACCCATGCTGCTGAGCAATATCACCAGCCCTTTTTTGTATGTGGGTTGTGGGAGTCAAACTCGGGCACTCATGATTGCCAGGCAGACACTTACACCGCTGAGCCATCTCACTGGCCCTCCTATCTCTAGATTAATGAATTCTAATATTTCCACTATTTTTCTTGGCTTTCACTATGTAATTGTAAACATTCAAGTTATTATGTAGATCTTTATTAGCAATATGCTATTGTGTTCAGTTCAGCTAATGTACAACTTGACTTTTAATATAATTAAATTTATATAAAGTTCCAAACTCAGCTTAGGAATATCTGTATTATGTGATTTCTTATAGTGTAACAGTCATATCTTTGAGGATTCAAGGCACACACACAAAGATATAGCCATGTTGTCATGGATAAAATTTGTCCTAATACTGAAAAGGAAGAAAGTATATTTTATGTACAGTATTTCATGCCAGATTTTAGAATTAATGTACTAAAGAGAACAATGATTAGAATAAAAAAAATGAATTGACTTATGCAAGTACATACCAGGCTTACAACATATCCTTTTATGATAGATTTGCTAAACTAATATATAGCCTTCATTTTAGGAATGTATTGAACAATATTTCTTATTATAACTTAGTGGAGAAGAGGTACACTGAGTGGATAATACTGATTGGACTGTTCTACTAAAAACTATGGATTATGCTGGTATAAATAAAAGTTAAACTCTAGAAACATTCCAAAGTTTTATAGCTGGCCTGATTAGGTTAAAATTCAGAAACATGAATTCGTTAATGGAATCATTTAAATTATACTCGTATAGAAAATTTTAGTATAGTGAACATTAACATTCAGCAGTCAGGTGTCATGTTTTAGGAAAGATTTGAGCTTGGAAAATGAAAAACCTGCTGCTGAAAATTGAATGTTGGTTGAGAAACTTAAAGAAAAGAGATATTTAGCCTTGAGAAGAGAAATTTTGAGAAGAGTATTACATCTGCTTTCCACATTCAAATCAATATCATTTAGACTTAATTTCACATTTTTTGTAGGTACCAGGGGTCGACCTCAGGACCTCGTGCACCAGCAGGAGCCCGTGCCACTGAGCAATATCACTGGCCCTTTTTTCATATGTGGGTTCTGGGAGTTGAACTCAGGCCCTCATGCTTGCCAGGCAGGCACTTATGCCACTGAGCCATGTCACTGGCCCATAAGTTCACATTTTTAAAGATAAGAAACATAGACTAGGGGGCCGGTGAGATGGCTCAGCAGGCTTAAGCGCCTGCCTGGCAAGCGCGAGGGCCCGAGTTCGACTCCTGGAACCCACATATGAAAAAGGGGCCGGTGATATCGCTCAGTGGCACGGGCGCATGCTGGCGCGTGAGGTCCTGAGGTCGACCCCCCAGTAACCACAAAAAAAAAAAAGGAAACATAGACTAGTGGATGGAAATTTAGAAATTGTGGGGAAGCAGATTTCATTTGTATATAAGAGCAACTTTCTAAGGCTTAGCAGTGACACATTTACTGTGCTTCTCATAGCATATAGGCTTCCATCCATTGAAATTATTTAGCAGAACTTGGACAGTTTTCTGACTGGCATGTTATAGAAGGGATTTTGATGTTGCTTTGGTCAGTATTTCATCACTTCTGTTACTACTTTTGTTTCTGAGATTCCATTAACTTACATCACACTTATTTTCAAATATTCCCTGCCATTCCTGACCCTTACTTTCATCTTAACTGTAGAAAATAACAAGTAGTTAAACAGAATGTAGCATCAATATATGTGGGTTCATATGTGCAGTGTTTTCTTGACAGTGGCCTATAAAGGCATGGGTACTACAAAGAGAAATCATAAGAAAAAAAGACAGCAGGTAAAGAAATATATGATGTTAAAGTCATAAAGGTGGGTAAATAAGTAACAAATATATTTCTAAAAGAGCACATTAATAATAAGTTGTGAGTGAATTAAGGGCATGAAATCCATACAATTCAGTGGAAAATGTGTCAGAATTAATTTGAACTCACATACTTATGTCTAACAAGTTAGGGAAGGGCCGGTGAGATGGCTCAGCAGCTTAAGTGCCTGCCCGGCAAGCACGAGGGCCCGAGTTTGACTCCTGGAACCCACATACAAAAAAGGGGCCGGTGATATCACTCAGCAGCACAGGCGCCTGCTGGCGCATGAGGTCCTGAGGTCGACCCCCCGGTACCCACAAAAAAAAAGAAAAAACAAGTTTAGGGAATGCTACTGACACAGTTAATTATCTTGTTTGATTTAAGGCCATTCTTGTGACTAAAGCCAATTGAAGGTTTTAGTGCACATCTTAGAAGTCATGCTTCTAAGTTTTTATTTTTCAACTAGCACAGCATTTCAGTTGAAGATTTGCATATTTTATAGTTTGAGTCTACAAAGGGGACAAGGATCTGGAATTATATTTGAAATTTATTTATTTCTGTATTTTTAAACTGTGGCACATCTACATATGTTATAACTGGTGAACAATTTAATAAAATTTTAATGTGGGACAGTTGCACTATGGTGTGAATTGATATTATTGAAAAGAATGTGTTAAAGTTACAGAAAGGGAGACTAAAAAGAATGTATATGTTTAGTGGAGCTTTTAGGGTCTTCTGTGTAGAGTATCATGTCATCTGCAAATAATGATAATTTAACTTCTTTCTTTCCAATCATTATTTCTTTTATTTCTTTCTCTTGTCTAATTGCTCTGGCTAAAGTTTCCAGAACTATGTTGAATAAGAGTGGGGACAGTGGACATCCTTGTCTTGTTCCTGATTTTAGAGGGAAGGCTTTCAGTTTTTGTCCATTTAGTATAATATTGGCTGTTGGTTTGTCATAGATAGTTTTTATCAGATTGAGATAAAGAAAATCTATTCCATTTTCTGTAGGGTTTTTATCATGAAAAGGTGCTGGACTTTGTCAAAAGCTTTTTCTGCATCTATTGAGATGATCATGTGATTTTTGTTTTTGGTTCTGATAATATGGTGTATTACATTTATTGATTTATGTATGTTGAATGATCCCTGCATCCCAGGGATGAATCCAACTTGGTCATGGTGTATAATCTTCTTGATGATTTGCTGCATTCTGTTTGCCAGTATCTCACTGAGGATTTTTGCATCTATGTTCATTAGGGAGATTGGCCTGTAGTTCTCTTAGTTGGGTCCTCCTCTGGTTTTGGTATCAGGGTAATGCTTGCTTCCAGGAATGAATTTGGGAGTATTGCTTCCCTTTCAATTTCATGAAAAGGTTTGAGAAGTAGTGGTGTTATGTCTTCTCTAATTTTCTTGTAGAATTTGGCATTGAATCCATCAGGGCCTGGGCTTTTCTTTGTTGGGTGGTTTTTAATTACATCTTTGATTTCAGTGGTTGATATTGGTTTATTTAGGATTTTCAAATCTTCTTGATTCGTCTTTGGTAATTCATACGTATCTAAGAATCTGTCCATTTCTTCTGCATTTTCCATCTTAGTAGAATGTAAATTTTCAAAGTAGGTATAGATGATCTTCTGGATTTCTGCAGGGTCCGTTGTGATATCACCCTTTTCATTTTTAATTGCATGGATTTGAGTCTTTTCTTTTCTTTTTTTAATAAGGTTGGATAAGTTTTTGTCAAACTTATTCCTTCAAAGAACCAACTCTGCTTCATTGATTCTTTGTATTGTTTTTTTAGTCTCCAGTAGGTTAATTATTGCTATGATCGTTATAATTTCCTCCCTCATACGGGATTTTGGCTTAGCATGCTCTTCTTTTTCTAGAAGTTTGAGGTTCACCCTTAAGATGTTTATTTACACTTGCTCTATTTTTCTGATATAGGTATTTAATGGTATAAATTTCCCTCTTAGGACTGCTTTCATTGTATCCCATAAGTTCCGGTATGTTGTACTGTCATTATCATTCAGTTGCAGAAATTGTCTAATTACTTCTTTAATTTCATCTATGATCCATTGGTTGTTCAGGAGGGTGCTGTTTAATTTCCATGTGTTTAAGGAGTTTTTGTGATTTCTTTTGCCTTTGATTTCTTATTTCATTGCACTATGGTCTCATAATATGCATGGGATAATTTCAATTCGCTTTCATTTACTTAAGCAGGTTGTATGAGCTAGTATGTGGTATATTTTGGAGAAGGTCCCATGTGCAGCTGAGAAGAATGTGTATTCTAATGTGGGGTAGAACACTCTGTAGACATCTACTACATTTGTCCATTTGTTCAAAAGTTTGGTTCAGTTCTACTATTTAATTATTGATTTTTTGTCTAGCTGTTCGGTCTTTTTGTGACAGTGGAGTATTGAGATCCCACAATATAATCGTATTAGTGCTTATTTGATTTTTCATGTCCCTTAATACTTGTTTTATATAGCTGGGTGCAGTGGTATTTGATGCATATATATTTATGATCGTTATATCTTCCTCTTGGATTGTTCCCTTTACCAGGATATAATGACTGTCTTTAACTCTCTGAATCATTCTTGGCTTCAAATTCACTTTGTCTGCAAAAAGAATAGCTACCCCTGCTTTTTTCTGGGTTCCTGTTGCATGGAGTATTGTTTTCCATCCTTTGACTTTCAGTCTATGAATTTCTTTCTGAATTAAATGTGTTTCTTATATACCGCATATTGGTGAATCTTGCTTCTTGATCCATTTTGCCAGTCTGTGCCTTTTGATTGTTGAATTGAGACCATTAACATTGATGGTAAAAACTGATGTGTATTGACTTATACTCGTCATGATATTTTCCTGATTTTGGTTCCCACTCTTTGTGTTTCCCTGCTCCCTCTATTTAATTATCTGCTCTGCCTGGTGGATACCTTCTGTTGGGATTCCTGGAGTTGTAGTCCTTGTTATCTCTTTCTAGAATGTCCTTCAGAATATTTTGGAGTGCTCAGTTTGGTGCTCATAAATTTTCTCAGATGTTCTTTGTCATTAAAGTATTTTATTCCTCCATCAATTTTGAAAGATATTTTTGTGGGGTATATCAATCTGGGTTGAAAATTATTTTCCTTTAGAGCTTGAAATACATCATTCCAAACTTTTCTTGAGTTGAGGGTTTGTGCTGAAAAGTCAGCTGTGATTCTGACGGACTTTCCTTTATAGGTGATTTGTCTCTTCTCCCTAACAGCTTTTAAGATTCTGCACTTCTGTTGAATTTCTGGGATCTTGACTATGATATGTCTGGCTGAAGTTTTTTTTTTTTTTTTTTTTTTTGATCATGCCTAGTTGGAGTTCTAAAGGCCTCATTTATATGAAGATCAAATTCTTTTTCTCTTACAGGGAAGTTTTCCATGATAATGTCTGTGAACAAGGTTCTAATGTCATTTATGCTATCTCCTGCTTTATCATTTATTCCAATTATTCTTAAGGTATTTATCTTTGAGACATCCAGCAGCTGCTGAATTGATTTTTCATGGTCCCTTGCTATTTTTAAGAATTCTTTCTTTTCATGATCACTAATTGCAAGCCTGTCTTCTATATCTGAGATCCTGTCCTCACATTGGCTTAACCTGCTACAAATATTTTCAATAGAATTTTTGTTCTCCTGGATATGTGTTTGAATCAGCCTTATGGATGCCATTTCTTTCCTATGCTGAGCATTCATGGTTTCTATAATTTTCTTAAGCTCATCTATTTTTTGTCTGTATCAGCTATAATGTTGTTAAGTGTGGTCTTCATTGTTGACATTATCTCTGCAGTTATCTGTGAAATTATTTCTGATTTAATTTTTTCCAGAGCCTCATTCAGTTGCTTTGTTGTTACCACTTCAGATAGGCCAGGTGGCTGGCTTTTGGATTGTCCCATCTCATTGTCCTCTAGGTTTGCCTTTGGTGAATTGGATGTGTGGGGTTGCATCTTGTTTAAGTGTCATCTCATTTTCTTTTGTTTCTTTAGTTTAATCCCTGGGGTGATGTTTGTCAATTACCTATGGTAGGTTACTTTATTGCTAGTGTTCAAGATCCTTAGGAGATGACTACTTGTCTTCAGTATCTTCCAAGTGAAGCTTATTTTTGCATTTTGAGCTTGCTGCCAGATCCTACCTCTTCAATTTGTTGGATATGAGAAGTTGCTACCTGTTTGGCCCAGTCCTTGATTCTTTGGTACTGTGCCACTGTTTTTTCTGTGACACTTAGTCAATCTCAATCATGAAATATCAGGAAGGAAAGCTGTTTAGAACAATTATTTCACTTTTTGCTATATTGGTACCTAAAGCATCAAACACAGCCTAGAAAATGGCACACTGAGCTAACCAGTTATTTGCCACTTTTAACCATATAAAGTAGAGTTGTGGTTATATAACAAAATCTAAAGCACACCAGAAAAATTATATGCAGTATACACATCCTTAATATGTCAATTTTGCCCTCAGGAGTTTAAATTTAAAATAAGTTAAGGAGGAAATAGAGTATTGGGAGAAGAGGAAGGAATTAGATGTAAGGTTAGAGGACCAAGAGGGATCCCACTAACATTGGGAAACTGGTGCAGAGGACTGGTGGGAAAAAGAGAAGGCAGGGATAAAAGGAAGAACAGATCACAACCACAATCACAAAGAAGTCAGAGGCTCTGTTTACACTCATATAAAGCCCAGAGAGAATAATGAAATATAAAGCAAACAGACAAACAGAAACAAAAACAAAGACAAAAACATCAAAATAAACAAACAAAACAAAAATAAAACCCCACGAAAAAATCCCTTCACCAGAACAGAAAACAAATGAGAGAAAAAATATAAAAAATAAATAAAAAATTAAAATTAAAAAAATAAAAAAATAATAGAAAGAATCAGTTCCAGGTGTTGACTCTGCTGTAGGCAGGCACCATGTGGTGAGAGAGTCCTGTTCCATGCAGGTCTGTCCTAGTAAGCCAGGAGGCCCTTTGGCGGGGCAGTGAGCATAAGTGTGTACTTTCAGGCAGAGACCAGTCTCGTTAGCCTGCCGCAGTCAGTGTGCTTTCCGCGTGCCTGAGAATGGTGTTGAGTCCTGAGTGCGAGTTCTGAGTGCTCTTTTTTTGTGTCTCTCTGAGTTTCACCACACCCCCCACAATGGCGCCTGGCCAAACGCTCTCTGGCGTGGGACAGCTGTACCTGAGAGACAGTCACTGCTGGCCAGTGCAGTCCTCCACTGCTCCCCTGCCCCACCACTGTCTCGCGGTCCTCCACCAGGGCTCCCTGGGATGCTGGCTGTCACCTTCTGTCCACAGATTTGAGCTTCTGTCCCACATTGGTTCCTGGGACAGGGAGAAGGTGCTGCGGTCTCCTCCTTCTTCATTGTTGAAAGTACCCTTCACTGGCACCCTGAGTCCCAAACTGTGCTTCAGAACTTTCCTGGGTCCAGGGGAGGCACCTCCCTCCCTCCTGCACTCTCCAGGTCACTGTATTCCAGTGGTCCAATGGCAATTTTTAGAGAGTTTCGCTGCTTGCTTCTTACACATCCTCTATCTTTTTTCCTATCGGCTTAATTTATCTTGAACAAGTCATTGTACTGCTTTATATCTCAAATTTATGATCTACAAAATGGACATAATGGTATGCATTAACTCAGATTAAATGAGTTAAATGACTTACTCCATAAAAGAATTCACTGCTACTTAGTGCAAAGTAAATAAAAGATTATCATTCTTATCAGTAATGAACACACATTTTGCCCCTTCCTTGAGGGAGAATTCTGCCTTCAGAGACCCTCTAACCTTCCTATCTTAATTGATAGATGGAATAAAATTCATATTCTTGAATGCAACATTTAAAGTTTTCCATACCTGTGTTCTCCTGCCAACTTCTGACTTAGCCTAAAAAGTAACATAAGATTAGAGATTGCAAAGCCCTTCTGTATCAAATGGAAGATTGTCCTGACCTAAAAAATATTTGAATTACAATGATGAATGTCTATAAGCCTATAGAAATTACACACATCCACATCCTGAATTAAGTCAATATATATACACACCATACTATCTAAAGAAGAAAAAATGGTCAACATCTTTGGCCATTAGAAAAATGGAAATTAAACAATGCTGAGATTCCATCTTACTGCAGAAATAATGCCTATCATCAAGAAATCAAATAATATCAAATACTGGTTATTGTAAACTAGTATAGCTATTACAGAAATCAGTATGGAGATTCCTAAAAAACTAAAAATAGAAGTTTAATTTGACCCAGATGTTCTTCTAGATATCTTACCAGAGGAATTAAAGACATATATTACAGTGATATGTGTATACCCCTCTTTATAGCTAAATCTTGAAAATGGCCTATAAATCTATCAACAGATGAATGGATAATAAAATATGGTATTTACAGACAATGGAGATCTGCACTGCCATAAGAATAAATTTGAGTCATTTATAGGAAAATGGATGCACCTTTTCTCCAACTTTAAGTCAAATAAATCAGACACACAAGCTTAAATATTTCAGTTTCTTGTATATGTGAAACCCAAAATATAAATGAAAAGCAAAATAAAAAATAGATAATAGGGAGTGGGGAGATAGCTCCTAAAAATAGAAAGATAAATCTTCAGTATAGTCAGAGTCCTGAACTCCATTACTTATTTATATATCATGCTAATTGTAAAAAATGCATGTGAAGGTTTTTGTATCACTTAAGTTTTAATTCTAGCTATATTAACTTTTTGTGTTCCACAAAAAAAGGGGGTTTGGGAATCAAACTCAGGACCTCTTGCTTGCCAGGCAGGCGCTGTGCCAATAAGCTAAGTCTCTGTCCCTATAATCTTGATTATTATGGATAAACTAAGTCCTCCTAATTGTTTAATGGCTGCCAAATTGTTCATTTATTATATTTTCCTGACAATTTACTTAATTTTACTAGAGTCCTTTAGGACAGAGTCAGAATGATCATTACTGAGCTACAATTTTCACATCTGTAAAAATTGTTAAAATAAATCTTGGCCCTCTCATATCACAGCATTACTAAGACATTGATAACAAAGTAAATATGAGGGTCACTGTCTGTCTTACTATTTCAACAAGTACTTATTGTGCATATATAAAAATTACCTGGTAATATTCTATGGCCTTTGGGTATATCAGTGAACAGAGTTCCTCACCTTTATGACAGTTCTGGTCTGGTGGTTTGAAATTCACAAACAATATATAGAAGAGATAAATCATATTTTATATTAGAAAGTGATATGTAGCATAGAAATTGAAGTACAAAATAATTAATGAGATTGGGAATTGGGGAGGGAACTTTTCAATTTGAGTGCAATAGAGCTGATGATGTAGCTTGGCCATAGAGCACTTGGCTAGCATGTGCAAGGCCCTGGGTTTGATCCTTATTACCCAAAAATGAAAAACATAAAATGCAGTGCTACTGGTAATGTAGGCCTCATTGAGAAGGTAATAAGTGAACAAACACTTGAAGGACTTAACCAAGTAATCCATGCAAATATTTGAAGGAAGAGTGTTCTCGTAGAGGAAAGTAACCTTGAAGACTATAAGATATCATATATGGCAACTACAGAGAAGGAGCAAGAGGGGGAGCAGAAGAAGAAGGAAGAGGAGAAATAGGTAGAGGAGAGGGGAGGGGGAAGAGGAGAGGAGGAAGAGGAAGAAAGGCAGGAGGAGGAGGGTCAGGAGGAAGGGGAACCACCAATGATGCCAGTGTGATTAGTGTTCTATGCAAGCAGGTAGGGAAGCAGTAGACTATCAAGGAGGTAATGTGAAGTGTTGAGAATAATGGAATCTCAATCAGGTAGAGGCTTGTAGTCACTTTGATGACTTTGTATTGACTCAGAGTGAAATAGGGACCCAATAAAATTCCCAGATCAGAGGAGTGACCTGACCTGTCCATGGTGAAAGTATATTATAAAAAGCAAAGGGCAGCAGCAGAAAAATCAAGATGTTAACACAGTAATTCAGATGACAGCTAATTGTAATAGTGGTGAAAATAGTGAAGAGCGGTCAGATTCTGTAAATAATTTTGAAGATATTTCTGATGGGAATTTCTGGCTTATTAGATGTAAGTCATGAGAGAAAGAGAAGAGCAAACAATACCTCTAAAGTATTGGGTCTAACAACAAGAAAGATAAAGTAGCAATTGATTGAGCAGCAGTAACTTGCCCACAGAGAAAATAAAGTGAAGAATATCAAGACTTCAATTATGGAGATGAGTTTTCTGTTAGACACCCAAGAGATGTTGTGTAATAGATATATGAGGCTTGAATTTGTGAGAAATGTCTGCTCTGGAGATACAAACTGATTAACAAAAGGCAAAACTGGCATATAAGTGTTATACCAACTTTAAGAATGGAGGAGATCACAAAGTTGAACTGAGTCTTTGGGAATTGCATCAGTGAACAGCTCAGGAAAAGCAGAAGAAATATTAAAGGATACTGGGAAGAAATGAATGAGTATCTAAAAAGTAAACCACTAAGAATGTAGTACCTTGGAAAGTAAGTGAAGAAAATGTATCAAGTTATAAGGTTGTATGTTTGATAATGTCAAATAACAGATAAGTGAATTAAGATAAAAGAAGAGAATTGAATATTTCAATTAGAGCAGTTCAGTGGAGTAATTGAGGAATAAATTTTGGTTGAACTGTGTTTGAAGGAGAATAATACAGGAGAAATTCAAGAACAAATGTAGACAACACAGAGATTTTCTACTAAAGGCACCATATAATTGGGACTATAAATGGCAATGAATGTACTGTCAAGAGAGAATTTTAAAATAAACTATATGAAAATATAGATTAACAAAGGCATGAAAAGAGTAAAAAAGGCTACCTGATGGGGATTACCATCATAGAGAAAAAATTTCACCACATAGAATAGAGATATTTAATTGTTTGAGCAAAGTTTCTGAAGTGAGAAGGGAAGGGATCTAGTGCACAAGAGGAGGGATTGACCTTAGATAAAAATGTGGACAATGGGCTGGTGAGATGGCTCAGCGGCGTAAGTGCCTGCCTGGCAAGCATGAGGGCCCGAGTTCGACTCCCAGAACCCACATACGAAAAAAGGGGCTGGTAATGTCGCTCAGCGGCATGGGCACCTGCTGGCGCACGAGGTCCTGAGGTCGACCCCCCGGTACCCACAAAAATAAAATAAAATAAAATGTGGACAGTTCATTTATGGTAACTTTTGTGATCACAGAATTTTAATAATTCAGTTTAATGATTCTGACCTTTGGAATTTCAAATATTCTGGAAGGCTATTCAGGCAATATTTTGAAGGACAGGGCCCTGCAGCAACTCTTATAGTTTACCATGTAGAGAAAGTACCCTGTTCTTCCACTAACAAGTTAGGCAACTCTGGACTTTTGTATTTAACTTACTGAGCTCCAGTTCCATTCAGAAAATGGAAGGATGGTTCTCTAAGGTTCTTGTCATTTCTAATAGTTTGTGATGTTGCAGTGTGTAGTGTATATTGGTCTAGGGATTATAGTTGGAAAGCAATTTTGATTGTTTCTGGAATCTTTTCTTAACTTATTAACTTGTTACCTGCTCTTCGACAAGGCCACCTCCAGTATTCATTAGACGAATATCTAAATTTTGGACACACACAGACACACAATTTTCTTTAGTCTTTTCCTTTGTTAAAGAGGGAGAGAGGGCCAGTGATATAGCTCAGCGGCATAAGCACCTGCCTGACAAGAGCAAGGCCCTGAGTTCAACTCCTGGTACCTGCATATAAAAAAAAAAAGAGGGAGAGAAAGAGAGAAATACAGAGAGAGGAGAGAAAGCAATAACTCACTTCCACTACAGTACTTCAATACAATATCAGGTAGAGACATGAGAAAGAATTTTTAAAGATGTATAAAATGTATTCAGAAATATTTAATTACACTTAAATAAAACTGGAAACACTTAACTGCATAGAAAAATTTCAGGCTATCTGGCCATTTGTCCATGCTCACAGTTTTAAATCTTAATTCAGAATTACTACTTTCTTAATATTTCTTGGTCTTTTTATTTCATCATAAAATTTTCCTACTTATATTCATTGTTAATTGCCATCCTAAGTAATTTATTACAGGCCTTATTACCTTTTAGAAGAAATACTTCAGCTTTTGTTTATTTACTCCAAGATTTCTAATTTTAGACATAATCCCTAGAGGCAGTGAATACTGTCAACTCAACACTCAACACTTTGTAGCTTCAAGCTACTTTTGCAGTCCTTTCCAAGTTTTCAAACTCTCCACTAAGGCTTCTTGAGGCATGCTCCTTTCTGTTGAAAACAAATGTATTGGTCCAAATTCTCACCCTAGTCCATTGGAATGTTGTTAGAATATGATCTTTTCTGTTTTCTTTTAAACTTTCCTTTGGACTCACACTCAATATGTTAACATCTAGGGATATAACTTTTCTTGGACTGGAATTGTTTTGCTTCACATATTATCCTGAAGACTAGGAAAAAGGAAATAAAATCTTTATTAACTGTAGTCCAAACAAAGATGCTTCATGAACTTGAAGGACTTTTCAGATGTATTGATAAGGCCTTCTCAAACTAAACACTGCTGACCATGGAATTCCTCACCATTTTTCTTCCCTCAAAGAATATATTAAGTAGTGCCTTTAAAGTCCAAACACAGTGCTTCTCCCCTTTCTTGTTCTTGTGATAGCAGTAGGAATCAACATCCTGCTGCCCAAAGCAAAGGGCAAGTAGCAGACTCCCCAAAGTATCAGAAGAATTTGAGTCAATCTGGTGATCTGAAAAAATGAAGAGGGATAATTGACAATGGTGGAAAGAAACATTATATATATTATTTTAAAAGGCATAACATCACTTTTATTACCTGAATTTTGGAAACCAGTACTGCTCTCTAGTTTCTAAAAGAGAAAGTTTATATTCTAAATTAGAAGAAAAAAGCATTGATGATTCTAATTCTGTAATTTTATTATCTTATATGAAAGAACATTCACGTCCTGTTGCAGTCTAGTTTCTTTTTTTTTTTTTGTGGGTACCGGGGGGTCGACCTCAGGACCTCACGCGCCAGGAGGCACCCGTGCCGCTGAGCGATATCACCGGCCCCTTTTTCATATGTGGGTTCCGGGAGTCGAACTCGGGCCCTCGTGCTTGCCAGGCAGGCGCTTAAGCCACTGAGCCATCTCACTGGCCCTGCAGTCTAGTTTCTTAAATAATACAATGTTAGCCAAGAGTCACTAGTTTACTATTCAGGTAATTAATGAATATGTTCAAAATACTTATTAAATACTATGCAACCATTAAATGTATTTAAACGAAGTAGATCACCATAAACTAAATTGAGGAAATTTTCATAGTATTTTAGTTGATTGAAAAAGTTGAAGACATAAGCATAGGCGAGATCTTTCTGAACAGAACCCCAAATGCACAAAAAGTAGCATCAAGAATCAACAAATGGGATCATATCAGATTAAAAACTTTCTGCACAGCAAACAACCAACAGGGTGAAGGGAAAACCTACAAATTGGGAACAAAATTTTTCTAGCTATTCCTCAGATGTCGGACTAATATATAGAATATATAAAGAACTTAAAAACTACATCCCCAAAATAAAAGATCCATCAAAAAATGGGCAACAGAAATGAATAGACATTTCTCAGAAGAAGAAGCACTAATTACGAATGAATGCAGGAAAAATGTTCAACATTTCTGGCCATTAGTAAAATGCAAATTAAAACAATATTGAGATTCCATCTTAATCATGAAAGAATGGTTATCATCAAGAAATCAAACAATAACAAATGCTGGAGAGGCTGTAGGGAAAAGGAACCCTCCTCCACTGTTGGTGGGAATATTAGCTAGTAAAACCACTATGGAAAATAGTATAGGTTCTTTAGAAATCTAAAAATAGAAATTTCACTAGACCCAGCTATTCTTCTAGGTATCTTCCCAAAAGTGTTAAATGTATCACATTACAGAGAAACATGTATACTCACGTTTATAGCAGCACAATTCAAAATAGTTAAATATTGGAAGTGGCCTATATGTTCATCAACAGATGAGTGGAAAGTAAAATATGATATTTACACACAAGGAATTATTATTCTGCCTTTAAGAAGAATAAACTTGAGTCATTTGTACAAAAATGTATACACCTTGAGACTGTAATGTTAAGTGCAATAAATAAGGCATGCATGCTTAAATAGCACACCTTTTCTTTTATAAGACAAATCCAAAATATAAATAAAGAACAATATAAAAATAGATAATATGAAACAGGGAGATAGATCTTTTGCAAAAAGTAAAGGGATCAAGAGATGGAGGGGGAGGGTGGGCAGAGGAAGGGGTTGAAAAAAAGAACTAAGATGCATTATGTACATAAACCAACTCCCCACAAGGAATGTAATCATTATGTACTGTAAATGTGCACTACTAAAAACAAAAATTTAATTTTGCTTTTTAAAAAGTAGTATAGATGCATATATGTATGGATGGATAAGAAAAGAAAAATGCTCTAGAAATACCAAATTGTTGACAATGGCCAATTCTTGGGAATAAGATTAGAGTTAGGCTAGAAGAAAATTTATTTTATTTTATTTTTATTTTTTCTGTGGGTACCGGGGGTCGACCTCAGGACCTTGCACGCCACCAGGTGCCTGTGCTGCTGAGCGATATCACTGGCCCTTTTTTCATATGTGGGTTCTGAGAGTCGAATTCAGGCCCTCGCACTTGCAAGGCAGGCACTTATGCCGCTGAGCCATCTCACCGGCCCAGAAAATTTCTTTTTAAATTGTGCTTTCAAGTAATAACTCCAAAACCCAATGGTTGAGATTGTACTTGTCATTATTTGCCCATTTTCTTCATTTTCTACATGCCCAGAACTCCAGACTAGGCAAAGTAATAGATTGTCAGTGCATTCCATCTTTACAATTCCCTTTTGCAAGGAGAGGTATGCTTGATACATTGCAAATTAAGAAAAAAGTAGGCTGAGTACATACATACTTTCATTGCACTAATGAATTTCATGTTAAGGATTTCTTCCCTTAAATATACTGGATTTCACTATTACAATGGGATACTCCAGAGAGAAGGAGAGAGAGATAGAGTGAGAGAGGTCTCTTTCTATCCCTTATATTGTATCCAGTCTACTGGGATTAGGGCTGTGCCAATCCAATCAGTGGACTGATCCAGAAATCACCCACTCTTAATCCCAGCACCCTTAATCACAGTATTGGACCATTAATCAAACACAAACTCTAGGTTCAGCTGTCTTTGATAAGCCCACACCCCATGACCACATAATATTTTGGAGGGGGCATCCAGACACAAATCATAACACCATCCTACCTTAATTTAAGATCAAGATATTCATTTTCTATTAATAAGAACAAATTGCAGGGTTCTGGGAGAGAGGAAATGCATTTTTTCTGGTGGAGTTATTGGTAAGGTGTAGACACTCATAAATGATAAAATGTGTTTCAGTATAGTCATGTGAGTTCATTTCAAGTTTTCTCTCCCTTTTCAATCTTTCAGCTCCTATGTAAAACATAAAAGCAAACCAGTATATTTACATTTTGTGATTTAATTTGAATACTAAAGTAAATTGTTTTTCTAAATCTGCTTCTATCCTCCTTTGGCTGATATTGTAATTCTTAAGTTGGTAGAAAGGAACACAAATAAATATTTCCCAATTTGAAACAATATGACAAGATTTATTTCAGGAGAAAAATTTTTAGTAAAAGTATTCCACTACAAGAAATTAGTAAATTAACTTTTCCTCTCCACATGTCATTTTACTAGATACAATATTAATAAGGTCTTAAAGCTGATTAACTTACATTTTACTCTTTAACCATGTTTAGTGGTCACTAAATGTGTGTCATAAAAACATATTATCTTTCATTAAAATAATTCTTGGATGCATCTTCTTAAATTAGTGCTGTATCTTCAAATGTCCTTATTAGCATTGGGACCATTTTGAGGAGCAGAGAAATAAAGACATAATTTTAAAATGAAATCAATACAAAATAGGAATTCGATGTGCATAAATTTACTTTTCAGGTAATTTTTAAATGTTGTCACACTTTTAAAGAAAATACTATTCTAAATTATTTAGCAGAATCCCTGGATAACCAATAACTCTGTAATTCTTTTTGAAATATTTTTTAACATTTAGATTATATATTCTAAATTTTAATTATATATTTTAATGGGAGAATCAGAACAGAAGAATATGACTATTTTACAGTCCTTGTAGTTGACTAGCATATTTTAAATATAAATGTATTTAGGGGAAAATCTGTAAAAATATAAGAACCCAAGGGGGAAAATTCACTTTCTTACTTGACAAATGAACTTCTGAGCTATCAAACTTAGTGGGCTTAAAATTGGCTGATTGGGATCCAAACTGTAATGTCAGTTGAATCATCACTTTATTGTATTACAATGCAGTCATCTAATAATGCTTGTTAATGTTGGAATGAACCTTTAAACTATGAAGTGTTTTGTCAATATTAATGCATTTTCCTACAACCAAGAAACCATAATTGAGTTACTGCTTATATTCCGATCCTACAGAGAGTCGGAGGTAGACAGAGGGTGGGCATAGCCACTCAGAGAGGCCAAATAATTTGCAAGAGCATAAAAGAACATTAATAGCACAGAAAGGACTAATGAGCAAGGTTAAAATATCTCCATTTAGTGGTCCATTCAAATTCTCATTATATTAGGATCCTGAAGAAGCTGTATATGTCGCTTTTCTGGTGATGTTTATTCTTCCCTGAGATATCTTAGGGAAAAAGAACACAGAAAAATAGCTGAAGCCAAGGCAGAGGCAGAATTATTTGTGTGCCAGTGTATCTTCCTGGAAGACTGTTATGTAATATTAATACTGTCTCACACATTCATAGTATGGTATATTATATTATACTATACTATATTATATTATACTGTTTGGATATTTAATGTGACTCATAGCCCTATCTGAAACCTTAACGTGGGACAACGTAGGGCTTCAAGGTTATGCCCTTGGAAGTGATATTGGGACTCTGACCTCTTCTTGTTTTGTGTCTTTGCTTCCTGGCTACCATGAGGTGAAGGACTCCACCACCATATGATTTTCACCATGGTATACTGTTCTGTTACAGACCAGAATAAAACACAGCAAATCAACCATGAATTGAAACCTCTGAAACCATGAGCCAAAATAAGTATTTCCTTCTTAAAAGTTCATTTACCTCAGACATTCTGTTACAGTAATGGAAAACTAACAAATCGTTCCCATTTCATTTTTATAATCTGCTATTCTACATGTAGTATTTTTCATCCCCACGTGGGTAAGTATTCTAAATACCTCCTAAATACTGTAGTCAGAAAGTTTATCCCCTGACTATCCCCATATTTACTCAACATGATTAAGAGAAACACAGACTGTTTGATTCAGTTTTATTGAAAATAATCTATTAATTACTGAATTCAATTGAATGATTTTGATTCAAATTAATTTAATGAGTTTGTGAGGTCATATGATCATAATACAGTAATGCCTTGATTCACAAATGCTCCGTTCATGAACAATTCAGTTTTCAAACAGAAATGTTTGGCAGAATGTTTTTTCATTCTTGAACTCCACATTGGGTAATGAACATATACACAGCTATCTTCCTCAAAATTGTGGAATAAATTAAGTTCATGAACCGAAGTACCACTGTACTTTAAAGAATTGATGAGTGTAAAGATTACTTGAAGAAAAATTTCCTACATGTACTTGCCTCTACTCTTCCTAGAGCACAGTCAAAAGAGTCTAAATCTGGAGTGGACCTGGTACAAATCAACATTGATATTTCTTCAAGGAGGGTTAATTTTCAGGTGTGTTGATTTTGTTTGTTATGCTAGAAACTGTAGCCCACAGTTCTTGTTATATAGTAAATCTATATTAATTTAGTCTAATTAACCAAAGCCATGATTACACTTACTAACAGGTAGATTCTCCCACCTAATCTTTAATAAAATAATTGTAGGGTATAATAGGTTTCATTAAATGTATGAAACACACAAGGAAACAATAGTAGATGTGAAAGGGAGACCGTGGCAGAAGGTTGAAAGAATAAGCAAAGAGTAATTTTTTTATACTGGCAACAAAAAATTGAACAACTTTTAAATGTTTCTTTATTTTCTTATTCTATTTTTGTACAGAACAGTAACCTCAGATCTTTTTAAAGCTTAACTAAAAAAACATGCAAAATTTTGAGGATAAAAGAGCTTCTTGTCTTTTAAAAAGTGTGAAATAACTTAATTCCCCTAAATGTGCATGTTTCACCATTTGAATTCCTTGAGTTTTGAAAATCTGAATTGAAAACATGTGGAGAAAACTGGTCAGCATTTACTTCCAGGCTAACAAATGTATCTCTCTCTCCCTTCACCCCCATTATCCATTTGCATGCGCACACACACACACACACACACACATATACACACCCCTGTGAAGTCCCTAGGTAAATACTTCTGCTATAGTAGGTATTCTTCAATTTATCAGAGTGAATAACATTTGCCAGGGCTACATTATCCACATTGAAGCATTTCATCTTTGGATAAGACTTTATCCAGAAGTCAGATTTAACAAAGGCCATCACTTTAACTCTTTTCAAAGAATCTGCTGTGATTCACTGTGATAATAACTACGCATAAGGATACAGTAAGTACCCAATTTGCAAATATTTAAGTTGTGAACCTTCACAGATATGAATGACCTCTTGTTATGAACATTTGTAGATGTGAACAAACCAGAGTAGCTCGCATGTCTGCCAGACAATGTCACAGTTTTGCTGCTGCTGTGCGCTTACTGTATACTGCAATAGTATACAGTAGTATAGTGCTCAATCAGAGCCCAGGTTTCCAAAAGCAAGAGGAAAAGCAGTGGTAATGTGAATGGGACTGGTAGGAAGTACAAACCAATAACCTATTTGCCAGTTATTGTACTATACTCTACTGCCATTTTAAGGTAACTGTAAAAGTAAAAGTAATTTATTTCCAGTATTTGCGTGTTTGCTGTTTTATGCTTTACATTGTATATTTGTGTGAAAGGTGTATAAGACTCACTTTGTCAGAATTATGAATGAATCTGACTTACAAATGTACTCCTGGAGCAGAAATTGTTCATAAGTCAGGGACTTACTGTAGTTAAAATAGAAGAAATATACACCATTTTGAGTTGTACTTCTTGCTTGTCAGACATGAAAATATCTTTTCTTTGCATAACATTTATTGGGTCTAGCATGTCTCTTCATTATTCAAGGAAGTCACTAGATATTGTTGAGTATTTTGTTCAATAACAAAGCCATTAAGTTGTATCTGACTATCCCCATTATCTGGCAATATAGCCCTACAATGTTTATAGTAGGAAACAAAAGAAATAAGAGCAAATACTTATATCAATTATACTAAAAGACAAATGGTATTTTAAAGCATGTGATATACACATACCTCATCGAATGTCTACTACAACTCTTTGAGGAAGGTACCTTTATATATACACAATTTGGAGATAAAGAATCTCTGATATAGAGTTAAATAACTTTTGTTACCGTTAAGTTTGCTCTAATATATTAACATCATTCCTCAATGAGTTATGCTTCACCTTGGGCCTTGTCAAGCTTGTGAAATGCACAAATTCTAGACATTTCAAATTGTCACCCAAGCTAAAGAGAGAAAAGAGAGAGGGACATAGAATGATGGAGGACTGGAGGGAGTACCACAGTCTGTGTCTATACAATGTAAATTTCTCAGAACAGCTTCCAGTATAGCAAAGGGTGAAAATAAAAGAAAAGGGGTAATGACCCCTCCAGACTAATAGACTCAAAGACACAGCTAAAGAATAAAATAGATGGTCAAGTAATCATAGATGTCTGGATTTATGGGTCCATAATCATAAGTGTTGACTGGCATATATTCATGACATTGTCACTTATAAGTGACAGATAAAGAAGCCATAGTCATAGATACACAGAGGGCTTAATTTTTATAGCATTCTTGTTATGGACAATTCAAAACCATACTTATCTGATGATCTGCCTCCAGGTAATGAAAGTAAATGTGTTAATAGAGTCTTCTCAAAAGCAGCATTCTAGTTTTCACTGGTGGGTATGGTTATCATCACATACAAATTATTACACATTCTCTTATTCAGACACCCCTTGCACTTACTTTTTATATTTAATTTTTTGTTAGCACATTTTTGCAGTACATAATGATTACCATGGGGACAAGGTATATGCATGTAACACACAGCAATTCCTTTTTCTTTCTATTTTTCAACAGCTACCTTTCACCTCCTTCCCTGCCACTTACAAATTATGGTCTGCTTCTCAGTTACAAAAACTCTATTTTCATCCTTTCTAAAATTTTTTCCTCTCATTTTGCTCCCCTCTCTCTTTGCTCCCTCCATCTCTTATTCCACCACCCATTTGAAAAAGATCTCTCATATATATATAGTAGAGAAACAATGTGAGGTTTAAGCATGTGTGTTACACTTATTTAACTCAACATCTCAACATTATGGCCTCAAGTTGTATTCATTTACCTATGAATGTCTAAATTTTATCATTCTTTATGACAGAGTAGTGCTTCATTGTGTATAAATACCATATTTTCTTTAAGCATTAATCTGTTGATGAGTGCATAGACTGAATTTTTAGCCAGTATAATTTGTGCTGCTATAAGCATGGGTATGCATGTATTCATGTAATATGATGTTTTAACATTTTTATGAGGATACTCTGAAGGGTTTACATTTCCAGTAAAATGCAAAATAGTTCCTTTATTCCTACAACCTCACCAGCATTTGTTATTATTTGATTTCTTGATGACTGTCATTTTCCAAGAGTAAGAAGGTATCTCAATATCATTTTAAGTTGCATTTCTTGAATGGCCAGAAATGTTGGACATTTTATATGTTGTCCATTTGTACTTCTTTTTTAATTGTCTATTCATTTTTATTCCCATTTTTGATTGAGTCCTTTATGGTCTCTATTTTTGAGATCTTTATATACTCCAGATGTTAGTGCTCTATCTGAGGATTATCTCACAATTTTTTTTCTCCCAATCTGTAGCTTGTCTCTTGACTCTGTTGGTTGTTTCCTTTGCTGTGCAAAAGCTTTTTAATTTCATATGATCCCATTTGTTGATTCTCAGTATTATTTATTTTGACATTGGGATTCTGCTCAGAAAGTCTTGGCCAATGCCTTTGTCATCAAGAGTTTTACCTATTTTTAAATTAATTTTATTAGTACTCTTTTGACATACATAATGATCACACTCATCACA
This sequence comes from Erethizon dorsatum, assembly GCA_028451465.1. Classification (NCBI taxonomy): domain Eukaryota; kingdom Metazoa; phylum Chordata; class Mammalia; order Rodentia; family Erethizontidae; genus Erethizon; species Erethizon dorsatum. The sequence continues at coordinate 84,206,291 of CM051842.1, read as the reverse complement.
CGGAAATTGTAACTGTACATAATATATATCTTGATTCTTCTTTTTTTGTGCCCATTCCCCTCCCTTCAACTTTTACTTGTCTCCTTATTTACAAAAGCTTAGTTTCTATTTTTTCTCCTCTTCTCTTTCTTTCTTTTTCCTTTTTTCCCTTACCCCTCCAGCCTCCCTAATTCCCCTTATCATGTGAACATTTTCTTCTTACTTCCTAATCTCTATCATCAATTTTGGTCATTATTTATGTTTTCATTTTCTCACACAAGAGAAACAATTAAATATTTAAATATGTGTCTATGGTTTATTTCACTTAAAATTGTGGTCTCAAGTTGCTTCCATTTACTAAAAAAATCAAGTTTATCTTTCTTTATGGCAGAGTAGTAATCTATTTTACATAAAAACCACATTTTCTTAACCTATTCATTCACTGAGCATCTGGGCTCTTTCTAAGATTCACCTACTGTAAATTGTGCTGCTATAAACATGGGTGTGCATATAGCACCATGGTATGATCCTTCTTTTTCAGGAAGATACTTAGAAGGAGAGTAGCTGGATCAAATGGAACCTCTAGTTTTAGATTTTTGAGGAATCTCCATAATGATTGCCATTGTGGCTGTACCAATTTACACTCCCACGAACAGTGGGGAAGGATTTCTTTCTCCCCCACAACCTTACTAGCACTTGTTAGCAGTTGATTTCTTGAAAATAGCCAATCTTTCTGCAGAGAGATGAAATCTCTGTGCTATTTTGATTTGCAATTTTCTAATGACCATTGATGTTGAACAGTTTTTCATATATTTATTTGATGTTTGCACTTCTTTTTCTGAGAAGTGTATATTCATTCCAGATGGCCATTTTTGGATTGGGTCTTTAAATTTGAGGGGGTCTTTTATTTATTTTTGTGATTTCTTTATATATCCTAAATATTAGTTCTTTAGCTGAGGAATGGTGGGTAAAATTCCTTTCCCATCCCATGGGTTGTCTCTTCACTCTGTTGATGTTTTGCCGGGCAAAAGCTTTTTAATATGATGCTACCAGTAGTTGATTCAATGTAATATTTTCTGTGCAATCAGGGTTTTGTTCATAAACTCTTTGCAAATTAAAACAACACTGAGATTCCATCTCACCCAAGAAAGAATGGCTGTCTTCAAGAAATCAACCAATAACAAATGCTGGAGGGGCTCTGGGGAAAAAGGAACACTTCTCTACAGTTGGTGGGAATGTAACCACTGCTGCAACCACTATGGAAATCAGTGTGGAGACTCCTTAAGAAACTAGGACTAGAGTTCCCATTTGACAGAGCTATTCCTCTTCTGGATATTTTCCCAGAAGAATTAAACACATCATGCCACAGTGACATATTTGTATCCATGCTTATAGCAACACAACTTATAATAGCTAAATATTGGAAACAACCCAAATGCCCATCAACCAAGGAATGGACAAAAAAGATGTGATATTTTTATATATGGAGTACTACTCAGCTATAAAGAAGATAAACTTGAGGCTTTTACAGGTAAATGGATGCAACATGAGACCATACTCATAAGTGAAATAAATCAGACTGGCATGTGTAAAAACTGTATTGTCTCCCTAGTGTAAGAAACGGAAAGAGTAAGTTCCAAAATGTAAAATAGAAATTTTGAAAGGGGGAGTAACTGCTCAAAAGAAAAGAACAACTGGGATGGGGAAAGGAGAAAAGAAGGAAGGGAAAAGAAATATATATGTATATATATATATATATATATATATGTATATGCAAGATAGCTAATATAATTATACTACTAATTTCTATTAGTTCACTGAAAAGAAAGGTTTTTGCTTATATTGTTTGATCAATTTTCATGCCTATATCTTGTAATCTGAGCAACTACTTTGAAGATAACAATATGCAATATGCTAAATATTGTTAACCTCCTATTATCTTGTTTTGAAATTCTTGAGCATTGTTTCCATTGTTTTTTCTTTTTAAAATAAAAGTAAAACAAAACAAAAACAGAGATATTCTTTTGTTGCAGATTTCTGAATGTAGCCCAGTAGGCCCATAATTTGTTAAATAGCAAATACTCAATTACATATGAAAGCATTACTAGCTATCATTTAAGAACAGAAATTGAAGGCAATTATGTACAGTGATAAACAACAAAAAATATTTTCAAAGTCTTCAGTTTCACAGTCCTTGGCCATCATTAACAGAAATAACAAAAGAAGGAAAAGGTAGCAAGTTGGTATTGGGTGTTGAATTTAGGGATGACTGGAAATACAACAATATTAGATTATCTTTAGCCAAGTGCCATGAGTTGGAATAACTAGAATAACACACACACACACACACACACACACACACACACACACAGCTGCTGGACACTGCATATTAGAGTAACTAAACCGAGCTATTTAAATCTGAATTTATTGGGTGGATGAGTCAGATTTAAGGGATTATTATAGATTAGTGATTACCAAATTTTAATGTGCATATGAATTAACTGAGAATCTTGTTAGAATACAAATTCTGATTCATAGGTATGATGAGGTGTGGCCAGAAATTTTGAAATTTCTAACAAAATCTTAGGTGATGATGATAACGTTAGTCCACGGACCTTCTTTAATTTGAGTTGCAGTTTAGAAGATATTCCCAGTGGTGAATGGGTGGGTATGCAAAACTGCAGGTGAAAAGGGAAGCAAGGATATTTCATGTGTGTAAGTGACAGGAGGATAATGGATGAATACAAACACTTTTTTAGGTTCATCTTGATGTGATTTGAACATAAGAGAAGACCTTCATTACTCTGTAATTTTAGCTTTATTTCAAAATGCTAAAGCGTGCAAAAGACATATTCAGTTCTTCCATAGCTGTTTCAAACTGCTGTGTATTAGAAAGTTATATTTAGTCAGAGCTCTAAGGTATTGTTTCCTGAAAAAATAATCAGCATTTTATTATCACAAACACGGCAAATAATCACCAGCAGAACACATGAACAGCTTGTTTAGTCAATGCCCTGAAGCATATTTATAAGACACTGACCACTAAATTTGTATTAGTTTCTTAAAGTATTTATAAAAATAGTGGAAAAAAGACATGCTTTCAAAAAGAAAAGCAAACTCATTTTTAATGAAGTATCCAAATTTAATACAAAACATAAATCTAAAAATGACAGTCTCTGGTGCATACCTGTAATCCCAACATTGGCGATGTTGAGGCAGGAGGATCACTGCAAGTTCAAGGCCAGCCTGGGCTCCGTAGTGAGTTCAAGGCCACCCTGAACTACACAGTGAGACCCTGTCTCAAAAAACAAAACAAAATAAAACAAAACTGACAGTCTCTAGTGCTCACACCCCTTGCTCTGCAACTTTACATGAATTACTTAAATTGCTCCTTGAAAAAAACAAAAATAGATATTTTTGGTTTTAGGTCATAAATGTACAAAATTATTAATAGTTTATAGAAATCATAACCCTTGCTCTGGGGACAGGATTAAAACCTGAATTATTGGCTAGACATGTTCTAGATTCTCTTTATTATATTTAGTTATATTTTTGTGAAACAACTTGTTTTCAACAGTGTCCTTTTATTTATTTATTTTGTTTTTATTTTAAAGAGAAGAAAAAACAAAACAAATCAAAAAAAGAACAAATTTTCAAAACAACATAATAGGAGGGTAACAATGGTTAATACATTACGTATTACTATCTTTAAGTTAGTTATTCAGGACACCAGACATTAGCATTCAATTGTCCAAACATTATTGGCACAAACCTTACTCTTCAATGAACTAAGTAAAAATGGTAGTGTATCTATCTTAACCATCTTATATATATATATACAATTTTTTTTCCCTTTCCCTTCTTTCTTTTCCCTATTCCAGTCTCTCTTTCCTTTTTACCAGTTTCTTTTTGATTCACCATATCTATTGTACATTTTGGATCTTATTTACTCTTTCAGTTTCTCATACTAGAGAGATAATACGATGCTTACACATGTGCTTCTGGTTTATTTCACTTATGAGTATTTGATTATTTGAACCAGAAACACAGTCTATCAACCAAGGAATTATGGTTTCATGTATAACACAATGATGATACTTAAATGTGTTCTGAGATTTTACTTGCTTTTTCATGAGCTGTCATTCATTTAAACAGTTGGACAAAAAGAGAAGAAAAGTCTGTGAGTGAAATGTGCTTATATCACAATTTTATTTGGGTTAAGCTTCTTTGCCAGCAATTAAAGTGTCAGAAATTTCCATCTTTACTCTTTGGATTATATTATTCATATCCATCCACTGAATGTCTATCATATGTAAATGAGACAATGTTTGTGAATTTCATAGATCAATACCCAGCATGTAGTAACTAAAAAATAATAGACACTATTCATACTCCCTTTAGATAAAAACCTAGCCCTGCTTCTGCTTGTATCATTTTTTTAAAATTGCCCGTTAAAACTGTTTTTATTCTTGTACTATAAGCATATAGTTTTATTTTATTTTTTTACATTTGTAAAAACTTAGGTTATAGGAAATCATTTGGGCATAAGTGCACAATACAGTACTTAAACAAGTATTAGGAACTGCATAACTTTCATGGATCAGTGCAAGTATTTCAAATTAAAAATAGAATTTGGAAAATTTCATTTTACTTAGGTTTTATATGAAAACCTGCATGTTTACAATGTATGTAATATTTCTATGATTTAATTACAACCATGATACATTTAGTAAAATATATATACCTGTTTGCAGTGTGATGTTCTTTGCAATTATGTTCCTTTCTTTTATATGTCTCTTCAATTCTTTACCAGAAAACAGTGTAAAATAGAATAAATTTTGAGCAATTAATTTTGTGTGCTTATACTGGCATACCACTAAAACCTTTCTTTGTTCATTGTGCTTATAATTGACTCACTTATGTTCATAGTAGAGTAGTTGCCTGTATCTTTTTCACAAGCAACATATGTTTCCTGTGTGCAGCTGTGTTTCCTGTTTCCTGTGTGGGAGATACATAATTATTATGGCTCGTGTCTACGTGTCTCCCCAAAACCTTATGTAGTCATAGGTGGGGTTTTTTTTGAGGTAGCTGGATCTAGAGTGTGTGACCCAGGGATCAAGAGTGTATGAATACTGAAATAGTTCACTGATTAGTTTGGCATAGTTCTGGGTGTGGATAATGAGAATGTCCACCACAAATGTGAGTGTTACCTGCCCTAGTGGTGTGTAGCCTGGATAGAATATAAGGGACAGAAAGTGGGCTTCTACCCTTGCTTGTCACTTTCCTTGCTATTTCACTGTCATCATGAACAGTTACCCTTCTGCCATTGCACCCTGCCTTGGACCCAGCCAACTATGAACTGAAATCTCTACAAATTATGAGCTACAATAAACCTTTCCTCCTTTGGGTGCTGGGTATTTTGTCTCAGCAATGAGAAAATTAACTAAGATAGTAATTATGAATATTATTTTAATGTTGAAATTTATGTAGTTTTGGATTAGTAATAATAAAATTATTACCTGCTATTTCAGTGTTAGTAGAAGGTATAGTAGTAAGTAAAAAGGCAGGTGATAAAGTAGACTGTCTTGGTTAAGAATTCCAGGTCTATATTTGCTACTTTTGTGACCAAAGAGGGAATTTAATCTGTGATTAACCAATGTTTCCTTAAAAATAAATCAGTTTTAATCCGAGTAGTTACAATTTGGTATGTTTTTAAAAGCAAATGAATTATTATGTGCACCCAGTTTAACATATGATAAGCAATATATATCAGTTACGATATTGACAATAAGAATAATCAAACAGGGCCGGTAAGATGGCTCAGCGGCATACACACCTGCCTGGGAAGTGTGAGGTCCTGAGGTCGACCCCCGGTACCCACACAAAAAAAAGAATAATCAAACAATTGCAATGACTTAAGAGAAAGTAAAGATTTTCTGAAAATAATAGTAACTTCTGCCTTATAAATCTTCTTGTTTTAAAATTTGATATTTTATATTAAGGAAACATACTCTCCTTCAGCTTTCCTATAAGATACAGTGGCATTTTAAATTTAGGGCTCCAATTTCTTGAAAATCAATCAAGAAAATTCCAACCTTGTATACTCCCCCTGTAACAGAACATTATGAAAAATTTTAGTACTTTGTTACCAATGGGAATTGCTGTGTAGTTCACAAGAATATGGCCTTTACTGGTTTTTTCTACTTTTCCATTACTCATGGAAATATAAATAATATGAAAGCAGCTTTTTATCACAGAGTCAACTTTTTCAATAACTGTAATTAGCTCATTAAAAAATCTACTGAGGTAATATTTTCCTACAGAAACTAATTTTTCTGCAACTCACAAAATAAACTTAGGAATATACCTTACCTACATAAGTGGCAAATGTTAGGAATGTTCTCTAGTTATTCAATGCCGAGACTGAGTTATGGGTCATAATTCTTATTTGTACAGGGAACACTTCAGGATAATACAATTTCTGAACTCCTGTCAAAGTCCAGAAGCTCATGCAAAGTTTGCAACCAGGTAGAACAGGATTTGAGGCTATTTTTGACACTTTACTGAATGATCTTAGTGGGATAAATCTCTATAAACCTTACTTTCCTTATCTTTATTGGGAAGTAAAGGGTGTAATCTATGCACTACTGCTGAGGACCAGCTTGACAAGGTGCAGAGCAGACAGTGATAGATATTAATAAATAGACATAAAGTAAATTGAGAGTCTGTTGTAGGCCTACATGACTTATAGGAAGAGCCACAGCTGGCATGTGAATGAGATCAATCTCTAGGTCAAAGGCCAGAGCCAAGACCAGCAAATGGTCTGAGAAGTCCTGGCAGCTCAAAGCAAGATAAAATCAGAGCTCAGGACTTTGCAACTCTTACCCAAATTCCATTCCCAGCTCAGTATCTGAAGTTAACAGATAAACAGAAAAAATCACTAACCACGACATATTTCGGTGTGCTTTTCACAATAATGTTTTGTTCCTCAATTTACGGGGCTTGCCTGCATCAGCAGTTCAACCCTATTGCTTCCTGCAATCCATCAACATCCCCCAAATTAAGTTGTGCACCCAATAAATATTGGAAACACTGGTGCCTTGTGGTCTTAATCCTTTTCTGGCACTGACCATTTTGGTTCCCCTTGTAACTAAAATATATCTTGTCTCTGTTTTATTCCTTTGCCATACTCCTGAGCAACTTAACTAGAAACATGTTACATAATAAGTACTCAGTAAATGGTGTTACTATAATTTTATAATCTTCATGTTTTCCTTCTGCATTGTTTCTCTATTTCACACACTACTTAACACAACAAACAGAGAGAAAAAGAGAGATCCATTCCTTTTCGTGTGTTTGTTTTAATTTTAGAGGAGCAAACAATAAAAACACTGGTACAAAATTCCAAAACAAGATCATATGAGAGTGACAATGCTTAGTACATTGTGTATTGCTATCTTAAAAGCAGTTGCTCATATTACAAGATATAGGCATGAAAAATTGATCAAACAATATAGGCTTAAAACTTTCTTTTCAATGAACTAACAGCAATCAGTAGTATAACTATCTTAACTATATTGTGTGTGTGTGTGTGTGTATATATATATATACACATATATTTATATAATTTATTTATTTTTCCTTTTCTCTATCTTGTATATACATATTTTTCTTTTCCCTTTCTTCTATTTTCCTTTTACCCATCCCAGTTTCTCCTTTATTTTGAACAGTTTCTTCCCTTTTCAAAATACCTATTGTGCATTTTGTATCTTACTCTTTCAGCTTCTTACACTAGGGAGACAATATGATGTTTACGCATATGAGTTTGATTTATTTCACTTGTGAATATGGTCTCAAGTTGCATCCATTTCCCTATAAATTTCTCAAGTTTATCCTTCTTTATAGTTAACAGTACTCCATTGTATAAAAACACCACATCTTTTTTATCCATTCCTTGGTTGATAGGCACTAAGGTTGTTTCCAAGATTTAGCTATTACAAAGTGTGCTGCTATAATCATGGGTGGCATATATCACTATGGTAGGATGTTTTTAATTCTTCTGGGAAAATACCCAGAAGCGGAAGAGCTAGGTCAAATGGGAATTATAATCCTAGTTTCTTGAGGAGTCTCCACACTGATTTCCATGGTGGTTGCAGCAGTCTACATTCCCACCAAGTGTAGAGAAGGGTTCCTTTTTCCCCACAGTCCCTCCAGTATTTGTTATTCGTTAATATCTTGATAATAGCCATTCTTATGGGGGTGAAATGGAATCTCAGTGTTTTTCAAATTTGTATCTCTCTAATGACCAATGATGTTGAACACTATTTCATATATTTATTTGCTATTTGTATTTCTTCATGTGAGAATTGTGTGTTCATATTAGATGCCCATTTTCAGATTCAGTCTTTGGATTTGGGGGATCTGATTTTTTTCAATTCTTTACATGTCCTAGAAAGAAGTCCTTTGTCTGAGAGACAGTAGGCTAAAATTTTTTCCCACTCTGTGGGTTGTATTTTCACTGTGTTGGTGATTTCTTTTGATGTGCAAACTTTTTTAATAAGATGAGATCCCAGTTATTAATTCTTTGAAGGGTTTCCTATGCAGTTTGGGTTTTTTTCATGAACTCTCTGCCTAACCCTATATCTTTATTATTTCTACCTACTTTCTCTTCCAGTAGATTTAATGTTTCTGTTATAATATTTAGATCTTTGATACACTTTGACTTTAGTTTATTGCACCATGATATACATGGGTCTATTTTTGGTCTTTGGCATGTAGAGAGCCAGTTTTTCCAGCACCATTTATTAAAGAGGCTGTCTTTCTTCCAGTGAACATGTTTGGCCCCTTTGTCAAAGAAAAGGTGGCCAAGTGTGTTTGTAGTTGTGTCTGCATCTTCTAATCTGTTCCACTGGTCCTCAGGTCTGTCTCTTTGCCAGTACCATGGTGATTTTATCACATTAGATTTGTAGTGTAATTTTAAGTCAGGGATTATAATGCCTCCTACCTTGCCTTTGTTGCCCAGTATTGCCTTTGCTATTCTAGATCTCTTTTGCTTCCCAATGAATTTTAGGAATGTTTTCTCTAGTTCTGTGAGGGATGTTAATGGTATTTTGATAAGGATTGTGTTGAATCTAAATAACAATTTTGGGAGTATGGCCATTTTCACAATGTTAATTATTCCTATATATAAGCAAGGGCTATTGTTCCATTTTCTGATATCCTCTTTGATCTCCTTTTTCAGAGTACTGTTATTTTCAATGTATAGATTTTTTGCTTCCTTTGTTACATTGATTTCTAAGTATTTCATTTTTTTTTTTGATGCTATTGTGAACTGTGTGGTTTCCCTAATTTCTCTCTCTGTGAGTTTGTTTTTTGTGTACAGGGATGTTGTTGATTTTTAAGTGTTGACTTTGTATGTAGCTACACTAGTGAATTTGGTTATTAATTCTAGGAATCTTTTGTAGTTTTGAGGGCCTTCTATGTATAGTATTTCATTTGTGAATAATGGTAATTTAACTTCTTCCTTTCCTATCCTTATTCCTTTTATTTCTCTCTCTTATCTAATTGATGTGGCTAATGTTTCCAGAACTATATTGAATAGGAGTGGTGATGGTGGACATCCTTGTCTTTTTCCTGATTTTAGAGTGAAAGTTTTGAGTTTTTGTCCATTTAGTATGATGTTTGCTGTTGGTTTGTCATAGATGACTTTTATCAGATTGATGTAAACACCATCTATTCTGATTTTCTGTAGGGTTTTTATCATGAATGAGTGTTGGGCTACATCAAAAGATTTTTCTGCATCTATTGAGATGATCATGTGATTTTTGACTTTGGCTCAGTTGATATGGTTTATTATGTTTATTGATTTGTATATGTTGAACAATCCCTGCATTCCTGGGATGAATCCCACTTCGTCATGGTGTATAGTCTTCTTGATGATTTGTTGCATTCTGTTTGCCAGTATCTTATTCAGGATTTCTGCATCTATGTTCATTAGGGAGATTGGTCTATAGTTCTCTTTTCTGATTTGGTCTTTCCCTGGTTCTGCTAACAGAATTATACTTGCCTCAAGGAATGAGTAGGGAATATGGAGCCCTTTTAATTTCATTAAAGATTTTGTGAAGTATTGGTGTTGAATCAGCTCTAAATTGCTTATAGAATTCAGCAGTGAATCCACCAGGATGTAGGCTTTTCTTTGTTGTTAAGTTTTTTTAAATTTTATGTGGGTATGGGGAGTCGACCTCAGGACCTCGTGCTTGCCAGCAAGCGCTTGTGCCAATGAGCGATATCACTGGCCCTTTTTTTCCTTTATGTGGGTTCCGGGAGTCGAACTCAGGACCTCGCACTTGCCAGGTAGGAGCTTATGCCACTGAGCTATCTCACCAGCCCTGTTGGTAAGTTTTTAATTACATTTTCAATCTCATTCACTGATATTGGGTTATTCATAATTTCATAACTTCTTGATTTAGTTTTGGCAATTCATACATTTCTAGGAATCTGTCCATATCTTCTGTGTTTTCCAGCCTATGAGAATAAAGATTTTCAAAGTAAGTATTTATGATCTTCTGAATTTTCACAGGGTCTGTAGTGATCTCACCATTTTTATTCTTCAATGCATGAACTTGACTCTTTTGTTTCCTTTTTTTGATAAAGTTGGCTAAGAGTTTATCAAATTTATTTATTCTTTCAAAGAACCAACAGTTTGATTCATTAATTCTTTGTATTGTTTTCTTTGTGTCCATTGCATGAATTTCTGCTATGATCTTTGTATTTTCCTCTCTTCAATGGGATTTGAATTTTTCTTGCTTTTGTTTTTCTAGAAGCTTGAGGTGTGACATTAGGTTGTTTTTGTGTGCTCCTTCTCTTTTCCTGATATGAGAATTCACCACTGTAAATTTCCCTCTTAGGACTGCTTTCATTGCATTCCATAAGTTATGGAATTTTGCATCTGTATTCTCATTTAGTTGTAGATACTGTTTATTTTCTTCCTTTATTTCATCTGTGACTCATTGGTTGTTTAGGAGGGTTGTATTTAATTTCCACATGTTTTGGAGTTTTGCAGTTTCTTTTGCCATTTATTTCCAATTTCATTGCACTATGATCAGATAATATGCATGGGATGATTTCAATTTCTTTGCATTTACTTAAGCTTTTTCTGTGGGCTACTATATGGTCTATTTTAAAGAACATCCCATGTGCAGATGAGAAGAATGTGTATTCTGATAATGTTTGGTGGAACACTCTGAAAACATCTCCTAAGTTCATTTGTTCACATCTCTGGTTCAGTTCTGTTATTTCTTTGTTGATTTTTTTGGAGTTAATCTATCCGTTTGTCCCAATAGGGTATTAAGGTCCCCCTTTACAATTGTGTTACCACTTATTTGATTTTTCATGTCTATTAATATTTGTCTAATAAAGTTGGGTGCTCCTGTATTTGTTGCACATGTATTTATGATTGTTATCTCTTCCTCTTTAAGTGTTCCCCTAAAAAGTGTTTAGTGACCTTCTTTATCTCTTTTGATCATTCTTGTTTTCAAGATCACATTGTCTGCAAACTGAATGGCTACCACTGGCTTTTCTGGGTTCCTGTTGCATGGAGTATTGTTTTCCATCCTTTGACTTTCAGTCTGTGAGTTTCTTTTTGAGTTAAATATGCTTCTTGTATACAGCATACTGTTGAATCGTGTTTCTTGATCCATTCTGCCAATCTGTTTCTTTTGATTGGTGAATTGAGGCCATTTACATTGATGGTTTTAACTGATATGTATTGGCTTATCCTTGCCATATTATTTTCACACTGTTGGCTCCTTGCTTTTCCCCTCTGTTTAATTGCTTGCCCTGCATGTTGGTTTCTTTCTGTTGTTGTTCTTGGAATTGTGGTAATATTTTTCTCTTTCTAAAATATCTTTCAGTACTCTTTGTAGTGTTAGTTTGGTCGTTATGAATTTCTTCTGTTTTTCTTTGTCATGGAAGTATCTTATTTCTCCATTAATATTGAAAGATAGTTTTGCAGGGTACATCAGTCTGGGTTGGAAGTTGTTTTCTTTCAGGACTTGTAATACTTCATTCTAAGCTCTTCTTGACTGAAATTTTGTGTTGAGGAGTCTTCCATGATTCTAATGGGCTTTCCTTTATAGGTGATCTGTTTCTTTTCTCTAACAGCTTTTAATATTTTGTTCTTGTGCTGAATTCCTGGAATATTGATTATTATGTCTTGGTGTAGTTTCATTATGTTTGTGGCTCTTTGGAGTTCTATGTGCTTCATTTTTTTTGTATGTCAAATTTTTATCCATGCTTGGGAAGTTTTCTGTCATTATTTCTGTGAAGAGATTTTTAAGGAATTTGTGCTGTCTCTAGCTTTCTCATTGACCCTAAGCAATCTTATGTTATTCTTCTTTGTGTCATCTTGTAGCTGTTCAATTGATTTTTCATGGTCTCATTATTTTTAAGATATCATTCTTTTCATGATCACTAGCTTCAATTCTGTCTTCAATATCTGATATTCTGTCCTCCCCTTTCATTCTATCTGTTGCATATACTTTCAGTGGAGGTTTTAATCGCTTGGATTTCTGTTTAGATCTGTTTCATGGATTCCACTTCTTTCCTATGTTAGGCCAGTTTATTTTTCCATCAATTTTCTACTTTTACTGTGTCTTCTCTAATATCTTTGATTTTAAGCATCATTTCTTTTTTGCCTGAGATTATTTTCTCTATAGCCTTTTCCACTTGCTTTTTTCACTTCTTTTGCTATCATTTCAGAAAGTTACAGTGTGTGACTTCCAATTTCATCTATCTCATTGTGTTCCAGGCTTTTCTTGGGTGGGCTGGGGATTTGTGTTTGCATTTTGCTTCTGCATCTTGTCATTTTCTATTTTCTCTTTTTATTTTATTTTGTTTTCTATGTTGATGCTTGCTGATTTCTTATCATAGCTTATCACTAGTATTAAAGCTTCCCTAGGAGATGTCTGTTCTTCAGGGATGTTCTGTAGATGTAGGTGGTTCTTTATAACTATCCCAAGAGCCTACCTTCCCAATTTGTAAAGGATGCAAAGTTACTATTTGTCTCCATACCCAATCATTTGGTACTGGGTTGTGGTGGTAGTTATGACCCCACACAAACACAGCATTATCATACTGGGGAGAAAACTGATTATAATGTGTATGACATCCTGACTAAATTAAAATAGTTATTAATAACAATAGTTTCAACTACTGCTTAACTACTGACAAACTATGGTAATCATTATCCTGCTACCTCCAACAACAGGAGGAAACTCTAAAGTTATATAACAAAATCAAGCATATACTATGCACTCGTATGCAGTGATTTTCCCCCTAGTGGAGTATTTTTACCATTATGCTCGGTGTTGGGGGGTTAAGATGGGTAGGGGATAGGCTAAAGTGACGAATGAGGTCCAATATAGTAGAGTCAATGCTGGAGATCAAAGGATGACCACCCAAGTTTTGGGAAAGTGGAGGACACAGGAGGCGAAGAATGAAATAAAATGTGAAGGAGTAATCAGAAATGGTAGAGACAATGTTTACTCACTTGAAAGTTTAAATTCTAGAAGAACTTGAGGAAAGAGAGAAAGAGGATCAGTAGGAGAAAATGAAAAAGAAAGGTAAGAAATCTAAACAGTAAAAAAAGAAGGAAGAAAGAAAAAAAGAATGAAAAAGAAAAAAATGAAAAGAAAGAAAAGGGTTACCAGAGAACAAAAGGAGAGGAAAAAAAAAACTTCAAATACAAAAATAACCAGAGAATACAAACAAAACTAGATGACATGCAACCAGAAAGGAAAAGGGTAGCCAATCAGACAAAGAAAGGAGAGGAAAAGTAGAAAAATATCTCTGGCATTTACAGTTCTGTGACAGTGTCCATGTTTAATCCCAGAAATGTGCTCGGTGTGGAGCTGATCTTGGCCTCTGGATCTGGGGGATGGGACTGGTCTTCCGTTGGTGGAGTTCACCAGAGTCGAACTACTGGCTCCTTGCTGCTGCTTCAGACACTTCCATGTTGCTGCTCTCGATGATTACTGCAAGTGCCCAAGACCAGCTGTCCTGTGTCTTCGGGGTTCCATTCAGTCATTCAGTCACCCACCAAAGGCATGTGTAGGTCTGCATACCCTTGGTCCAGCCTGTCCTGGGAGTCTGGATTCTTTTTGGTCTTGCCACCAAAGTAGTGTGTGGGCTTGTGTATCCAAGGCCTGGCCTCTTTCTTTTTTTGTTGTTGTTTATTGACAGCTACTTACTCCCCTGCTTTCTTTTTGGTAATGTAAGCTGGAGAGTGAGTTTCCTCACTTTGAGTCTGTGAAGTATTTTCATATTATGATTTACTTACCAATGAAAAAAACTTGTACACTTTCTGGTAGTACATATAGTCAGCATTGCAAATTAGCATTTTATTTATCATTCTAACTGTTTCTATCATTGGTTATAATTTGATAAGAAGAGTTCATTTTACTTTCCAGAAAATCTAGAAGCATCTTACAGTATACAGTAGAATGATTCTTGCTTTTTCATTAAAATAAATTCTACATATAACTACATATAATATAAAGACTGGACTCTGAAAACATGAAATTCAACTTACTTTTTACTTTAAATGTGAGTACACTGTGACCCCACCATTATGTTGAAAATCTATAATGGTTGTTACCTAGGCAGTGTTATGGTTTAGATCTAAAATAGTCCCCAAAATCTGAATTTCAGAAGTGGAGCCTGATCAAAAGTGGTGTGTAGCTGGGGGGATGATTTTAGAAGTATGTATTCTTGTCCCTGGTTCCTCCTTTCATTCCTTTTCTTGGCTATCATGATATGAACAGCTTTCCTTTGCCCGGCCCTTCCATGAGGCATTTTCTGTCTAGGAGTCAGCTAACCATGACTGAACACACTTAAATTTAGAGACAAAATAAACCTGTTCATTAAACTGTGGGTGTTGAATACTTTGGCCCAGTAATAGGAAAGCGACTAGTAGAGAAAGCTGGTTCTGAGACCGAGTTCACTGTTGTACTTATACCTGATCATGTGGTTCAGAAGCCTATGGATCTGGAAAATTTTGATGATGTTGGTCAGATAACACTTAGAATGGTGTAACCTGAAGTTGATGGAAGATTTTAGTCATAGTTCAGAAAATCAGAATGCTGATAGGAATGCAGACAGTAAAGGCCATGCTCATGAGGCTTCAGCTAGGAACAAGTACAACATTGGCAGTTGGACTAGAGGTCATGTGTGTCACGCTCTTGTGAATATTTATCTATTTTTTGCCTTTGTCCTAAGAACTTGTGTGAGGATGAATTTAAATGTGTCAGATTAATTGATGTGGAGGGATGTTCAAGGCAGCCCAATCTCAAGGCAGTATCATGGGAACTGTTGTCTGCTTTTAGCTGGATATACAGGGTGGATCAGGAGCAAATAGCAGATCTGAATGATTTGAAGTGTTTGCAGTTTCCCAGATAGAAATCATATGCCAACTTGTGGCAAAGGAGAATTGGGTTGTCGAAAAAATACCATTCAAAACAAAACAAAACAAAACAAAACAAAACAAAGGAAACACATACTTTGTAGAGGGAAAAGAGTATAGATAGCTTGCAGGCATCTCATCAATGACCAAGACTTCACCCTTCACAAGTGCAAATGTCCAAAACTATAAAGCTTATATTTGAGAAAAGGGTCCATGGAATGCCTACTCAAGAAGTGCTGTAGAAGGAGTTGTTTCCCCGAAATTCATTTTAATATATTCAGCCGTTTAAACACTGAGATTTCTGTAGCCATGATTCTAGGGGGTCTGGTTACTGCTTAAGCTGGAGACAGTTTTTGGCACTCTCCATGTGGTACTTAGCATCACAAGCATGCTGAATCCAAGAGTTATAGTGTCATGCAGATATCCAGGCAAATTTCAGATTAAAGCCTTGGAGGCCAGAAAAATATTTGCAGCAGGGTGACAGTCTCTGACAGGAACCCATGAGAGGGCAGTTTGTGAAGCTGTGAAGTGAAGCTGAAGGTTCAATGTAGCTCCCAGTGTTTGGAGATTCTAGGAACATGGATTAGCTGTTGATGACATCTGCAGGCAGTATTCAGAGCTAGCTGAAGAGAGATCATGTGTGCTGTAATCATCAAACCTGTTGGGCAGGGTTGACCAAGACCTTTAGTGCATAGATCTTACCACCACCTGCCATGGGTACTGGAGATGTAGCTATAGGATTTAATGTTTTCCCTGCTGTGCTTCATCTTGCTTCAGTCCAATTTCTGTCTATTTCTTTACTCTTCCCCTTTAGAATGGGAATGATTACCTTGCACCTTTGTAATATAAAATAATTCATATTCTTTTTTTATTTTTACTGGGGCTCACAGTTAAGACTTTGCATTGAATCTCAGAGTATTTTGGACTTGGACTTTTCAACAGCACTGGAACTGTTAAGACTTTTGCCATCATAAGTTCTAATTTTAGAACTAATTTCAAGTCTTTGCTCTATCTAGTTTCCAAAAATGATGTTTAATTTTGAATACTATACTTGAGTTTTATGCTTTAAAATCCTTTTCATTTACTTCCATTGCCTCTCACGTGACAGAGATGGCTGTAAACAATGAAGAGTGGTCCACATCTCAGAATATAACACATTTATTGTGTGGTTTAAAAAACCCAATAAAATTAGCCATAAAATAAGCCTCGCTTTAAGTAGAAACAAAGGTCTATTTTTCTATTTTACAAAAAGTTTTCTTCTTCTCCCAGTAAGTGCACATATGCCTTTTCTTTCTCTCCCACTGCTTAATCAGTACTTGTCCAGAGATATGAAGAATCCATATTTTGTGTAGAAAAGTCTTTATACTTAGGAGAACAAAGGGCATCTCATTTCATCAGAGTAGACCTCTAGTATCTTATCCATTAGGACAACTTTAGTTTATAAAAGTGATTCTGGGAAATAGTAAGGAATCTTTATCCCCGTATATCTCAGGCTAACCATAAACCTGGAGCCCCAAAGAAATACATAAGGAGTTCCAGTTTTTCCATAGACTTTAAATAAAAAGAAATGAGAATCAAGTTATAGTAAAGAAAGCAAGAATGATTAGACTTTAAGCAACAAGTGCTTTAGGATCATTATTACCTGTATAATTATTTACTTTCTAGAAAAACTTTTCTTTTCTTGTTCTATTCTGTTTCCTCATACTTTAGTATTTGTGTGTCTATATTTGTTATTTTATTCTTGCTGCTCCAGGCAATTTTCCTGTGCTCAATCTCTTTTCTAATTAAACCTACATATGTTACTTAATTCATTGTGTATTGCCTAGTTCAGTTCTTTTATAGCAAGATCTATTTTGTTGCTGTTCACAAAATTTCTGTCACTTAGTAACAGAAATTTTTGTTTTCTATTTAATGAAATTAGTTGAATAAAGATGGAATGATAATATGCCTTGAATTTGTTAGAGACCTAAGGAGTTATACTAGCATTTTTAGCATTACCAATGAATATTCACTTCAAATTCTTAAATTAGATGTGGAAATTATGGTCATGACTTTTTTACTTAACTCTTTTGAGTGCATGAAGTGTAGATTTCATGACTTGATTTTAAATTTAATTTTAATAGTGAATTTCCAAGCACATCAAAATCTTTAATGAATTGTAACATTTGATATGTATTTTAAAGCACTATGCAACTATTACTACGAAGGTTGAAAACATACATAATTTGTATTGAGATGGTTTGTAGCATGTAGAAGGCACTCAATAAATGTTAGATGGCTAACTACTGAACAAGGAATAGAAGTAACAGGATGATATTTCCATTTGATAAACTTTTTCTAGCATGTTCTATGTGATAATTAAATGTGCATAGACCAAGATAACACTCCATGCTTTGAAAATATACTTCTCATTCAATTTTCAAGAAAACATCATTCATTTCTAATAGGAAAACAATTCTAAAATTATAATGGAAGACAATATGTTTTAGTATTCACATGTACTTTGTCTAGCTGTTTTCCAAAGCTAAATTTAAGCATAAAATGAGAGAAAACTTAAAACCAATATACTATAATGGTGATGCCACTGTTATGGCTTGTTTCTACATGTCCCTCCAATCCTCATGCAGTCATAGGTAAGGCTTTTTGGAGTTGGCTGGATCTAGGGTCTGTGATTCTAGAATCAAGGATGTATTGCTGGGGTTGATTCATGGTGCAATGCTAGGATCAAGAGTTTGAGTGCTCCCTGTCCTAAGGGTGATTACCTTGGATAAAATGTAAGAGACAGAAAAATGGTTGCTGTTGTCATTGCCCATCCTTTGCTACTGCTGCTTATTTTCTGCTGCCTCGTGCCTGCTCTGTGATGCCCCTCTGCCATGCCACCCAGCCTTGGAGCAGCCAACTATGATCTGAAACCTTTACAAACTGTAAGCTCTAATAAACCTTTCCTCCTTTAACTTTGGGTGTTGGGCGTTTTGTGTCAGCAATAAGAAAATTAACTAAGACAGTCACCATGTTAAAAAAAATTGACTACACAAGGGAATGCTTTTTTTGTCCTTTCAATAATGAGAAGTGAAAAGGAAAATCAGTAATGTAAGACACAACTAAAATAGTTATTTGCATGGCTTCAGCATTGTGACATAAAGCTTCAGGAGAATTTTTGATGTGCTGTATATTTATTCTTCATTTTATTTGAAACTCTCCAGTGCACATATTGCATAAAAGTATGAACTAGAAGCACTCAGCAACTTATGCAAGTTAATACATTTTTTGGATATTGATATAGAAAGTTCTCTTTAGTCCAAGGGGTGTTTTAATTTTACTTCATTCATTAAAGAAAGAGGAGAATGGTGTGCCCATCTTCTCACATTAAATAAGGATTCATATCACAGATCATTTTGCTACTGCTCAGAAATGTGTTGTATGATCACTGCAACATTCAGAGTAGGCTAGATGATGTATTGTGAAAACAAAACATCACAGCATTTGAGTGGCTTAAAATATCAAAGTTTAATTCCTGCTTTCCCAGACTACCTAAGTCCTTACACTCCAGCAAATTGCCTTTCACTATGGAAAAGGAAAGGGAAGGAGTCAATAAATTGTAAGCTGCTTCTTAACCTTTCCTTCTGAATATGACATGAATCACTTTTTTATATTTCAGTAATCAAAACAAGCCACATAGCCACACCTAATTGCAATGAGAAAAGATACTACAATTTTACCACTAGTCCAGAGAAAGAACTAAGAAATTGTAAAGTAGTAATGACTACAAAATTCGCTTTTTCTAAAATACCTATGTTAGGATAAAAAAACATTTTTTCAAATAATCTATATTTAATAAAAGTGACCTAATTTTAGACTGCTGGCCACTATCAGATTTCAGCAAGTCATAGTTCATACAGTTATCTGATTTACATGATAAGGATGGATTATCGAGTCACTTCTGTTAAGTCTGTAATTTCCAATCCCACCTCCTCCACCCCCTTTTGGTAATCAAACATCTGTTTAGTAAGTTATAACACAGAGAGCTCATTTTCAAAATTAGGTCCTTAATTAGATTGCTAACCCACTGGGTAAGGACTATATCATAGTACTTCAAATTCTATAGAGTACCTCAAGAAATACTGTCAATGCTGTTTTTAAATCACAAATTCCTTAATTTGAAGACCCATTCATGGAGTTGGTGATCTCTGTGCCCCAGTACTTATTTGGAGGCTTCAAAGTGGCTTATGAGTATATGAAGGATATTGGGCTGGAGACTGGCTATAATCAATAAAATTCTCAAGCTTCAAAAAGCACATATTAGTGTGCACATGAATAGTTGTAGTTAATGCCATTTTATGGGAGCACCTTCTTTCATCAACTTTTGCCAACATTGAATCTTTCTGGGCAAGAAATCATCCTCAAATGTATTACAAAATGTTTATTGTGATAATTCTTGTAGATGCATCCAGTCAGCAATTTAAAACTGTAATAGGTCCTGGTGCTATCATATATAAACTGCAAAGTCCCTCATTATAGCCCCAGCCCTAATCAAAATTACCATGAAAATGAAAAAGAAAAGTTGGTCATATTTTAATGTTAATTTTGAATGAAATATCAGTATCCTAATGTTGTAGGCAGGGTTTGCAAGGGAATAGATTTAATACAGCACACATAATTTATAGGATTACTTTATAATGTTCATCCCAAAAATTAAATGCAAAAGTGTGCAAGAGATCTGTCAGCATGCTAAAGACCTGAATAATTAAGCTGAGGCCCTAGTTCCCATGGCAATGTCCTCCATGATTCCCACTGAAGGCCTAAATACCAGGGCAATGTCCTCCACAAGTACAGCCAGAGGCCTAGAGCCCATGGCAATGTGTCCTGCAAGTCCATATCAAGGATCTGCACTGGGAACACCCAAAGGCCAGTGGTGGAAGCTAGAAGGTCTGCAGTGATGAGGTAAAGGACCTCTGTCAGAAGGCTGAGGGATCTCCACTGGAGCCAGGAAACAATGCTCAAGGCAAAGACCAGAGCTACCCTAAAGAGAAAAGCAGCCATCCCCTGCAACAGTGAGGACTCACTCCTCAGATGATAACACCTGAATTCATATCAGGAAAATCAGCCATGGCAAGCTTCCCCTGGAAAATCAACAGCATAGAATCTTCCTCTCCAGTCCTTCTTTTATGCTGTTGGCAACAATCCTCAGGTGGGTCTTCCACACCCAGAACCAGGCTGACTCAGTCAGCTGGATGTTCCCACCTAAACTATTAATTAGTCCAGCACACTTACATTATTAAATTTGTGGACATAGATGAAGGATCATCCTTCAAAGCTCCTCTGGCAAACATATTTCTCCACAGATATATGAAAATGACTTTTTTAGAGTTAAAATGTGGCTATTCATTGTGGATCTGTCTATGAAAAGATGGTAAACAAGTATGAATTTTAAGTTGGACTAAATCATAACTAAAACTTCTACAGATTCCTTGAGCCATCAATGCCTTTTGTATATTTTCCTGTGTATCATCAAATGTGACTCTGTTGGCTTTATTTTTTGAAAATTTGATTTTCTATTGAGCCTCTGCTTTGTAATAGAAAGGAGCCATGGGTAAAACATTTACAAACATTTTTGTAATGTGACAGCAAAAATAAGACAGTGTTTTTTTTTTTTTTTTTTCAGTATTTTTGTGGTTAGATTCCCATCACTGCTTCTTTGATCTTGAGTCACTGGTATGATGGGCACAGTAAGCGTTTGTATTTTCTAATTTCTATTGTATTAGAGGAAGGATGACCCTTCAGAGACCATTTAACTGAAGAAAAGCTGAACTGAGATCATAGAAGCACCGCAGAACTACCATAATCTCTGGATGAAGGGTCAGCATTATTGGCCTTAGTTAATGGCAAGCTTGATGTGCATTACAGTAAGTGCTGCCTGAAGGTGTTGCCATAGACACAGATATCTATGCGCTTCTGAAGGAGCTTTACAATTAAAGACAAACTAGGACAGTACTATAAGTTATGTACCTCCAGATCTTATAAAAAGAACATAGACTCCATTCTCACATTGACATACGTATTTCAAAAGTTGTATAATATCACATCTACTTCCATTTATTGAGTGATTGCCATAGGTTAGGGCTGTACTAAATACTTTGTAAACATTATCTCATTTAGTTTTCATAATGACTGTGAAATAGATAATAGTATTATTCTCAGTTTTTGCATAAATAAATTGAAGCTGATAGAAATAATTTAATGTACCTAACATATGCAGTCAGTAAATGATGTACATAGACTTCAACTCTGGTTACTTTTTTCTTAAAGTTGTGTTTCCTAATGCTATAATACTGATTTTAAATATAAAGTATTTCCTAATCTCTGGAGAGAAATAACATCTCCTCAAATAAAACAGTGTCTGACACATAGAAGGTACTTAAAAATTATTAAGTGTTTAATGTTAATTTTAATTTTCCTAAATTGAAGGTATAGTCTAAGATTCTTCCTGTCCCCAAGACATGTTCTGCTCTGTTCCTGGGATTATGAATATGAAAATATGTACCTTACCTCCATGATTAGGTCATGTTGTATGGCACAGATGACTTTAAGACAGGGAAATTGCCTGGATGGGCCTGACCTAATCATATAAACATTTTAAAAGCAGTTTTCTCTGGCAAGTAGAAAACTAGGATGCCAGAAATTTGAAACATAAGAATGTAGCACACTGATAGCTTGAATGTGGAAAGTCATACTGTAAGGAATATAGGTGCAGGCCTTTTAAAAGTTCCATTGACACTCCCAAATGCAACACTTTTAACTGAATCTTTAGTGCAATGTATAATAAACACCTTATGGACTGCCTGGAAATATAGTTTTGTCTAAGAATTCAATCTGAATGACAATTTTACCATGAGTTATGCATTATGGAACAAATTATCCATAATATGAAAATGGAAGCTGTGCATCCTTTATCTTAATGGAAAAATATGTATTTTTACCTGTAGTAAAAGGATAATGTGGAGATTTCTATATTGATAGTAGGAGAGATATATGTAAGACATATATATATATTTTTTTTGAAGCTTTTGGCTTATGCTTTAGCATGGTATGCTCCAAAGCGTAGGTTGTAGCAATGTCATTGTAGTTGATAGTGTTAGAAGTTGAGTGAATTTTTTTCTCTAATGGGAATTTCGGGGGCTGAGTGCTAAGAGGAAATTCTTTTAACTTGTAAGCTGAACAAATTTGATCTGTACATCATTGAAAGAGATTAAATATGGATTCCCCAGAACACCTTTGTTATAGCCTTTTTTATCTCCATAAATACACTCTGAGAAGAGCAAAATGTTTGGAAGTTTTATTGAATACCATACCTACAGTTTGGTTGGAAAGCTAGTTACAACTCTACCAAACCCCAGTGGCCTTCTTCCACAAGAACCAGTATCACTTACAACGTAAAATGATGTTTGTTTATGATAGGCCTAGTTCATTCATAGGTCCTGACTCTAAATACGGAGTAAATATTAGTGAGATAACAGAATATTATAGATTGGCTTGTTGTAAAATCTGGATAATAAAAAGAAAATATAAAAATGTATATTTTCAGTGTTTTTTAGTTGGAGCCAAAGAACATGTTATCTTTTCCCTGAGAAAGTTCAGTATATTTGTATCACTGTGTGCTATATTAGGTAGAATATCCTACATTTAGGCTGAACCAAAAGATAGTATATTTGGGTCATATGATCTATAATTTTCAGCCTAAATGTCCCCACATGGTATCAGACAAATAAGTTATTTAGAAAACCTTTTAGAGCTCTCTGAGAATTCTCAGCTTCTGCTTTTCTTGTAGTGACCTATGTTTTCTGAGCTGCATTACTCAAGGGTTCAAAATCAAAAGTAGCCTTAATTTTCTGTGGAAACATTTTCATACTTACCTAGTCATCTGAAAAGATTAGGTCACAGTTATGTTGTAAAGAATTTGCAGATAAAGGTCATGCAGTAATTTTGTGGAAGTTTTTCACTGAACTGCAGTCATGAAAGGAAAGAAAGGTACAAGCACAGAAGTTGAATATCAGTAGAACCTGGTATTATTTTTTATTTATTATTCAAATATTTTCTTAGATAACTGTGATCTGCAGTTTATCATATTATTCTAAGCATATAAAAGAACAAACTCAAGTAGGAAGGGTTTTCAAAGGTATTTAAAAAATATTTGATGTATTTAGGAAGAGATGGTTAAATAATTTGATTAGGGTCCTAATCCAATTCATTGCTTAAAATGAGAGGAATATTTGCCAAGTGTTTGCTCTATTTTTGTTAAATTTCTCTCTCTTCACCTAAGAATATTAAGAATGTCACTAAAACATGGATCAACAATCTATAGTTTGTGCGTGAAATTCAGGCTATCATATATATGTATATTTATATGTATATGTATATATATATATATATATATATATAGCATAGTCACAATTTTTCTTTACATCTATGACTGTCTGCCATAATGATAACCATACAGTACTTTATTACCTATATGTATATATATATTAAGCATAGTTATAACTTTTCTTTACATCTATGACTGTCTACCATAATGATAACTGCATAGTACCTGTGACTGTATTATTCTCAAGCCTAAATTATTTGCTTTTTGATACTTTACAGGAAGAGCTTGTCGACTTCTGCCATAAAAAGTTATATCTGTATAGATGATAATTAAAATTATAAGGCCTTAAACTATAAATAAGTGAATCTATTGTTGGCAAAATAACAGGGGGTCAAGGGAAGGGTAAAATGAATTGAAATATGTTATGTGCATGTACCAATTCCTACAATAAATTTAACCATTAGGCACTGCAAAAATGTACTAATAAAAGTAAAATAAATAAATAAGTAAAAAGTTAGCTTGCTTCTGTTTTTACTCATCAGATTCTTGATGACCAATTCTATACAGAAAATACTGTTTTAAGTAGCTGTTTTTCAGTACTCTGAAAATTAGTGCCATGTTACCCCGACTGAAGGTGAAGTTCCTCTACTGTGAACAATTTTTAAATGCGTGATTTAGCTTTTATACTTGTCCTTGATTTATTTAGCTTCATAGTCTTCCTTATACTACACTATCCATGTCTTGACTTGCTTTCCTCTCCATCCTTTGCCCCAAATGCTGTTACTGAAACAGAACACTAGCTAGAGCTTTACAGTTGATCGTGAAACTTCCATACCTCTACATTTTTCTGTCTGGACTCTCAGTATAACTACTTTACAGATGTTAATGCACCCAATTTTTTCATGTATATGGCCACCTGAATGCCAGAATAATTTTCAATGTCTAGCTATCATTAAAGTTTAATGGTAAACATTGGATAATGGATTGGGCTCATAGCATCACTGAGTTGATCCAAATAAATGTTTCTGATCTGAATGTATATTTGTAGTTTCAGATACCAGTCGTCCATGTTTTCTTCATCTAATCACAGGTAAATATTACATGCTAAAGCAAGAAACAATTATAAGTTTTGGGTAAACAATTTCTGTGGAGAAAGGATGGATTTGCCATAGGCACAAGCTTATACAAGGAAAATGTGTAGATAACAATCATAAAATAGTTTCATGAATTCTGAAATGGAGCAAGTTATAATCCTACCACATTTTTATTTTGAAACTTTACTACTAATACTACAATGTCAAAATCAGTTTTTCATACTAGAAAAAAGTAAACAACTTAAAATAATTTGGTAGTGAGTCCAGGCTGTCAAGGAGAAACATAACTTTAGATAATAGAAAGTGAACACTATCAGGTGGTGGTGCTAGATTAGGTAAAAGCAATAGGAATGGAGACTTGGAGGGACTGTTTCCAGTGCAATAATAGAGTGGTCAACAGGAATTATAATTCTATTGGATGGCCAATGGACATTTTGAAATGAAAGTAGCTATATTTGTACTTTAATTTTCTTGAACACATAACGCATTAGTATACAAGGAAAAACTGGACACATTCCCAGGATCAGTCAGCTCTACTGTTATTGTGGCACTCACAATATATTTAGTTTCACCTGGTTTACAGAGGAAGAGGCAAAAGAAGAGGAAGGCAAAGAGAGAGAGGGACACATTCTCACTGCTCTCTGAAACTCAATCATTTCACTGAGAATTCTTTGTGATATTTATGAAGAACATCTAACATGATCTGTTTGTTTATCTCTGTATGCATTGTTGTTTTATAGTTATTAAAATCAATCAATGTCTTTAAACAAATCTTAAATGAAGTCCACACTGGTAATGTCTGATGAAAATATTCATGATTTTTGTATCAGACTGTGCAATCTGGTATTGGAAGTGGCTATTTTTATTTGAGTTGAACTTTTAAATGTGTGGAGGAGGAATATTCAAGTCTTCACACAATTCCTTCGAAGTTGAGGTAAAGATTTGCTCTGCAGGAACAGGATTGGGCTTCTACTACAAATAGTTCCTCAGGTTAATTCAGACGTATTTTCAAAACCTAAAAAAAAAAATTCAGTATATAGCCTGACCTTCTGAGTAACCTTTAGTAGGAATCCCTAGGGTAAAAGCTGTGGAAAATAATAGCAAGAGTTTTACAGAATGTAAAATCACAAAAAATTAAGACACATATATACACAAAGGAGATATGTTTAAAAAGTATTTCATTCCTGCTTGTAGAAAACTTACATTTGCTAATAACTTCAAATTATATGTGCCAGAAAATAAAACTAGCATCTCTTTTCAAAATTACCTACAATTTCTATCTTTTCTATACATAAAACAACCATTCTACCAAGCAGGAATCACTGGCTGACCTTGAAATTTTTCTTCTCTTTCATTCTTTCAATCTAAGATTTAAAGGAATTCTGTTTATTTTTCCTCAAATATGTACTTTTCCTACAACTGTATTTTCTTGCTAAAATTATAGTCTTAGGAGAAATTATCTTTAACCTGTATGTCTATGATATTCTTTCAGTTCAAACGCCTCTTTGTCTTCATTGCCAGAACATCCTTAATATTAAACAACAACAACAACAAAAAATGTGTTGCTCCTATTCTTAATAATCTACAATGGCTTCTTAGAGCCTGGGGTATCAATTTTTATCTCTGTTCGCTGCAATCTAGTCTTGATTTATCTATACAGCTACCTCTTTCCTCTACAGGACAAGCCATTCACTCCAGCCAGGACAACATTTACATTATAGTATTCAGGGTGCCATTTTAATTAATGTTCCATAAAATATTAAATGCTTGTCTTAGTTACTTTCTCATTGCTGGGACAAAATATCTGACACCCAAGGTTAAAGGTGAAAAGATTTACTTCAGCTCACAGTTTGTGATTTTAGTCCATATCTGGTGGGGTCCTGCACAGGTGGAATGACAGAGGGGCATTACAGAGGAGAAACAGCACATGGAAAAGCAGGCAGCCTGACTTCCAGCATTCCCTTTATATTTCATCCTGGGTGCAAGCCTATTATTTGGTGCTCCTCATACCTCAGGTGGGTCTTATTACACACAACCGAAAAATGATAAACCAATCAGTGGCGTATTCCAATTATTACATGTCTTTAATCCATATTCACAGAACCTAGATCCAGCCACCTCCAAAAATATCCATCTATGAGCACAAGAGATTTTGGGGGGATGCCTAGATACAACCGATATCATTACTATACCATTTGTTGAGAACTTTTCATAAGCCAAGCATGAAACTAAGTTATTTTACACATTTTCTTTAATGCTCACAAAATTGATGTATACTCTAATGACCCTCACCTGTGTTTATAACTGAAAACCCTAATATTAGATAGTTAGTGACTTGCTCAATGTTAAATCACTAGTAGCCGTGTGCAGATTTAGATTCACTTTGGTAAATGTAAATGGGTAAAGACACTTTAGTAAAATTTAACCATCTATACAAGAGTGAACAAACATATTTTTGATATGGCAATTCCACTAGTAAATATATAGGAAACAGATGAATTGTATATTTCCACCAAATGAAAAGAACAAGAGTGTTTATAGGAACACTCCTTCTCTTTTTCAGTTTTACTATGAATCAGAATGTTTAGAATTAAGTTTTTAATTAATTTGGATTTCCCTTGATGACTAATGGAGTCTAGGACTTAATGACAATTTGGATACCATTTCAGTGAAGTGCAATTTCTAACCTTAAACCATTTGTGATAGTTAACTGACTGTGTCAATTTGAGTAAGAAAAGACTAACTAAATTGGATTAGCATAAATTTGGGTGCCACTGAAAGGGTTTACTGGAGACAGAAGATCCACCCAGAATGTGAGTGGCACCAACCAATAGGCTGATAGCCTGAATGGAATGAAAGGTAACAAAGAAGTATCCTCACTTGTTTCTTCAGAGGAGCTCCAGTCTTCCCCTTTACCTTGGACCCCAACTCCTGGCTACGTGGGATATTTGGCCATCCAGTGTAGACAAGTAAACCATCCTGAGTAGATTCTTCAGCTTTTCAGCACAGACACTTCAGCCTCCTGATACAAACTAACACAGGGCAGTACAGTGATCTTCAGGCCTTTGAGCTTTGACTGAATCCTTTGGATCTCCATCAGAGGCAGCTTTCTGCACTCTTCCACAATTGATTCTGAAGGTGGCCATTATAAGTCTATCTTGCAAATACTTGTATATTTATATATCTTGCATTATTTTTTTTTCTGGTAAGCACTGTCTGATACAGACTTTGGTACTGAGAGTGTCTCTAGAGAAACAGACTTTAAAGATGAAATTCTTTAATGGATTTACTGGTTCCTGGAGATTGTTCTCTCATTTGATGAGACCTAAAGTTGCCATAGTCTCTTCTTATGATACAGTGGGGAATACTGATAGTCCTTAGTGTGAACATTTTTTTTATGCGGGTAACAGGAGTCGAATTCAGGACCTCACGCTTGCCAGACAGGTGCTTATGCTTCTGAGCTATATCACTGGCCCTGAACTTTTTAAAGTAATACACAATATAGATTAATTTGATTATCCTAATTCACAACTTGTGAGATGTATTTAATGACTCCATACATGATATAATTGAATATTTTATTTATTTATTTATTTATTTATTTATTTATTTTTGTCTTTTTGAGACAGGATTTCACTACACAGTTCAGACTGACCTTGAACTCAACTTTGTAGCCCAGATTGGTATCAAACTCATAGCGATCCTCTTGCCTCAGCCTCACTACTGCTGGGATTACAGGGATGCAGCACCATACCTGGCTTGAATGTTTTTAGCAGAATGTAAAATATGATTCTGGCTGGTTACACTTGGCATTTCTGGATAAACTAGTAAAGGAAAACAATGAGCTTAAAACATGCATAGGATATCTAAAATCTTCTAAATGTTAGGACAAATTAATAAAGGAAAAACGGAGTTCAAAGATGCAAATTAACAATTCTAGACACAGGTAAAGTATGTAAAACTTTCTAAGTGTATCCTGGAACAGAATCTCCTCTCTTTTAGCCACATAGTTGAGATTGCAGAAACACACAGGCTCCCATAATTTGATTTTTGGAAATGCAGAATAAATTTAATGCTCAGCCTTGAAACATATCTAAAGTGAAGGTAAGAGGAAATAATGAGACTCGGTAAACTGAGATGGATGTTTAGGAAGACACTTATGAGGCTAAGGATGTTGAGCTCCTAGATTCTAATGAGATTATTTTGCTAAAGTAAGAGATTTCCCCATCCACTGCGTTGGAGGCATCCCCAGCACACCCCCTGTGATGCTGGCCCCTCATACACCTGAAGAAACTAAAGCTGTGATGGTCAAGCATGATAATGCTGATATTCATCAGATCTCACTATCACCTCACACATTTGCTTCTAGGCCCATAACCAGGTTTAATCACAGAAGGCTTCTAAGGGTGAGGTACATTTTGTGATCCATGAGGAAGTCCATTATTATTCCAAAGAACTTCTTGAATTTTCTAACTCTTATAAGAGGCCTGATGAGCAAGTGTGGGAAAGGATTTTATGCGTGTGGGATAATGGTGGCAAAATCATATACCTGGATCAGACTGAGTTTTCCCACATAGGACCAATAACTAGAAAGATTGAATGTGATGATGCAGCTTGTGTAGTAAACAAATGGCATTAATAGTTTATTTGGCTAGATGGCAGAAGTATGTATCAAAAGATGGCTCATAAGTGAATGAGTTACAGATGCCTGATATTCTGTGGTTTACTGTTGATGAGGGGATTCAAATGTTCAGTGAAATAGGAATGATGGAAATGATTTGCCATGTTAAACCTAATTCTCCACACTGGGATGAGCCAGAGCATGTACCCTGTCCTAAAACTTTGAGGAACAGATCCCTAAGTGGAGTATGGGCATACATGAAGGGACATGTCATTGCTCATGTCTGTATGCCCAAATTTACAGTGGGGACCATGGTTACTCAATGGGGAAACTTAAGGGCAATGGGTCTAATTGGATCCCAGAGTGGCAGAGGTCAAGTAGCAGTATGTAATCAGCAAAGGCAAGGTGAATGGACTTAAAATAATGGATAAAAGCAGAAAATTGTTCAAGATGTTTGGCATGTGTCGACCTATGGCATTGGCTGATGAGCCACAGGGCCCAAATAAGTGAAATAGACAGGAAACGTACTAAATTTTTACTAGATTTATATAATCAAAAAAATTAAGGGCAAGTGAACAGAAACTTAATGAACAGAGTATCATGGTTCCCAGATATAAGCCAGTTTACAGACTCAGACCCCCTTGAATGAAAGGGAGACCAGGTCCCCTTTAGGAAGGATTTTGGTGTTCCACCGATAATTTATATGGTCAATCTTTTTCACATCATTCTCCAAAGGGACCTAAGGTATTTTACCAGGGTAACTGCACATTGGGGAAGAGGAAATGATCAGATATTTCAAGGACAACTGGGCTATGGTTCTAAACTAACACTGATTCCAGGGGATCTAAAATGTAATTGTGGCACTCCAGTAAGTGTAGGGGCTTATGGAGGTCAGGTAATCAATGGGGTTTTAGCAAAGATCCCACTCACAGTGAGTCCAGTAGGTCCTTGAATCCATCCTGTACTCATATCCTCTGTTCCAAATGCATAATTAACACATCTCCTGGTAATTGGTTTGCAGTTATTGACTTGGCAAATGCCTTCTTCTCCATATGTATCTTTAGGTCATGCTTCTTTCACCTGGAAAGGCCAGCAATATGTCTTCAGTGCTGTATCTCAGGGTTTTATTAACTGTCCAGCTCTGTGTCATAATTTAATTTGCAGAGATCTTGATAATCTTTCTCTCCAAAAAAGGATCAGAGTGACCCATTGCATTGATGATATTATGCTGCTGATTGGACCAAGTAAGCAGAAGGTAGCAATCACTCTACATTTGATAGCAAAGCATTTGTGAACCAGAGGATGGGAAATAAACCCAACTAAAATTAAAAGTCCTTCTGCCTCAGTGAAATTTCTGAGTCCAATGTTGTGAAGCATATTGATATCCTCCTAAGGTAAAAGAGAAACTGTTGCATCTGGTTCTCCATACAACCAAAAAAGAGGCATACTGCCTAGTGGGGCTATTTGGAATTTGGAGGCAACATATTCCTCATTTTTTTTATTTAAAAGAGAAAAAAATAAAAACAATGATACAAAATTTCAAAACAAGGTAATAGGAGATCAACAATGGTTAATACATTATGTATTATTATGATTTATATGTATTATAATATATATTATTTATTTCACTTATGAGTATGGTCTCAAGTTGCATCCATTTCCCTATAAAATCCTTGAGTTTATCCTTCTTTACAGCTGAGTAGTACTCCATTGTATAAAAATGCCACACCTTTTTTATCCATTCCTCCGTTGATGGGCATTTGTGTTGTTTCCAATATTTAGCTATTATAAATTGTGCTGCTATAAACATGGGTGCACATAAATCACTGTGTTATGATGTTTTTAATTCTTCTGGAAAAATACCCAGAAGGGGGATAGCTGGGTTGAATGGGACCTCTAATCCTAGTCTTTGAGGAATCTCTACATGGATTTCCACAGTGGTTGTACCAGCCTACACTCCCACCAATAATGGAGAAAAGTTCCTTTTTCCCTGCAACCCCTGCCAGCGTTTGTTTTTGGTTGATTTGTTGAAGATATCCACTCTTTCTGGGGTGAGATGGAATCTCAGTTATTTTAATTTGCATTTCTCAAATGACCAATAATGTTGAATATGTTTTCATATATTTATTTGCCATTTGTATTTCTTCATCTGAGAAGTGCATACTCATCTCAGATGCCCATTTTTGGATTGAGTCTTTGAATTCGGGGGACCTGATTTTTTTTTGTGCATACCGGGGGGTCGACCTCAGGACCTCACGCACCAAGAGGCGCCCGTGCCGCTGAGTGATATCACCGGCCCCTTTTTTGTATGTGGGATCTGGGAGTCGAACTCGGGCCCTCACGCTTGCAAGGCAGGTGCTTACGCTGCTGAGCCATCTCACCGGCCCCGCGACCTGAATTTTTAAAAATTCTTTGTATGTTCTTCATATAATTCCTTTGTCTGCAGAACAGTTGGCTAAATTTTTTTCCCACGATGTAGGGTGTATTTGCACTTTGTTGGTGATTTCTTCTGCTGTTGAAAAACTTTTTGATAAGATGAGATCCCAGTTGTAGATTCTTTTAAGTACTTTCCGTGAAGTTTGGGTTTTGTTCATGAACTCTCTGCCTACCCCTATGTCTTCAAGATTTCTACCTACTTCTGCATGTGCAAGCAGAAACACTGAAATGACACCCATAATTTGGAGGCTGATTTATTTATGTGGATGGACACTGACTGGGATCATTCCCAGAATATCAGGCCTTGATCTCTGGTGGCCTAGGAGTCTTTTGTTTGTTTGTTTGTTTTTGTTTTTGTTTTGTTTTGTTTTGGTACCGGAAATCAAACTCAGTACCTTGCACTTGCCAGAACTTTTCCTGAAGTTGTTTTTAGGAAGAGACATAATTGAGGCCTGTCTATTCAGTAACATTACTCTGGCAAGGGAGTGAGGGAGTTAATCTGATCTAGGAGAGTGTTCAATGTGTCTTGGATGCTCACCAAATCTTGGTCAAGTGTTTGATTGATTGTTTTATTTTCTTGGGGCAACTATCCATAGAGTTTAAAGCAAAAAACAGCTAGCAGGGGGTGGGGAAGCAAGGACTGGGGTAAGCAGAGTCCAGGTCAATTAACAAAAACCACAGTTAGCAGGGGGGCAGGGAAGCAAGGACTGTGGTAAGCTCCCTGAAAAGACACAAAGGTCAAGGGGACTAGGTATGGAGCAATCCTGTGAATGATGTCTGTAGGCTTCAGCCATGCATGGACTGGTTAGCATTCAGAGTGACAAGAACAAGGCTTTGAGTGCATTGTCTCTTCAGAGTGAGCCTCAGAGGAGCTGTCCAGGTAAATTTTTCAGCACATCTAAGGCTAGATTTCTGAAACTTGTAGAGGTAGTTAATATGTAGCAGAAGCAGTATGGGGACTGGCTTATACAGAAATTCATGTTTTGTGAGATGTCCCCTCAGGCTGCAAGTTTGTGCCTGGAAGAAGGGGCAAGAGGCAAGAGTCTCAGTTGCCTCAGTGATGGTACTATGGGCTCCCAATGATGGTACATTGGCCCAGCTGAAGAAGGGAGACCCATCTGGCCTAGTCTGAGTTGTCAGACTAATGAAAGTGTTGTCATCTGATCCAGGCTGAAGCTATTGATTGTTCTTATCTATTTATTTATTTACTTACTTATTTATTTATTTTTGGTGCGGGAATGTCTACAGATATAACTGATCTTTTAACAGGTTACTAGATGTCTTCTTAACTTTTTTAGTGCTTTGGGACCTGAATGATGCATAGTTTTTCAGCTGCCTCTACTACAAAAGCAGGCCCATTGTCACTGCCAGTAATGAAGAGTAGGCCATATCTAGGGATGATTTTTTACAACATGACCCTACAAACTTCTATTGCTCTCCCAGCTCAGGTAGGGAATGTCTAGGGTTTATTTCTGTGTAGAGTCCACTATATTGCTTGAGGTCAGTGACACAGATGCTGAAACCTGAGCTGGCTTCAGGGATATGGGTGCCAGTGCTGTGGTTTGAGCTTGTAGATCATACTATGTTGGCAGGTCTGGCTCTGCATCATTGGTAGCAGGTTTCCAAACAGTAGCAGGAAGCAATAGCTGGAGAACTTTGGCTTAAATAACTTTGTCCAATGTGACCACAGCATGTCTAGCCTGTTCTAACAGAGCTACTTCTATCTGTAAGCAGGGTGTACTCAGCATCTCTCAGGGGGGTTATTTTTTAAGTCTGATCAGCTCGAGAACAGTTTATCAGACAATGCCAGGCAGTCATGGTCTGTTGGGCCCAGCTCTGTGGGCAGGCATATGGAAGGATTGAATGGTTTTTATTGTCAGAAGAATCAGGCAGGGATTTTTGCAAAAGAGTCCTTGGTACTGGGTGAGGTCCAGCACAGCATATGCACCTGGACAGTTAGGTCTTGCCCTAAGGTGAGCTTGTCAGCTTTCTTGATCAGAAAGACAGTGGCTATTAGAGCACCGAGGCAAAGGGGGAGGCAGCCCTTAGTGACTGGATCTAAGTATTCACACAGGTAAGCCACTGGGCTCTCCCAGGGACTGACAGTCTGAGTAAACATCACTGGTTTTGTGAATTCAAGGATCCAGATTTTATAGGATCCAGCAGCTCCAAGAAGTCTGTGTAGTTTTTTTCTTATAATCAGTTTCTGCCAGATATTTCATCAGAGCTTTTATGCCTGTCTAGCAGGCAGCTTGGAAGTGTCATTAATCAGAAGTGCACTTTAAAGAGGGAACAAGTTTTTGAACCTCTGGAAGGCTGAGTCCAGATCAGTTGTGAAGAGGGGCTGGCTGAAAGGAGCAAACCAAGGCCAAAAGAAGGCATATTTTAGGTCCAGGCAGGTTTAACAGCAAGTTATGGTGGAAGAAGTCTGAGGCAACATATGTAGAGGGAAATCACGGTTGCATTGGAAGCCCAGAGATCTTGAACTGGCTTTAGAGGAAGGAGAGGTATGTTTTAGCAGTTTGAAAGTTTATACTGTTTGCTCAGGGGACTGCAATGGAGATGGAAGGGGCACAGAAACCTCAGAGAAAAGGAGCTGGTGGTTAGACCAAATCTACTGTTAAAGCCTCACCCAAAATAGTGGGAGAGTTCTTAACTCCTTGTGGCAATTGAGTCCAAGTATGCTGGCCTTTTATCTCAGGATGTTCCCAATTGAAGAGGCTTATGGGAGCAACTTGCAAGCAGAGGAAGAAATCTTTTAAATCTAGAATAGCCCAAAAATGGTGTAAGGGTCAGGAACTGCAGAATGCAAGGTGATGGCTGTGTTCCTGACATCACAGAGATCTTGCCCAAGGTGGTTAAGAAACTGTCAGCCTGATGTGTGGCTGGATGTCTGTTTGTGGTTCCTGTGACATCTGACAGCAACAGAGATCATGCTGGGGTGACATGGTTGATGGCCAGGCCTGGAGGTGAGTCTTTAGTTTATACTTCTGGGAGGAGAGTTTTCAGAACTTTAGGATTGCAGTTATCTGTCTCAGGCTGATGCAGGCATCATCTTCCTCTCAGGGGAAAGTGCAGGTTTAAATGAGAGGGAGGCTGACTTGCTTGGTGCAAAGGAGATCGTCACTTATAACTTGAAGTGGCGATCTCTTCCCAGAAGCAGTATGGGGACTGGCTTATACAGAAATTCATGTTTTGTGAGATGTCCCCTCAGGCTGCAAGTTTGTGCCTGGAAGAAGGGGCAAGAGGCAAGAGTCTCAGTTGCCTCAGTGATGGTACTATGGGCTCCCAATGATGGTACATTGGCCCAGCTGAAGAAGGGAGACCCATCTGGCCTAGTCTGAGTTGTCAGACTAATGAAAGTGTTGTCATCTGATCCAGGCTGAAGCTATTGATTGTTCTTATCTATTTATTTATTTACTTACTTATTTATTTATTTTTGGTGCCCATAATCCTTCTAACTCATAGCCAGAGGGTATGGTTGTCTATCAGACTAGATTTTCTTATAGACAGCAGGTGTCTTTTTTTATCAGGTTTTTGTGGTGGGCTTTTTGCCCCCACTTTTATGTCTTTGAAATGTGCTCATCTGGGTTGTTTCTAGGCAAGGTGACCTTTGGAAAGGCCATGGCAACTCATTCGTCAGATCTGACAGTCCAATTTTCCTCAGTCAAAATGTGGACATTTCTGTGTTGAATAGACTCAGAAGGAACTGCTGACAGTCATCTCAGATGGGCATTAGGTGATGTCATCTGACCAGGTTAGGCATAGCCATGAAGCACAGGGTTCAGAGGGGCCTCTATGGCCAATGCAGGCAATGGTCAGTGGGAACAAGTTCAGTTGGCTGGAAGTACACGAGAAGAGAGCACGTGGTGAAACTGGTGGCAGCAATTGCAGTTGCTAATGAGGGTGCCAAGGCAGGATTCTCAGGAAAGATGGGCCTCTTTTTCCTTTTTCTTCTCTGAGACATAGGGAGTGGTTTGGTTTCATTTTTAACTCCATAAAGGCCGTTCTTCCTGCAGTCAGGGACTGTAGGTTTTGACTACTTAGTTCCCATCTTGGACTTCCTAGGGTGTGTTGTGTACCCTTGAATGATGGTGCAACAGACAAAAGGTGGGTGCCTCTCAGAGAGAGACCATTTAAATGCCCACCTGGCCACACTACTCACAGGGACATAGGCATGACTTAGCTAGGGAGGGTGTGAGTTATCCATTATGCCATATGTGGACTGCCATGGAACCACAGGTGAGGTCCCAAGCAGCCACTGTGATCAGTGCTTACCAGTCCTGGTGCACAGAAGGAACAGCCTGTTACTTATACTCTCCTTTCCACTCACTCACACATTCATTCAGCAGGCACTCAGAGGTTAAAATTCCAACCTTCTTCCCTTGAGGGTGGCCTTAATTAACAAGAGTTGATCAAACTCTTCTTCTGCTTGAACTGAGAAGGACTGACAGACAGACTAACTGGGATGCCTCTGAGGGTCTTACTGGAATCAGGCAAGCAGGCAGGCAGGGATACAGACAGACAGATTGCATCCTCTTCACTTTGGGGTCCAATATGAGCTGCTTGAGCAGGGAGCCAAGTATCCTCCAGAACTCTGAGAGGACTAAAGAAATCTTGAGGACATGCCTCTCCATTGGGATCTGGATAGGTCCTTGCTCTGTCCACAAGGGCTACAACGGGTGACCAGAGGTCAGCACAGGCAGTCTTCTTGGCCAATACACCAGATGCAATGGCAAGCAGAAACACCTAAATGACACTGAGTATTTGGAAGCAGATTTATTTACATTGACAGGCACTGATCAGGATCATTCCCGGAATATCAGACCCTGATCTCTGGTGGCGTAGGGATAATATGAGATAAGCAAGCAGGAAATACAGAGTCAGAATGGCTTGTCAATTGGAGATTGGTTTACATAATGTGCCTCATAGGGACCAGCTGTTTCTAAGAGGCAGAAGCAACTGGAAGTGGAACAGGAATTATTACCTGGGGAACTAAGAAATTGAAGTACACTGGCTGGAGGGGGCATTTTCTATTACACTTTCTCTTCCAGTAGATTTAGTGTTTCTGTTTTAATATTTAGATCTTTGATCCATTTTGACTTTCGTTTAGCACATGGTGATAGACATGGGTCTAGTTTTAGTCTTCAGCATGTGGAAAGCCAGTTTTTCTATCACCATTTATTAAAGAGGCTATCTTTCTTCCAGTGAACATGTTTGGCCCCTTTGTCAAAGATAAGGTGGCTAAGTGTGTTTGTGGTTGTGTCTGCATCTTCTAATCTGTTCCACTGATCCTCAGCTTTGTTTTCTTGCCAGTAAAATGCTGATTTAATCACAGTAGCTTTGTAGTATAATTTCAAGTCAGGGATTGTGAGGCCTCCTGCCTTGCCTTTGTTGCCCAGGATTGCCTTTGCTATTCTAGGTCTCTTCTGCTTCCCAATGAATTTTAGGAATGTTTTCTCTAGACCTGTGAGGTATGCTTATCTTACTTTGATCAGGACTGCATTAAATCTGATGACAGTTTTGGGAGTATGGCCATTTTCACAATGTTGTTTCTGCCTATCCATGCACAAGGGTTATCTTTCCATTTTCTGATATGCTCTTTGATCTCGCTTTTCAGAGTGCTGTGATTTTCAAAGTATAGATCTTTTACTTCCTTTGTTAGATTGATTACTAAGTATTTCACTTTTTTGGATGCTATCGTGAAGCGTGTTGTTTCCCTAATTTCTCTCTCAGTGAGTTTGTTGTTTATGTACAGGAATGCTATTGATTTTTGAGTGTAAAATCCCACATGCATTCATGATAAAAACCCTACAGAAAATCAGTATGGCTGGTCTTTACATCAATCTGATAAAAGCCATCCATGACAAATGAACAGCCAACATCATACTAAATGGACAATAACTGAAAGCTCTCACTCTAAAATCAAGAACAAGACAAGGTTGTGCACTATCACCACTCCTATTCAATATAGTTCTGGAAACATTAGCCAGGGCAATTAGATAAGAGGGAGAAATAAAAGGAATAAGGATAGGAAAGGAAGAATTTAAATTATCATTATTCTCAAACAACATGGTACTATACATAGAAGACCCCAAAAACTCCACAAAAAGACTTCTAGATTTAATAAGAAAATTCAGTAGCATAGCCAAACACATTCCTCATTTAGATGTTTTACTCTGACCAATTTATGAAGTGACTTGGAAAGCAGTTTGTTTTGAGTGGGGCCCAGAACAACAGAAGGCTCTTCAATGGGTCAAGGTTGCTATTCAGGCTGGTCTTCCACTGACACCATGTGATCCATCAGATCCAATGGTACTTGAAATATAAGTGGAAAGTATAGATTCTGTTTGAAGTCTCTGGAGAGAGACCAGTTTGGGGTTTCTGTCCTCTTTGGGGTCTCTCTTCTCATAGGGGAATCACAATGGATACCTTTAGGATTTTGGAGCAAGTCTCTGCCATCATATACAGAGAACTACTCTCCCTTTGAAAAGCAGCTCTAGGGCCAGTAAGATGGCTCAGTGGCATAAGTGCCTGCCTGGCAAGCACGAGGTCCTGAGTTCGACTCCCTGTACCCACATACAAAAAAAGGGCCTGTGATATAGTTCAGTGGCACGATCGCCTGCTACAGCACAAGGTCCTGAGTTTGACCCCCGGTACCCACAAAAAAGAAAAGAAAAGAAAAGAAAAGAAAAGAAAAGAAAAGAAAAGCAGTTCTTACCTGCTACTGGGCCTTGGTTTAAATGGAATGCTTGACCATGGAACATCAGGTTACATGCAACCTAAGTTGTCTGTTATGAGCTGGGTATTATCTGATCCACTGAGTCATAAGGTGGGACGTGCACAGCAGCAGTCCATAATAAAATGGATGTGGTGCATAAGTGATTAAGCCAGAGCAGATACAGAGAGCACAAATAAGTTACATGAAGAGATTGCCCAGATGCCCATGGTTCTTACTTCTGCAATGAATACCTTCATCTCCCAGCATGCACCTATGGCTTCATGGGGGGTACGATACTATAGGCTGTCAGAGGAAGAGGAGACTAAGGCCAGATTAATGGATAGTTCTGCATGTTATGCAGGCATCACCTGCAAGTGGACAGTTGCATCATTACAGTCCCTCCCATGGTATCCCTGAAAGATATTGGTGAAAGGAAATATTGACAGTGGATAGAATTTCAGGCAGCGCACCTGGAAGAATATTTTGTATAGAAGGAAAAGTGGCCAGATGTTCAAATGTATACTGATTCATGGGTGGTAGCCAATGGTCTGACTAGTGGTCAGGAGCTTGAAAGGAACATGACTGGAAAAATGGCGACAAAGATATTTGGGAAGAGATATGTGAATAGAGCTTTCCATATGAGCAAAAGATGTGAAGATATTTGTATTTCATGTAAGTGCTCCCCAAATGTGACATCAGCAGAAGGGGACTTTAACAATTAATTGGATGAGGTGATCCTGTCTGAAGATAGCAGTCAACCTCTTTCTTCAATTACCCCTGTTATTCATCAATGGTCTCATGAACAGAGTGGCCATATTGGCAAGAATGGATGTTATGCATGGGCTCAGAAACATGGAATTCCACTCATCAAGGCTGATCTAGCTACTGCCACTGCTGAATGCCCAGTATCCCAGGAGTAGGGACCGAAACTGAGTCCACAACATGGCATTATTCCCTGGGGTGATCAGCCTGAGATCTGGTGGCAGGTTGGTTATATAGGACTACTTCCATTGTGGAAAATATGGAGCTTTGTCCTTACTAGTATAGACATTTATTATTGGATATGGATTTGCCTTTCCAGCACATAATGCTTCTACCAAATCTACCATCTATGGACTAACAGAATGCCTAATACACTGTCATGGAATTTCACGCAACATTTTCTCTGATGAAGGAACACATTTTATGTCCAAAAAATAGAGGTAATGAGATCTTGCTCATGTAATTCATTGGTTTTACCATGTTTTTCACTATCCATAAGCAAGTGGATTGATAGAAAGGTGGCATGGACTTTTAAAGATGCAAGTATAGTGCCAGCTAACAAAAGCTTTCAGGGTTGGAGCAAGGTTTTTCAAAAGGCTATATATGCTTGAAATCAGCATCCACTATATTGTACTGTGTCTCCCACAGCAATGATTCACAGGTCCAGGAATCAAAAGGTGAGAATGGGAATGGCACCATTCACCATTATCCCTAGTGATGCACTAGCACATTTTTTTTCCTTTCCTCACAACTTTATGCTCTACTGGCCTGAAAGTCTTAGTCGCAGAATGGGGGAAGGCTTATACAAGGAAGCACAATGATTCTATCAAACTGGAAGTTAAGACATTCCCTTGGTCGTTTTTGTCTCCTCGTGCCTCTGAGCAAACAAGATAAAAAGGGACTTAGGGTGTTGGCAGGTGTGAATGACACAGACTATCAAGAGGAAATTGGTCCAGTACTCCACAGTTGAGGTAAGGGTGGATATACTTGGAGTGTTATGGGTTGTATTTAGATGCACCCTCAAAGACTCATGCACTCATAGATGGGGCTTTTCACAGGTGACTGGGTCTAGGATGTATGAGACAGGGATTATGGGTGGGTGATACTGGATTAGTCTATTAACTTGTCAATTGTTTATCATTGTTCTGGGTGTGGATAATGGGCAGGCACACCCTGGGTGTGGATTGCACAGCCCAAAAGTCTTATAGCCTGGATGAAATATGAAGGGAAAGAAATAAGTCATGCTAGCTGCTTCCTGCTGCTGCCTTCTGCCTGTCATGCCTGGACTGTGTCTTCTCTGTGATGTTCCTCTTCCATGACACTCTGCCTTGGAGCCACCCAATTATGGACTGAAATCTCTAAAAACTGTGAGATGAAATAAACCTTTCCTTTTTTAATTTGTGCCTGTCAGGTATTTTGTCTCAGCAATGAGAAAAGTAACTAAGTCAACATTTAAAAATGAAATTATGTCTTCCTATTTATTTGAGGTAGATTTTTTAACATATTCTGAAACGCGAATACCTTTGTGGGGTATCTTTTTACACTTGTGTTAGTATTGTTTGATGAACAGCTGTTCTAAATTAAAGTAAGTTAAATTTGTCAATTTTATCTTTATGATTTGCAATTGTATTGTCCTCTGTGAAAACTTGTGCCTAATCCATGGTCATTAAAATGCTCTCATATACTTTCCTATCAATGGTTTTTGTTTCATTTCAGATATTTAGGTCCTCAGGTGCTGTGACTTCTTTTGATTATGATAATATATAAGTACAAAAATCTATCCCAACATAGAAGATCAAATTGACCGGACTGGCATTTATCAAAAAAAAATTTCTGAAGTGCTATGTAATCTCAACATTATCGTATACGAGGTGATCGAAGTAGGTGTGTTTCTTTATTTTTTATTTTATGGAAAAAAGGTAAAACAAAATTTCATGCTAAGATGATAGGAGAATAACAATAGTTTCTATTTTTTGGCCTTCTTAATGTTATTTTGGTCTATTTGGCTATTCTTTTATAAATATCATCTTTTTAATAATTTCTATTAAAGATTGAGGCACTGGTAGTGTAAAACCTCCAGCTTTACTCTCCTTCTCGCTCCCCTCAACAATTATTTTATATTTTAACATCAGTTCATTAGACATGAAAAAAAGCCTGTTGAAATTTTGATGGAGTTCCTTTGAATCTATAGTTTTTTTTTTATTTTGAGAGCTGACATCATAGCAATATGAAGTTCTCTTATTCATGACCTTTTATGTATTTAGATTAACAGCTTTTCTCAGTGATATTTGTAGTTTTCACTACAGAGGTTTTATATAACTTTCTTTAGCATTATTTAGAGTTAAAAATATTGTAATTGTGTTTTAAATGGTTTCATGTTTAAAATTTAATTTTGTTGCCTGTATACAGAGTGGATATTTTATGTTGATTTCTAATTTTCTTTTTTTGAGACAGGGTCTCACTATGTATTTCAGGCTCAACTTGAACTCACTATGTAGCCCAGGCTGGCCTCAAACTCATGGCAATCATCTTGCCTCAGTCTTCTGAGTGCTGTGATTACAGGTGTGTGCCACCATGCCTGGCTTACTTGGATCTTTTTATTCACCAAATCTTCTAAACTCTTTTATTAATTCTAATAAAGTTTCTATCTGTCAAGGAAGTTGTTTTCATAAATTATCTTACTATTTTTGTTTTATGTTTTCATACATTTTAACAAATTACCTTTCATGAAATTTTTCCATTTCACTTGAATTGTTAGGTTCATTGGAATAAAATTGCTTAGAATATTCTACTACACTTTAATGTGTGTGGGATACTAAAGTTGACTCCTTTTTTGTTTCCTCTGTGGGTACTCTATACTTTACTTGTTTCTCATCTTTCTATGTATTTATCAAATTTGATAATATTGTAAAAACATTATGTGCTAAAAACATGTACACAAACACCACAAGTAAACAAGGGGATCAAGAGATATTTAGACAGGAGAGTGAGGGATGGAAAAGGGGATAAATGGAAATTAAGCTGTGTTATGTACCTGTACCAACTTCCCACAAGGAATGTAAACATTATGTTCTACACACATGCACTACTAAAATAATATTTAAAAATAGAAATAAATGTTTGGTTTTGCTGTGTTTCCTGTAATGAATTTGTTTTCTATTTCTTTCATTTTGTTGTTTTTTGTTTTGTTTTCTGAGACAGGATTTTGCTTTGCAGTGCAGCCAGGCCTTGAACTCACTATGTCACCCAGGTTGGCCTCAAACTCATGGCAATAATCCTGCCTCAGCCTCCTGAGTGCTGGGATTACAGGTGTGCACCACCATACACAGCTTTCTATTTCTTTAATTTTTGTGGGTAACAGAGGTCAACCTCAGGACCTCATGCGCCAGCAGGTGCCCATGCTGCTGAGCAATATCACCAGCACTTTTTTCGTGTGTGGGTCCTGGGAGTCAAACTTTGGCCCTTGCACTTGCCAGGCAGGCGCTTACACCTCTGAGCCATCTCACTGGCCCCTCTATTTATAATATGTTCACATATTCCTCTATTCTCTTCATTTAATTTGCTGTGCTTTTCCTATCTTCTTGACTTAGAAACTGAATCCACTTATTTTTAATTTTTTCCCTTTCCTGCATACACATATAAAATTATAAATAATATATGAACATTTTCACACCTCACACATTGTGATATGCCATATTTTCATAAATATGCAGTTTGAAATATTTTAGAATTTACACTAACTTATTTATTTATCTATGAACTGTCCAGAATTATGGTGTTTAGTTGTCATATATTTGAACATTTTTCACTTTTATTTTCTTACAATTTCTTATTTAACAATGCTTTTTCATACTATGTGGTGTAATATCAAATTTGTGTAATAATTTTTTCTGATACAATATATATACCACATGATTAACAAATTTAGCCTTTTTAAATGTGTGTTTCAAAGACATTAAGTACATTCACTTTGTTGTACAACCATAACTACCATCCAATTCCAAAATCTTTTCATCCTCACTAAAAGAATATCTGTAGCTTTTAAAATAATGATTACGTTTTTATTTCCCTTTTCCAAGCTCCATGTAGTACCATTCAACTTTTATTCTCTATGAATTTGACTTTATGTATGTCATATAAGTGCAAACATTATGATATTTGTCCTTCTGTGTCTGGCTTATTTCAGTAAGCATAATGTCTTCAAGGTTCATCAGTGTTGCAAATGTCCAAATTGTAT
Source organism: Erethizon dorsatum (assembly GCA_028451465.1). NCBI lineage: Eukaryota > Metazoa > Chordata > Mammalia > Rodentia > Erethizontidae > Erethizon > Erethizon dorsatum. Next base: position 84,162,619 of record CM051842.1, on the reverse strand, counting down.
TTTTTGTGGGGGGGTGGTACCGGGAATTGAATTCATAACCTCGTACTAGCCAGGCAGGCACTGTGCTGCTAAACTATATCACTGGCATATTCGTTTTTAAGGTTCAATAATATTACATTGTATGGATGTATTGTGACATTTTTATCCTATAATTCATTGACAAATATTTTACCTGTTTCCATTATTTAGCTTTTGTAATGCTGTTATGAGAAGGATGTATAATATTCATTCAAGTCTTTCATTTCTTTTAGGTTTATACCCATGAGGGGGATTACTTATTCTTATGTAACTTCTGTGTTTCATTATTTGGTATGGATTAACCTACAACAGTACTCTTTCATTTAGTTTTTCCTATATAATTACTTTTAATTTTATTCCATTATAATTAAAGGATGTTGATTGTAAGTAGAATATACTGTCTTTACACATTATAACAATATTTTGGTTTGAACTAGAATATTTAGGCCACTTATCTTCTTAAAATTCATGATAGTTTATTCCATCTTGGTTTCACCTATTTGGCTCATCTCTTCTGTGTTCATTCTTTCTAAAATGATTTTTTTGTGTGTTATGTCTTTTTGTGTAAGATATTCTTTATGATTTTTTATTGTCCATAAGTGGTTACCTAAGGAACTGCAAAACCCACATAGTACTTATTAGATTCTTCTTTAAATTAATGATTTTTATTCCTTATTAAATGCAGAGACCTCACAAAAATTTACATCCATACACTTGCTTTGACCTGTAGCCTCTTATTTCATGATTTATCTTTACATGTGTTACAAAACTAATTAGACATTGTAATTGATTTTGTAAATGGGCTTCCATTTCATCACATATATATTTTCCTGGTGTTATTTATTCTTTTTATTGTGTCTTTTTGCTTAGAAATATTGTCTTTTGTGTAAGAACATTTTCTAATTCAGATACCCTGGTGATGACTAAATTGAGCTTTTTACAATATGAGAAAATTTCTTTTTTCACCTTTGTTGAATAATAGCTCACTAGCTACAAATTGTACATTTACAATTTTTCAACATATTATCATGGTTATGTTTTTGCTGATTTTCTTAAATGTATAGATTGAGGTAATTTGTCCAATTTATCAATGCTAAAGTAATTATTTTTCATATAGTGATTCTTTCCAATTGATCTGCTTACCATTTTGGATTTATATTACCTATATATGAGACCTTTTGACTGTATGTCACCTATTACACTTCAATCAATGTTTTATATTTTTGTGTTGATATTTCAGTATAACTCTCTCCTGTAGATATTTCTTTACATTTAGTTATCCTGACTCTTGATATGCTTCTGTCTGATTTTAAAATAGTCTAATAAATTGTTTTCAGATGTTGTGTTTCAGCTTTATAAAATATCTATTTGATATATTTTATAGATTTTAATTTCATTTGAAATTGAAACAAATCTTCTAATCATTATTTTGAAGCATTTGTGAGCTAATTCTAATATTTTGATCATATTTTGTGCTTGCATTATAGACTTTTACTTTTTCAATACAAATCATGTTTTCCAGATTTACAAATTTCTGAATTTTTTTTTCTGCTTGTTCTGCATCATTCCTTATATCTAGAGTAAGATCATGATTATGTAACCTTGTGCTCTGGAGTGTTATACTTTTCCTTAGTATAAATTTAAATTAGTAAAGAATCACCTTAATTGTATCAAAGTTTGTTTTTATGATTTTTTAGTCTACATTTCAGTTTTCCCCTTTTTTCCCTGATGTAGCCCTTTTTCTAAAGTGGTTTACTCACTTCTGAGATACATTTGTGAGTTCTCAGAAAAAAATCATGGGGACTGGTGAGATGGCTCAGCGGCATAAGCACCTGCCTGGTAAGCACAAGGGCCCGAGTTCAACTCCTGGAACCCACATATGAAAAAAGGGCCAGTGATATCGCTCAGCAGCACGGGCACCTGCTGGCGCATGAGGTCCTGAGGTTGACCCCTGGTACACACACAAAAAAGAAAAAAATAATCATGTGTGTTTAACAGATCTCCCTGTTCAAATTAGGCTGGAATGTCAATGCCTTCTTGTACTGTGACCACTTTAGTATATTCTCAACTCTCTAGTCTCTCAGTATTTCTTTTCTGCTGGACCTCCAAGACTCAGGCCCACAGCTCTGCAGGTTGGGTGTTTTAACTATCCAAGAGATATACTATTATGGAGTTAATTGTACCTCTTAAGTGTGTCCCTCTCCTCTCTTACCCTGTCTCCTAAATGTCAGCCACTGTGGTAGTATCAAACTTCAATTAATCTCCATTTCTTCTGTTTCAATTTTTAATTTTATTTTTTATTTTTTTAATTTTTTTACATTTTCATTAGCGCTATATTTTTAATTTTATTTAAAAAAGAAGAAAAAACAAAACAAATCAAAAAATAACAAATTTTCAAAACAAAATAATAGGAGGGTAACAATGGTTAATGCATTATGTATTATTATCTTTAAGTTAGTTATTCAGGATACCAGATATTGGCATTCAATTCTCCAAACATTATTGGCACAAATCTTACTCTTCAATGAACTAAGTAAAATTGGTAGTGTATCTATCTAAACCATCTCAGATATATATATATATATATATATATATATATATATATATATATATATATATACATATATATATATAATTTCTTTCCCCTTGCCTTCTTTCTTTTCTATATTCCCCTATTCCAGTCTCTCTTTCCTTTTGACCAGTTTCTTTTTGATTCACCATGTCTATTGTACATTTTGGATCTTATTTACTCTTTCAGTTTCTCATACTAGAGAGATAATACAAAGTTTAAACATGTGCATCCGGTTTATTTCACTTATGAGTATTTTCTCCAGTTGCATCCATTTACCTATAAAAGTCTCCAGTTTATCCTTCTTTATGGCTGAATAGTACTCCATTGTATAATACCACATCTTTCTATTCCATTCCTCAGTTGATGGGCATTTGGGTTGTTTCCAAGATCTAGCTATTACAAATTGTGCTGCTATAAACATGGGTGCACATATATCGCTGTGGTACAATGCTGTTAATTCTTCTGGGAAGATACCCAGAAGGGGAATAGCTGGGTCAAAAGGGATGTCGAACCCTAGTTTTTTGAGGAATCTCCACACTGATTTCCACAGTGGCTGTACCTGTCAACACTCCCTACCAAGAGTGAAGAAGGGTTCCTTTTTCCCCACAGCCCCTCCAGCATTTGTTATTAGTTGATTTCTTAATAATAGCCATTCTTTTTGGGGTGAGGTGGTATCTCAGTGTTGTTCTAATTTGTATCTCTTGAATGACTAGTGATGTTGCACATTTTTTTGTATATTTATTTGCCATTTGTATTTCTTCATCTGAGAAATGTGTATTCATCTCAGATGCCCATTTTTGGAATGGGTCTTTAAATTTGGGAGGTCTGATTTTTTTGAGGTCTTTATATATTCTCGATAGTAATCCTTTGTCTGAGGAACACCTGGCAAACATTTTTTCCCATGTTATGTGTTGTCTCTTCACTCTGTTGGTGGTTTCTCTTGCTGTGCAAAAGCTTTTTAATAAGATAAGATCCCAGTTGTTGATTCTTTTTTTTTTTTGTGGGTATGGGGGGGTCAACCTCAGGACCTCGTGCGCCAACAGGCACCCGTGCTGCTGAGCGATATCACCAGCCCCTTTTTCGTATGTGGGATCCGGGAGTCAAACTCGGGCCCTCGTGCTTGCAAGGCAGGCGCTTATGCCACTGAGCCATCTCACCGGCCCCCAGTTGTTGATTCTTTGGCATAGTTCCCATGCAGTTGAGGTTTTATTCATAAAGTCTTTGCCTACACCAATGTCTTCAAGGGTTTAACCTATCCTACATTCCAGCAGATTTAATGTTTCTGTTTTAATATTTACATCTCTGAACCATTTTGAATTTAGTTTAGTGCATGGTGAAAGATATGGGTCTAGTTTTAATCTTTGGCATGTGTAGAGCCAGTTTTTCCAGAACCATTTATTAAAGAGGTTATATTTCTTCCAGTGAATGTGTTTGGCATCTTTGTCAAAGATAACGTGGCTTAGTATGTCTGGGGGGGGTTTCAGCATCTTCTATTCTGTTCCATTGATCTTCAGGTCTGTTTTTTTTTTGTCAGTACCACACTGTTTTTATCACAGTAGCTTTATAGTATAATTTCAAGTTGGGTATTGTGATGCCCCTGCCTTGCCTTTGTTGCCCAGAATTGCCTTTGCTATTCTAGGTCTCTTCTGATTCCAAATGAATTTTAGGATTGTTTCTCTAATTCTGTGAGATATGCTGTTGGAATTTTGATTGGAATTGCATTAAATCTGTATAACAATTTTGGAAGTATGGCCATTTTCACTATATTGGTTCTTCCTATCCAGGAGCAAGGGATATCTTTCCATTTTTTGATATCCTCTTCAATCTCCTTTTTCAGAGTACTGTACTTTTCAGTGTACAGGTCTTTTAGATCCTTTGTGAGGTTGATTCCTAGGTATTTCATTATTTTGGCTTTTATTGTGAAAGGTATTGTTTCCCTAATTTCTCTTTCAGTAAGTTTGTTATTTGTGTACAGAAGGGCTATTGATTTTTGAGTATTGACATTGTGTCCAGCTACACTACTAAATTTGCTTATTAAATCTAGTAGTTTTTAGTGGAGTTTTAGGGGTCTTCTGTGTAGAGTATCATGTCATCTGCAAATAATGTTAATTTAACTTATTCCTTTCCAATCATTATTTTTTATTTCTATCTCTTGTCTAATTGCTCTGGCTAAAGTTTCTAGAACTATGTTGAATAAGAGTGGGGACAGTGGACATCCTTGTCTTGTTCCTGATTTTAGAGGGAAGGCTTTCAGTTTTTGGCCATTTAGTATAATATTGGCTGTTGGTTTCTCATAGGTAGCTTTTACCAGATTGAGATAAAGACCATCTATTCCAATTTTCTGTAGGTTTTTTTATCATGAAAAGGTGCTGAACTTTGTCAAAAGCTTTTTCTGCATCTATTGAGATGATCATGTGATTTTTGTCTTTGGTTCTGTTAATATGGTGTATTACATTTATTGATTTACATATGTTGAACCATCCCTGCATCCCTGGGATGAATCCAACTTGGTCATGGTGTATAATCTTCTTGATGATTTGCTGGATTCTGTTTGCCAGTACCTTATTAAGGATTTTTGCATCTATGTTCATTAGGGAGATTGGCCTGTAGTTCTCTTTCTAAGTTGGGTACTCCTCTGGTTTTGGTATCAGGGTAATGCTTGCTTCCAGGAATGAATTTGGGAGTATTGCTTCCCTTTCAATTTCATTAAAAAGTTTGAGAATTAGTTTTGTTAATTCTTCTCTAAATTTCTTGTAGAATTGGGAAGTGAATCCATCAGGGCCTGGGCTTTTCTTTGTTGGGAGGTTTCTAATTACATTTTTGATTTCATTGGTTGATATTGGTTTATTTAGGATTTTTAAATCTTCTTGATTCAGCTTTGGTAATTCATACATATCTAGGAATCAGCCCATTTCTTCTGCATTTTCCATCTTAGTGGAATGTAAATTTTCAAAATAGAGATGATCATCTGGATTTCTGCAGGGTCCGTCATAATATCACCCTTTTCATTTTCAATTGCATGGATTTGAGTCTTTTTTTTTTCTTTTTTTAATAAGGTTGGATATGGGTTTGTCAATCTTATTTACTCTTTCAAAGAACCAACTCTTTGCTTCATTGATTCTTTGCATTGCTTTTTTAGTCTCCAGTAGGTTAATTATTGCTCTGATATTTATAATTTCCTCCCTCATACGGGCTTTTGGCTTAGCCTGCTCTTCTTTTTCTAGGCATTCGAGGCTCACCATTAAGTTGTTTATTTGCGCTTGCTTTTTTTTACTGATATAGGTATTTAATGCTATAAATTTCCCTCTTAGGACTGCTTTCATTGTATCCCATAAGTTCCGGTATGTTGTACTGTCATTATCATTGAATTGTAGAAAGTATCTATTTTCTTCTTTAATTTCATTTGTGACCCATTGGTTGTTCAGGAGTGTGCTGTTTAATTTCCATGTGTTCAGAGAGTTTTTGTGATTTCTTTTGCCATTGATTTCCAATTTCATTGCACTATGGTCTGATAATATGCATGGGATAATTTCAATTTGTTTGCATTTACTTAAGCAGGTTTTAAGAGCTAGTATGTGTTTTATTTTAGAGAACGTCCCATGTCCAGCTGAGAAGAATGTGTATTCTGATGTTGTGGGGTGGAACACTCTGTAGACATCTCCTAAGTCCATGTGTTCAAAAATTTGGGTCAGTTCTACTATTTCATTATTGATTTTTTGTCTAGTTGATCTGTCTTTTTGTGACAGTGGAGTATTGAGATCCCCCAATATAATTGTATTAGTGCTTATTTGATTTTTCATGTCCCTTAATACTTGTTTTATATAGCTGGGTGCACTGGTATTTGAGGGATATATATTTATGATCGTTATCTCTTCCTCTTGGATTGTTCCCTTTACAAGGATGTAATGACCGTCTTTATCTCTCTGAATCATTCTTGGCTTGAAATTCACTTTGTCTGCAAAAAGAATAGCTACCCCTGCTTTTTTCTGGGTTCCTGTTGCATGGAGTATTGTTTTCCATCCTTTGACAGTCTATGAATTTCTTTCTGAATTAAATGTGTTTCTTGTATACAGCATATTGTTGGATCTTGCTTCTGGATCTATTTTGCCAGTCTCTGCCTTTTGATTGGTGAATTGAGACCGTTAACATTGATGGTTAAAACTGATATGTGTTGACTTATACTTGTCATGATATTTTCCTGTTGTTGGTTCCCACTCTTTGTTTGTGTTTCCCATTTCCCTCTATTTAATTATCTGCTCTGCCTGGTGGATTCCTCCTGTTGGGGCTCCTGGAGTTGTAGTCCTTGTTATCTCTTTCTAGAATGTACTTCATAACATTTTGGAGTGCTGGTTTGGTGGGCATAAATTTTCTCAGATGTTCTTTGTCATGAAAGTATTTTATTTCTCCATCAATTTTGAAAGATAGTTTTGTGGGGTACATCAATCTGGGTTGAAAATTATTTTCCTTTAGTGGTTGAAATATGTCATTCCAAGCTCTTCTTGAGTTGAGGGTGTGTGCTGAAAAGTCAGCTGTGATTCTGATGGGTTTTCCTTTATAGGTGATTTGTCTCTTCTCCCTAACAGCATTTAAGATTCTGACCTTCTGTTGAATTTCTGGGATCTTGACTATGATATGTCTGGCTGAAGTTTTTTTTTTTTTTTTTTTGATCATGTCTAGTTGGAGTTCTAAAAGCCTCATTTATATGGAGATCAAATTCTTTTTCTCTTCCAGGGAAGTTCTCGCTGATGTCTGTGAATAAGGTTCTAATGTCATTGATGCTATCTCCTGCTTTTTCATTTATACCAATTATTCTTAAGTTGTTTATGTTTGAGTCATATAGCAGCTGCTGAATTGATTTTTCATGGTCCCTTGCTATTTTTAAGAATTCTTTCTTTTCATGATCACTAATTGCAAGCCTGTCTTCTATATCTGAGATCCTGTCCTCACATTGGCTTAATCTGCTACAAATACTTTCAATGGAATTTTTGTTCTTCTGGATATCTGCTTGAATCTGCCTTATGGATTTCATTTCTTTCCTATGCTGAGCATTCATGGTTTCTATAATTTTCTTAAGCTCATCTATTTTTTTGTCTGTATCAGCTATAGTGTCCTTAAGCATGGTCTTCATTGCGGACATTATCTCTGCAGTTCTCTGTGAAATTATTTCTGATTTAATTTTTTCAATAGCCTCATTCAGTGGCTTTGTTGTTACCACTTTAGATAGGCCAGGTGGGTGGCTTTCGGATTGTCCCACCTCATTGCCCCCTAGGTTTGCCTTTGGTGAATTGGATGTGTGGGGTTGCATCTTGTTTAAGTGTCATCTCATTTTCTTTTGTTTCTTTAGTTTAATTCCTGGGGTGATGTTTGTAAATTACCTATGGTAGGTTACTTTATTGCTAGTGTTCAAGATCCTTAGGAGATGACTACTTCTCTGCAGTATCTTCCAAGTGAAGCTTGTTTTTGGGTTTTGAGCTTTCTGCCAGATCCTACCTCTTCAATTTGTTGGATATGAGAATTTGCTACCTGTTTGGCCCAGTCCTTGGTACTTTGGTACTGTGCCACAGTATTTTCTGTGACCCTTAGTCAATCTCAATCATGCAATATCAGGAAGGAAAGCTGTTTCAAACAATTATTTCATATTTGGCTATAATGGTACCTAAAGCATCAAACACAGCCTACAAAATGACACACTGAATTAACCAGTTATTTGCCACTTTTAACCGTATAAAGTAGAGTTGAGGTTATATAACAAAATCTAAAACACACCAGAAAAATTATATGCAGTATACACATCCTTAATATGTCAATTTTTCCCTTGGAGTTTAAATTTAAAATGAGTTAAGGAGGAAATAGAGTATGGGGAGAAGAGGAAGGAATAAGATGTAAGGTTAGAGGACCAAGAGGGATCCCACTGACATTGGGAAACTGGTGCAGGGAACTGGTTGGAAAAAGAGAAGGCAGGGATAAAAGGAAGAACAGATCAGAACAACAATCACAAAGAGGTTAGAGGCACTGTTTACACTCATATAAAAAACAGAGAGAATAATGAATGGAAGAGCATATAGACAAACAGAAACAAATATGAAGACAAATACAACAAAACAAAGAGACAAAACAAAAATAAAACCCCACCAAAAAAAGAAAAACCCTTCACCAGAACAAAAAACAAATGAGAGAGAAAAAGAAAATAAAAATAAGTAAAAATCAATTCCAGGTGTTTACTCTGTTGTAGGCAGGCACTGTTTTGTGACAGAGTCCTGTTCCATCCAGGTCCGTCCCAGTAAGCCAGGAGGCCCTTTGGCAGGGCAGTGAGCAGAAGCATGTACTTTCAGGTGGAGACCAGTCTTGTTCGCCTGCCGCTGTCAGCACACTTTCGGCCTGAGAGTTGCAGCACTGTGCTGAGTCCCGAGCGCTGTTTTGGTGCCACGCTGAGTCCCCAGCACTTTTTTCCCACCGAGCTGAGTTTCACTGGACCCCCGACAATGGCGCCCAGCCAGTCACTCTCTGGCGTGGGACAGCTGTGCCTGAGAGACACTCACTGCTGGCCAGCGCAGTCCTCCAGCACTCCCCTGCCCTGCCGCTGTCTCACGATCCTTCGCGGGGCTCCCAGGGGTGCCAGCTGTCACTGTGTGTCCACAGATTTGAGCTTCTGTTGTGCCGTGGTTCCTGGGACAGGGAGAGGGTGCCCTGGTCTCCTCCTCCTTCTTCGTCATTGAAAGTACCCTTCACTGGCTCCAGGCACCCCAAACTGAGCTTTAGAACTTTCCTGGGTCCAAGAGAGGCATCTCCCTCCCTCCTGTGCTCTCCCGGTCACTATATTCCCATGGTCCAATGGCAACTTTTAGAGAGTTTCGCTGCCTGCTTCTTACACATCCACCATCTTTTTCCTCCTATTTTTTATTAATATATGTTTATGATGCATAATGAATACAGTCAGGCTGGGGATTTGGTATGTATACATATTGAATCCTGATCTTTTTTATTTCCCCTTCTTCTTCCCTCTCCTCTCTGCAAAATGGTCTACTAGCAACTAACAACTTTTTGATGATTAAGCTTAGTTTTTCACTTGAACAGATTAAGAGACTTCTAGAGAGGGATTAGATCTTTGCGGCACTAAATTCATTAGCAGATTAATCTACAGATGTTCACAGATAAATGTGTTGTTAGGAGTTGGGGTACAGATGGAAGCAGGGTACGTGGGATGTACATTAAATGATATGTGTCTCACTGATATTCTCTTCTTTTGTTCTACTTCTGGCCTCCATGAGTTGAACAACATGTCTCCACCAAACCCTTCTTGCATGATGTTTTTGCTTTGGAGTCAGGCAGCCATGGAATGAACTCTCTGATAAAAATTATGAAATAAAGCTTTTCACCTTTATGTTGTAGGTGTCAAGTATTTTTTCCTATGAGTGGGAAAGCTGACCAATATAGTTGTTTTTGCTTTGGATTCCATTTATTTATGTCACAATTTGGAAATAGCATTGAAGAAAAATTACTGGGTGAATCTAGTTCTCACTTATATGATTTATTTTCTCAAGTGTTTATAATCTTTATAGTTGAAATCCAAGGGCTACCAATATGCATCTATCATCTCTCTCTCTCTCTCTCATCTATCATCTATCTATCTATCTATCTATCTATCTATCTATATGTATCATCTATTTACCTCTCTTTCATCTATGTATCCATCATCTACCTATCTCCGTTCTTATGGCTGAGAAATCAAATGTTTACAAACTAGGCGGATTAAAACAACATAAATTTATATTCTCAGAATTGTTGAAGCTAGAAACCTGCAAGGTTGCAGGACATGACCCTCTGAAGACTTTTGAAAATAATTTTTCTTTGCTGCTTCACAGCTACTGATCAATGTGGTGATCCTCGGCATATTTTTCCTTATAGCTATATTTCTCCAATTTCTGCCTTGGTTTCTCCACATGTATGTTCCTTATATGTGCATGTGTCCACATTCGAACACCAGTCTTTAGATTTAAATGTCACCTTAATCTAATAAGACCTAATCTTAATTTCATTACATCTGCAAATATCCTATTGTCATATAAAGTTGCAGTTACAAGTATTGAGTTTTGTGATTTGCTATCTTTTTGAGGATACACAACTCAATCTACAACAATATATATGTATGTGACACATGTGTATATATCTATGTTTTGTATTTGTGTATAGTAGAAATATAATCACATACACAATCATATCTTAAGCTGTATTCTGTTCAAATAACAGCTTTACATATGACTTGTTTCTAATACCTATTCCTTCTTATATTTATGGGTCATATCTATTTTTTATCAGGTTCTGCCCATTCTACATAAAAGAAACTTTGAATCATGATAATGTTATCTTTTCACTACTACCATGATATGAGAGAAGCTTAAAACTTTAATTAAATGAATAGCAAAACTGGGTAGCTTTAGTGTTATAGTTTTCCTAAGGTTGTCTCTACTTTTGTTTTTTTTTTTTTTGTGGGTACCGGGGGTTGACCTCAGGACCTCATGCCCCAACAGGCACCTGTGCCGCTGAGCGATATCACCGGCCCCTTTTTCGTATGTGGGATCTGGGAGTCGAACTCGGGCCCTCGCACTTGCAAGGCAGGCGCTTATGCCACTGAGCTATCTCACCGGCCTCTACTTTTATTTTTTACCTGTTCTTAAAATGTGACCATCTAGAGATTTTATCTGGGAATCAACTTTGTGTCTGCTTCTTCAGCATCAATGATTGTATGAGTTTTCCCTCTGATTTTAAAAGTAATGTGTTTTTTTTTGTTTTTTTTTTTTTTTTTTGTGGGTACTGGGGGGACGACCTCAGGACCTCGCGCGCCAACAGGCACCCGTGCCACTGAGCGATATCACCGGCCCCTTTTTCATATGTGGGTTCCGGGAGTCGAACTCCGGCCTTCGCGCTTGCAAGGCAGGCGCTTACGCCACTGAGCCATCTCACCGGCCCAAGTAATGTGTTTTTATTTCAATATTTCATTTGAATCTCATCTCTGGACAGCTTTAGAAATCAGCAGGTGTTTCCAGCATACTTATAATTGTGTTCCAACCACCTGAAGTCTTTAATTTTGTAACTGAAATATATCATACTGATGAAAATATCTGCTAGCTTTTCTATTCTTCACTGCAACTCTTTCCTATGATAAAGTCCATATTCTCCATCTTCTTCTATACCTTAAATGATAAATACATTTTTCTCAGGGTTTCAACTCTCATCTATTGTGCTTCTAGTTACTCTTTCCAGGAATTTCATTGCCCCCAACTCAGGAAAATTTTCCATTCCATATTTCATGGATTTTGGCTTAATTTTTGTCTTCTATTCTCTTTAGAATCAAGCAATAGCAAAAACAAATATCTTGATTGTATGTTTCAGGTCCTCAAATCTCTAATTTTGTAATTCTAGTGCCATGAGACTACCAAACAGCCTACTGTTTTTGCTGTCCCAAGCCTTTGGCTTCAATCACATTTAGATTTTCAATTTTAGCCTAAGAATTTTCTAATTCCTGCAAAGGGGCCACTAAGTATTCTTAGCTATCTTCTAAAAAGTTCCCTCCTTTATGTACTATTATTCACTGCCACTACAGTTCTCTGATGCCTTTAAATTTTATCTTTTTTTTTTCAAAGAGATTATTGGTCATGTACAGACTACTCCATCCTATCTTAAATAAGAAATTAATTAATATGTGTTTAAAATCTATATTAGCACTTCCAACAATTTTAGCTTATTGGAATCATAGGATAATTTAGGAGGGTGCAACATTAAATTGTCTTATATTATCATTGGAGATTTTTAAATTATTTTTCTATCTTACTGGCTTTAATGAAAACTAGAATGTAGCTATTTATCACTCAGTTTAAAATTCATCATTGTGTATATCTTTTGCTAGTACAAGTTATGGTTACAACATATGGTGAATATTAAAAAATTAAAAACTTATTACATCAAAAGACACATTGCCATTACTTACACTTGCTTCATATATGTTTATTCCAACCTTCCTGCCACTTTCCAAAATAATTTTGGAAGTCCACCCTCATGTCTTTATGAGGTATAATAAAAAAAACAATAAAAAACAAAAACAAAAACAGAGAATGCTGCTGCCGAGAACCACCCAATGGGAAACAAACTTATAAAAACTTTATGGTGTGTCCTTATCCACCTTATTTACCAGATATGGTACAATGTGACTTGTGTCTTTTCCCCAAAGTCTGAATATCAAGGAAATTAAAGGTTTTGAAACACTTTAGGACATTGAGGTAGCCACAATATAGCTGAAGTCACAAGACAGGACTTTCAAGACTGCTTCAGAAAAGGGCAAGAATTATAGTTGTGTACAAAGTTAGAGGGAGTATTTTGGGGAGAATTAATGGCAATGTTTCTTTTACTTTGATGCATTCTTTAATTTAAATACTGAAGATATATATATATATATGTGTGTGTGTGTGTGTGTGTTTGAGAACCTATATAAAGTTATTATAAATATGTGAAATGCTGAAGTAATGTTGGATATTGTTTCTTTAAACTAGGAAGTGAGCCAATTTCAGATTTGATATTTTCTATTTAAGTACACTTTTTATTTTTTGTGGGTACTGGGGGTCAACCTCAGAACCTCACGCACCAGCAGGCGCCCATGCTGCTGAGCGATATCACTGGCCCTTTTTTCATATTTGGGTACCAGGAGTCAAACTCAGGACCTTGCTCTTGCCAGGCAGGCACTTATGCCACTGAGCTATCTCACTGGCCCACACTTGTTTTTAATCTTTAACCAATAATTATCTAATACAGCTAAGCCAACTTCCTCATTTTGCATTATTTACCAATTTTTCCTAAACTTTGCAGATATGCTCTACATAGTGCACACATTTATCTTTACCTATCTTTGGTTCTATTACGTCTTTTTTTCAAAACATAGGGCCATAACTTTTCACATCTCATATATCATGTAAAAAATATTACTGTTCCAATCATCACCACTACTCTAATAGCTCTCCACTCCTACTGCCAAATCAAGTGATATATGCTTATTTTGTTTAAGGCACTTTGTCAAGCATTATAATTTATACAAGGACAGTTAAGATAAAATTTATGGCATTAAGAATATTATAAACTAGTAGGAAAATAATACTCAAATAAAATAAGAATAATAAACAAGATAAATGCAAAGCATGTGTCAAAGAGAAAAGTGTGTAAATTTTGAATATTTTTATTCTTACATGTTTGAGGTTCCTAATGATTACACTTATTGTGGGTAGTTTGTACATGTACATAATATGTCTTAATTCATTTTTTCTCCTCTCCCTTTCCCATCCCTCCCTGCTCTCTCCAACTCATGATCCCCTTCAGACTTGAAAAAGCTCTATTTCCATCTTTCTCAATTCTCTCTTTTAAAAATTCCCTTATCCCTTTCTTTCCTCACTACTCCCTCCATCTCTTGTTCTCCTACCCTTTTCTAAAAGATCTCCCTACTTAATATCTAAATTTTATTTTGCTCTTTAATTATATTTTATATTTCTCACACAAGAAAAAACTTGCAAAGTTTAAACTTGTGTGTCTGATTTATTTCACTTAATATTATGGTCTTAAGATTCATCCATTGACCAAAATTAACTCCTTTAACCTTCTTTATGGCAGAGTAATACTTCATTGCATATAGGTACCATGTTTTTCTTAGCCGTTCATCTGTTGGTGGACATCTTGGCTTTTTCCAAGATTTAGCTATTATAAATAATGTTGCTAAAAATATGGGCATGCATGTATCTCTGTAATAGGGTGACTTTAAATCTTTTGGGAAGATACCAAGAAGGGGAATAGCTGGGTTTAATGGAATTTCTAGCATTAGTATTTTAGGAATCTCCATACTGATATCAATAGTGTTCATACTAGTTTACGTTCTCACCAACAATGTGGAAGAGTTCCTCTCCTGGTAGGTTTGCTACCATTTGTTTTTTTTATTTCTTGAAGAGTATCATTCTTTCTGTAATATAGTGGTATCTTAATATTTTAATTTGCCTTTCACTAATAGCCAATAATATAGAATTCTTTTCATGTGTTTATCAGACACTTGCTCTTCATATATGTATCTATTCCTTTCAGATAACCAAATATTTATTGGGTCTTCTATTTGAAAAGGTATAATTTTTTCTGCTGTTTATGTAATCTAGATATCAGTCTTCTGTCCAAAAAATAGCTGCCAATATTTTTCCCATTTTGAATTTTGGGTTTTCGTTCCACTGTTTGTTTTGCTTCTTTTGCTATGCCAAAGACTTTTAATTTAATATTATCTCATTTGTTGAGTGTTGGCATTATTTCTCACGTTATTGGGTTTATCATCAATAAGTCCTTGCCTATGCCTATGTCTTCAAGAATTTTACCTTTCTTATCATCCAGCAGATGAAACATTTTTGTTTTAACATTTAGATCTTTGATCCATTTTAACATTAGTTTTGTACATGGTAAGACATGTTGGTCTAAACTCAATCTTCTGCATGGGAAAATCCAATTTTCTCAGCTAGATTTATTGAGGGGTTATCTTTCTACCAGTATAAGTGTTTGGCCCCTTTATTGAAGATCAAAAAGTTGAATATGTCTGGGGTTGTTTCTGCTTCCCCTATTCTGTTCTATTCATCTATATTTCTGTTTTTTATTTTAGATTCTTTTTTTTAATTTGTCAATATCACACCATTTTTATAACTGTAGTTTTGTAACATAACTTCAAATCTGGACTTGTTTTCCCTCCTGCTTTGCTTTTGTTACCAAGAATTACTTTGCTATTCTGGGTATCTTCTGATTCCACATGGATTTTAGTGTTATTTTCTATAGATATCTATAGATAAGTATAGATAACGATAAGTAAGTAACGATATTGGTATTTTGATTGGGATTACTTTAAATGCATATTTCACTTTTTAAAGTCCAGTTTTTTTTGTTTATATTGCTTCTGGCTATCAAGAAAAAGGGGCTATCTTTCCATTTTATGATGTCCCCTTCAGTCTCTGTTTTCAGAGTGATATAATTTGCATTACAGAGGTCTTTCATTTGATTGCTAGGTTAATTACAAAATATTTACTTTTCCTTGATGTTATTGTGAATGGAAGTGTTTTACTTCTTTCTGTGAGTTTATTATTAGTGTATATTGTTGATTTGTATGTGCTTATTTTGTGTTCTGTTATATTACTGAATTTGATTAGTAATTTTAGGAGTCTTTTGGTGGAATAATTTTGGGTAATGCAGGAATAGTATGCCATCATCTTCAAATAATGGTGGATTGACATTTTCCTTTAATCTATGTATAATTTTCATTTCTTTACCTTGCTTATTGGTCTGGTTAATGTCTAAAAGAGCTTTTTGAACAGGAGTATTGATAGTGGACATCTTTATCATGTTCCCAATTTCCTGAAGGAATGATCTCGATTTTTGCCCACTTAATGTGATATTGACAAGGGGTTGGTCAAAAATGACTATCAAGAAGATGGTTAGATCCTGGTGAGTCATTTTCTGAACTGATGTAATATAATTTTACTCAGAAAAAAATAATCATATTGTTTCTAATTTTGATTATTATTTATATGTGTTTTAATTACATGAGAAATAATAAGATAATAAAATAATAAAAATAAAAATTGGAAAGGAAAACTTTTCCTATGGTCTAAATTTCCAACATCAAAGAGGAATTAAAATTCCTCAAAATTTTGTGTATAGTTTTTCTGAGTTACAATGCAATTACATTTGTGAAATATGTTTTCTGTGTACATATGCACATGAAATAAAGTATTATAATGCTTCTTAATAATTTAAATATTTGTATGAAATAATTGAAAGTAGTATAGTTTTACAACCCCTCATTAATTATTGCTCTAAGTCATCAATATTCAACATATGGACAATTTTCTTTCATATATGTGTCCATTAAAGTCTCCAAAATAGAAATATTTTTTAAAAAATCTCAGATATGTGTCACTTTATTTCAAAAATCTACAAAATATTCTATAATCTATAAGGAGTTTGTTTTAAAACAGAAATGTAATGAAATGATTATATCAATCGCAATTAGTTCACCAATATCATCAAATAATCCTGGGATAGTTGACCTTTCTCAGTACTCTAAAGTTGTCCTTTTAAAAATATACTGTTCAATAGGTATCTAAAGTCCCAACAGTAGATTGGATTATTATACTTTTATAGGATATTGCTATTAAAATCTGCTTTTTAAGATAATATTTACAATGCATACAACAAAATGCCCTCAAATAGAGAAACTGGTAAGTTTTTTTTTTTTGTGGGTACTGGGGGTCGACCTCAGGACCTCGCGCACCACCAGGTGCCTGTGCTGCTGAGCGATATCACTGGCCCTTTTTTCGTATGTGGATTCTGGGAGTCAAACTCGGGCCCTCACGCTTGCCAGGCAGGTGCTTATGCCGCTGAGCCATCTCACCAGACCCGAAACTGGTAAGTTTAGTAAATATAAAAACCTGTGTAATTTGCCACATTAAGTATATAGAATGTTTCCATCATCCAACCCTTTCTTTGTTCCTATTAGTAGAAAACACTCATTTATGTTACTTTGAAAACAGTGATCAGAATCATATCATTATAGAATACTTTTAATATTCTGCTATTTCATAACAATGGAATCACACAGTATTCATTCACATATATATGGCACTTTTTCTTTTAAATTTGCTTTTGAGATTCTTTCATTTTATTCAATATATCAATAGCATATTCTTTTTTTTTTCTGGGTAATTTCCAATGTGTATATTTCCCACAAATTGCTTTGCATTAATCTATTGCTATTTTATTGGTTCAAGGTGTTACTATTATGCACAAATTTCTCTGAGATTGTGTGGGTGCCAATGATTTTGTGTAATTCTGTTTTAAACTTGTAAATACTTAGAAAAAAATGATAAATCACAATTAAAATTTATAAATAATTTGCAATAACTTCAAAGTAGTTTTATGAAATGTCTATCATTTTTTCACTACTACTAGCAATATATGAGAGTTCTTAGATCTTTGTTAATGCTATATACCTCCAGCTTTTTAATTTTAGCAATGTTTGTAGTGTGTAACATCTCACTTTGTATTTAATTCACATTATCATAATGACTAATGATATTTAAATTTTTATGTGTTTATTGGTCATTTGTGCATCATCCTTTGTGTAGTATTTGTTCAAATTTTTCCTCATTTTAAAAAATAATTGCATCATTTTAAAATTGTGTTGGGGCCAGTGATATAGCTCAATGGCATAGCATCTGCCTAGAAAGGGCAAGGTCCTGAGTTTGATTCCCAGTACAAAAAAAAAAAAAAAGCTATGGAGAGTCTTCCAGTATTATTGTGTTGAACGAATTTTTCATGTATATTGGTTAAATTTCTTTGCCATCTATAGCTGCATATATATGTATGCAATCTATATACAACATTCTTCCCAGTGTTTGGTTAGCATTGTGTTTTTCACAATATATTTGAAGTAGCTGGATTTTGAAGTTTAATGATGTAATATTTGTCAGTTTTTGGTTTGAGATTTTATCCCTGCATGTAGATATTCTTACCTATTTGAACATCACATGATTTTGTCTATTATCTTCTATTTGTTTTATAATTTTTATTTCAAATAATATTTACAGTAATTTTTAAATTTTATAAATTAATATCTATTGGTACATTCTTGACATATATTATGATCACATTCATGATAGAGAATTTGCACTTGTAGATAATATATCTTAATGCATTTTTTTCCCATTCCCTTCCCCTCCCTTCAACCCTTCTTCCCCTCCCCATTCACAAAAGTGTGTTTCCATTGTTTTTATCTCATTCTATTTTTATTTTTTATTTATTTACTTTTTTGTGAGTACCGGGGGTTGACCTCAGGACCTTGCGCGTCAGTAGGCGCTCGTGCTGCTGAGCGATATCACTGTTCCTTTTTTCATATGTGGGTTCTGGGAATTGAACTCAGGGCTTCTCGTTTGCCAGGCAGGTGCTTACACCGCTGAGCCATCTCACTGGCCCTCATTCTATTTTTAATCCCTATTCCTACCTTCCCATTGCCTGCCCACCTCCTTTGACCCCTTTCCGTTTGAGTATTTTCTTCCTACTTCTCCATATCTATCCTCAATTTTGCTCCTTATTTACCCTTTGGGTTTCTAAAACAAAGGAAACAGTGTGATTTTTAAACATGTATGTATGATTTTTTTCGCTTAAAATTATGTTTTCAATGTGTATCCATTTACCTAAAAATGTCTCATTTGTTCTTCTTTATGACAGATTAGTACTCTATTTTATACAAAAACTACATTTTTTTTAAATCCAATCATCCATTGATGGGCATTTGGGCTTTTTCCAAGAGTTAGCTCTCATAAATTCTGCTACTATAAACATGGGTATGTATATATCACTGAGGTATGATGCTTTTAAATCCTTTGGGATGATACATAGAGACAGAATAACTGGGTCAAATGGAATCTTTAGTTTTAGTTTTCTGAGGAATCTCCATACTACCATTGTTGTTGTAACAAATTACACTCTCACCAACAGCGGAGAAGTCTTCATTTTCCCCCACAAATGCCTCACCAGCATCTGTTACTGGTTTATTTTTTATGAGAGGCATTCTTTCTAAAGAAAGATGGAATTTCAGTGTTGTTTTGATTTGCATTACTCTAATGACCAGTGATGTTTAACACTTTTTCATATATTTATTTGCTGTTTGCACTTCATCTGAGAAATGTCTGTTCATTTCAGATACCCATTTTTGGATTGGGTCTTTAAACTGGGTGGAGCTGGTTTTTTAAAGTTTTTTTTTACATATTCTATATATTAGTCCTTTATCAGAAGAGTAACTGGTAATAATTTTTCTCATTCTGTGAATTGGCTCTTTACTCTGTTTGTTGGTGTTCTTGCTGTGCCAAAGTTTTTTTAATTTGATGTGATCCCAGTTGTTGAATTTTGTACTACTTCCCATGTCATCAGTGTTTTGTTCATAAAGTCTTTGACTACACCCATGTCTTCCAGAGTTTTACCTATTTAGTTCTCCAGCAGACTAAATGCTTCTGTTTTAATATTTAGATCTTTGATCTATTTTGATTTTAGTTTAGTGAGTGGTGAGAGATATGCACCTAAGTTTAATCTCCAGCATGTAGAAAGTGAGTTTCCCAGCACCATATATTAAAGAGGCTATCTTTCTTTCAGTAAAGATGTTCGGGCACTTTGTCAAAGATAAAGGTGGCTAAATGCACTAGGATTTGTTTCTGTATCCTCTGTTGTGTTCCATTGATCCTTGGGTCTATTTTTGTTGTTGTTGTTGTTGTTGTTGTTGTCATTTTTTGTTTCTTTTTCCAGTATCATGCTGCTTTTATCATGGTATCTTTGTAATAGAGCTTCAAATAAGGGATTTTGATACCTCCTGTCTTTCCCTTGTTAGTCAGAAAATATTTTGCTATTGGCATTTTTGTCCGGTTCCATATGAATTTTAGGATTATATTCTCTAGTTCTGTGAGGCATGCTATTGGTAATTTATTTGGGATTGTGTTAAGTCTGTGGAACAGTTTTGTAAGCATGGACATTTTCACTATATTTGCTCTGCCTAACCAAGATCAGATGATATCTTTCCATTTTCTGATATCCTGTTCTTTGTCCTTTTTCAGACTACTGTAGTTTCCAATGCAAAGATCATTCACTTCCTTCATTAGATTGATTCCTAAGTATTTCATTTGCCTTGATACTATTTGAAAGTTTCTGTTTCATTAATTTTTCTCTCAATGAGCTTTTCATGTACAGGAATGCCATTGATTTTTGAGTGTTGGCTTTGTACCCTTTCTGCTCTGATCTTTACAGATTCCTCTCTAGAATAATCTCTGGATTTGGATTGTTCTTGTTTTTGTAGGCCCTTGAGATGCATCATTATGTTATTTATTTTGGTTTATTCTATTTTTCTGATATGGACTTTAGAGCTATTAAATTATCTTCCTAAGACTAATTTCATTGGTATGAGACCCTTTCTATGGCACCAGTTATCAGGGACCCCTGCACTGAGTCTCCAACCTCCTGCTGGAGTTATGGTACACAGCAAGAAAAAAATAAAAAACAGCAAGAGAGAAGAATTGCAAGGAAATAGGGCTCTGGGATGATCAATTTTCTCTAGGAACAAATACCAAGAATCTCTAGCTAGCCATTATTTTATTAGCTAGTGCAGTGGGAGGATAAGGTTCTTTTCCTGGAACAGTGTGGAAGTAGTAGTTGAATGGGCAAGTTTAACATCGTAAAGGAAATAAGTTAAGATTCATCCCCATACCTGGGTACTAGTTCTCCCAGTATTGTCCTCAGCAGACCTCATCCTGCTCTTTGACACTCACAGCCTCATTGAACTTCAAGATCTCAGCAGTGAGCTAAAGGAAGAGGGATTTCTGCATTCCAAAAATATCCATCCCTCCCAAAAAAAATGGGCCCCAAGGCAGGGTAAGAAGGCCCTCAGATATATACTATTTCAATTTATAATTAATGGTCCCCAACACATTGTGTCCCATAACTTCTAGTATAGTGTACTGGCATTATTACCTAGTTCTAGGAACTGCCTTATCTCTTCCTTAATTTATTCTGTGACCAATTGATTATTTAAGAATATGTTGTTTAATTTCCATGTGTTTGCATAGTTTTTGTGATTTGTTTTCCTATTGATTTCTAGTTGCTTTGTGCATGAGATAATTTTGATTCTTTTGCATTTAAGCATAATTTTTTAGTTACTATGTGGTCTGTGTTGAAGAATATACCATGTGCTGCTGAGAAGAAAATATATTCTGTCTTTTTTGGGGGGAATACCCTATAGATACCTATTAGTGCATTTGCTTGGTCAACTTTGATATTTCTTTGTTTGATTTTTTGTTTTGTTGATGTATTTGTGATGGTGGGGTAGTGAGTTTCCTCACTGACACTGTATTGATTATCTGAAATTTATGCCTCATAAAGTTTGTTTTATGAAGTTGGGTGCACCAAAGCTTGGTGCATATATGCTCTTAATTGTTTATAATTGTTATATCTCTATGCTGAATAGTTTGATTAAGCAATATATAATGTAATTTGCCTCTTTAGACCAGTTTTGATTTAAAAGTTCAATTTGCCTGAAAATAGGATAACAATTTCCACTCTTTTGGGGGTTCCAGTTGTATGCAATTCTATTTTCCATCCTTTCACTTTTAGTTTATAAATTTCACTTTTTGTTTAAATGGGTTTCTTGTATACAGCATAGGATTGGTTTTTCTTCCTTTCTTTTTTAATGTGGGTACTGACAGTTGAACTCAGGACCTTGTGCTTGCCAGCAGGTGCTTGTGCCATTGAGTGATATCACCGGCCCTTATTTCCTTTATGTGGGTACTGGGAGTTGAACTCAGAACCTCACGCTTGCCAGGTAGGTGTTTATGCTGCTGAGCTATCTCACAGGCCCTGGTTTTTATTTCTTGAAACATTTCATTAAACTGTGTCTTTTGATTCACAAACTTAGTCCACTCATATTGACTTGATATTGACTAATTCCTGTCATTGTGCTACCACCTGTTGCCATTTTGTTTCTTTCCTTTCTACATAATTTCTCTCTACCTGATGCATTCATTGTATTGAACAATTTGGCCTTGTTAGCTTATATATCTCTTTATAGCCTACCCATGAGAATTTTTTGAAATGTTACTTTTGCAATCATGAATTTCTTTAGGTGTTTTTTATCATGCAAATATCGTATTTGTCCATCAATTTTGGAAGATAATTTTGAAGGATCTGTCAGTCTGGGTTGGAATTTGTTCTCTTTTTTTTAGGGCTTCCAATACATCATTCCAAGATCTCTTTGCCTTTAATGTTTGTGTTGTGAAGTATGTTTTAATTCTAATGGGTTTTACTTTATAGGTGATACAATGATTTTCTCTAGCAGCTTTTAAGATTCTATTGTTATATTGGGTTTCTGCTATTTTAATTATGATATGGAATGGAGTGTTCTTTTTCTTCTCATGGTCATTTTGGTTGTATATGCCTCAATGATATGTAAATTATTTTTCCAATCTGGAAAGTTTTCTGATATTACTTCTATAAACTATTTTTTATGCTCTTTGTGTTGTTCTTCAATTTTTAATTTATTCTATTTATTCTTATGTTAGACTTCTTTGTGTCATCCAGTGCATGTTGAATCCATTTTTCAAATTTTCATCTTGTTTTTATGGTACCTATCATTATATAATCACTAACAATAGCCCTGTCTTCTTGATCTGGCTCTCTCTCTTCACATTGGCCACTTCTACCACCTACATATTCAATAATATTTTTCATTTCCTGTATTTCTGTTTGGAAGTTTTTTTTAATGGATTCCAGTTCTTTTCTATTTTAGACATTCATGGTTTGCATCTTTTTCTTTAGCTCCACTAGATTTTCATGAGTGTCTTCCTTAGATTTGCTGATCATTTGTTTCATTATGGTCATTACCTTACTCATTATTTCTTCTTTAAATTCACTAAGCAATTCATTGGAGTGTTTTACTTCCATTGATGTCATTTCAGAACATTCTTCTATATAACTTATGATTTACTTCCTCTTGGTGCCCCCTAAACTGGTTTTGGGAATTTGGGAGTTTTTGGAGGCATTTTGGTGCCTCGTATTTTCATCTATTTTTTGTTTATTTTTTCCTGCTTGTGTTTGCATGTTCTTTGGCTCAGAACCCAGTTCTTTGGGAGTGAACATCAATATTATTTGTTACACCCAAGCATTCCAGATATTGGGGTACAAAGAAAACAATTGACAGTAACAACAATGTCACCTTAGCTATTGTAGTAAAGATAGTGACAGTGGTTTCAAATATCAACTTGATCATGACAAACACTGAGAATGGTTTAAGAACTGCCCTTGCCAGTGATATAGCTCAGTGGCACAGCACCTTCCTGGCCAGCGTGAGGTCGTGAGTTCAATTACCGGCACAAAAAATAAAAAAAGAACTGCCCTTAACCAGACAAATGAAGAAGTATAATGATTTTATTAAAAACACTTAAGACACTCAGATATTAATCTGTATTAATTCAGAGCACCATTTTCTGCTGGATGTTGGCAGCAATTCAAGAGCTCAAGCATATTACTGGGCTCAATACCAACTCCTTCAAGTCCACCCATGCCAGAGGTTATACCCACAAACCTGGTTTGATCACAGAATACTGGCTTTTTTATCCTCCTGGACAAAGCTCAAGACTTTCAGGGGCTCCAAAGAGATATGTTAGCTCTCACACTCTCCAAGCCTATCAAAGCTGTCTCTATTGTGATCTCTGTGGTAGGACATTCTTTTCCTGATTGTTGGTCTCATCTTTGATCAGATCACTATTTTGGTTGTCATGTTTGATGCCCTTTGCTGAGGTGAGGTAATGTGTAGAACTGGTTAGGATTGTTTATTTAGTCTGCTTTCCTCTTCTCCCGCTTGGGTCATTGCATACAGTATCTGGAGTTGGCAGTAGTGGCATGGGCAGGATGAGATTCTCTCTTCCTCTGCCACAGCAGAGGTCACAGCACAAAGCACCTGTTATCAGCATCACATGGGAGGTGGTGGCCTGAGGGTTATAACTGAATGTACTAATTTTTCTCATTTTGTTGTTTTTCTATTGTTTGTTTAATTTCTATTTCTCATTGATTTACATTTTCCCCCAATTGAATTCAATTTATCCCTTGTTCTCATGGTTGTTGCTTTCTTTATGGCCTGTGTTTGGGATTTCCTTAAATATTTTCTGCAATGAAAGCCTAGTGGTCAAGATTTTCTTTAGTTTATACTTATCAGGGAATTTAATTCTCTTACTATTTTGAAGGGTAGCATTACAGGATATAGTATTTTGGGTTTCCAGTTATATTTTTTTTAGAGCTTAAAATACATTGTTCCAATCCCTTCAGGCCTTGAGGGTTTCTGTTGAGAATTTTGTTACTATCCACATAGGTATGCACTTGTGAGTTATTTGTTCATTCTAAGAGCTGTCAATATTCTTTGTTCTGCATTTGTGACATTTTGACTATGATATTTCATGGAGAAGTTATTTAATGTTTTTATCTCTTTGGGGTTTTATATGACTTATTTTACCTGTATCTATTTCATTTTACTTATCTCATTTCTCATGTTTGGCAATATTTCATCAGCAATTTCAATGAATGGATTTTTCTATCCTTTTAGCCTGTACTTTCACACCCTCTTTTATGCTTTTGATTGCTAAATTAATTCTTTTAGCATTGTCTTGGAGCTTTTAGATCTTCTCTTTCTTTACCATTTTTTTAAACTTTTATAATTATATGTGTGCAGTATGTAATGAATACATACTCTGTAAGGAATTGATACATGCACATAACACATTTCAATTATTTTTCCCCTTTCCTCCACAGCATTTTTATTTTTGAGAATCAGATTCATTTATTTAACTTATAAGACATTATAAAGTTTATTATTATGTATACAGATTGAAAACCAGACTAATAGGTCAAAGAACATAAGAACATATAAGCAATTGTAGCAAGTCAAGGTAAAATTTTAGAAATATTTTATGCACAGTATTACATCATTTCTCTCTCTCTCTCCCTTTTCCTATTATCTTTCTTTTATTTTATATTTTGTATATATTGAGTTTTTCATATAAGAGAAATGCTTCAATATTTGAGCTTGTGTGACTGAGTTACTTCAATTAGCATTATGGTCTCAAGGTGCATCCATTTTCATACAAGAGACTCAAATTTATCCTTCTTTATGTCAGAGTAGTACTCCATTATGAATAAATAGAACACTTTTTATTAATTCATCTGTTGATGGACATATACTCTGTTTGCAAGATTTAATGATTTTGAATTGTGCTGTTAAAATCATGGGCATAAATACATCACTGAAGTATGATGTCTTCAATTCTTTTGGTAAGATACCTAGAAAGGAAACAGCTGGATCAAACAGAATTTCTTGGGTTTTAATTTTTTTATTTTTTTGTGCTGGAAATCAAACTCAGGATCTTACACTTGCCAGGCAGGTGTTTGTACCTAAGAGATATATCTCTAGCCCCAAACAGTATTTCTAATTTTAGTTTTTGGAGGAATCTCCAAACTAATTTCCATAGTGGTTGTAACAGTTTACAGTACCACCAATAAAGGAGAAGGGTTATTTTCTCCCCACAGCCTCTCCAGCATTTGTTATAGGTTGATTTCTTGATGGTAGCCATTCTTTATGGAGTGAGGTTAAATCGCAGTGTCATTTTAGCTTTTATTTCTTACATGGACTGTGATATTGAAGATTTTTTCATGTGTTTATTGGCCATTTGTATTTATGTTACTGAATAAATGTTCTAGTTATGTTCACATTGTCTTCAAGTTTTGATAACCTTTGTTCTATTTTAACTTGCCTCATGAGAGGACATTTAATGCAGTATTTATTTAACTTTTTGAGGTTTTAATTTCTAGGATTTATTCTTGATTTGTTTTTCAGCTTTGCTATCTCTTTACTGAAGTGTTGTTTCTCATCTACATTATCTTCCTTATTTCATTTACTTATTTGAGTCTTTAAATTTATGTATCATCTTAGTCTTTGATTCTTTTAGCTGCTTATATGTCCATTATTTGATCTCTTTATTCATTTTAACTATCAGTTTTTAAAATTCCTTTTGGGGGAGTTATGAATTTAAGAGGTATATTGTTTCCTTGTTTTCTCATTATTTTTTCTGTTATGTATTGAAGTTTGTACATTATTTGGAATGGGAATTTCTAACACTATTGTGTGAAGATCTTTTCAGTAAATAATATGCCTTGAACTTTTTGTGAAACTCACTGTGAAAATACTCAATGAACTTATTCAAATTACTAGGTTCAGTCCTTAGCACCGCATTATGGGAAGACAATTGTTATATCAATAGCCATACAACAAATTATACAATAACATAATTTAAAACTTGTTTAAAATGTTGTCTATTCTTTCACCAATTAAGGTAGATAAGAAATTAGTAATGTAGGGTAGACTAGAAAAAAGAAAAATAATCAAAATAAACTTAAGAAAAATGAAATGAAATAAAAATCAGAGAAAGAAAAATATATTTTAATGGTAATATTTATAAAACAGAAATGATATAGTGAGGGAGGAGAAGTTTGAGTCATTATGTGAGGGGAAGAAAAAAAGAACAGGGTCAGAAATACTGTTGGAAAGGGAGAGAAGACATAGGGAACCTGAATCCAATTAATATTTTAACAGTAATAGAAATTTAGAAGACAGAAGAAAATATCTTTTGTGATGAGAACATGATCAAAGTAAGGCACTATAAAAGCTAAAGAAATCATCCACATTCACAGTGACATATATATATGCGCTCTTTCTCTACACACACACACAAACAGAAGAATTAAAAAAGAAAAACACTTTCTTATAAGAATATACAAGAAAAAAGGGGATTGGAAAGGAGATTGTAGTGGGTTTGAAAGGGAAGAAACGAAAGAAGAGATAGTGCAGGAATATAAATATAATTGAGGGAAGATTGCAGAGGATTTAAATCAATTAAGGAACTAGGAGAAACACACATTTAGCAAACTTATGAAATAACCCTTGATGTGGAAGAACATAATGTAACACATCAAGACACTATAGAAACAAAAGTAATAACTAACAATTGTAGACACTTACATGTTGACATATGTCCCCCAGTAACATACAAAAACACACCAAAGTGACAATGAAAAAAGAAATCAACATTCTTCCATGCAGTAGCATTTACACTAACATAAATCCATGGATACTGCCTAATAGAAGGGAGAATGTTTCTTAGTTACTTTCTCACTGCTGAGACACAATACCCAGTACAAACAATTGAAGGAAGGAGAGGTATATTTTGGCTCACAGGTTTTAGAGGTTTCAGTCAACAGTTGGTTGCAATGCAGGAGGGCAATGGTAGAGGAGAAAGATCTCATGGCACGGCACACAGGAAGTAGAGAGAGATCAAGGCAGGAGGGAAGGAGATATACCCTTCCAGGCCATAACCTCAGTGACCCACTTTCTCTGCCCAAACTTCAATTCCCAACATCACATTTAGCTATACACTTATAGGTGGACTAATCCACGGATGAATATCATGCCCCTATGATCCAATCATCACCTAAACCCTGTGAGCACATTACTATTTAAGGGAACATTTAGATGTAAATCATAAGAGTTTAAAAATATTTTATTTCTTAGTCCAGAGTTTTCATCCTCCTCTGTCTAAGTAGGAGAGGCCATTTAAAGCAAGTAGGGGGCTGAGGTCTGCTCCTCTTTTGTTGTAGATTAGAACTGGTGTAAGTATGATATAAAACTTTCTCCCAATTCCCAAATTATTCTCTTTTATACCTTAGCAAGAGGACACTGGAGAACCTAGCATTTTCACTGGACTTGTCACTCACATAGTCCATGGGGAGATCCTAAGCTTGGACCAAAGCTCTGTAAATTTCCAGAACGTGCTTTTTGGAGTGTGGCTGTCTAGGGTCTGTGCAGTGCTCTATTTACTCTGATTCACTCTAAGTAGATTAGAATAAAATTTATGCACAAGTTCTCTATATGTATTAAGGTCTCGGGGTGGCTAGCCTTTCACTGTTGCCTGCATGTGCATTCCCAGAATCAGACTCCCTCTCACTGCAAAACTCCATGAGCAGTTGAAATTTTTGCCTGTAGCTATATTCAAATCACAACTGTTGCCACTGTCTGCTCCACTGAGCTTCTCCAAACCCAGAGTCTTCTTGCCACAAGTTAGGTGCTGAGACGTTTCACTGGATCTCTTGATTTCAGTATTATCTGTTCATAGTCACCTTTTTCCTGGGCCTAACCTATTATTGTGTGTCCAATTACCCATGTAGTGTAGTGAGACATATGTCTTGAAGTTATATAAAATATAGGGATTTTTATGAGCCTGAGCAGAATTTACTCAATATGTCTTCCCACCTCAATTGTGCCCAAGTTTTTCTCTTGCTTTTTCTCTAAGAAATGGGGGAGGGCCTTCTAAGATAGCTTTCCAATATGACCTTATCTAAATCTGTTGTTTTGGATAAATATCCGGGAGCAGCTAGTAACTGCGGGCTGCCTCTATGTACCTCAATCTACTTCCAGTGTTCTCAGTTTTATCTATCTTCCTGGCTATTCCTATGTGTCTCTTCTTACAGGTTTATAAACATTTTGATTATTTTATTTATGATTAAATATTTACCTTGTTGTTAAAGAATTAAACTATTCTAACTTTATGCTATTTCATTTAGTGCTAATACAAATATAATACTGTTTTTCATTCAATTACCTTATTTCTAAAAGTACAGGAATTGGACATGAATGGCTATAGTTTGTATTTAGAATAAATGAAATGAAGCTTGACTAGAGACATTTTGTCAGTGAACTTTGGTTGAGTATTTTTTAAAAGCTGTGAAGATAATGGAGTGTGGGTGGAACTGCAGCTGCATAATAATGTAGGAGAAGAAAATGAAATTAAAACCCATTAAAGCTGGGAGGACCCAGGTGCCTATGGAGGACACAGATTTTATAATAGATAATGACAAAGCCAGAAAGCAGAAGAAATCTTATCTCTCACTAGCAGAAGGATACTGAATTATGTGGTGTGTTTTTTAAACATGTTTGAAATCTGTTGGTGAATGAATAGAATCCTCATTTTTTTTTTTTACTGAAAAATGTGTACCCGTTCATCATAAGCAATTTTTACCAAAGTTAATTGTCAGTTTTGTGGAAATAGTTATTTTAACAGTAAAAAAGTATCTAATTCATTGGTAAGTAATGAGGAAAAAATGAGTGATATGTGATTATTACATGTCAATTAAAAGATACAAAGTCTGGAATGAATAATGTTCAGAACAGCACCAAGAGAAAAGTGTTCATACTAAGTTGATGTTTTCTACCAACATTACAATACAAGTCTAAAATGTGGAGAACATGCTTGAGATAAGAATACACCATTTTGATAAATTACATAGGTTTTCATATACAACTTTCTTACTTGGAATTCTTATAGTCCTTGTGTTCAAGAGCATACCATAGAAATATAAAATTCCATGGAATTTGCCTCCAAAAATATGTAATGTTTCTTTTCTAAATTGATGGTTGAATCCAAGATTTCAAATATTAGATCTCTCTCTCTTTCTCTCTCTCTCTCTCTCCCTCTCTTTTCTTCTTCTTTCTCCAAACTCCAACCCCCCGTGCACATGTACACACACAGACAGATGGAGATAAAACTGCTTACATTTTTATGACAATACAAAAATCTGATAAAAGTTTCTAAATTGCAAATATAATCTTTGGTTTCTCACAGCATATATTTTCTATAGACCTTGTGTGATCAGCTCCTTCATTCCATGCTAGAGGCAAGTCCTTCTTAAAATATTATAAAGAATATATGAAATTCATGAAAAGGAAAAGGAAAATTTTCTATTTTTAGGAAATCACAGAAAAATATTGGTTATTTAATAATTACACAAAGTCCATCCTGAAAATCATTATGGGAAAAGAGAAGTAAAAAAATATGAAGAGAATACTATGCTGCAAAATATTTTACAGATAAAATATTCTCTGAATTTAAACTCTGTAATACACTGTTTGCTATTTTTATTACTATTTAAACAAAGCTGATTTGTATTTGATTAAATAAATCCACTTTAATAATTTGAAGGAACAAATTCTCTAAACTCTCCCAAAAATGTTTAAAACTTTCTTATGTAGATGATACTATCATGTTTGAGATGAAATTAACTCACTAAATTTTAACCTATCTTGATTCCCACATAAGATTTATATAGTGAGATTTCTACAGTAGTTGCTGTAGTTGGTCTATTTTTATTGCTTTTATGAGGCCTAAATCCACCATGCCTTCCCCTAAGAGATAAAAATTTCCTTCCACATAAATCACATACATGGCCTCATGTCCTGTTTACATCCCAGTCCTAACCACAAAATCCTTCCTCACCAACAGAAACACCAACAACTCCAACCACAGACCCCAGAGACCTATGTAGCCTGAGCTACAGCACCTGCCAATTAGACTTTGATGGAGGGACAACCTGGCATCCAGTCACCCTCCCCAGACACACACTCTGCTAGGTAAACTAACCCTCTCCTCCTACCCTATGAAAGTTTTCTTCCTCTTATATTCAGGGCTGACTCCTGTACTCATGATCCAGGTGTACTGTCATGAGAGACAATAAATTTCCACTTTAAATTTTATTGCTGCTTTTTTTTGTTGGTTTTGCCATGGATTTTATCCCACCTAATAATTGTAGCCTTGGTAACTTAGATTGGAACTGTACAATATTCTTGAAATGTTCATTGACATAGACATAAAGTGGGCTTTTATCATTTTCCCATGAAGATATGGACTGGAACAAATCATTTTCTGGCACTAAAGTGTGTTGTCCATATTAATGTCCAATATGAAAATAAGCTTTGATGAACTAATCTTGAAAATTTGAAGCTATTGTGAAATGTACATAAAAGAAATCCAGAATTTTGAAAAATTTGTAAGTACAAGTGCCACTGAATATTGCAACAGTTTATGATTGCAGTGGGAATAAAATATAGCATCTAGTTTAGAGTGAGGTTTAAGAAAAGTTGTACTCCCTAACAGCATGATATAAGCACCCATTGTAACACTAACTTTTGACAAAATGGACGAGTGGTTTACAATATATACTTTTAAAATTAAATGAAATCTGAATTTAGAAATATTTTTAAAGTGTTGACTCTCAGAAGTAACCTATTATTCAATGGCTAGGGTTTCCCATCAAAAGCAGAGGAAGTAAAAGTTTCCACTATTAAATTCACTGTTAAAGAAAATGTAAAAACATTATTAAAATAAGTTTGTAGTCCGTGGATCTAGAGCCAAGGTACATAGAAAAATGTCATATTTTTCTGTTATGCTTTCACAATTAAAACTATTTTAATAGTCTTTCCATGCATCTGATACAAATATAAAATGTATACTATGTACAGACTGAAAAGTAATACTTCCTTCTTTAGTCTGAACTTCTCTAGTTCACCTTCTAGATATAATCATTGTTATCAATTTCTTGTGTATCTTTCAAGAGGCAATTTATTCATATATATCAAATTTCCTTCTTTTTGATTCCACTATTTGCATACTATCCTCTACCTTTGCATATACGAGAAGAAACATTGTGGACTGTAAATGTTTTATTTGTGTGATTCTATAAATAATGCTATATTCTGTAAAAAAAGAGAAATATTATGCATATTGTTATAATATATAATTAATATATATTAATGAAAAAACATTAATGTATATTTTTCTTTCTGTATAAATGAGAATATATTAAAATGATCTTTTTTACCTTCTTCATTCTATATAACAATATTTGTAAAAAATAATTTCTTTTCAGGTTTTAGGAAACCTCACTATATTTTGATGTCCTGGTATTACATTTTACATATACCATGTAAAATTAAGTTGTTTCTAATTTTTTTATTTAATGAATGTTATGTGCACGTATAACTTTCCACATGTAAAAATTTATACACAGGAATATTGGGTAAGAAAATATTTAAAATGTTAAACATGTTTGAAATGAATATATTTTCTCATTTAAAATATTTATTGTAGTATATCACATATAGGAAAGTGTTATCAATCATAAAAGTGTGCAGTTCAATGAATTATAACAAAAGAAATGGATCTATGGGACTACAAGACAAGTCAATAAATAGAAGATTATCAGCCTTCCAGAAGCATTTTTACTGCTTTTACTCAAATATTTTCCATTTATTTCTCCAAAGGTAAAAATCATGATTTCTAACATCGTGTACAACATTTGCCTATTTTTTCAAAACTATATGATGGAATGTTATAATAGGGATTACTTTGTCATT
The DNA here is from genome assembly GCA_028451465.1 of Erethizon dorsatum. Lineage (NCBI taxonomy): Eukaryota > Metazoa > Chordata > Mammalia > Rodentia > Erethizontidae > Erethizon > Erethizon dorsatum. The sequence goes on along the minus strand of CM051842.1, from coordinate 84,130,148 downwards.
GCATTCTTTCACAAAATATTATGAGATTTATCTTTATTCTGTGGAGCTGAAGTTGATACATTTTATGGTTGCATATATATACGAATATGTTATTTATGCATACACTATATCCATTTTACTATTCATGGATATTTGCATTTTTTGCTATTATAAAAACTGCTGCCATAAATATTCTTCTACATATTCTTTGGTGCACATATATGCTATCAAGATCATTTAGGTGTAGACCTGAGAATTGAAATGAAAAATAATAATGTACATGTATGCCTAGGTTTAGTACTTAATGAAAAACAGATTTTCAGAATGTTAGTACAATTTTAAAACATATTAGAAATGTAGGAAAGCTGGTGATGTATATTTGCCAGCAGTAAGTGTACAAATTCATTCTTAGCCTTAATGGTGGGCTATGGTGGTATGCTATTTTGTCTAACATGTGCTTCTCTCGTGATTAATGATGTTGAATACATTTCTGCATGTATATGGAACAGTAGGATATCCTTTCTTTTGATGTGTCTGAAGATGTTTCTCCTTTTTTCATAGTGTTTTTAGAAATTTTAAAAATATATTGTGGAAATTAGTACTTTATTGGTTATAAGTTTGTAAATAAATAATCCTTTCTTATTCTGTTACTTCAATTTTGACTCTCCTAATAGCAATTTTTGAAACTTTGCGATTTCAATTTATTCTAGTTTATTGTCATTTTTTCTTTGAATTTGTCTTCAGCCTAACAAAAATATTTGCTAAAGCAAAAACCAAGAATATATATTCCACATTATGACTATAAAGTACTATTATTCTTTTATATTTTAAACTGGCAATCCTCCTGATATTGATTTCTGTGTATAATAGAAATATTTTCCCAGTAACATTTAGTTCTACAGGGATTAACAACAGATTTATAATTGCCATTGCAATATATATTGTAGCTATAAATATGTGTGTGGACTGAAAATTGTTCTGTAGGTCTATTTCTCCTTTAGTTCATTATCATGCTACTTAATTATCATATCTTCACTGTAGTAATTCATATTTCTTCTTCAAAAGTTCCTCACCTTACTCTTGGTACTTTGTATTTCTATGAACATTTATAACTAGCTTACTAATTTCTTAAAAATATTTACTTATTTTTTGCCATAGTTGCACTGAATCTATTATTTTGAAGTGAATGATATTTTGGGGGGTATTGTGATTTCTAATTGTTAAACATCATTCATTTTTTAAAATTTTATTTATTTATTTATTTATTTTTGTGGGTACCGGGGATCGAACTCAGGACCTAGCGCGCCAACAGGCACCCGTGCTGCTGAGCGATATCATTGGCCCTTTTTTTTTGTATGTGGGTACTAGGAGTCTAACTCAGGACCTCGTGCTTGCCAGGCAGACGCTTATGCCGCTGAGCTATCTCACCGGCCAAAATTTTTGTCTTTAAATTTTATATTTTATGATTTTTAGATTTAAATTACAATTCCAATATTTCTTATTTTATTTCCCATAAATATGAATTGATTTTTTTCCCTTTGCTAAAGGATGCTTTCCTCTGTTTCTGAAGCACAGGAGTTTTGTTAAGATATATTTTATAAAGGACTTTACTATGTCAGTATTCACAGGCAATATGCTATTTCAATATACAGATTTAAGTCTTTTTATTTCGGAAATATTTTTGACTGACACTTTCTCTGTTGTATTATTTTAGTTTTCTTCAGGGACTAAAATTTTTATATTGAATCGCTTGTCTTACCACCCATATATGTGATTTTATCTCTAATGCTTTTTAATTGCTTGTACTTCCATTGCAATTTACTCATTCAATTCCACCCTCCTTTTTAAAGCCATTGATGAGTTTTGGGGAATTTCTTTCTGCCTCTAAGTTTGCTAGTAAATTTTGTCGTAACCCCAATTTCTCAGAAAGCAATGTCTAGTGCAAGGGATTTTATGATACATATTTATGGAAAATATAAATAGGGAGAACAAGAAAAGTGAGCCAGTGAAACAATAGTCAATGCAGACATATCATCAAGCTGGCTACCACTAAGTAGGGTTGAAACAATATATTTTAGGAGCATATGCCAAGAAATACGTAAACTGTTTCAGGGTAGTCTGTTTGGGAAAGACCTAGAATTGGGCTTATAAACTGGTTTTCATCTACTGCTGGTCAAAAGTCTATATAAGCCATTAATTTTTGTACATTTCTATGTTGTACATTAATAAACTATTTGTATTCAGTATGGTAACATAACATTACTCACATTTGTACCAATAAGAGAGCCACAAGGTGGGAGGTGAGAAGCACAGATTGAAGACATGAAGTGAGGGATACTGTCTGTTCACACTTAAATTTAGCTAGTCAAAGGTCATGTAAGATGTTCACCACAATAGTGACTGTAGCGAGACACGCATTTTGAAATGAAGCGTAGGAGGTGCATGATACAGTCCACCAGGTATTCAATTCATGTCTTATTTTCACCTTCCATTGTCCAAATTATAATGTAACTATGAGTTTTATGTTAACAAATGGCTTCGATTCTTCTCTAAGAGGAGAATTAGTACTCTTACCATACTCAGAGAAACTTTCAAGTTGCTCAAGTATTAACTGTTAAGATTTCATGCAAATGGATTGTTATGGCTTGCATCTAGATATACCCCCAAAGGCTCATGTGCTCATAGGTGGTGCTTTAGGAAGATGACTGGGCAATGGGTGTGTGATACTTGTGTTAAGAATGTGTGGTATGGTAATTCCACTAATTGGTTTATCATAATTCTAGGTGTGGGTAATGGGAAGGCCCAGCCTGGGTGTGGGTGGTGCCAACCAATAGGTTTGTAGTCTGAATTCAATATAAAGGGAAAAGAGGGAGGGCAGGCTGCTTTTCTTCACTGTTGCCTGCCTGCTTGCCATAGACTGTTTCTCCTCTGCCATGTCCCCCTGCCATGCTGCCCTGCCTTGGAGCTATCCAACTGTGGATTAGAAACTCTACAACATGTGAGATAAAATAAACCTTTCTTCCTTTAACTTGTAGGTGTTGAGTATTTTGTCCCAGCAATGAGGAAAGTAACTAAGGATGGATGAATGAAAAAAATATGAACTCTACTACTGTAAAATAATTTTTTTAAAAGTACTAATAAAACAAAATTGAGTCTCTGGTAGTGTAGTTGTTTATTAAACTACAATTTTATTTAACATGTATGCATTCTTGTATACATCTTAGTCTTCCTTTGCACACAGATGGCACTATAGCTTTCTGGATTTCTTACCTGGCAACATGATCAGACATTTGTCACCAAGGAGCTGGAGCTCTCATTTGCTTTGCCCTATTGGATGATAGCTGCTTCAGTTATCTGTTTTGTGATTTTTATGCTTCTTGGGACATAGTTATTTAATTGTGTAAAGTCGCTACAGTTACCTCAGTATATCTCCTAGAATCTAGACATATTTTTATTTTGTCCATTGTATAACATAATCTTTAACTCTTTTGTTAAAATTCCCTGATCCTTATCAAGGCTGATAACTCTCACCAGTTCAACATTGGTATGGATTTCTTCATCAGTTGTTTCACTGGCCTGAAAAGAAAAAGATAGCCAAATAGTCACAGACTGCATCAATGGAAACCCTATTGTGCACCCTTGTAGAAGCACTTCTCTTCACTGAACAAAGAACTCTTACCAGTTGTAATGGTTGATGGATTATGTCAACTTGAGAAGCTTAATTAAATTGACTCCATAACTCTACACCCTAGGGTGTAGAGGACCTGCCACAGTGTAGCTCATTTCCTGGATGGTACAAAGGGGAAATGAGGAAGGACAGACTCACTTCTGTTCTTCAGAGGAGCTCCAGTCTTTGCTTTCCACTTGGCTGTCATCCCCTCGCTTCTAGAACACTTTGGCTTCTGCCTCAGATCCTTCAGCCTTCTGGTGTAGACACTTCAGCCTTCCATCACAGACCCATCAGCCTTCTGATACAAACTTGCATGGGACATGCAATGAACTGCAGACCTAGGACTGAAATCTTCAGTATCCAGTGTGCAGACACCCTCTCCACACTTCCTCATCCAACTCTGTGGCTGACCATCATAAGCCAATCTTGTAATTTCTTATACATTTGTATATCTTGTGTTATATTTGTTGCTCTAGTAAAACACTGACTGATACACCAGTAAAGAAAAAATTTTCCAAGATTATGCAGAGAATAAATTACAATGAGTGGATCACTGAGAATGATAATATGTGGGGCTAAGTTTATTACTCTTTGTTTTCTGTACTACTGTAGTCTGGCTATTATTTTGAGAGCATTGAATATTAGCTGTCTGGTTGTAATGCAAGTGGAAACACGAAAATGACAGCCAGGATTTGGAGGCAGATTTATTTAAGTCAATGGGCAATGATTGGGATCATTCCCAGAATATCAGGCCCCAATTTCGGGTGGTCTAGGGCTTATATGAGATAAGCAAACAGGAAGTACAGAAACAGAATAGCTTGTCAATTGGGGATTGGCCTATACAATCATAGTGTGTATCATAGTGACCAGCTGTGCACCACAGTGACCAGCCATTTCTAAGAGACAGGAGCAACCAGAACTGGAACAGGAACTATAACCTGGGCAACTAAGAAACTGAAGTATACTGGCTGGGGTGTGCCATTTTCTGTTACATTTCCCCCCTCTTTTAGCTTCCCCAGCAAACCTTTGCTGGGCATCTTGCATGTGATCTTTTGAGACAAGGCCCAACCAGAAGCAGTAACATTAGGTTTGTCAGTGGTCCTAGACAAGGTCCCCAATATTGTCTTTTTACAGAGTTTTTTCCTAAGTTGCTTTTTAGGGAGAGTCATAATTTAGGCTTGTCTGTTTTATAATATTACTCTGGCAATGTAGTGAGGGAGTTATAAGTGTTTGAATGTTTATTTTTGAGGGGTAACTGTTCATAGAGTTTAAGGCAAAAAACACAGCTAGCAGGGGGCAGGGAAACAAGGATGGGGGTAAGCAGAATCCAGGTCAATTAATGAAAACCACAGCGAGCAAAGGAGCAGGGAAGCAAGGACTGCGGTAAGCAGCCTGAAAAGACACAAAAGTCAAGGGGAATAGGAATGGAACAATCATGTGAATGATGTCCTTAAGCTTCAGCTCTGCATGGACTGGTCAGTACAGGTATGTCACTGGGTCCTCCCATGGGCTGACAGTCTGAGTAAGCATCATTGTTTTTGTGAACTCAAGGATCCAGATTTTTTAGAAGCTAGCAGCTTTAGGAAATTTGTGGAGATTTAATTTTTATAACCAGTTTTTGCCAGATATTGTAGCAGAGCTCAGGAAAGGAGTGACTTAGTTAAGGATGGTTCAAGGCCTCTGTTATTACATGTGTCAATTGCCTTCGAACCAGAGGTGAGGGCCCAGTCAGCCACCACGACCAGTGCTTCCCAGTCTTGGTGCCCAGACAGAGCAGCCTATTGCTTATGCTGTTCATTCCACTCACTCACACATTCATTCACAGTGATCAGAGCAGTGTTTGAGTGCATTATTTCTTTAAAGTGAGCTTCAGAGGATATGTCCAGGTGAATTTTTCAGTTGATTTAAGGCTGCATTTCTGAAACTTGTAGAGGTAGTTAATATGTGTATGCAGGAATGTTTACAGATATAGCTGGTCTTTTAACTTCTTACAAGATGTTTCAGAGGGTTATTTTTTATTTTTGTGTAATTTATTTATATATCTTTAAACGGGGAGAGTACACTATAATATATGAGGTCAGGGCCAGTGACACAGATGCTGAAGCCCGAGCTGGCTGCAGGGATATGTGTGCCAGTGCTTTAGCTTGAGCTTGCAGAACAAATGGTGGGGGAAGGTCTAGCTTTGATATTCCATGAGTACTAGGTAAGGATTTTCTCACTTGGACTTCATTTCTAACAAGCTACTTTCTTCCATAAACAGGGTGTACTCAGCATCTGTCAGGGGTCCATTTTTTAGAATAGTTCATCCCAGTATAGCATGTGGCACCTGGACAGTTAGGTCTCTGTCTCAGGTGAGCTTGTTGGCTTTCTTGATCAGAAGGACAGTGGTTGCTAGAGTGCAAAGGCAAAGGGGGGAGGCAACCCACTACAAGTATTTGCACAAGTAGGCCACTTGGCACTCCCAGGGGCTCACAGTCTGAGTAAGCATAATTGTTTTTGTGCACTCAAGGATCCAGATTTTATAGAAGCTAGCGGCTTTAAGAAATTTGCAGAGATATTTTTTACAACCAGTTTTTGCCAGATATTGTAGCAGAGCTTTTGTGCCTTTCCAGCAGGCAGCTTGGGTGTCATTAATCAGAAGTGCAATGAAGAGGAAGTAAGTTTTGAACTTTTGGGGGGTTGAGCCCAGGTCACTTGGCTTTTGAGTCCAGAACTGGAGTCTTTGTAAAGAGGGGCTGGGTGAAAGGAGACATTCAAAGGCATTATTTATGTCCAGGCGGGTGTACCACCAGGCTGTGGGTGGTAGCAGACTGAGGCAATGTATACAGAGGTTAATTGAGGCAGCATTGGCAGCTTGGAGATCTTGAATTGGCTTACCATGCAGGAGAGGTGTATTTCAGCAATTTGACAGTCTATAAATATTTTGCTGTTTTGAAAGTTCTGGATGTGTGGTTGAAATTTTAGCTAAGTCTCTCATGGCATGGATACTGTTTGATGTAGGTGGGTATAGCCCCAGGATGGAGTATAAAGTGACAGAACTGTGGAGCTGGAAGGGACAGAGAAATAGGCTGTCTCAGAGCAGCCAAATCTGTTGCCTGAGCATCCCTGAAAATAGTGTGAGAATTTCCGAACCCTAGTGGCAATTGAGTAACAGCCCAAAAGTGTGCATTTTTAGGGAACTGCAAAATGTAAGGTGATGGCTGTATTGTTGATCCCAATGTGATTAACAGTCTATCAGGCTGATTTGTGGCTGGATGCCTATTTGTGTTTCTTGTGACATCTGACAGCAATGGGGGTCATGGGGAGGTGGCATGCTTGATGGCCAGGCCCAGAGGAGAGTCTTAGGCTGTACCTCTGGGAGGAGAGTTTTCAGAACTTCAGGATTACAGTTGTCTGTCTCAGACTGATGCATGCATTATCTTTCTTTCAGGGAATAGTTAAAGTTGAAAGTTAGGGTTAAATAAGAGGGCGGCTGACTGGCTTGGTGCAAAGGAGATGTCCTCCCAGGCTGTAAGTTTGTGCCTGGCAGAAGGGGCAAAAGGCAAGGGTCCCATTTGTCCTGGTGATGGTAACTTTTTGAAAGAGGGAACTTTTGAAAGCAGAGTTTTGTTCCATCATCTACCAGGAAACTTGCAGGTTTGCCCCCAACTTTTGCAATGACCATGGGCTCTTGGGGTCCCAGTTTGATAGATCTTGGTCTGCCATATCTATTCAGGCCCAATATGGTGCAACTCATTTGTCAGGGTTGATGGTCCAATTTTTCTTCTGTCAAAATGTGGAACTCAGAAGGAATTATTTACATTCATTTCAGGTGGGCCTTAGATGATGCCATATGACCAGGATAGGCATGTAAGGAAAAGGCTCTGGAGGGAGGGTCTCTGTGGCCAAATGCTGGCAATGGCTAGCTGGAACCAGTTCAATTGGCTGGAAGCAGATGAGTCAGGACTGGGGAATGAAGCTATAAATTTTGGCAGCAACTGTGGCAACCAAAGAGGGTGCCAAGGGGGAATTCTCAGAGAGAATGGGCCTCTTTTTTCTTTTCTTTTCATTGTTTTGAGATGCAGTGAGAGGTTTGGTTTTATTTTTAACTCTGTAAAAGTCCCTTTTCCTGTAGTCAGGGACTGTGGGTTTTAACAAATTAGTTCCCATTCTATCTCCCTATAGTGTATGTTGTGTACCCTTGAATGATGGTGCAACATACAAAGGGTGGGTGCCCCTCAGAGAGAGACCACTCAGATGCCCACCTAGTTGCACTCCTCATGGAGATATAGGTGCAACTTAGCTAAGGAGGGTTCAAGACCTCCTTTATGCCATATGTTGATCACAACAGAACTGCAGGTGAGGGCCCAGTCAGCCACCATGACCAATGTTTCCCAATCTTGGTGCACAGATAGAGCAGCCTATTGATTATGCTGTCTATTCAACTCACTCATACATTTATTCAGCAGGCACTCAGAGGTTAAATATTTCAACACCCCTTCCCTTGAGGGTGGCTTAACTAACAAGAGTTGATCAAGCTATTCTGCTTGAGCTGTGCAGAACTGACAGACAGACTAACTGTGCTGTCCCCAGGAGTCTTACTGGAATCAGGCAGGCAGGCAGAGAGATAGACAGACAGATTGCATCTTCCTCCCTTTGGGGTCTAATGTAAGCCACTCGAGAGGGGAGCCAGGAATCCCCTTCCAGACCTCTGAGGGGACTCGAGAAATCTCAAGGGTGTGACTTCCCATTGGGACCTAGAGAGGTTCTTGCTCTGTACATGGGGGCCACTACCAGTGACCAAAGAGGTCAGCATGGTTGGTCTACCCAGCTGACACACCAGATGCAATTGCAAGAAGAAACACTGAAATGACACACAGGATTTGTAGGCAGATTTATTTACGTGGATGGGCATTGATCAGGATCATTCCCAGAATATCAGGCCCCAATTTCAGGTGGTCTAGGACTTATATGAGATAAGCAAGGAGGAAGTACAGATGCAGAATGGCTTGCCAATTGTGGAATGTTTTATACAATGTGCATCATAGTAACCAGCTGTGCACCACAGTGACCAGTCATTTCTAAGAGACAGGAGCAACTGGACCTGGAACATGAACTATTACCTGGGCAACTAAGAAACTGAAGCATGGGGGGATTATTTTCAGTTACATGGTAAGTACATGTACTGTATCCTTAAAGTTACTGCCTTAACATTGCAGATTTTTTTATCCAACATAAAAATAAGTCATTCAACTTTTGCTTCTGCCAGTTTGTTTTCAATCATAGGGTACACATTCAGAACAGTGGATCATATAGTCATATATGCCTACTATTTCATCTACTTTATCTTTAAAAGTAGTCTTTGATGTAGTAGGCTGCATAATATCATCCTAAGAAAATCACTTCCAAAACTCTGGAACATATGACTGTGTTACTTTACATGGCTGAAGGAATTTTGAAGATATAACTAAGTTAAGGGTCTTGGCTAATCTACACGGGCTCAATGGAATAATATGAGTCCTAGAAATGAATTTTTCTAGCTGTTGTCATTGAGGTAGATGTTGCTGTGGAAGAATCATCAGAAAGATACAACAGTGCTAGATTTAAAGATAAAAGAAGTGGCCCCAAGCCTAGGCAGCTTTAGAAGATAAAAATGCTAAAAACTGATTCTCTCTTAGAAAATCCAGAAGGAACACAGTATGCCAATATAATCATTTTACCCCAGATAGCCTCAAGTTGGACTTCTAACTTACAGAGCTGAAGTATTATAAATTTGCATTGTTTAAGCTATTAAATTTGTAGTGATTAGTTATGGCAGCAATAGAAAACTAATACACTTGGACTGAGGCAATATAGTGTGGGATAATGCATATCTGGATCAGAAATACCATAAACCTTCAGATGGTTTTACTGGTCAGCGATGCCATTACAATACCAAAAAATAATTATTGACTCCAGGAATGACTAATTGCTCTCCCTTCAAGACAGAAGTGCTTCAATATAGCTAACCAAGCTCACATTAACACATAATATTATGCAAAATACCTCAACAGTTTCATTGATTATTCATTTCCTATCAAACATTAAACATCATACTAGCAAGTTGGGGTAACAATGGAAGTAGCTAAATCAGTCTGTTAAGAGGGAGACCATAATATTGGCTACATGTATCCTTCTAAGCCCCAAAGAGACAAATATTGATACTGCCCACTGCTCAAAGATCCCATGTATTCTGTGTATAAGACTACTTTTTTCTTCAAAACAAATAGATTAGCAAGTGTGAAGCACACAGTTCTGCTCATTTCTGGAATGTTTGCTTTTCATTATAGACTTAGGATCACCCTTAGCAAGGCTGGAAAAGAGAGCAATTCATTTTAAGCTACTTCCAAAATAGTGTTTGGATCCATCTGTGAAATAAGCTTGAATTTCCTACTCTTTTATAAGTTGGTAAGGCCAACAAGACATAGGTGTATATTAAGGGGAAAACATTGGTACAATATAAGTATGCACAAATTACAGCGTCCCAGGTTCAGGGCTTCAAGACTCTTTCCTTAAGTCCTGTAGCATACCAGAGGCTACTTTCAAAATTTAGAATGTTTTCTGGTGTAAAATGTGTAATTAATAACCCTTATAGTCTTCTTTGAAACCTCACCAATTTGCTAGAGATCTCAGGAACATAAAATGGTCTGCTCATATATAATTTATTGTGCAACACTCTTTTGCCCTAAGTTTCAAAACCCTAAAACATGCCTAGAGCCAATCATGTTGAGCAAAACAAGCCAGCCTCAGAAAGAGAAATGTAGTATGTTTTCACTAAAATTTGGAAGCTTAAAAGTTAACAAAGTAGAAAGAAGGCTATTAGACAAGGGAAAAGAAGTGAAAGGAGAGAGGTTATAAAGACAAAAGGGTGGTGAATATAAATGAAATATATTATATGTGCTGAAATGCTCTGAAAATGTGAAACAAGGGTGGAGAAGGAAAATCATTAAAGTATGTTATGTGCATATATAAATCTGCCCAAATTAAAACCATTAATATGTACAAACACTTTTTAAAAACCTGGTGAAACCCCCACTTACACCAACAAATAAATTTGTTTCCTTTCAAGTGACCATATAGGTGGCAAAATATATTACAAAATACAGAGTAAGATCTCTCCAAAATGCTGAATATGTTTACCCAAATCCATGACATTTCCTTAGTTGTAAAAGTTTAGAAATGTCATTTATTTAGATTGCAAATTCTAGCTCACCCTATGACCCATAACGACTTCGCTTTTGTTTAGGGTCTTGAAAACTTCATGAGTTTCACCTCCTACCTTATGCCAAGCAGTTGTTGTACTAAAGCATCCACATTACTTTCTACTTTTTGCTCACTATATGTAATCATTATAATATCATAAATTTAGTGTAGAAGTAAGATGGTTCTTTTTTTTGTGTGTGGGTACCGGGGAGTCAAACTCAGGCCCTCGCACTTGCCGGGCAGGCGCTTAAGCCGCTGAGCCATCTCACCGGCCCCCCTAGAGATGGTTCTGAAGAATGTCAAGATAATTGAGGTTCTTATGTACTACATATGGCAGGAAGCAGAAAGTTAACATAGCCTTAGGACAAGGAACATAGCCTTAGGTACTGCTGTCCCTGACATGTAAAGGTGAATTCTTTTGATCCTTCCAAATGGTGAGTTTCAAGAAATAAATATTATACAGATTGATAGGCTGAAAACAAAAGCCAGAGGCTATGTTGATCTTTTTCAGTAAAATTTCTACATCTGGCATAAAAGTTTCATTTTTGGTTTTCACCTGCTTAAATTTATGATAATCTCCTGTCATATTTCAAAATCCATCTTGTTTTTACAAACTCAAACAACTGAATTGAATGGGTTGATGATAATGACTTCCATTCCTGTTTCCCTCAAATCATTAGCAGGGGCATTAAAGTCTGAAATGTGTCTACATTTTTTGTTCATAACATGATGGCTTCTGTACCAAAGACACACACACACACACACACACACACACACACGGTACTCTTTTAATATTTATTTTTGTTAGTACACGTTTGTAGTACACAAAGATCACAATTTTAGTGTGTAGTGGTACATGTACATAACACATTTCAGTACCTTTCATCCTCTTTCTTTCTCCTCCCTCCCTATGCCTCCATCTTTTGATCCCTTTCCCAGTTTGAAAAGATATAGCTCCCTACATCCCACTATCTATCCTTTATTTTGCTTTTTATTTATATTTTGGGTTTCTCATATAAGATGAATCATGTGATCTTCAGCTTTTGTGTCTGATTTACTTCACTTAACATTATGTTCTCCAGGTGTATACATTTTCCTACAAATTTCTGACTCAGATTTATCCTTCTTTATGGCAAAGTAGTATTCCATTATGTATACATACATTTTCTTCATCCAATCATCTATTGATGGACGTACTGTAATATGATGTCTTTAATACTTTGGGGAGTATACCTAAAAGAATAGCTAGATCAAATAGAATTTCTGTTTTAATTTTCTGAGGAATCTCCATCCTGATAGCAATCATGAGTACACTAGTTTACATTCCCAACAAAAATGTAGAAGGGTATGGTTTTTTCCCAAAAACCTCTCCAGCATTTCTTACTAGTAGATTTCTTGATTATAGCCATCTTTCTGGACTAAAATGAAATCTCAGTGCTCTTTTAATTTGCATATCTTTTCTAGTGCTCAAACCTCTTGCATACATATATAAGGAGATAGTAGTTTTCTTTCCCTGCTGGACCCATTGTGAAATGGATCAAAGCAAAAATCACCTTTGTCACTTTCCTCCATAAACCTCAATTATGACTAGAGGATTTGATAATTTTCCAGGTTTTCTAGTGTCAGCGTCACTTCAAAGCGTATAGGTAATAGCACTTGAAAATGGTGGTACTCATAATTTCACCACTGTACAGTTTCCCTGAAAATATTTTTGGAGAATTTCCAGGGCATTTTTGGTGGTGTGTGGACAAGCTTCCCTTTTTATCAATGAATCTGTCACCTAAGTTAAATTGGAAAACTGAATAAGGGACCATTATTTTTAATTACAGTGGATAATACCAGTTTCTCTGTTTGTCTCTTTTCCTTTTTCCCTTCCTTTCTCCTTCACTGTCTCCTTTTTTCATTTCCTTCCCCTCCCCTTCTCTAAATTGATTCATGTTAGTCAATTTCCTATATGTCTTGCTTTTAAAAACACCATAATCTATCATTCATTGTCAAAGATCACTGTGGGTCAAAGCACATTGATGGCTACCGAAACTTCCCACTTTACCAACATGATAGGCACCTTGCTTCTTATGCCACTTTCTCTCTGTTATTCCAGAATCCCATCATTTCTATTGAGGCTATGAGGCTCAGTTCCGTGAAGGTATCCCTTGGTGTCAAGAATGACCTTAGAAGATGGTCAGTATTGCTAGGTTTAAATATACAAATGCCACCTGAATCAATGTTTTCTCTTAATTTTCTTATAAAGGTATGTTCTTTTGGCCTTTTATAATCTGATAAAAAGATCTCAGGTCTCACACAATATGTTTATTCTAACATTTCTACATCTTAAGAGTTAGTGTTCTTTCCCCAATACTAAGTGAAGGAAATTTTGGTACTTTTACTTATTTACTGCAGATCATTACCTTGTCTAAAATTCAAGGTGAACTAGTTAACAACACAATAGATATTTGAAAACAAATGGTTCCAGAGCCTGTGTTCTAAATACTATAATGTATCATCTTTTCTAGTTAAAATTCAAGGTGAAGATTATTCAGATTGATTTGAAGTGTTCTTGACTGAACTTTTATTCCAGCTAATGATCAAGTCCCTCAAGTGCTCCAAATCAATACATTTCCTCCTAGCCTTGCAGTTTGTTCATTTTGGTTCACTATCCTCAAAAATCTATTTCCCCATGAGTCCTTCGGTTTCTGCTAGTACATGATAGCCAATGCTGTGAGTATCTGTAAGATATATTCTCTTGTGGATAGAGCACTATATCCCTGCCTGAGTGTCCTTATGCCTGAACCTAGTTACAGGACTCAGGGAAATAAAGAGTAGTAGAGAAAAACTTTGAGAATGTAAAATATAAACTTGTTATGTATCTGTATCATGTGAGGTCACTGAACAATCTCAAGGCAAGTGTGGATTTCCTTCATTTGACAAACTGGGTATGTTTAGAAAAATTTGAAAAGATTAACATACTCTAGTCTTATCAAACTGATTTGTTTATATTCCAAGTCTCAGTGTAACAATATTTTTTTAAAAAGCCTGAATTTTTAAGAACACCTATTAAAGCCTAAAAAGCATACTCTACTTTGTAACACTTACCCTCATATGATTAATTCATGAGCCAAATATTTAGCACTGTTTAGCACTATAGCTTCAATGTATGAAAATTTGTTTTATATCTTCCATAACTACCATGTCTATTTCACCAAATACCTTAAGTTAGGAGTTGGCTACCATGTAATTATCTTAATATCCTGGAATTCCTTCTCAGCTTTTGACAGATGTCATTCAATTTCACAATTCTTTCAACAACCATTGTCTTGTACTCTCCAACTGTGAGTGGTACTGTGATTCACAGTGACTCATCTTAGAGTTGTATGTCATCATAATTAACCATGTTTGAAATGGTTAAAAATAGTTTGGAGACTCCTTGCTGTGTATTATCCCCTCTTCATGTTATGTCAGAAACAAGCTTTACATTGCTGGCTACTTGGAGAATAATCCATCTTCAAACCCCTTCCTCAGGGTCTGATTTCAAGGGACAACTATGGTACCATCTTCTTCTGGTTTCTCTAGAAAGCAGAGTGTTAGACAAAGACATATGCTACTACTCTATTAAGAAATACAATTCTAGATAGCAGGAATGAGAGATCATAGAATAGACACAGGGGAAGAGAAGAAGAGATAGTATAAAGATAATTTTCAAGATGGTTGCTACTGTCCATGAAAAATTCCTCTATATTCCAGGGCATTCTTATAAAAATCCACATTAAATATATATCAGGAGAATCTTTCCAGATGAGAAAGATGGGGAAGAATTAATCCACTGCTTCCTATCTTCAGTTGTTCAAATAATAATCCAAAGTCAACTCATATTTCCAAGTCATACAATGTGTGTGGTAAGTAAAGGCATGAAGAAAGGTTCTGGTGAAGTCATATTTGTAAGATGTTTAACAGAAATAGATATAGATTTGTAAGATGTAAGCAGAAATAAATGTAATAAAAAATAGACAACAAAACAGTTGACGCTGAGAAGATACAAAATATTTCTGATATATATGGTTTTATCTTCCTCATTTCTTTCATGAGCTGCCATTTCATAACACTGTGTTGTCTTTCCTGTGCTCTTTTTGTATCTCTATGTGTGAACTAATCTAGAGGGGTAATTTCTATATTAAATGTTTAATTTACAATTCATGGCAAGATATTTGATTTGTATTTTAATTTTTCTTTTAATTATATGTCTTATATTTTGTGTTTTGTTATAAAATTTTATGGTTTTGACTAATGAACTATGTCATGTATCAGTTAGTACAATATCACGTGGAATATTTCCACCACAGTAAAACAGTCTTCTTTGCTTCACCTATTCCACCTCTCTCCTATTGTAGATTCTTAACATTTTATTTGCTTTGTCATCAATATTAAATATGATCCTCTATTTCATTTATGACATTATTAATTTATGTCACCTCTCATTTTTACTTGCTCAGCCTGTCTAGTTGTCTAGCAATTTGTTGATGTTTTTAAAAAACCAGGTTTAATTTTTATTTCTCTATTTTAAATTTGATACATTTCTCTTCTAATTTGATTGGCTTTTCCACTTGTTTTGGACTTAAATTATTCTCCTTTCTAAGGTTTCATAAGGTGAAAGTTAAATTATTAGTCTTATATATTTTATTTTTATTACTTTGTTTATTAGTACTTGTGTGTGGCATGTAATGTTTACATTCCATATCTTAATTACTTTTTCATCCCCTTTCCATTCCCTCCTTCCCTCCTCACCCATCACTTGATCATCTTCTATTTTGTACATGCTTGCAGTACATAATATTTACATTCCTTGTATGGAGTTGGTACATGTACATAACTCATCCCAATTCATTTTATTCATCCCTTGTCTCTTCACTTCCTCCCTTTTCCCTCCATCTCTTGATCCTCTTTCCCTCAGAGAATAATTTGTCTCCTTACTTCCTATTATCTATCTTTTATTTTGCTCTTTATTTTTACTCTGCATTTCTCATATAACAGAAACAATGTGATATTTAAGCTTCTGTGTCTGACTTCCTTCACTTAATATGGTCTCAAAGTGCGTCTATTTTCCTAAAAATGTCTCAAGTCTATCCTTCTTTATGGCAGGGTATTACTCCATGTTGTGTAAATATCCCATTTTTTATCCTTTCATCTTTTGATGGACATATGGTACATTTTCAAGATATAGCTGTTATGACTTGTACTGCTGTAGACACGGGTTTGCATGAGTCTCTGTAATATGATGTCTTTAACCCTTTTGAAAAGATACCTGAAGGGGAAATATTTTATCTTTCTTCATTTCAAATGTATCAGTATAATGCTACTAGTTTCTCTTACTCTCAACTTTTGCTGTATCCCTCAAATATTGATATGTTGTATTTTATTTCACTTAGTTCAAAGTATTTTAATTGTTCAAAGTCTTCTTCTTTGACCATGTGCTGTTCAAAATATGTATTGTTTAATCGTACATGGAGATATTCTTTCTACTTTTATGGCATTTATTCTTCAGCTTAGAATTATGGTTTGAGAATACAACTTCATGATTCATACTTTTTTAAAAGGTGGTAAGTTTTATTTTATAACCAAGAATGTGAATTATCCTGATTAATGTTCCATGCAAATATGATCAAAAGGTGAATTCTGTTATTGTTGAATGAAATATACTTACATGTCTATTACATTAAATTTATTGATACTGCTGTTCAGGTCAACCACTGATTTTCCATTTGAAATATCAGTTAATGTCAGAAATGTGTTGAAATCTCTGAGCACCTCTGATACAGGATTTACTCATTCATTCTTGCATTTCTATGAGGTTACCATACATTCTGACCCTATGTTTTTAACTACACACACATTTAATATGTTTGAACATTTAATGTAATAGATTGAATTTTATTACAATATTGACATGGGTATCCCTAATAATCTTCCTTTCTTCTTGTGTGTTGGTATGAAATAAATTTTATACAGCTACTGAGATTTCATTTTGACAATATTCACATTAAATATATATCTCCATGTCTTTACATTCAATCCATCTGTATCTATATGCAAAGTGGGGTTCTTTTATATCATATAAAAGTGGTCCTTTTTTAATCATCTGGAAAAAGTCTGTCTTTTAATTGGATTGAGACCAATCACATTTTGAATGATTCTTGATTAAGTTGTATTAATATACACTGTTCTTATAGTGTACTTTCTATGCCTTGCATTTAGTTTTGTTTCTTCCTTAATTTCTGCCATGTATGATTTTAGTGATGAAATTTCTTTAAATTCATTTTCATTCCCTCTCTGCATATCTGCTAAAATACTTTAAAAATGCTTTAATTGATTTAAGTAGAGTTTATACTATGTAATTTTAACTAAGTTAACCATTAAATTACATTATCAATTTCTATGTACTGGAGGGTTCTTTCAGCAGAATATTCCAATCCCTCCATCATTTATGATGTTACTGCCATTCATTTAGTTTATTTATCTGCTATAATAACCCAAATATTGTTACTTTTAATGATTTTAAAATTGTTTTATATCAGTTATGAAAAACAAATATTTCATGTTTCCTAATTTTATTTTTGTTGCTTTTCCTTTGTTTTTACATGTCAAAGTTCTTGACATTATACTTTTCATGCTGCATGAATAACTTTATTTTTTTTGTGGGTACCGGGGGGTCGACCTCAGGACCTCGCGCGCCAACAGGCACCCGTGCCGCTGAGCGATATCACTGGCCCCTTTTTCGTATGTGGGATCTGGGAGTCGAACTCAGGCCCTCGCGCTTGCAAGGCAGGCACTTACGCCGCTGAGCCATCTCACCGGCCCATAACTATTTTTAATATTCATTGCCAGGCTGATTTGTTAATGATGAATTTGCTCATTTTTGGATTCTCTGACAAAATCTTCATTTCTCCTTCTTTATGGAAGGATTTTTTCACCACATATGAAATTATGTGTGAATTTTCATTTTCCACTTATCACTTTATTTTATATTACACTCCTCTTGCTGTCATGATTTTTGATGAGGAATCAATTGTGGATGTTATCCATGTTAGCCCATAGGCAAATTGCTTTATTTTTATTTGTTATCATAATTTGTTTGAACATGATATGCTTTGATATGGGTTTATTTATTTATTTATTTTGTGTGTCAATACCGGGGGTCAAACTCAGGACCTCATATGCCAGCAGGCACCCATGCCACTAAGCGATATCACTGGTCCTTTTTCTGTATGTGGGTACCGGGAGTTGAACTCAGGACTTGTGCTTACCAGGCAGGCGCTTATGCCGCTGAGCTATCTCACTCGCCCCGATATAGGTTTATTTCTTATGTTCTTCTGTATTCCACAAGACTTCTGGATATGTGGCTTGGTGTCTACAAAATTTCATGTTCCTTCCTTTCTGTATTTCTTGTCCTTTTTCCATTTTCATTACTTGTATTTTACAACTTTTGCTATTCCACTGTTCTTGATGTTATATTCCATTCAAAATTATTTGTTTCATTTGCATTTCAATCTTTGAATTTTCTACTGACATAAATTCAACTCACTGATTCTTCAGCTGTGTGAAGTCTTCTGATGAGTCTATCAAATGCGTCTTCACTTCTGTGAAAGTATTTTGCTATTTCAACATGTTCTTTTGATTATTTAAAAATTCTTTTTATACACTCTCTATGGTTATGGTATCAACCTATTTCTCCATATTGTCTAATTTTATTGGTGTCTTTAACTTATTAAAGATAATTATTTTGTACTATTTTTTGATAACTTCAACATCAGTGACACCTGAATTTATACATAATGGTTGTTTGCATCTTTAGACTTTGTTTTGTTCTTGTGTTTTGATGTCTTTAATTTTTCTTTTGCAGGTGAGGACTGTAACAAGTAATAAGAACTGTAGTTAAATAAGCTTCTAGTGTAAGGATTTATGTAAGTGTGGCTAGGGTTTTGTTTAATGTTAGTTCTAGCTAGAAATGTTAAAGGTTTAAAATGATTCTATTGACCCCCCAGTACCCACAAAAAAAATGATTCTAGTGTCCTCACTTTTGTCTCTTTTCTTTGTACATTGCATCCCTAAGTGCTCTTCTGCAGAAAGAGCCTGCATCTTTTATATTTGTTTCAGTTCTTTGAGGCCTTGTTGTGTGGTGGTAAGGTGTAGGAAAGGGAAAGGAAGAATTCTATATTATGATTAAATTATAGTCATTTAGTAGCCCTATTTGTGTAATCTGTGTCTTTTGGAATTCTAAATATCTTCAAAAGGTTTCCTTCCATTTTTTTTTCTTTTAGTTGAGATATGATTTTTTATATGATGGAGTGGTAGAAAAGCTCGTCCCTTGTTGGGATAAATTCTAGTAAATTTGGATATGGCTTTATTATGGATAATTCTCTAGTCTATTTCCAAAACATATACTTTTCCTCTCTCCCTACAAGGCCCAAGTGGAATATTTCTCATCTTTTTACTGATTCTGCAGGCAGAACTTACTCTGGTATGGATATATCAAAAGACTCCAGCTCTCAGGATTTTTCATTCTCAGTGCTAATGCATACTCAGGCTCTAGAAATTCATCAAAATTACTTTTTTCCAGTGTGTTACAGTTTTACTTATTTTAAGGATTGGAGTGACAACTTCCAAGTACTTCATATGTCATAGACTATACCAGAATCTAATTTCTTTATTCAACTCTTTCTGAGAAGCACACTTCCTATGAATAACTCTATTTAGGAAGCTTGTATTAAGTAAAGAGCAAGAGGATGATCTGAACTATCAGATATTTCTCCTGATATCAAAGTTCTATGTATGAATGTAATATTTTTAGATCCAATACACTAAAATAAGAGACTGTAGAGTCTTTCCTTATTCCCTGTCATAAAGAAAGTAAATTTGCTATAAATGATTCATGCTTAAATTCTGCAGCCTCATGTCCACAATTTCTCAAGACTTCATGTTTAATTAGGTCTACAAAAGTTTCTATTAGTACTCTTCGACAATTTTTCTTGTTGTAGCAAACTGGGGATCCCTTGATTTATATCCACTTGCTTGCCAGGCCACTTATTTGCCAGGTTAAATGAGATCTGTGTTTTGTTTCTTTGTAATCACTCAATTCTTGTTTTAATCATCTGTGTCTGTTATCATTCCCAAACTATAACAAAATATATGAGATAATCAACAGTGATAATGAATTTTTCATTACTATGACAAAATGCCTGATAAAAACAAATTAAAGGAGGAATTTTTAAATTTGGCTGATTATTTCACAGGTTTCAGTCCATGGACAGCTGGCTCTTTTTTTTTAGGCCTGTGTCAAGACAGTAACTTCATCCTGAAGTGTGTAGCAGAGGAAAGCTGTTCACCTCATGGCAGCTGAAAAACAGAGAGACAAAATAAGAGAATTTGAGAGGAAAGGTCATGGGACAATAGTTATTTCCAAGTTTGCACCACAATGATCCACTATCTCCAAATTGGGCTCATGTCCTTTTTGCACCAGATCCTAACATATAATCTTATATGATCAAAATACGATCTTATAGATGAATTAATCAACTTAATGGAGTTTCTGTCCTCATGATATAATAATTACTTTTCAAATAGTCCATCAACTGGTAACCAAGTTTCAACACATAATTTTGGAGGACATTTCATATCCAGACCATAGCATCAAATAAAATACAGGGAAGGTTTATATCCACTCACAGTCAGAGATTTCATGATAAATTGGCTCTATTCTCCAGTGAGAAGGCAGTATATCATAGATGGAGAACATGGTAGAACAAACTGCTTACCTCAGAGCTGCCAGGAGAAAACCAGGAATTATTGAGGATCCCTATTTTCCCCTCAAGAACACATGCTCATTGTTACATTTTAGGTTTACAATGTGTCCCAAAAATCACACATGCTCAAGTTTGGGGTCTTTGGAAAAGATTGGTACATGTTGGCCTTATACTCATCAGTGGATTCATCCACTAATGATTTCAACCTCTGAGTGTGCTTCTGGGAAAGGCACCTGTTTGGAGATGTGTTATTGGAGATTTTGTTTGCAAGGGTGTATCTCCCTCCCTAGTTCTTCTCTTAGCTCTGTTTCCTGGATGCCATGATGTGAGCAGCTCTCCTCTACTATGTCACTCTGCCATGCTGTCCTGGCTTGAAGCCAGCTGAGCATGGACCAAAACACAAGTCAAAATAAACCTCTCCTCCCTTAAGTTGTGGGTGCCAGATGTTTTGTTCAAGCAACTAGTGAACTGAGCATCTTTCCTTTGCCAGATCTTTTCATCATTCCCTGCCTGCCTTGGAGCCAGCCATCATAGCTTGTGTTTAGATGTCACCCCAAAGCCTCATGCAGGCCTACATGGAGCTTTTCAGGGGTGGCTAGATCTAGGGTGTGCAAAGTTGTAATTACTAAATTAGTCCACTGATTGGTTTGGCATAATTCTGGTTGTGATTAATGGGAAGACCCACCTGGGGTGTGAGTGCTACATGCCATAAGGTTGAGTACCCTGGATAAAATATCAGAGACAAAAAGAGGGCTGCTGCTATCACTGGCTGCTTCTACACTACCTCTCTATTTTGCTCCCTTCCTCCTGCCCTGCCATGCCATGGACTGTTTTTCCTCTGCAGTGCCCCTCTGCCAAATCAACCCATCTTGGAGCAAGTCAACATTAGACTGAACCCTGTATAAACTGTGAGCCAAAATACACCTTTTCCCCTTTAACTTTGGGTGTTGGTTATTTTCCCTAAGGAACAAGAAAAATAACTAAGACAATAGCCAACAACAGACTGAATCCTCTAAAAATTTGTGAGCCAAAACAAATGCTTTTACCTTTCAGTTGTGAACATTGGATAATTTGTCCTAGTAACAAGAAATTTACTGAGACATGCAGTGACTAACCACTTCCCCCTAAGCTCAAGATCTTAAAGGTTTCACCACATCCCAATAGCAGTACCCTTTGGAAACTATGACCTTAATGCATGGGACTTTAGGGAATCTTTATCCAATTCATAGCACCATAAATACTTTTTGTAAACTATCTTACTTTTCTTAACACTGAGAAAAAATACCCTTCAGCCAAACTTAAAGGAGAAAAGGTTTATTTTGGTTCACACTTTGTAGAGGTTTCAGTCCATAGTCATATGACTCCAAGGCCAGGTGACATGGAATAGGCACATCCCAGAGAAGAAACTGTCTCTAGAGGGTACACAGAAGGTGACATGAAGCAAGTAGGAGCAGCAGCAGCAAGCCTTTCTTTCTCTTTTTTCCCACCCAGTCTACAAGTATTTTGAGTGCCTCCATCTATACCCAGGGTGGGCCTTCCCATGATTGACACTAGGAAATATGATAAATCAATTAGTGAAGTCATCCATTACCACACAACCTTAATTCTAGTATCACACACCCTAGATCCAGCCACCTCTGAAAAGCCCCACCAATAAGTGCATGAGGCATGGTGGGTCATCTAGATAAAAGCAATAATTTAAATGTTTTTATTTATTTATTTATTTATTTAGTTATTTATTTATTGGAATTTGGGCACTTAGCTTTATTGGTGATGAAATTTGTGTTTTTCTCACTTTTCTCCTTGCTCTTTTGGTAATTTATGAAGAGAAAGTATGAAAATGCCTATTTTATTTCATTATATTGAGCTTTCTATGTATTTTTTATTGAACCTAAGAACACAGTGGGAACTTGAGTTACAAATCCAGTGTTAAAGGAGATATAGTTACAATTTGTGGGTGTGTTTCTTTTTTTTACTACATTTAGTTTCAGTTAGAGTAGTTGAAAATACACAGAACAACAAAGGAGAAACTGTTTCTGCTACATCAATAAGTTTTTATATCAACAACTGTACTTAGTAAGATAGGTATGGTAATTTTGTAACTTTAAAGATCTATAGATTTCTGTTTTCTTGTATAATTTTAACAATTAAAACATCAAAGTTTTAAGTGTAGAGTGTGTGTTACAGAGAAAAGTCCAAATGTAAACAGCAGAAACAGAAATATATTTGTAAGTTACTCTCAAATATAACCATATATTGATGATGACAAGAATGAATACTGTAAAGTAACCAAATTTGCAAATTCCAGATGTTTGAGATTCATTCATATAAGCATTTTTATTGTTAAGCACCATTTAATTAACTCAACTTTGTCAATAACACATAAATAATTGAGATATGTAGAATGTATTTAAGATTACATTTTACAAATCAATTTAATGGGTTTTCTATCTCCAAATACAAAGAAAGATACTAAGGTAACATATTTTAGCTTCAGAGAAAAAAATTCTTGCATTTAACAGTAAATTCTTTTGAAAGAATTCTGATTGACATATTTAGAATTTTAAAATTCTTTGAACAATTGCAAATGGTATAATGAACAACCCGATTACCAGATATTTTCTTAAACATATAAAATCTTCATAGTTTAAGATTATTTTAGAATTTTCAAAATGAAATGAATAAGATAAAATATTATTTCTTCTTTGATACAATTTCATACTAAAATTTATATTACTGATAAAGTGCAAAATGATTGTACTTTATAAAATAAAATGATCACCGTATATTAAATTGATTATCACAAATGCTTTATAGAGTTTAAATGTTTTGATGATTTACATATCCATTCAATAGTTAATTACACTAAATTGCCTTTATGTATTTTTTTTTTTTTTTTTTGTGGGTACCGGGGGGTCGACCTCAGGACCTCGCGCGCCAACAGGCACCCGTGCCTCTGAGCGATATCACCGGCCCCTTTTTCGTATGTGGGTTCCAGGAGTCGAACTCGGGCCCTCGCGCTTGCAAGGCAGGCGCTTACACCGCTGAGCCATCTCACCGGCCGTATGTATGTTTTTATGATCCTACTAAATGCACTGAGAATTTAGAATGTTCATCTAAATTCATCTTCAAGAAAGTTTTGGTAAAATTTACCATGATTTTCAATGATACATTAGGAACTAAACTTTCAACAAATGAAAACTATGAGCAAAATCTAATTGAAACTATGGTGACTAAAATGTAGTGTTTCATTCTGTAAATGTATAAATATGTACACCTTTTACTATGAACTAATAATTTCTAATATGGGCCTTTTCTAAATAATACTGCTAAAATGTTTTAATTCATACTTTATTGAACAAAATGTACACATTTAAGTTGGTTACATACCAAAGTACCAAAACAGAATTGTTATGTTATAGGCTAGGCATACAGTCAGCTTTAGTACAGTATGTAAAATGTCTTTTTTTTTTTTTCCAAAGTTGCTGCACCACTTTACATTACCAACAATACTATAAGAGTTATTTTATATCTTTATCAATATGTTGTGTTTTTTTCATCCTCTTTACATTTTGTACTTTCTGGTACATCTACAAGTGTATTTCATTGTGATTTTAATTCCAAATTTCATGATAATGAGATTGATTACCTTTCCTAATATTTCTTAATTATTTGAATATTATGATTTCTGGTTATCATAAATCATATTTCATAATGTATAGATCTATTTCTAAAATTTTTCTTAACTCCTATTTTTCATGTTTTTGTTTTCAACAATAAATAATAGAGTAGGAAAATGGTAGATTGGTGATTGGCAATACAATTTAGCTTTTCTGAAATCTGAAATCCAGATACCAAAAAATAACTTATTAAAGGAAAATGAGAAGAAGATTGGCAAGAGTATGGAAGGAACTGACAGAAAAATTAGAAGATACTCAGGAGTTGGAGACACTGTTTATTATACAGAGAAAAATATCTGAACTCTCTTCCCAACTCATGACTCCTACAGAGAAGAACTTGGGTCCCTAGAAACAAGGTAAACAGCCAGGGCTGAGAAATCCAGGGAGAAATGGCAGGGAAGTCCAAAGCTGTTGTGAAGTGTAGAAACAGTGTGGGGTTTTCTGTAGGAGGAATTCTAATACATGGCAAGTAACAGGTGGAGACATATTCTATCACAGGTGCCCACCATATCATCAGAGAGCTTAGCCTAGACTCCATTTTGGGAAGGGGTTGATTATATAAGTCTGGAACTCAGAAGAACTAAAAAACAAGTTCATTTCATGGCTCTCGAGTTGTACTTCCACAGTGACTGGATAATAGACAGACATAGGTGAGAGTCACAGACATGGAATGAGCCACAAAGAGAGCCCCTAAGAAATTTAAGCTGAAACCAGGAAGAACATAAGCCCAGCCCCATGGTGAGAAGCTAGAACTGACAGAGTTGTGCTCAGAAAATGCTGGGTTGGAAAGTACCAACATTAAATATTTGAAACCTACTGCGGCTTACATCCAGCACAGATCTGAGGTTTGATTGCCTCCACTATCTACCAATGTGAGCAAGGACATGTCTTGGCAGGGACATTGCCTCAGCCTGGGGAAAACAGAGGAGCTCATGGGATACTGGGGTCAGCTCAAAAACCCATGGCCATGAGGCTAGTGTGAAAATTAAGTCACATTTATGAAGTTTATTGGTACAATTTAGATATATGTAATGATCACATTCATCATAAGGAACTTGTACCTGTACATGATATGCCTTAGTTCCTCTTATTCTGATTCCCCTTCCCTCTCTTCAATCCCTCTTCCCCTCCTAATTTACAAAGCTTTGCTTCCATTTTATCCTTTTTTTCTCATTTTTTTCTTTTCCCTTCAAACTTCCAGTTCCCCTTTACTTTTGAACAATAACTTCCTATTTCACAATGAGATTGTGTCAACTAGATATGTACAACAAAATTGGATTAGCATAGTTCGGGGTGTGCCTGAAGGTATTTACTGAAGAGGGAAGACCCCCCTGGGTGTGAGTGGCACCAACCAACATGCTTTTAGCCTGAAAAGAATAAATGGAAGTGAAGAAGGAAGACTCACTTCTGTTTCTATGTAGGAGCTCCAGTCTTCACCTTCACCTTTGACCCCTGTCTTCCAGCACAGACTCATCTTACTTCCAGTGCAGACTTTCAGCCTTCCAGCTCAGACCCTTCAGCTTTCCACTGCAGACCTTTTGGTCTCCTGCTAAAACTCCCATGAGGGCCAGTGAGATAGCTCAGCGGCATAAGTGCCTCTCTGGCAAGCACGAGGTCCTGAGTTTAACTCCTGGTACCCACATATGGAAAAAGGGCCGGTGATATTGCTCAGTGGCAAGGGCACCTGCTGTCGTGTGAGGTCCTGAGTTCAACCCTGTTACCCACACACGCACACAAAAAATGAAACTCCCATGAGACAGTAGAATGAGCTCCAGGCCTTCAAACTTTGACTGAATCCATTGAATATCCACCAGAAAGTAAGCCCTTTTGCAATCTTCTACATCTGACTCTGAAGGTGACACTAGTAACCTTACCTTGTAAATCTGTATATATTTATATGTTATATTGATTCTGTTTCTCTAGTGAGCACTGACTGATACAAATTTTATTAGCAGAAGTTTCTCCAGAGAAACAGAATTGCAAATGTGAAATACTTTAATGGGTTTAGTGGTTCCTGGAATTGGCTTTCAAATTTGATGAGAAGATATCATGGTCTCTCCTTATGATACTGTGGGGAATTGTGATAATCCTTGATGTGAACTGTTTAAGAAAATAAGCACCATAGATTCATGTGATTATCCTTATTCACTCTTTGTGAAATGTAAGGAATTTAGCAATTCCAAATAGAATACTTTTGAACATATTTTGGCAGAGTGCAACATATAATGATGCTGGCTGCTCTTAGCATCTTTGGACAAACTAGTGAATGAAAACAATTAGTTCAAAACATGCACAGGAAAACTAAAGTCTTCTAAATGTGAGGACAAATTAATGAGGAAAATAAAAACCTTAGAGGTTCATATTCCCAGCTCCAGATTCACATAAATTATCTAAGAGTTTCTAAGTGTGTTCTGAAACAGAATCACCTTTACTTTAGTATTAGGGCCAAGACTGCATATACCCAAACACAGGCCCTTATAATTCTATTGGCCAAAATATAGTGTAAGTTTAATGTTTAGCCTTGAAAAGTATCTGAAGTTAGGATGAGGGCACTGATTGGGAAAGACTGGTATACCCTATACCGAGATAGATAAGTTTGGGAGGATCCTGGCAAGACTGAGGATGTTGAGCTTCTAGACACTAATGAGATTCTTTTTTTCCTTTTTCTTTTTTTTGTGGGTACCGGGGGTTGAACTCAGGACCTCACTCTTGCAAGCAGGCACTTGTGCCACTGAGCAATATCACCGGCCATTTTTTCCTTTGTATGTGGGTACCAGGAATCGAACTCAGGACTTCGTGCTTGCCAGGCAGGCGCTCATGCCACTGAGCTATCTCACCAGCCCAGAGATTATTTTTCCAGTGGAAGAGATTTCCCACCTCACAGTTGAAGAGGCATCCCCACCCACACAGCTCTCTGATGTTGGACTCTCCTGACATGCTCCTCATACAATTATATACTGATGAAACTTGTCCTGTTTTGAATAAGCATTATGATGCTGACACTCCTCAGGACCCAATCTCACCACCCACATTTGCATCTAGGCCTATAACCAGGATCACATCTCAGAAGACTCCCAAGAGTGAGGCACACAGTGTGACCCATGTAGAGGTCCACAATTCTTCCAAAGAACTTATTGAGTTTTATGACTCTTATAATCAGAGACCTGAAAACCAGGTGTGAGAATGGATTTTATGGAAGTCTTAGTTACTTTTCTCTCCTTGCTGAGATAAAATACTCAACACAAAGTTAAAGGAGGAAAGGCTTATATAGCTCACAGTTTGTAGAGGTTTCAAGCCAGAGTCAGCTAGCTCTAAGGCAGGGTGGCATGGCAGACAGAAATTGCAGAGGAGAAACAGTTCATGATGGGAGAAAGGTAGCAAAACAAGCAAAAAATGACCACAGCTCTTTCTATCCCTTATATCTCATGTAGGACACTTAGGGGAGGTAGCACTCACACACTTAATTCCAGTGTCCTTGATTCTAGCATTACACAATGAATCAATTCTAGCATCACATACTCTAGATCCAGCCACCTCTTAAAAAGCTGTACTTATGACTACATGAGGCTTTGGAGGGACATCTAAATACAAGCCATAACATTCTATCCCTTGCTCCCCAAAGACTCATGCATATCTCTTTATACAAAAGAAATTTAGTCTACCTCCAAGTACTCCCAAATACCTAACAGTTTCAGCATTGCTGAAAAGTCAAAATCCAAAGTCTCCTCTGAGATTTAATGGAAACCCCTAAGTGTGAGTCACTGTACCAATGAAAAGAAAGTTAAATACTTTCAACATTCAATGGCACAACATGGACATTTCCATTCCAAAATGTACAAACAGGGGAATACAAAAGAATGGGACCAAAACAAGTACAAAATTCAGCAGAGCAAGCACTAAGTCCTGTAGTTCAATGCCCAGGATCTGAGGCAATCTGTGGCAAGATGTGAACTCCAAAGTGCTAGTGTGGTTCTGCCTCTACAGCACTTCTGATGGTTGTAGCTCCCATGGCTTTTTTCTTGGGCTGGTTCTGCTCCCTTATTGCAGTTTTCCTTGGAAAATCCATTTTCCAGGCTTCTCCAAACTTCTGGGGTCTCCATTGTACCTTTGACTTCACACTCACAGTTTCACACACTGCCCTCTCAGGAGCATGCTGCCTGGCCTGTGAGACCTTTTCCTGAAATCTGGGTGGAAGCCTTCCTGACCCCACAACTCTTGCATTCTGCATTCACCTAAAACCAGCACCACTTGAATGATGCCAGGTTTGCCACCAGCAGGAGCAGTACCTGGGCTTTGTTCTCTCTTGTCTGTTGGGGTCCAGCAACTATGAACCAAATCCCAAAGAATGAGTTCCCTAGGCTACTGCAATTCTGGAACATGGTGCTCTGGTGCTCTCTTCTAAAGCAATCTTTCAATTTTGCAGTTTTGAGGCTTCAAAGGCTGGAGTCCTGCTGCTTCTTGTGATAACTTCAGGCCATCTGTTCCAATATCCTTGTCCTTCTCAGTAATCAAGATCTCCTTTGTTCTATCTTTGCAGTCCACAGCTTTACTGAATCTTTTTTTCTGGCCAAACTCACGTTTCAAATCATTCTGCTGTGCTCTTTGCTCTTGATTTTTAACATAAATTTGGCTAAAAGTCCCAACCATAGCCATGTCAAGGTCTCAAGATAAGACTGCCTTGAAATTTCTTCTGCAAGGTTAATTATTCAGCTACCCTTAATTTCAGCCTCAGACAAAGTCTCTGGACACAAGCAAAATGCAGACAAACTTTCTGTCATGCCACAACACACATCATCTGAAGTCCAACAACCAATGTAGTACTTCTTTCCAACAGAAACCTCCCAAGCCTGATCTTTACTGGCATCACTTTTGTCAGCATTCTGGGCTTCCGAGCTCTGACCAGAATCTCCCATCAAGTACATCCTAAGGCATTCCAGTGCTACTTTTTCAGCTGGCATCTCCAAACCTTTCCAAACCCTTCCCACAAGCCAGCTTCAAGGACTCCTAAGCAACATGGTCAGGTACAGTCACAGTGAGCACCCCACTTCAGTACCAAATTCTGTCTTGCTTTTCTCATTGCTGGGTCAAAATACCCTGTCACCCAAAGTTGAAGGATAACAAGTTATTTTAGCTCAGATTTTGTAGAGGTTTCAGTCCAGAAAAGTCTGGCTCCAAGGCAGGGTGGCATGGCAGACAGTCATCACAGAGAAGAAATAGTTCATGGTGGACAGAAGGTAGCAAAGCATGCAAGGGTCAGCCACAGTTTTTCTATCCCTTATGTCTTATCCAAGCTACCTAGAGTGGGTAGCATTCACACTCTTAATCCTAGTGTCCTTGATCCTAGAATTGTGCCATGAATCAATTTCAGTGTTACACACTCCAGATCTAGCCAACTCTGAAAAAGCCCAACCTATGACCACATGAGGCACAGAGAACCATATCTTGCTGAACTCCAAAACCTCAAATCTTTAAAGGAATCCACTATTTCAAAAAAGCAATTTTTTTTCTTTTTTGGAGTCATTTTCTTCTTTTATTTGCATATTCTTCTTTATAGGTTTGTTGGTGTTTGGAGAAATTTCCCTTGTTCTTTTATTCTTCGTCTTTCTTTTTCTATTCATTTTAGGTCTTCTTTCCTTTTCATTGTTTTCCACTTTATATTCTCCTTATTTTTTATTTTTTGTTCTCACTTTTTCTTTTTTCTTTTATTTCCAATTTCCATTTTCTGTTTGTTTTATCTAATTCTATAGATATTATTTTATTCTTTAATATAAAATTTTGTCTTAATTTTCTCTCATACCCCATTTTATTTTATTTTATTTTATTTTATTTTTGTGGGTACCAGAGGTCGACCTCAGGACCTTGTGTGCCAGTGGGCGCCAGTGCCGCTGAGCGATATCACTGGCCCTTTTTTCGTATGTGGGTTCCGGGAGTCGAACTCAGGCCCTTGCACTTGCCAGGCAGGCTCTTATGCCACTGAGCCATCTCACTGGACCCCCCATTTTAATATTAAATTTTTTCTTCTTACATTCTTTCATTCTTTCATTCCTAACAATATATATTTTCAATAGTACAAAATTAAACTTTATTAATCTTTAGTTTTTAATGCTATGTTACTAAAGTTGAATTGTTTTTTCTCAGTAGAGGTGTAGCTATTGCAGTTCATAGAAATTCGCTGTTTGTCATTATTTGGTTTGTCTTAGTATTTATACTATAACTAGATTTTTTCTAAGGTTAAAGGTTTTACATTATGGATTCTTATGGGATAAATATTCACTTTATCTTAGATGATATTCCTTGATATATGATGTGCATGACACAGGAGAAGATTATATTAGACCCTGTAAGACAAAGTAAGTGCTTTGCATGTTGAGTTTGATAGGAAGTCCTTTGAAAGAATTAACCTTGACATTAACAAGGACACAGAACACAGAGGGTTGCTCTTGATGACAACACAAGCCAATTCTTGGAGGAGAGAGAAAATGAAGTAGACTCCTTGAAGTAGGGAAAGAGTGTTAAAGTTCACGTGTTTCACAGAATACCTGGGGATAGTCAAATTTGACAATCAGAAGAGTGTTCCACAATACAAGCATCTCTGCATACAAACTTCTTAAATTTATTACTTACCTTGCTATTGGAATAATGTTTTTAAAATACTAATCCAAATATGAAATTTTCCTCCATTATTATTTTTTTAATTTTTGTGGCAGTTTCTTAATAAGTGACTACACTGCCCAAGATGGGTTTGTACTTCCTAACCCTCCTGCCTCAGATCCCCAGACTGCTGGGATTATAGATGTGTATCATCATGGCCAGGTTTATTTTCCTATTTTAGTCCCTGCATTGATGTCATCATTTTCAAATGTCATAATCATGTAGCCTCAGTATGCATTTTTAGCACTCATTCTCTACTGTCTACTCTCTCTTTACCCAGGGCATACTGGCCTACTTGCTATTTTCTGAATTTTCTGTTTCTTGTACCTAGTGTTCCTTGAAGTGTTACTTGCTCTGCCTACAATGCTTTTCAATATTCCTGCTCTTAATTCAAAACAGATGAAAGCTGTCTCACACCATCCTTGCTCTAAAGGGTGATATTGACTGTATTTAACAAGCAGCATTAGACAGACAGCAACCCATCAAAATGGAGGCTGGTTATAGAGATATTTTTAAAGCTACCTCACTAGAGCCTTTCACATAAAAAGAGCACTGATTTAATCTTTCCAGGTTGCTGTGACAAAATGTCATAATATCATTGGCTTAAACACAGAAATTTATTTCCCACAATTTTGTAAGCTCAGAAGTTCAATGTAAAAACTTTTGAATACACAGTGTCTGATAAAGCTCTACTTTCATTTTTCAAATGGCCGCTTTTTAATTGTCTCAGTGAACAGGAAGGAGAAGAGAGAGTAAGTTCCCATGTCTTCTTACAAAAGCTTGTGTATAATTCGTGAGGGTGTCACTCTCATAACCTAATTACCTCCTAAAATTTCCACCTCCCAGTATCACATTGGGCATTAGGATTTCAACATATCACCTATGAGAGTGCTAAACCGTTTAATCTGTAAGTAGATATTCATCAGTATTAGTTATTGTTTTTAGCAAGTGCTTTTTTTCAAACTCTATTTTTAGTAGTATTTATTTGTAGTATATAATTATTGTATTCATCATGGGAGGTTGGCACTCATCTATAACACATCTTAATTATTCCTCCTTTCACCCTCCCCTTTCTCTCCATTTCCTGGCCCCTTTCTCATTGTTATGTAGTCAAGAGACAAATAAACTTTGTCTTGGGCTTCTGATAAAGTTTGTCTTGGATTTTTTGTTATAAAATGTGTCATGACTTCTGGGAATGGAAATAGGATAACAGATGGAGTGGTCTTGCCAGAAATAAAGGCCAATATTATGGCTAGTGAAGAGGAATGTTGTGTTCAAATACGGTGGCTCAAATTTTCAAATGATGACTTTTTGGATTTGATTCATTACACAACAGGATTATTTTGTTGGAACTTGCACACACAGGATTACACGTTGCAACTGGTGCTTGAAATGGGTGAACTTGGCAGTGGTTTGGAAAATAGATTTGAGGTCAAGAACGAGACTAGGAAATTAGGAGATTGCTATGGTGTTACAAACAAGGGAGGCTATATTGGAGTAGTGGAAGCCAGAGTTGTGATAATTGAAAAAATCTGATTACTAATTGAAAACATTCTTTATTATTAGAGAGTGAGAACAGAAGAAATTTAAGGGACAAATTAGGATGCTTCTGAGTGGAAATCTATTCATTATATATCCATGCCTGAAAATTATATATGCTACTTCATTTCTTTAGCCCAGAGTGAAATAATCATACTGATCATGAGACGATGATCAAGAGAAATGAGCTGAAAAATCATGTAAATATAGTTACAAAGGTCATCAGTATGAAAGGGTTCACAGTTAGCCATATACATGTACATAAGATAGAATGCCATTGTTTGATCAGACATACACAACTATAAGTTATATGCTGTGTTTTATGATGAGTTCTGCATGTGAAAAAATGAATCTGAGGGTTTGATAAGATCTATAAGTATATCATTTGTGGGAAAGAATTGGAGGCTGCTGAATATAGTCAGAACAAATCTTTATGGATGTTTTATGTAATGTAAAATCTCTAAGTGCTTTGGTTTAATAAATCCAGTCAGGTTTACAATTTTATAAATTCACAGATTCTCTGTGAAACTAGATGGTTGAATTTGTCACTGCCAGATGAAATATTCTAAGCCAGTGTGTATGCATTGTCTAGATCAGACAGCAGCAAAGGAACACAACAATACAGAGATAGTAGAAAAGAAATATAATACATAAGAAATATACTATATAATATTTGAATGTTATGAATAGTTTTATCAGCTACCAGGAAATAGTTTTATCAGTAGCCTCTCTAAGAATAGTGGGTTGTTAAGCTAATATTGTTATTAATGAATACATAATTTAGTCTATTGGATGAGTTTCATTAAGGAGTGAAGAAATTTAGTGATATCATCTTTCAAAAGTGGTCAGGACAAAATGTATATTGACAAGTGGTGAACTCGATTACAAAAGTAATGGAATTTTAACTGGCAGTATTTATAATATTTGAACTTGTTGAAATTCAATCCCATTTGCCAATATAAAAAGATAAGTTTAGGAGGATTTGGCTTCTGCATGAATTCATCATATACTGGATTTATATTGTCTATTTCATTTTGTTTTCTTTATAAAACATGATGATTGTCTTCCTGGAATATATTCCTATCAAACACTTTTGAGTTGGTGGTGATATGATGACTGCATGTAAGTTTGGCTTAAAACTTTCTTTTGGGAACAACTGGGACAGTAGCAATGCAACTATCCACAATTATAACTTGATGGATATACTGTTTCTACATAGTGTGTGTTTCCATTGAATCTCCCTGTGTTTAACAGTGTGAACGTTGGCAATAACTGTGAAAAAGTGCTATTTGATAAACTTAAACATCCAGAATGGAGCTTTTTCCCTTTATTTTTGTATTGGAAACATGTTTGCATGTAGTGGAATTAATAGTCTAAAATGACTGTCAAGATTTAGCATTGACAGTTCAATTTTATCCCCATTGTTGGCAGTTCTTTGCTTCTGGGAAGGATTCCAGCTGCACCAATTTTGTCAAAATTTGGTTTACTAAGATACAGTGAGTTATATAATGCAGAACCTCATGATGTTTATGAAATCCTTATCCTCTATCCTCCTAAGTGCTTCTTCAAATAAATCACCCTAAACTTCAAAAAAAATGGGAAGAAACAAAATCTCCCCAGGTCTGGGAAGCTGAAAAGCCCTCCTTCCTTATTTTGTAATGGTTTCAAAACAGGGATGTGCTGTCTTGGTGACATTTCCTTACTGGTCATAGTAAAAGCTTAAGAGAGTCTTCTTACACAGGAACAAAATCAATACACAAACCATTAAGAGTAGAAATGCTTGAGATGAAACAACAAAAGATTATTACCTTTATGAGGAAGTTGATTTTAGAAACATAAAGAATTGATATGAGTAATAAATATTCATATGAAAGTAATAAACAGCTGAAACTCAAATGAAAAGTCAAACGTCATTTTCAAAAGAATAGTTTGTCTTTTAATACTGAGAAGAAAATTTTGATCTCATGGTAAAACCTATATAAAGTAGAATAGAAAGTCATTTATTACTAGGGAGGGACTACAGAATGCCATTTTAAAAAATTGAGTATGATCTAAGTAGAGGAAACATAGAAGTTTATATTAATATCTAAAAGAAACAGAAAAATGGCCATTGATCTATAAATCAATAAAATCTTTTGCATTTTAATTCTAAGAACTGCAGTGAAGCAACATCTATGGAAGCTGAAAACATATTCTACCATGAGAAGAAAGATTTTGATTTATTCTTCTGAATTTCCATTTGAAGTGCTGCAAAATCATCTATTTCTATTGCCAGTATATGTTTGTGGTACAACATAATTAAAATTACCTTGAAAAACTGGTGTTTACACATATTACATACTGATCATTTTCATTTATATTCATCGCATGATCCCTCAATCCATTTCCTCACATAATTTTACCATCTCCACAAAGTCTACATCCTTGTTTCTTATCATCTGTTTTTCATTTTTTTCCATAAATTATTTATATTTTGGCTTTCTTTTATAAATCATTTTATATTTAACCTTCTCTATCTGACTTTTTTTCATTCGGCATTATGGTCTCAAGATCCATCTTTGTTCCTACAAATGATTGAAATTTATCCTTTTTATATCTCAATAGTACTCCAGTTGTCTGTATATACCACATTCTATCAATTCATCTGTTAATAGACAGATGAATGCAGTTGAATAAGTTGCTTCTATAATTTAGGTATTGTAGATTGTCCTGCTTTAAACATAGTATGCATGTATCACTGTAATATCACTTTAAAACTTTTAGGAAGATATGTTGAAGTGACACAACTGGATCAAATGGAATTTCTATTTTTAATTTCTTTTTTCTTTTTTTTTTTAATGTGGGTACCAGGAGTCAACCTCAGGGTCTCACGTGCTTGCCAGCAAGCACTTGTGCCACTGAGCGATATCACCGGCCCTTTTTTTCCTTTATGTGGCTTCCAGGAGTTGAACTCAGGACCTCGTGCTTGCCAGGAAGGGGCATATGCTGCTGAGCTATCTTACCGGACCTCTAATTTTAAAATTTGAAGAATTGCAATCCTTATTTCGACAGCAATTATCCTATTTTAAAATCCCACCAACAATGTAGAAGTGTTTCTTTTTCCTCACAACCTTGCCAGCTCTATTTTTTTTAATTCCTTGATGACAAATATTTTATTGTACTACAATGGATTCTAAGTATTGATGATATGCATTTTTCTAATGATCAAATATGATGAACATTTTTATGTACTTATTGATTTGCACTTCCTCTTTTGAGAAATATCTGTTCATTTCAATTACCCATTTTTCATTTGAGGATTTTTATTTGGGTGATATAATTTTTTTAGTTCTTTATATATTCTTGGGATTAGTCTCCTTTCTGAGCAGGAGTTGACAATTTATTGTTCACATTCTGTACGTTGTCATTTCACTCTGTCATTCAGTTTCTTTGCCATACAAAAATTTTGATACCATTTGTTGATTATTGGTATTATTTTTGTGCAATTGTGGTTTGGTTTAGAAAGTCCATGCATATGCCTGTGTCTTCCAGAGTTTACCAATTTTATCTTTCAATACATTCAATATTTTTGATTTGTTATCTATATTTTAGATCCACTTTGTTTTTATTTTAATATAGGGTACAAGGAATTGCTCTATATCATTTCACCTGTATTTGTATGATGTGTTTTCTCACTACTGATTTTTTAAAAACTGTCTTTTGTCCTCCATAAGTTTTGGCCCATTTTCAAAAAAATAAATAAATAAATAACGGAAGGTGAAAGTATATACATTTTTCCTGTATCCTGAATTGCAATCCATTGTTTACCATATCAGTGATTGTGTGTTATAGCTTGTATCTAGAGTCCCCCAAAAGTCTCATGAAGTCATAGGTGGGGCTTTTCAGAGGTAGCTGTATCTAAAGTGCATGATGGTAAGATTAAGGATGTGATGGTGAAATTTACTCATGGAGTAATGCTAGGATTAAGGGTTTTCCAATCTGGGTGTGAGTGCTACCTATGCTAAGACTGGATAGAGTATAGGGTACAGAAAGAGGTCTGATCTTGATGCTTGCTGGCTACTTTGTTTGCTGCTTCACTATTTCACTGCTCACTACCTTACTTCCTTCTGCCCTCTCCCTGTCATGAACTGTTTCTCTTCTGCCATGCCACTCTGCCTTGGTGCCAGCCAACAATAAATTGATACCTCTCCAAACTTTGAGATACAATAAATCTTTCCTCCTTTAAATTTGGGTGTAGGATATTTTGTCTCAGCAATGAGAAAAGTAACTGAGACAGAATTTGGTACCAGAGAAATGTGGTCACTGCAGTGATTGTACTTGATCATATGGTTCAGAAGTCTTTGGAACTGGCTTGCAGGGAGAGTTTGGAAAGTATTCAAAATGCTGGCTGAAGAAGCATCCATGGAATTACTTAAACTGTACAAGACAGGAGATACTCGTCAGAGTTCAGAAGAAAAGAATGCTGATAAAAATGATGCCAATAAAGACCAGGCATGGGAGGTTTCTTCTGGGAAGAAGTACTGCATTGGCTGTTGGACTACAGAAGATGTTTGCTATGTGTTGGTAGAAAGTTTGTCTGCATTTTGCTTATTTCTGGAGACTTTTCCTGATACTGAAATTAAGGGCAGCAGACTAATCTTTTTTTTTTGTGTGTGTGGGTACCTGCGGGTCGACCTCAGGACCTCACACGCCAGCAGGTGCCCATGCCACTGAGCGATATCACTGGCCCCTTTTTCGTATGTGGGTTCCGGGAGTCAAACTCAGGCCCTCGTGCTTGCTGGACAGGTGCTTAAGCTGCTGAGCCATCTCACCGGCCCAGCAGACTAATCTTGCAGAAGAAATTTCAAGACTGTCTTATGTTGATGTGGTTGCCTGGCTACTGTTGGGGAATTTTAGCCAATTTATGTTGAGAATAAAGAACAAAGAACACAGCAGAATGATGTAAAACACTGTGAGTTTGGCCAGATAGGAAGCTCCAGTAAACTTCTGGACTGCAAAGATAGAGCAGAAGAGAACTTTGCTGCTGAGAAAGAATGGTACAACAGAAGAGATGTCCTGGTGTCATCACTCAGCAGTACTCCAGCCCTTGCAGCTTCGTGGTTATGAGGTGAAATAATTTACTTTGAGAAGAGAGCTCCAGATCACCATATCCCAAAATGGTGGTAGCCTAGAGAATTTGTTCTTCTGGATTTGGTGCAGATTGCTCAGTGATCCAGACACTCTTGGCTGTAGCCAAGAATGAAGGGTGCCTGGCTACTGCTTCAGCTGGTGTCAGACCATGGAGTAATCTATATGGTGCTTGTTTTAAGTGCATGGACAATGCAAGAGATGTGGGGTCTGAAAGGCTTCCACCCATATTTCAGAAGAAGCCCTGGGATGCCACGCAGTGTGCCCCTGAGAGGGCAGTTTGTGAAGCTGTGAGTGTGCAGACAAAGGTGCAGTGGAGAACCCAGAATTTCGGAGAAACCAGGAATGTGGATCATTTGAGGAAAGCTGCAATGAATGAGCCAGGCCATCTCAAGAGAGAGGTTATGAGAGCTGCAACCAAGTGCAGTGCCATAGGGGTGGAGCCACTCAAGCTCTTCATAGTTCACATCTTGCCACATTCTCCCTTGGATATTGGACATGGAGCTACAGGACTCAATGTTTCATGTGCTGGATTTTCGAATTGCTTTGTTCCCATTTCTATCACCTTAATTGTACCTTTTGGAAGTGGAATGTTTAACTTGTGCCATTATATGATGGATGTGTTTAACTTTCTTTTCATTTGTACAGGGGCTTGCAACTAAGAGCTTGCCTTAAATCTCAGGGAGACTTTAGATTTTGACTTTCCAGCAATGCTGAAATGGTTAGCACTTTGGAGACTTGGAATGAACAGGTGGCTTGCCATGAGGTCAAGGGTAGCCTGGGCTACAAAATTCACTCAAGGCCACACTGAACTGCAGAGCATGGCACTGTCTGAATAAATAAATGAATGAGTGAGTGAATGAATGAATAAATAAATAAATTTTTAAAATAGTTTCTCACAATTCCGTAGATTTTGATGATGTCCATTGCTGTTTTACTTTTTCACATCTAATTGTATTGATACATGTCTGTTCTTTCCTTCTTTTGGTTTTCTTTGGCTAAGGGATTATTCTTTTTGTCTTTTCAAAGAAGCAACTCTTTGATTTGTTGATTATTTATGTTTATTCTCAGTTTCATTAATTTCAGTCTGATCATTGTAATTTTTTTCTGCATGTTTTTGATTTGAGTGTCATTTTTCATTAGAAACTTGAGATACACAATTAGGTTATTTATTTGGCACTGCTTTCTTTTTTAAGGTGGGCATTAACAGCTATAAAATTCCTGCAAATGCTTTTTATGTTTCATGTATTTTGGTAAGCTGTGGTGCTATTGCAATATGATTTTAGAATTGTTTTTCATTTTCTCCCTGATTTCATCTGTAAATCATTGATTATTCAAAAATGTATTATTTAATGTTCATTTCTTTGTGTTGTTTCTGTGATTTTTATATTGATAATTTCTCTTTTCACTTGGGTAGGATGCAATAGTGTGGAAGAAACTATTTCAGTTCTTTGTATATGTTAAACATCCTACATGGGTTCAGAAGTGTATTGAAAGAAAAATGTATATTCTGCTGTTTCTGGAAGAAGCACTCTGTAGGTATCTGCTAATTCTATTTGTTTGATAGTGTTCAACTCTGATTTGTCTTTATATAATCTGGCTGATATATTTATGAGTGCAGTATTGAAATTTGCAACTGTTGCAGCTTGTATGTAGCTTCATGTAGTTATGGGTGAGGAGTTTCAAAGATGGCAAGATTGGGCTATGTGAATATAGATTAAGGATGTGATACTTAGGTTAAAGGTGCAAAAAAAAGAAGCCCCACTCTGGTTATGAGTGGCAGCAATCAATATGTTTGTAGCCTGGATGGAATATAAAGGGAGAGAGGAAAGGCAAGATTGTTCCTGATTTTTGCTGCTTCACTGCCTACTGCCTGCTTTGCCACAGATTGTTTCTCCTCTTCAATGTTCCTCTGTCATGACAGCCTGCCTTGGAACCAGCTGAGTGTGGACTGAAACCTGTATGGAATGTGAGATGAAATAAACCTTTCTTCCTTTAACTTGTGGGTGTTTGGTATTTTGTCTGAGCAACAAGAAAATTAACTAAGACAGATTTTGATACCAGATTAGTGAGGTCATTGCCATGATTATACCTGACCATGTGGTTCAGGAGCATTTGGAACTGGCTTACAGGAAGAGTTTGGAAAATTTTGGAGATGACAGCAGAAGAAGCAGCCCTGGAATGTTGTGAACTTAATTTGATGGGAGATTCTGGTCAGAGCTCAGAAGATTGAATGCTGCTAGAAATTTAGCCAGTTAAGGCCTGGCTCAGATTTCAGCTAGGAACAGGGACTGTATTGGCTGTTGAAGTCCAGACCATGTGTACTATGTCTTGGCAGAAAACTTATCTGCATGTTGCTTGTGTCCAGAGACTTTACAGGAGTCTGAGACTAAGGGCAGTGGACTAATTAATCCAGTGAAATAAATTTCAAAGCAGTCTCAAATTGAAGCTGTACCATGGCTACTGTTGTAGGCTTTTAGTCAGATCTGTGTTGAGAATTGAGAGCAAAGTATCCAGAATAACAATTTTAGAAGTTTTGTGTTTTTCCATAAAGAAAGCTCCAGTAAAGATATGCCCTGCACAGATGGAGCAGAGGAGAACTTGGTTGCTGAAAAGAAATAGAAAAATAGAAAACATTGCCTTAGGACATCCCAAGAAGCTGCAGGACCCGCACAATTGCAGCCTGAAGGTTGCAAAGTGGAAAGAATTTGCTTTGAGAAGCAAAAACCAGGGAACCAGAGAACCAGGATGGCAGCAACCTAAGGAAGTTGTTTCTTGGAATTGGTTTCATAGTGCTCAGCAATCCAGGCACTCAAACCCTACAGCCAAGAGAGAAGGAACCCTGGCTACTACTCCAGCTGGTGGTAGACACTGGCATCATCCATACGATTCTGGTTTTGGCTGCATTCAGAATGCAAATTTGTGGTGTCAGGAAGGATTCCATCCAGATTTCAGAAGTCCTGAGAGGCCTGGCAGAGTGCCTTGAAAGGGCAGTTTGTGAAGCTGTGAGTGTGAAGCCAAAGGTGCAGTAGGGACCCCAGAAATGTGGAGAAGATGGGAATGTGGATCATTTGAGGAAAGCTGAGAGGAATTAGCAATGATAATGCCAAGAGATAAGCCATGAGAGCTACAATCACCGATGGTGCCCTAGCAGTGGAGCCACTCAAGCTTTTTTGTGTTCACATCTTGCCGTAGACTGCCTTGGACCCTGGACTTGGAGGTATGGGACTTAATGTTTCCTGTGCTGGGTTTTGGACTTGCTTTTGTCCCCTTCATTCTATTCTCCTATTTGACCATATGAAAGTGGAATGTTTATCTTGTGCCATTGTATGTTGGAAGTGTTATTTTTCTTTTCATTTGTGTGGGGGCTTGAAACTAAGAGTTTGCCTTAAATCTCAAAGGAGACGTTAGACATGGACTTTTTGGTGATGCTGAAACTTGGGACTTTCGCAGCTCTTAGAGATGGGCTAAACGCTTTTGGCATAAAGGGATGCACAGTGTTTTGGGAGCTGTGGCAGATTGTGATGGCTTGTATCTAAATGTGTCCCCAAGGCCTCATATAGTTATAGGAGGAGAGTTTTCAAAGCTGCTGGATTAGGATGTATGAATGTGGATTAACATGATACTCAGATCGAAGGTTTGCATAATGGATGCGCCACCTTGGGTATGGGTAGCCCAAGTCAATAGGCTTTTAGCTTGGACAGAATCTAAAGTGAGAGAGGGAAGGCAGGTTTGTTGTTGTTGCTGCTGCTGCTTGCTCCTTCACTTCCTTCTGATAGCTTTGCAATGGATTGTTTCTACAGCGTGATGCCCCTCTGCATGCCACCTTGCCTTGGACCCAGACAACTGTGGACTGAAACCTATGCATACTGTGAGATTAAATAATCCTTTCCTCTTTAACATGTGGGTGTAGGGTATTTTGCCTCAGCAGTGAGAAAAGTAATAGACTACAACTATGTTTGTATTTGTGTCTGTCATTTTATATTCTGAAATTTTCTTAATGAATTTCATTGTGCTAATATTTGTTGTATATATTTATAATTCATTTAAATTTAATTATGTTTATTGGTACAGTGTAGGTATATACAATGATCACATTAATTACAGGGAATTTGTACCTATACATGATATAACTTGATTTATCTTTTTTCGCATTCCCTTCCCCTCCCTTCAACCCCTCTTCCATTTCTTAATTACAAAGATTTGTTTCCATTTTAGACTTCTTTCTCACTCTTCTTTTCCCTTTCTTCCTTTCCTCTTCCACCCTCGCTAGTTCCCTTTTCCTTTTGAGCAATTTATTCCCCTTGCACCATAAATCTGATTTATTTTACTTAAGAGTATGGTCTCCAGGTCCATCCATTTAGCAATAAATGTCTCCAGTATGTCCTACTTTATGGCAAAATGGTACTGC
Source organism: Erethizon dorsatum (assembly GCA_028451465.1). Lineage (NCBI taxonomy): Eukaryota > Metazoa > Chordata > Mammalia > Rodentia > Erethizontidae > Erethizon > Erethizon dorsatum. The sequence goes on along the minus strand of CM051842.1, from coordinate 84,088,079 downwards.
ATTATATTTAAAAAAACACATCTTTTTTATTCACTCATCTGTTAATAGGCATTTGGGTTGTTTCCAATATTTAGCTATTACAAACTGAGCGCACATATACCCCTGTGGTATGATGCTTTTAATTATTTGGAGAAAATATCAAGTAGAAGAATAGCTGGGTCAAATGGGACCTCTTGTCCTCATTTATTGAGGAATCTCCACACTTATTTGAGCAGTGGTTGCAACAGTCTACACTCCCACCAACAGTGGAGACAGGTTCCCTTTCCTCACAGTGCCACCAGCATTTGATATTAGTTGATTTTTTTATTATAGCCATTTTTTCTTGAGTGAGAAGGAATTGCAGTGTTGTTTTAATCTGCAAACCTCAAATGATCAGTGATGTTGAACTTTTATATATATTTATTTGCCATTTGTACTTCTTAATATGAGAAGTGTGTATTATCTCAGATGCCCATATTTGGATTGGGTCTTTGTATTTAGGAGATCTGATTTTTTTTCAGTTCTTTACATGTTCTAGATATTAGTCCTTTGTTTGAGGAGCAACTGGTTAAAATATTTTCCCACGCTGTGGTTGTCTTTTCACTCTGCTGGTGATTTCTTTTGCTGTGCAAAAGCTTTTAAATAAGATGAGATCCCATCTGTTGATTCCTTTTAGCATTTCCTGTGCAATCTGGGTTTTGTTAACGAAGTATCTGCCTTCACGTATGTCTTCAAGAGTACTACCTGTTTTTGCTTTTAGCAGATTTAGTCTTTCTGCTGTAATATTTAGATTTCTGTTTAATTTTGATTTATTTTATAGCATGGTGATAGAAATTTGTTTAGTTTCAGTCTTTGGCATGTGGAAAGCCAGTTTTGCAATTCATTAAAAAGGCTATCTTTCTTCCAGTGAACATTTTTGACCACTTTGTCAAAGATAAGGTGGCTAAATGTGTTTGGAGTTGCATCTGTATCTTCTGATCTATTCCATTGATCATCTGGTCTGTTTATGTTTGTTTGTTCATTTGTTTGCCATACCATGCTGTTTTTATCACAGTAGCTCTGTAGTATAACTTTGAGTCAGAGATTGCAATGCCCTTTGCCTTGCATTTGTTGCCCAGAATTGCTTTTGCTATTCTAGGTCTCTTATGTTTCCAAATGAATTTTAGGATTGTTTTCTCTAATTCTGTCATGTATGTTAAAGTTATTTGATTGGGATTGCATTAAATCTGTATAAAAATTTTGGGAGGGTGGCCAATTTAACTGTGTTGGTTCTTCCTACCCAAGAGCAAGGGATATCTTTCTATTTTCTTATATCCTCTTTAATCTCCTTCTAAGGAGTACTGCAGTTTTCAATGTAGAGGTTCTTTACTTCCTTTGTTACATTGATTCCTAAGTATTTCATTTTTTCCCTTTCAATTGTGAAAGGGGTCTTTCCCTAATTTATCCCTTAGTGATATTTTTATTTGTGTACAGGAATGCTATTGATTTTTGATTGTTGACTTTGTATCCAGCTACACTACTGAATTTCATTATTAAATGTAGAAGTCTTTTGGTGGAGTTTTTGGGATCTTCTACATAGAATATCATGTCATCTGCAAATAATGATAATTTAACCTCTTCCTTTCCTCTCCATATTCCATTACTTCCATCTCTTGTCTAATTGCTCTCCTTAATGTTTCCAGAACTATATTAAATAATAGTGGTGATAGTGGATATCCTTGTCTTGTTTCTGATTTTAGGTGAAAGCATTCTGTTTTGGACCATTTAGTATAATGTTGCCAAAGATTTGTCATAGATGGATTTTATGAGATTGAGATAAAGATAATCTATTTCAATTTTCTATAAGTTTTTATCATGAATGGATTTTGGACTTAGTCAAAAGATTTTTCAGCATCTACTGAGGTGATCATGTTATTTTGTCTTTGGTTCTGTTGATATGGTGTATTATATTTATTGATTTGCATGTCAAACCCTTCCTGCATTCCTGGGATGTATCTCACTAGGTCATTGTGCATAATCTTCTTAACAATTTGATGCATTGTTTTAGCCAGGGTAATATTGAGGATTTTTCTTCTATATTCATTAGGGAGATAGGCCTGTAGTTCTCTATTCCAGTTGGGTCTTTCTCTGGGTTGTTATGAGGGTAATACTTACCTCCAGGAATGTGTCAGGGAGTATTGCTTCTCTTTCAGTTTCATTAAAGTGTTTGGGCAGTCATGGCATTAGATCATCTCTTAATTTCTTGTAGAATTCAGCAGTGAAATCATCAGGATCTGGACTTTTCTTTGTTGGTAAGTTTTTAATTACATTTTTTATTTCATTTACTGACATTTGTCTATTTAGAATTTTTACATATTCTTGATTCAACTTTGGTAATTCATATGTGTCTAGGAATCTGTCCATTTCTTCTGTATTCTCCATCTTATTAGAGTAAAATTTCTCAAAGTAGGTGCAATGATCTTCTGAATTTGCACAGCATTTCTAGTGATTTCAACATTTTCATTCCTAATTGCATGAATTTGAATCTCTTCTCCTTTTTTTTATGTGGGTACTGGGAGTCGACCTCAGGACCTCGCACTTGCCAGCAAGTGCTTGTGCTGTTGAGCGATATCACCGGCCCTTTTTTCCTTTATGTGGGTTCTGGGAGTTGAACTCAGGACCTCATACTTGCCACGCAGGCACTTATGCTGCTGAGCTATCTCACCGGACCATTCTTTCCTTTTTTTGATAAGGTTGGTTAAGGTTTTATCAATTTTATTTAATCTTTCAAAGTGCCAACTCTTCAATTCATTGATTCTTTGTATTGCTTTTGTAGTCTCAGTTGCTTTAATTTCTGCTCTAGTCTTTATAATTTCCACCCTAATACTGGCTTTGGGCTTCACTTGCTCTTCTTTTTCTAGAAGCTGGAAGTACAATATTAGGTAGTTTATTTGAGGTCATTCTGTTCTCCTGATATGAAAATTCATCACTATAAATTTTCCTCTTATGACTGCTTTCACTGTGTCCCATAATTTATGGTATATTGTATTGCATTTACAATTAATGGTAGATAATGTTTAATTTATTTAACTTCATCTGTGACCATTTAGTTGCTCAGGAGGTTTTAATTTAATATCCATATTTTTATAGTGTTTTTGCAGTTTTTTGCCATTGATTTCCACTTTTATTTCATTATGGTCAGATAATATGCATGAAAAAATTTCAATTCTTTGCATTTACTTAAGCATGTTCTATGGGCAAGTATGTGGTGTATTTTAGAGAATGGGCCATGTGCAGCTGAGAAGAATGTGTATTCTGATGTTGTTGGTTGGAACACTTTAAGTATCTGCTAAATAATATTGTTCACACATTTGCTTCATTTCTGATACTTCTTTCTGAATTTTTGTCTGGTTGATGTGACAGTGGGGTATTAAGATCCCCCATTACATTTGCGTTAGTGTTTAATTTTTCCTTTTGATTAATATTTGTTTTATATAATTGGGTACTCCTGTATTTGGTGCACACATATTTATGATTGTTATCTCTTCTTCTTGAATTTTTCCCCTAAAAACAATGTAGTGACTTTATGTCTTTTGATCATTCTTGGTTTAATGTTCATATTTTCTACAAATAGAATAGCTACCCCAATTTTTTGTTGGTTCTTATTGCATGGAGTATTATTTACCATCTTTTGACTTTCAGTCTATAAATTTCTTTTTTTTTTTGTGGGTACCTGGGGTCAACCTCAGGACCCGCATGCCAGCAAGTGTCCATGCTGCTGAGCGATATCACCGGCCCTTTTTTTGTATGTGGGTTCTGGGAGTCGAACTCAGCACCTCGCACTTGCCAGGCAGGTGCTTATGCCACTGAGCTATCTCACCGGCCCCTGAACTTCTTTTTGATTTAAATGTGTCTCTTATATACAGCATATTGTTGGATCTTGTTTCTTGATCCATTTTGCCAATCTGTTTATTTTGATTGGTGAATGGAGAGAATTTAGTTTGATGTTTAAAACTGGTATACTTTGGCTTATCCTTGCCATATTATTTTCCTACTGGAGGTTACTAATTTTTTCCACTCCGTTTAATTACTTGCCCTGCCCAGTGGTTTCTTTCTGTTGTTGTTCTTGGAATTATGGTTATTTTTTATCTCTTTTTAGAATACCATAAAGTACAATTTATAGAATTGCTTTGGTGGTCATTAATTTCTTCAGTTGTTCTTTGTCATGGAGGTATCTTATTTCTCCATTAATTTTGAAAGATAGTTTTGCAGGATACTTCAATCTGGGTTGGAAGTTGTTTTCTTTCAGGATTGAAATACCTCACTCCAAGCTCTTCTTGACTTGAGTGTTTGTGTTGAGAAGTCTGCCGTGATTCTGATGGGCTTTCTTTATAGGTGATCTGTTTCTTTTTTCTAACAGCTTTTAATTTTGTGTTCCAGTGTTGAATTTCCAGGGTCTTGGTTATTATATGCCGTTGTATAGATTCATTTTGGTTATGGATAATTGGAGTTCTATATGCTTCACTTAATTGTATATCAGATATTTTTCCCATGCTTGTGAAGGTTTTTGCTATTACTTCGGCAAATAGGTATTTTATGTCATTTATGCTTACTCTATCTTTTTCATTGATGCCAATCAATCTTATATTGTTCTTCATTGCATCATCTTGCAGTTGTTGATTTTTTTCTTTTTGCCTTGTTGTATTTAAGAGAACTTTCCTTTTGTGATCACTAACTTCAACCCTGGTTTCTACTTCTGATAGTTTATCTTCACTTTTTTTCATGAAGTTTTGCAAACTTTCAATGGAATTTTTAATTTCCTGGATATCTGTTTGAATTGGTTTCATCCACTAGACTTTTTCCTATTTTGGGCATTAACAGTTCCCATCATTTTACTATGCTCTTCTATATTTTATCTATATATACTGTAGATTTGCTGAAATATTCCTTCATTAAGGTCATTTCTTTTTTTTTGTGGGTACCGGTGGGTCGACCTCAGGACCTCATGCGCCAACAGGCACCTGTGCTGCTGAGCGATATCACCGGCCCCTTTTTTGTATGTGGGTCTGGCAGTTGAACTCAGGCCCTCGCGCTTGCAAGGCACGTGCTTACGCCACTGAGCCATCTCACCGGCCCATCATTTCTTTTTTGTCTGAGAGATTATTTCTGATCTGATTTTCTCTATAACCTTATGGATATGTTTCTTTACTTGTGTTGCTATCATTTCAGAATTTTCAGGTGTGTGTCTTCCATTTTCCTCTATCTCATTGTCTGCTGGACTTGTTCTTTTTGGGCAGGAGGTCTGGGCTTCCATTTTTCTTCTGTATCTTGCCATTTTCTATTTTTTATACATTTTTTTCTGAGGTGATTATTGTAATTTTTATAGTAGATAGCTTTATCACTAGTATCAAGTCCTCCTTAAGAAATGTCTTTTCTTCAGGTATGTCTTCTATGTGTAGGAGGTTCTTGGTTTTTGTGTCTGTCCAAAGATCCTACCTTCCCAATTTATTAAGGATGAGATATTTCTATCTATTTGGCTCAGCCCTCAGTCCTTTAGTACTGGACTGAGATGATGATTATTCCTCCAGACCTTCCCAGTATTGTTATAATAGGGAGAACAAATTATTACAACTGATTACAACAGATATGAAATCCTAACTAAAGAAGTACAATTAGCAGTGACAAGAATATCAAGCACAGCTTAGAAACTGACAAACTATGGTAACTATTAATTTGGTACCTTTAATGATAGGATCAAGATCAACAGTTATATAACATTACCCAACATATATTGGGAGCTTGTATGCAAAGTGTTTCCCCTTGGTAGAGTGGTTTTACCCTGTGGTGGGGAAATTTAAGAAAGACAGTAGATAAAATAGAGATAAATGAAGAGAAATATAGTACAATCCAGGCTGGAGGGCAAAGGATAATCACATAATCTTTGGGAAACTAGAAAAGAGGGTAGAAGAAAAAGTATGAAGGAGTAAGCAAGGGATTATTGAAGCTAACCAGAAAGATTAGAGTGTATATTCACTTATATGAAAATATGATTAAATCAAGAGAGATAATTGAAGAAAAGGAGAAAGCTGATGCATAGGTTAGAACCAAATATAGGTAAAAGACTTAAAAAAAGGAGGGTTGATGAAAGAAACCAGCAAGAAAAGAAGAAAAATGAAATAAAAAATAAAATTCATCTCATGTCCACTCAAAGCCCAAAACTACTGAGTAACACTGCGGAGCTTTCAGTAGAGTTTGTGGTGCATGTAGGGCTGATCTTGGCCTCCATATGTGGGTAGGCTGGGGCCAGAGTCTTCATCCAGTACTTTTTTATGTCCTTTGGAGGCCCATCCACTCCTTACCCTGTTTGTCTGCACATCTCTCTCTGAGTTCCTGTAGCACCCTCAGACAGAGACAGCCTGGGGCTGTTCATAGTCCCATGTAAAGTTGGCTCTTCCTGGTCCTTGTACAGCCTCCTGTGTTTCTCTTCCACTGTCAAGTGTCTGTCCTCTCAAGTCACTTGTTGCAGGGTGGGGTGGGGTGCTGTGATGTGGGCTGTCTTTTCCTACAGGTGCCATCCAAGGCTTCTCAGTGCCAATTTTTATTACTCTCCTGTGGTGGGAGTTCTAACCTCTCACTTGGTGCTGGGTGAGGTGCAGTGATGCCTAACTCAATCTACTGGTAGCAAGGTGGGAGGGAGGTTAGGCTGTTTCATTCTGTGCTTTCACCAGTGTGTCTGCTGCTACAAACACTTGCTTCTGCTGTAGTCTGAAATCTCTTTTTGTTGGGCAAGATGGGGTACGGTGCTGTGGGGTGACTTTCTGCTCCTGCCACTGCCATGGGGAGAGCCCTGGGCTGCTCAGTCCCATGGTGCAAAGCTGTTTAATTCCCCTTGTCCCTCTAGCCACAGGTCATGAGAGGCATGCAGTTTCATTAACTACACTCTCCTGTAGTCTTTAATCTTGTCCCTAGAGGTTCCACATAGCACTCTGGTGCATGAAAGGAAAGGGAAGAAAAGAAAAAAAAAAGAAAAGAAAAGGGAAAAAAGAGCTGGTTGGTCATCTGGGAGGGAGCAGTTCACTCACTCCTGTGTGTGTTGGCAGAATTTCCTGATGGGCTGCAGTGTGCTCTGTTTGGAGGAAGGCAAAAGAGGCAGAGGATATTATATACCATGTCTATGCTGTGTGGCTTGATTTATCCATAATATTTTAGTCTATCCATTTTTTTCCTTTTCTTCTTTTAAACTTCCTAGTATGACAGTCCCATTCCGCCCACAGTTGGGTGACTCATGGGCAGCCCTGTGGGCTGTATGGCCTTTTTATTAAGTCCTATATTTGTGTTTTGTTTGGTATATGAGTCTTGTTTCAGATTGATTTTGGTTTCAGGATGTATGTCCCTCCCTTTCTTCCAGTTACCTGTGTTTTTTTTAATTTCTTTGAGTAATTCTGAACGTAGCTCCTCCTCTATTCAACCATGTTTCTTTTTTTTTTGTGGGTACCGGGGGTCAACCTCAGGTCCTCGCGCTTGCCAGGCAGGCACTTGCGCTGCTGAGCCATCTCACAGGCCCCAACCATGTTTCTTCTCCATCTATAATTCTTATCTCTTTGAGATGAATAGTTCCCTTTACAGGTATATAACGACTATATTTGTCTATTGATCAGTTTTTGATTGAAGTTCATTTTGTCTGAAATTAGGACAACTACTCCTGCTTGCTTTAAGTTTCAGATTTCATTGCATATAATTTTTCATCCTTTCACTTTCAGAGTGTGTTTTTCATGCTTGAGCTGTGGATCTGGCCAGGGTAATATGGTTAAGTTTTTGGTTTGTGATCCAATCTACAATTTTGTCTTAAAATTCACATTTGAGACCATTTCAGTGTAGAGTTTTCATTGAAAGGCATTAACCACATTGTATCATTGCATTATTTTTCACATTTGATTCCTTCATCCTTTTCCTTTTTGTCTAACTATTCTCTCATTAGTTATATATTGATAAGGGCTTTGTAGTGATGATGGCCACACTGTATCTGTGATTCCCTTGAGGATTTTATGAAACAGTGGTTTGATGGTCATGGATTTCTTTAGATTCTCTTTGTTTCAGTACATCTTTATTTCTTTGCCAGTTTTGAAGGATAATTGTATAGAATATAGTGATCTGATTTGACAATTATTTTTACTTAGCTCTTGAAAAGCACGAACACGACTCTCCTGACCTTTAAAGTTTGTGCTGAGAAATCTCTAATTGTGACAATTTTGCTTTTATAAATTACTTGGTTTTTTGTTTCAATTTTTATTTTTCATTAATACATGTATGCAGGACAGAATGATAACCTTATTCATGGGAAATTGGTACTAGTACATAACACATCTCAATTGTTTTATATACCCTTTTCCTTCCTATCAAATTTCCTTCCTATACCATTTCCTTCCCATCTCATTTCCTTCTCTCCATCACATGGTCCTCTTCCCTTTTGCAAAAGATCTATCTGTTAACTATTTTCTGCCTTTATTTAGCTGTTAGCATTTTTTCTTTGTCCATAATGGATGTTATTTTGACTGTTCTGTTTTGTGCAGTTGTTCTTATCTGTTTGTGGCTATTTGGTATTCTATATGCCTTATTTACCTAATATTAATTAATTTCCTTAGATTTAGAAATATTTCTGTAATAATTTTTGTGAATGATTTTATATCCTTCATTTTGTTTTATAATCTGTTCCTAACATTGTTATTTTTTAAGGTTCTTATAACTCCTCTAGAAGCTATTTTATTAGCTACTATTTTTTGTGGGCTTAGTACCTGAATTACTAAATTTTTTACTGCATCAACATTTTCTTCTATGCTGACAATTCTTTCACATTCTGTCATTTCTGTTGCCCATACTTTCAATTAATATTTTTTATATCTAGAATTTCTGCTTGATTTTGTATAAAATGTTCCAATTATATTTTTTAAAAAATTGTTTTCATGTATGTCTTACATGATGTTTAATTCAATTGATTTTTTCTTTTTTCTAAGCTTGTTGAAAATTTTATTAATAAAATTATTTGCCTGTTATTTTATCCCTTTTAAGCACATTAAAGATTTTATTAATTTACTTATTTTACTTTTTTGATCATTTCAAACACTTTAAACATTTGATTTTTTGATTATTTTCCAGAAGATTCCTCTATTCCAGTGTGCTTGAGATCAGAATTTGAGGAGTGTAGAGTTTTCGGAGGTATATTTTTTACCTTGCCTTGTTTCTTCTTCATTGTCTTCTTTATTTCATTTTTTTAATTCTTATTAGTAAATGATTTCAGTACATGTTGATTACATTCACTATAGGGAATTGATACATTTACATGGTGCATTTCAGTTTCCTTCTTTTCCCCCCTTCTTCCATCTTCCTTTAAGTTTTCAGCATCAGATTGATTCATTAATCTTATAAGACTTACAAAATTAATTATCATATATACAGATTGAAAACCAGACTAATAGGCCAAAGAACATATAAAGCATATAAGCCAATTTTACTAAATTAATGTATACTTTTAGATACATAGTACAGACTGCATTATACCACATTTTTTCATTCCTTTTTTTTCCTATTATCTGTCTTTTTTATTATATATATATTTTTTATACAAGAATAAACATGCAATATTTAAGTTTTTTTGTCTGTGTTACTTCACTTAATATTACGGACTTGAGATTCATCAATTTTCCTTTAAATGACTCAAGTTTATCTTCTTTATGGAAGAGTAATACTCCATTGTGCATAACTAACACATCATTTTATCTATTCATCTTTTGATGGATGTATAAGCTGTCTCCATGATTTAGCTATTATAAATTGTGCTGCTATAAACATGGGTATGCATGCATCACTGTGGTATGTCTTTAACTCTTTGGGGAAGATACCTAGAAGGTGAATAGCTGGGTCAAATCAAATTTCTACTTTAACTTTTGAGGAATATCCATACTGACTGACATACTGGTTGTATCAGTTTAGAGTCCCACCAACAATGGAGAAGTGTTCCTTTCTCCAAAGATGTTGCACATTTTCCTTGTATTTTTTGAAAGTATTTTTCATATGAGAAGTGTGCATTCATTTCAGATCATCATTTATTTATTTGTTATTTAAATTTGAAGGTTCTAATTTTTTTAGAACTTGCTATATTCTAGATATTACTCATTTTCTGAGGAGTAGCTGGCAAAATTTTTTCCCATTCTGTAGGTTGTTTCTTAACTCTGTTAGTGTTTTTTTTACTGTTCAGAATCTTTAATTTTATATGATTCCATTAATTCTTGGTTAATGTTAATTCTTGGTATTATTCTTGTGCAACCATGGTTTTGTTAAGAAAATATTTTTCCTACACCTATGTCTTGAAGAGTTATAACTACTTTGTCCTGCATCAGGTTAAACATTTCTGTAGGACAAAAGAAGATTACCCAAGCCTCAGGAAACTGATAGAGAAGACAGCAGGGAAGGAAAGAGGTGAAAAATATATAAAGCAAGAAGAAAACAACAACCTAAGACCTAAAGATTATGTTCACATTCACAGGAAACAAACAATTAAAAAAATAACAAAAATAAAAGAAACCAAAAAAAAAGGAAAAGAAAAGAAAGAAATTGTGATTTTAATCCTGTGGTTATCTTTTGGGGTCTACAGCTTTGTGGCAGTATCCAATTCAATGCATGACTCTGCTCTCACATGTAGACAAAGGAAGCAGTCAGATTCCAGATTCGTGCTGGGTAATCACCACCAAGTTTGTCAGTAGTTTTAGGGTGGGTGTGCCCTTTTGGGACTTTCAAACCTACAGAAATTCAGCTTGAACCTGGCCTCTGGTAGTGGGTATGGGGCCTGAGTCATTTAGCGTATAACATTTTGGGAGTCTCTTTGCTGGCCAGACCACTGCTCCCTGAGCACGGATATCTCCCATGATTTTCCCTCACCCAATCACTGCGGGAGTTTAGCACAGAGAGCCCTAAGATAAAGCCAACCCACCGCTGTTTTTAATCCCAGGTTTAGTTGGTCCTTCCTAGAATGGCATCTAACCAAGCACTGTCTCCAGGGGATATGGCAGGCACTTAGACTGGAGTCATTCACCAGCTGGTGTACCACATAGCATCTACTGCTCTGTTCCACTGGTGCATTTCTCACCGAAGGCCCCTAGAATCATCCAATTTCACTGTGTCTCTGTAGAGTCACTCTTCTTTTCTCAGGAACCACAAGCCAGGAGCTGGGGAGAAAGTGCAGATTTCCCCTTTCTTCTTCTGCATAGTGGTCTGACACCTTAATTTCTCTGGAGGCTCCTATTTTTTGTCAGATACTTCCTGGGTCTCAGGGATTCAATTTTCTCTTTGTTTTCTTCTCCAAGATGTTGCTTTCCAGTGTCTGGATTCTGATTCTTGGAGAAGCTGATTTATTGCTGCTTACCACTCTCTCATCTTCACAGATACCTTCTGCCTTGTTTACTTATGTTCCTATTGTTTATGTGCTGAGGGCCTGTGGTAGTCAGGTTTTGTGAGGGAATATACTTAATAAAAGGCACACACTTTATAGGATTATTTAATAATATTCACTGAAAAAGTCAAATGCAGTAGAGTACAGGAGACCTGTCCACACACTAGAGATACAAAGAATCCAGCTGAGGACCTGGATCCGAGAGCAATGTCTTGCAAAAGTCTAGCTGAAGACCTAGAACCCATGGCAATGTCCTCCATGAGTCCAGCTACAGGCCTAGAGCTCAAGAAAATATCTCATACAAATCTCTATCAAACATCTGCAGTGGGAAGGCCCAAAGTTCAGTGGAGAAAGCTAGAAAGGTGGTGCCTGCTGGGTGAAGGATCTCTACGACCAGCCTGAGAGATCTGCACTGGAGCCAGGAAGTGACACTCAAGGTAAGGATCAGAGCTCCCCTAATGAGAACCCCAGCCATCCTCAGTGACAGCGAGGACATGTGCTCCTCCAAAAATGAGAACAGCTAAGTTCATATCAGGAAAACCAGAGTAACAAACTTCTCCAGCAACAGTGTACTATTTTTCCCTCCAGTTCTGCTTTTATACTTTTGACAACAGTCCTCAGGTGGGTTCTCCACACCCAGAACCACACTGATTAAGTACAGCTAGGTGTTACAAGTTGACTATTAGTTAATCCACCACAGGGCTGAAGATCAGTTAGTGTAGGAAAAAAGCTGTTGATACTTTGGAGATTGCTTTATTTTCAGTATGTTTTCCCATAATGCAACTTTGGCATTTGTTACATTTTGGTGATTATACACATTTTCAACGTTCTCAACTTAGTAGGATCAGTCCCAGTTGCTGCATTGCAAAGAGAGAACAACTGCTGGTTACATCAACATCTACAAAACCAAGAACCTATCATATATCAATCATAAATTTAAAAATGTTTAAGAATTTCATACATTTTTTCAATAACCTAGAAAAAAATAAAATAGTACTGATGAAAAATAGGCTGGGATGTAGAGCATGAAGGAAGAAGAAATCCAGAAGAGAAAGAAAATTGTTTAGAAGAAAAGGAAGAAGACAATGAGGATATCAGCAAATAAAAAAAGAAATAAATAGAACTTGTTGACATTGTTTTTATATCTTGAATGGAGGGAGTGGTGACAGGGGGATTGAAACATTATTTGTGGGGCTTAGAAAGAAAGAGGGAAGAATAAGTGAAGATTGGTAAAAGCTGAAAGAAGGTAGGAAACCAATTAATTTGCTGATAGCTTATAAAGATTTCTTGAATCTTCAACACCTAAGGTTTTGAGGGTTAACCTGATATTATCGTGAAAGGTATTATCTTAACTGTAGTACCAATTAATTTTATTCTTTTCTATTTCACATATAGAAATAACAACACACACACACATGCACAAGTAGAGTATTCTCTTTTATATTTAAACTGAGTCACAGCTAGACCAACATTTATCTCAAAAAATGGGAGAATTTTTCTTGTAGCAATTATGGGTACTAAGCTTTAATCCACTGTGCTTATGACTAAGTGTTCAGACATGTCAAACAGTGCTTGAGTTTCTTTCCCCCCCAATGATTTGTTTTCTTGTCTGTCAGTGAGTGAAGGAAGTAGGGGAAGGAGGCAAACTGCAGATCCTGCCTTTGATTTCCTCTGCATATAGAACTCTGTTAGGTTTCAGCTGTGGTTTTGTGGGCTTGACTGGTCAGGGCTTTTTGCCTTCATTTCATGATCAAACACTTTCAACTGTATCAAAGTGGGTGGGAACCATGAGACTGTTCAAACACCTAGTCTTCCACTAATTTCTGAAGGGATTTCCTCAATCTCTACACTCTTCCTTCACAATAATCCCTGCAGCCATCTCTGTATCCTCTTTCTACACCTCTAAATGTGAACATGTCATGCAACATCTTCTGTCTCCCCTTCACCTCTTTGTGCTTCTACTTACAACAAACTCTTCATGCCTCTCAAGGAGTCTCTATCCATTCTTTTAAATCAGTGGCATTTAGGTATTAGTGATCAGGGGCCCTTCTGCTTGTAATTCAGTAGTGTTTAGAAGACAATGGGAGGAAGCTCACTTGAGGGCTGAATTCAGTGACTTTTGGTTGATTGTGGAATTGATCCCACATGGGTCCTGAGCTTTGTACCATTTGGAGGGTGAGCAGTTGCTAGGATACTCACATGGGAATGGAGCTTGGCAGGATCTGAGGAATGGGGTGGGATAGTGCACATTGTGACACTGCTCCAGTGTCTTTTCTTTACAGATCACATCAGTCACAGGTGCTTTGTACTCCTGTGACTCACTCTCCCAAGGACCCCTTACTATCTGATTGTTTCCCTAACAAGGACTGTGCCTTAGTTTTACTCTCTCCCTAGGGCTCTCCATTCCTTACCCAGTCACCACCCTCTGTGTGCTTCTCTAGCTTATCCCTTCCTCAGTGATCTACCTGAAGAGGTTCTTTTCTGGGAATGCATTCTCTACTGTGTTTCATTACCCAAGTGAAAGAGAACTAGAATAGGTAGTGACTGAGTGTTGCCTGCTTGGCTGGGTCCCAATCACAGTAACTGTTGTATTTCTTTCCTAATGTGTTTAGATCTTTTCCCAAGAAGGTTTCTTTACCAGACCTAGGCTGTAAGCTTTAACAGGATCAAGAGACAGAACTCCCTCTTTCTCTACACACCCCCAATATTGAAATTCACCTAGTGGACTTTTCCTTCAAGTTGCTTTCCATGTTTGGATTTTGTTTTCCTGCAATTCTGAGTATCAGCCGAACTTGGAGAGTATTTTCTGCACGTTTTGTATGTACCGCTGCCGCTAGTCCACCATAACGTCTCCAAAATTATTTAAACTGTAATAAATTTATAGAAAACAGGCAATTTTCTTGGTTTCAGTTTTTGATTTAGGAGGAGAAAAAACAAAATATATGTCACATTTTCTTCTTTTTATAAAGTCAAATTTTCCTTTTGAGTTTGCTTTAAAATATTCAACAGGGAAGACCAAGAAGCCAGTTAGTGTGAAATTTAATAGCCTATTCAGTACCATATTTATTATTCCATCATTATTCCATGATTATGAAGCCATCATGTTTGTGAAATTTAGGTGGGAGGGTTTAAAAATAAATAAATGTTGTACACATTAGTGATACTTGAAATTTAAATAAAGCTTGTTCTGTAGGCACTACTGACTTTATTTGCTGTTTCCCACACCTAGTGTTTTGAATGACACCTTTAACGTTACAATGCATTTACAAATGGACACACACAGCACAACACACACACGCACAAATCCTGAAAATGTAATGTTTTCTTCCCTTCCTTTCCCTAGTGTTTTATTTGTGAACATGTTTTATGTTCAAAGATGGTTTATGCCCCAAGTGAAAAATAAGATATTGGTCAGGTATTTCTCTGGTGCTTACTTTGAGGCATGTGACTAGAGCTGTACTTTTTTGTCAGCTTCTCTGAGATCATAGATTCAGAAAAAAACAGGAACAAACTCCATACCAAGTTTCCTTTATTTGGAATTTCATTATATGGGGTTTGGTTGGGGGAATTCATGTTTCACTCTTTTTTTTTTTTTTTTTTTGTGGGTACCAGGGGGACGACCTCAGGACCTCGCGCGCCAGCAGGCGCCCGTGCCACTGAGCGATATCACCGGCCCCTTTTTCGTATGTGGGTTCCGGGAGTCAAACTCGGGCCCTCGCGCTTGCAAGGCAGGCGCTTACGCCGCTGAGCCATCTCACCGGCCCCATGTTTCACTCTTAATGTGACACATTTTACTCAGTTAGACTGAAGGATTTCTCTAGGGATTTGGAATTTGGAATATTTCTTGTTAAACGTAGGTGTTATGGTTTGTGTCTAGGTGTCCCCTCAAAGCCTCATGTTGTCATAGAGATTTTTCAAAGGTGGCTGAATCTAGAGGGTGTGGTTGATTCATGGTGCAATGCTGGGATTAAGGATGGGTAATTGATGGATCAGTCCACTGATTGGATTGGCACTGCGCTAATCCTGGTAGGCTGGATACAATATAAGGAACAGAATGAGGCTTTCTCTCTCATAGCATTTGCTGTCTTCTGCCACCATGAACTATTTCTCCTCTGGGATGCCCCTTTGCCAAGCCACCCTGCCTCAGACCCAGTCCATTATGGACTGCAACTTCTACAGACTGTGAGCTAAATAATTCTTTCCTCCCTTAACTTATGGGTGTTGGGTATTTTGTCAGGGAAATGAGAAAAGTAACAAATACACTAGTAGGACAGATTTAGAAAAATGTGAAGGTTGGTTTGCTAGACTGATTTCTAAAATGGTGTTTAAGACTTTGATATACACATCCCTTGAGTGTGGACAGAAACTGTGTGAATGAGATATCATGCTCATGGTTAGATTACTAGTCAGATGACTTAGAGTTTATTACAAGGGTTATCATTTTAGGTAAGTTTGACCTAATCAAATGAGCACTCAAGAAAAGAAAAAGAAAAGAGAAAGATTTTCCTGCTGACATTGAAGCCAGTCACCATAAGTTCTACTACCACAAAGAATTGAAGTCTGCCAGCAACTGTTGAACAGAAAAGAAAACCCCAATCCTCAGATCATACACCCAGCCAAAAACTTTATTTTAGATTGTTGAAACCTTGTGCAGAGAATCAAGTACCTGACTCATGGACACCATTATTTTCAGCTGCTAAATGTGTGGTAATGTGTTACACATCATATGAAAAAGTAATTCAATTTTTTATTTTACTCTGGAAAGGAATAAAATTTCTGGGATTGTCATAAATTTTTGGACCTAAAATGGATTGTTTTGCTTGATTTATACACTACCTCTTTCTTTCTTTCCTTTCTTTCTTTCTTTCTTTCTTTCTTTCTTTCTTTCTTTCTTTCTTTTCTTTCTCTTTCTTTCTTTCTTTCTTTCCTTCTTTCTTTCTTTTCTCTTTCTTTCTTTCTTTCTTTCTTTCTTTCTTTCTTTCTTTCTTTCTTTCTTTGTAACACAGAGGATTGATTCCATTGCTTTTCACATGCTAGGAACTCTACCAATTAGATACCCCTCAAATCTTTTAATTTTATTTTGAGACCAATTACTCTATTTTGCTCAAGATGGGTATGAAATTGTGTTCCTCCTTCCTGAACCATTTGAAAGTCTGTGATTATAGGCAAACACCTTGTTGCCCAACAAGTGCCATTTTCTTAAAATTCATTATGCTTACAGAAATTTTATTAGAAGGATTTGCCATGCAAAGTAAAATTGTTATTCAGTAATTAAGGAATAAATTATCTCCATTTTGAAGAGGGAGGCTGAAATAAATTATACAGCATGGAAGGGTAAGGAAAAGAAACATTTTTATTAATTATTGTACAGAGCAATATGTTTTCTTGATTATCAAATCAAATAGGAACATGGCAGTTAGCAATACAAGATGTAATATATTGAAATAATAAAATAACCAAGTAGTTGCAGATGGTCAACAAATATTTTAGTGAAACTTTTGTTTGAGTCTTATATATCTCTATAAGTACACTTGGTTGTGGTGTAAAATATGTGTCATACTGGGGAATTCAATCAATTTTCCAATTTTCCAATTCCAATCAAATTTCCAATTTTGGAAAACATGGGTGCAATATAAAGGCTTAGAATAGGACGTTTTTATTTTATTTTATGGAATAAAATAAAACAAAATTTCAAAACATAATAATAAGAGAATGACAATAGTTAATATATTACATATTGCTATCTTTAAAGTAGTTACTCAGATATGGGCAATAAAAAACTGTAAGATAAAAAAGACATGGGCATAAAAATTTCTCCAATTGGTATTAGCACAAACCTCTCTTTTTGATGAACTAAGAGACACTAGTAGTATAACTAACTTGTATTTTTTCCTTTTCCCTTCCTTCCTTTCCCATTTCCCCCATCCTAGTCCCTTAGAATAGGACTTCTTTTTGGTACCAGGAATGAAACTCAGGACCTTGCGCTTGCAAGGCAGGTGCTGTGCTGCTGAACTATATCACCAGCCCAGAACAGGACTTCTTAAATGTAGTTGCACATTTGAACATTTTAGAGTTGTACTTGTTACTTACTATTCACATCCCAGTAACACCACAAATTTAATTAAGAACACTTAGCTTTTGATATAATAATGTATATATTTTGAAAAAATTCTCCTAAGGTAATTCTGATTGCAATGAAATTTGAGAGCTACTGAATTAGAGCACAATCTTTGAGATCTGTAGGCATGATCAAAGTGAATAATTGTTAAAATCCAGTGTTCCATGTTTGTGAAAGTAGGATAAAAACTGTACCTAATTCATGGGAGTGTTCAGAGAATAAAACAGGATTGCGTACAGCCAACAGATAGTTCAATTTGTGGTAGAGCAACATTGAAGTAAATGAGAACTTGCCATCATAGAGTGATTTAAGAATGAATAAAATTTGGTGGAAAAACATTGGAGAACCATAAAACCATAATCAATCAATTTCCTGTAGGATTACAGAAATTTGTCAGTAATAGGGAACCCCACATTATGGAACAAGATGCAATGTATCATGGCATAATTTTCTCATGGATCCAGTTCATTTGGAGAGTATATGGTTACAAGTTACATTGTCTATATATGATAGGACATTGCTAGATCTGACCAAATAACTGAACCTGATAAAATAGTAAAAAATGTTCTATGCTTCAAATATTTTAATTTCAGTACCTATTACACATTTCTGAAATAATTTCCACTGTAAATCTATGCATTTTTTTAAAATGAGTGTTCAGAGACCTTGATTTTCCTTTTTCTTGAACAAACCGAAAATTTAAAACTCATTTTCTCATATGGGGAAACAGTGCCTCCTGTTTCAGGTACTCTATGAAGTTTATTTCCTGATGGCTTTCTAGATGCTGTAGGTTCTGCCATTGCATTTTGTAGATGTTTACTCATTTAATTCTCCCAAAATCAAATGAGTTGTGCATGGTTATTCTAATTTGTTGGATGAAAAATGGGGCTCAGTGTGGTTACTTAACTAGCAGAAAATTTTAAAGGCAGTAATTTGCAGAGTTAGTATATTGTATTAGTCAAAGTTCTTCAGAGGAACACAGTGTAGAATATTTGTTTATGGAAGAAGATATATTGTATGGAAATGGCTAACATGATTATGGGGTTGCAGGTCCAAATTTTCATTGTACAACAGCAGGAAAGAGAGTGAAGCAAGTGAAGCAATGGTACAGAGAAAATTCAAAAACAGTGTCATGGAGAATTTATTATTGCTGAGCAAGGTTGTTCTTTTTTATTTTACTCAGGCCTTCACTTGACTTGAGAAGGCCCATTCATATTATGGAGTATAATGTGCATATTTTATTGACAATTTCAACAGTAATCACATTCAAAAACATGCTCCAAGGTGAGATATAAAATTAACCATGAAAGATATGGATTCTGAAAGTCAGACTGGATAGTTTTTAACATTTTGGAGCATTTTATATGTAAACCGCTGGTATTGAGTATTTCCAATGTGTTGTTTAATATTCACAAAAACACTGGGAACAGCAATATTACTATCCATATTTAAACATGAAGATGCAGAAACTAAGACAAGGCAGCACACTTGCAAATAGTTACAGAGTAAACAATTGGTAGAGTTGAAATTTGAATACAGTTTTCTGAATAAAAACCTTATCTTTCTTTCTTACTATATAGCCTAAAAATACTACAAAATCATGGAGATAATTTTTTAAACTCAGTGAAAGGTGGTTGCAAATGTGGCAGTGATATACTTATATAAATAATCTGTATATAATTTTATAATTCAATAATTCCTTTGAAGGACGCTGTGAATTTGTAACACATTCAGGAGATCATAATACAAAGTTAATATGTAGTAAGCACGTATATGTTAAGTACTTTCTTAAGAGTTTTATATGTGAAATAATATTCTGCATCTTACAGGTGAAGAAATTGAGACACAGAAAGGCATGTGGCAAATTCAGAAATCAAACCAGGGCAGTCTGATACTTGAGTCTGAACTTTTGACCTCTGCAATATACAATCTCTACTGATAACACACAAATCTGCAGAATTACTAGGACACTAAGAATAAAAAGAGTAAATGTGGTATATTCATCACATCTGTGAAAGGTACAGAAAAATAAATAAAAATAAAAGGAGTTGGAGAAGCTACAAGATATAACTAAGGCTCAAAGGAAAAATGGGGAATGAATTTAGGTTGGATATATTTTAGATAAAGATTACATATTTCTGAATGGTGCCAGAAAAGTCCCCAGTACTGTAGACATTTAAAATTAGATACTGCACTAGAAAATAGCCTTCAGGAAAATTTCTTAGCTGTAAAGCTACAGGAGAGAATGCTAGTCACAAGACTAAAATTTTATAATTCTATTTGGACATTTATATGATTTTGAAGATTATTGATCCTCTTCTAAGATTTGAGATTTAAGATATGTGGATGGATATCTATGGAAGCCTTTTCATTTGAGGCTATTACATTTATCAGCCTTTTCTGAAGAGTATAGACACTACTAACTTAACAACTAAGTTCTGTTCCTGAGATCAGGTCATTAAATGAATTTGTCAGTAAATGAGGAATTGTATATAGTAGTATGTACTTTACAGCACAGAAGTAGAAGAAGCCACCATAAGGCTGTACTGCTGCTCATGTTCCTATATCATAAGTCTGAATGAGGGTCATAAATTTGATCAGATGTTTGAAAGTACAAACAGTGCTCTTCAGTCATAATTCAGAATAGTCAGTCATTAAGCAGGTAAGTTGTTAAATGGGGGATATATTTGAGGTCAGAATTTTGGTTAAATGTGAGATTTTTATTTCTAGAAGGGGAAGTGGAGTTAACAGAACTAATGAAACTTATGAAGCTCATCACAATCAAATTCTGTGGTTCTGTACAATTCTTAACTCCTGCTATCTTTATGAATCCATATTCAACATTGTTCTTATGCCTTTATAATTTCTGTGAAAAATTAATGCACTTTGGGACAATGGGGAATTGATTATCTGTTTGTATTAAGATATCAGTGAATAGATTTCTCCCTATAAAATAATTTGAATATTGTTTTGAATTTGCATTCCTCTTTCTCTCTCTCTCTCTCTCTCTCTGTCACTCTCCCAGTTTCTCTGTCTCTCACTATGAAAGATGCTTTCAGAATAGTAAACAGATACTAATAATGTGCCAGAAGACAATCTTGGCTGGAAGGGGCATGGATTAAAGGGTTAAATTGTTAAAATATGGTTTAGTGTACATGCTTGATATGTGGTTGGATCTGTCAGTATTGTTATAATCTCTCTTGAAGGGATTCTTTCCTGGGAAAAGAGAGAGCAGATTCAATCCTGTTAAGCTGAGTAAGATGAAGAGACAGATTAATATTAAAATGTAAGCAATGACAAGATCAAATCACTGGAAAGCAGACACTAACTAAAGAGATTTCCACACAGAAAAAAAGACTCTGCTCTAATCAATCCTCAACATTTAACATGAGAAACTATAAATATGATAAAACAAGGCAACAAAATACCTCCCCTAAATCCCCACTACCCCCCAAATTTCCAAGGGGCAACAAAGGGGAAGAAAGCAAAAATCAAACAGTTAAACTAATCAAAATTATAAGGCATGAATAAAATGAACTTGATGCACTCAAATATAACTAAACACGTAAAGGACATAAACAAAATGATAATTGAGCTTAAAGAAGATATATGTAAAAACTAACAGAGTTCATTCAAATGATTCAAAATGTGAATGACTATTACAGCAAAGAATTAGAGGTCATGGAAAAGAGTCAAAGAAATACAGGAGATAAAAAATCCTATTGAAATTATGAGCAGAAGTGACCAATGTAAGGAGAATTTCAGAACTATAAGATATGAGTGACAGAAGTGGTTGTATATTCAGAAATAACACAAACTATAAGTTCAGTAGAAACAGGCCCCAAACCTGCTAGATTACACAAAGAAAAATGTTCTTCTTCAGGACACATCATAGTCAAAGTCTAATGAATCCAACACAGGAACAGAATCTTAAAATCTGTAAGAGAAAAACTATAAATATAATTATAAATGTAAAGCCAATAGAATTACAGAAGACTTCTCAGTATAAACCATAAAGGACAAGAGTCATTGAAGTGTGGTGCTTCGAGTCCTGACAGAAAAGAACTTTCAACACACATAATCTGCAAAACTGTCTTTAAAAATTGACGTTGTAATAAGAAATTTCCATGACAAAGAACACCTTATGTAATTCAAACCAAGAAAACAGCACTCAAAATTTCTAAAGGATATTATAGACAAAGATTATGAAACCAATACTGCTAAAAGTTTAATGGAACAAATATGTGAAACAGGGTGAAAATTTAAGCAAAAGAGAAAAACAGAGAAATGACCAAAAGAAAAATTAAAATGAACAAAGAAGAACTTTGCCAAAATACACCACACACAAGCCCATAAATATTGCTTAAATAAGTACAAAAAATTAAAATTACTCATTGCTATCATTATATCACAGTTCAATGAAACTAGATATCAATAGCAAAAAATCCCCACAGAAATGTTTCAAACATGTAGACTAAATAATGCACTCTTTAATCATCAGTGTGTCACAGATGAAATCAGGGAAGAAATGAACAGTTCATAGAATACAAAAACAATGTCTATACAATGTGCCAGAAATCATGGAACACAATAAAGGCAGTGAAAAGAGGGAAATCCATTGCTGTGTAAGCCTGCAAAAGAAAAACAGCATGTGTCCAGATAACCTAATGATGCACCTCAAAATATGAGAAAACCAAGAATAAACAAATTGCCAAAGCTAGTACAAGGAAGGAAATTATAAAAACCATAGTGAAAATTAATGTAATTAAGACTGAGTAAAACTACAAAGAATGAATGTAGTTAAGATCTGGTTCTTTGGAAGAATAAACAACATAGACACACTCTTAACCAAACTTACCAAAAGGAGGAAATAAATCACCTATATCAATGCAATTAATCATTAAAAGGTAAAATAAAAATTGACCCTGCAAAAATCCCAAATAGTAGTAACTATTTTGAAAACCTGTAATTCAATAAAATGAAGAATATAAATAGATAGATTTCTAGACATATTTGAATTACAAAAATTATGCCAAGAAGATTTGAAAACCCTGAACAGTCCAATAACTGGCAATGAAATTGATGAAGTAATTAAAAAAATACTACCAACTAAAAAATATCCCAGGACCTGTGGATTCACTTTTTATTTCTATAAGAACATTGGGGGAGGTCTAATATCAATTCTCCTCAAAATCTTTAATGTAACTGAAAGGGAAGTAATATTGCAAAACTAATTTAGGGAACTTAGCATTATATGAATCCAAATCAAGTCAAGGACTCAACTAAAAAAGAAAACTATAGCTTTAATTTTAGGTAAAATAAAATATCCTCAATAAGATACTGTCAAAGAGAATGCAACAAATCACTTAAAAGTGAATATATTGTGACCAAGTAGGCTTTATTCCAATAATTCAAGGATGGTTTAACATACACATACCAATAAATATAATATATCACATAAAGAGAAACAAGGACAAAATTCACATAATCATCTCCATATATCCAGAAAAAGCCTTTGACAAAATCCAGCAACACTCATGATAACACCCTAAAGAAAATATAGAAAGGTGTTCATCTCAATCTGACAAAAACCATTTATACCAAACATACTGTTAACATTATATTAAATGGAGAATAACTGAAAGCTTTTGTTTTAAAGTCAGGAACAAGACAAGAATGACCACTATCACCATTCCTGTTTTCTAAGTAAACAAACATTAGGCAGACCAGTTATGAAAGAAAAAAGAAATAAAAAGGAATATATACTTAAGAAAGGATGAATTCCAACTATTTTTGCAGCTGATATGTTGCTTTACAACAAGGACCCAAAAAATCCACAAAAAAAACCTCCTAGATATGTAATAATTAAGCAATATAGCAAGGTAAAAACCAACACACAACAAATCAACAATCTTCCTATATACCAACAAAGAACACAATGAGCAATAAATTAGAAAAACATTACCATTCACAATAATCAAAAAAATAAATATTTAAAAATTAATTTAAGCAAGGAAGTTGAAAATCTTTATAAGTAAAGTTATAATACTCTGAAAATAAAAGTCAGATAGGACCTCAAAAATGAGAACCTCTCCCCTGTTTATGAATAGGCAGAACCAATGTTGTGAAAATGGCTATACTATCAAAATTGATACATGGATTTAATATGATTCTAATTAAAATACCAACAGAATTCCTCACAAAACTAGAAAAACAATCTTAAATTAATATGGAACTAGAAGAGTCCCAGAACAGCAAAGGCAATATTGAGGAACAAAATCAAAGTTGGAAGCATGGCATCACAATTCAAGATTTCAAATTATAGGACAAAGAGACAGTGATAAAAACAGCACAGGGCTGGCATAAAAGCAGACATGTGAAACAAGAGAACAGATTAGAGGATGCAGGAAGAACCTCAGGAACATACAACCATTTGAACTTTTATTATTTTTATTTATTTATACATGTTTGTGATATAAAATTTTTACATTCAATTTAGGGAATAGGTACATATACTTAACATATTTTAAGTTTTTAAATTCCCCTTCCATCCACCTCCCTCCTCCCTCTATCTTTATATCCCCTTCCCATGTTCTCATTTCATTTATTTTTACTTCATGTTTGCTGACACATAATGATTACATTCATTGTGGGAATTTGGAAGAGGTATACAACACAATTGCTTTCCATGTATCCTCACACTTTCCCCACTCCCATCACTTGTTCCCTTTTCGCAAAAGATCTATTTTTCTACTTCCTTTTATCTTTTTTCTCATAACTTTATTTATACTCTGAAATTCTCATATGAGAGAAACCATGTGGTATTTAAGCATATGTGGCTGATTTATTTCACTCTATATTATGTTTTCAAGCTGCATCCATTTTCCTACAAATGACTCAAATGTAGCCTTTATTTCCAAGTAGAATTCCATTATATATTAATATCCTATTTTCTTTATCCATTTGTCAGTTGACAGATATATATGTTGCTTCCAGGATCTAGCTATTATTAATTATTAACTGCATGTGTCACTGCAGTGTGATGTCTTTAATTCTTTTGGAAAGATTTCTAGAAAGGGAATAGTTGTGATGAGTGGGATTTTTATTGTTAGTAATTTGATTAACGACCACACTGATTTCCATAGTGGTTGAACTACTTTGCATTTCCACCATCAATATAGGAGTGTACCTTTTCTTTGCCACAGCCTTACTAGATTTGCTATATGATTTTTTGATAATTATCATTCTTTCTGAAATAAGATGAAATCTCATTGTTTTCTAATTCTGCAAGAAGTAATAGAAAAGTCGACAAATAGGACTAAAAAATTAAAATGTTTCTGCACAGTAATGCACGCAATGAACAAAGAGGCAGCCTATGGAACAAGAAAAAAGATTTTACCAGCAGCATCTGAGTAAGAGGATTAATATCTAGATTATATAAGAACACAATAAATCAGACCCAAACCCAAATAAAATACCCAAATCAAAAATTAGGCAGCTAAAATGAATAGACATTTCTCAAAGAAGAAATACAAATCACCAATAAATACATGAATAAATGTTCAACACCACTTGTCATTAGGGAAATCCAAATTAAAATAATATCAGTCATGTGATCTTTGACAAAAGGGCCACAAATATACACCGGAGGACTGATAGCCTCTTTAACAAATGGTGCTCAGAAAACTGGTTACACTCTTGCTGAATATTTAACCTAGACCCATATCTTTCACTATGAAATAAAATAAAATGAAATAAAATAAAATGGATCATTTCGATAGTACAACAAAAGCACTTAATCTGCTGGTGAATAGAATAATTAATACTCTTCAAGACATAGGCATAAAAAATTCTGGAGGAGAATTCCAACTGCACAAGAAATAACATAATCAACAAACTGGCTTTTATCAATTTATAAAGCTGCACGGCAAAGTAAACAATGAATATAGTTGGTGATAAAGTACAAAAGGGACAAATATTTTTGCCAATTACTCCTCAGACATAGGACTACATTAGAGTGCACAAAGAATTCAAAATATTATACCCCTTGAAATAAAAGACCCAATTAATGGGCAATTGAAATCAAAAGACACTTCTCAGATGTAAAAGAACAAATACATAATAAATACATGAAAAAAGTTGAACATCATTGACCATGCAAATTACAACAACATTTAATCCTACTTTCCTCCAAATATAATGGCTATTACCAAGAAATCATATAATAACAAAAATGGTAAGTTTGAGGGGAAAAAGGAACACTTCTACATTATTGGGAGAAATATAACCTAGTACAACCATAATGGCAATCTGTACAGAGATTTTTCAAATGAGAGAAAATGAAATTCCATTCTCCCCATTTATCCTCTTCTGGGTACATTCCTGAAAGAGTTAAAGTCATAGAATTATAGTGACACATGCATACCCATGTTTATGGCAGGAGAACTTACCATAGCTAAATTAAGAAAATAACTTATATTTCTACTAATAGATGAATGAATAAAAAATATTGTATATATACACAATGGAATACTACTCACAAATAAAGAAGGATAAAGTTCAATCATTGGTAGGAAAACAGATGCACTTTGAGGCAATAATATTAAATGAAATTAATCAGACCCAGCACCCATACACAAATATTACATAGTTAATTTTATATGGGTTATCCAAAAATAATTTTAAAGAGCAGAATAAAAGATCCATATTTTAAAACAGGCAGATAGATCCTCTACAGATGTGAAGAGGAACTAGAGTGGAGGCATTGTAGAGTAAGAGTAAGTAAAAAGAAGCAAAATATGTTATATACATGTACTAAGTTCCTCAAATGAATGTAATTATTTTGCATATCAAACATATAATAATAAACATGGAAAGAGATCAATAATATGGAAAAGATAACATTTTGGAATTAAGTAAACTTCATTCAGTGTAGGCGTTTTGTTTCTAATTGGCCTGAGGTCACTGTGTGTATCTCCAGCTCACTGTGCTTTAAAATATTTTCAGTGATTCTTAGGAAAAGGAAAGGATGAAAATCTTTAAATTACACTACACGGGCCGGTGAGATAGCTCAGTGGCATAAGCACCTGCCTGGCAAGCGCGAGGTCCTGAGTTTGACTCCCAGCACCCACATCCCAAAAAAAGGCCGGTGATATTGCTCAGCGGCATGGGCACCTGCTGGCATGTGAGGTCCTGAGTTTAACCCCCGGTACCCACAAAAAACAATAAATAAATAAACAAACAAATAAATAAATAAATTACACTACACTCTAAATAAAGGTCAACAACAGCAACAATAACATTCCATTGAATGGAATTCATTTCCATTCTATATTGAACCAGAAAGCAAAACAAGAACCTAAAATTAGGTACCATAGAAAAAAAAAAAAAGGAGAGGAAACTTATTATTAGTAAAAATTCTGGAGTAACAACACAAGTGGTAGTTTATGTGATATTCTTTTTCAAGTTTTCTGGCCCTTAGAAAGAAGATACAATTACCCTCTTCCAAAAACATAATTTTTAACAATTGGGATGCATGTAATTTATTCACGCAAGCATGCAGTTAAGTATCTGCTATTATTTTTTGGCTTCATTTATTATTACCTTCATAGTTTTATAAGTAGGTCTTCAATTGGAAGAAAAGTGAAAGATGGGTGGAGGGAGAAAAGAATGGATGGATAGAGGGAAGATGGAAGAAAAGATACATAATAATTTAATGAGTGTTATTCTCAAATACAACAGCTTAACAGTTCCTGCCCTGAGAAAACTTTTCAAAACCCCCAGAACTCAGAGTATTATATTTTTTAATCCTAAGAAGATGACCTAATGTATGTGAAATGACAGTTCTCAAATATTTACTGAGGGAAATCTAATGTGGAGATATTTTGTATTAACCAGATCTGAGCATTTTTTCTATCTTTTGTAAAGTGAAGTAGCTTTTATTTGTTTTGTTTTGTTTTGTTTTTTCAAATGATATTACCCATAAATTGTTTTGGGGAATTATCAGTGAGACATTGTAAGTATTCCTTCTATAGAAAAAAGGTACAGTAATGGGTTGTGCAAGGAAATTCATTTTCTTTAACAATTTTCTGCCTAAGAAATCAGCAACAAGAAAGCATATTATTTTATAACTATTTTAGCTCTAATTTTACCATAAATGCAGATATTTAATATATTGCCTTGATTTCACATTTTCAAATATTAAGAAAAGTGGTAATAATGTCCTTGTTGAGTGTGTTTTGTTAAAGCAGGCAATATGAAGAATGGTTATATTATATATTGTAATATTCCAGAAAATTTTTATTAGTACATGTTTGCAATATGTAATGATCACATGAATCATGGGGAGTGGAACATAACACAACTTAATTCCTTTTATGTTCCCTTATCTTCCTCTTTGTTCTCTCTGTAAAGGTTTCACTATAGTAGTATCTAGTTCTGGCAAAGATCTAAGTTAAAGACTAGCTCCTGATTATTTTTCTGCCATGTTGAGTAGTTTCCTTGCTTCATGCGACATTGGTACTTATCCCTTCCTTTTGGCAATACTGAAGGTAACTGACAGCAGAAGGCCCCTATAATCCAAATTCATTGTCTCACAATTGCTTTTCTTTCTTTCTGAACACGTTTTTTTTGTGTGTGTGGGTACCAGGGGTCGACCTCAGGACCTCATGTGCCAGCAGGCACCTGTGCTGCTGAGTGATATCACTAGCCCTTTTTTATATGTGGGTTCTGGGAGTTGAACTTGGGCCCTCGTGCTTGCCAGGCAGGTGCTTACACCACTGAGCCATCTCACCGGCCCTCTGAACACTTTTGAAGAAAGTTTCTCCTGTTTGGCACTACTGCCTCACGTATTTATATACATTATTGGAATTTGCCAATTATTCTGTATAGCCTTAAGGAAGGGCAGCAGTTAATGGAGTGCCTACCATTTTTCCAAATCTTGTGCGAAGTTCTGATACATTATGTGTGTGTGTGTATATATATATATATTGTGTGTGTGTGTGTGTGTGTACCAGGGGTGGAACTCAGGACCTTGAGCACCCATGCCACTGAGCGATATCACCAGCCCTTTTTTTGTATGTCCTTTTTTTGTATGTGGGTACCAAGAGTCGAACTCAGGACCTCAAGCTTGCCAGGCAGGCACTTATGCCACTGAGCTATCTCACCAGCCCACATTATTTTATAAAGAAAATCTAAATGATCAACAACCACAATCTCAACTACTATTACTATCTTCCACACTGTTTTAAGAAATGGATTTGTATATAATTATGCAAAACAATATTTTCATGTCCAGGGCTATGGTGGAATTTGCTGAGGTCTAAACACAATAATCCAATTGCAGGTGCATATGCCTACCACCAAAAGAAATTGTATTCAGTTTTTTCTCCCCTTTATTTATTCATTATTCACTTGTATAACTGCACAACAGTTTAAATATATGTACAGTTCTGGAATATTTTCTAAGTCATCACAGCAGTATGCTTATAGTAAAGTCTTTTTCTATTTATTGAATAGACACTGATAGAAAAAGTTATCCAAGTTCATGAAGAGAAAGATAAGAATAACAAGTTTAAATCAAACTTTCAAGTAACGAAATATCATTTCTCACTTCTTTCTATCTTTCTCAACCATTTCTGAATGAATTCTCCAGGAAATTTTCCTCTGCTATACTGTGAAGAGAGAGAAAATAAAATTGAGAATTTTTCAAGAGCTCAACACATCTTTAAAAGTAAGATATCCATTTCAGATGAAATCAGACTGGATTCCAAAACACTAATATATGTTATGCAGCTGGATGAAGAAGAAATGTGAAGATTTACTTGGATACATCCTGCATACAAAAATCTGTTAATTGAAACATTTGAGAAATTGTTTTAAAGTCTGTGTGGAGACCACATACTACAGTGTTTTAAAAAATAATGTATTTTCTTCTTTTACCAAAAAGAAGATTTGTTAAATTTATCACATAATTGTAAGTTTATGCTCAGTTGAAGTGCTATTTGTTAGAATGTCTAATGAGTTCTGCAAATAAACAAAATACTCTTCTCTATGGTACCTTGGACTGAGATAGTGAAAGGCTGGAATCCAGGCAAGGTTAGTAAAACAACAACTGAGACTCCACTTAGGAAATTTTTAATCTTCTTGAAATTTCATAGAGATAAAAATATTAGTAAGTGGCCAGATGCTGTTATTGAAATCCAGATTGTCTTTCCTATCCAAGTAAACTGTTTTTATTTGAATTGCTGGTAAAAACTTTCCAAACAACTGTCAAGCCCTCTCAGAAACGTTTGAGTGATGAATTTTATTCATCAATAAATTAGCAAATGATATTATAATTGTCAAATTGATATTATACTCAGAAAACCAAAATATATGATTCTGTGTGTGTTTGTGTGAGAGAGAGAGAGAGGGACGGAGAGGGTGAGAGAAAGGGAGTGAGAGAGAGAGATAGCTTGTTCTCTGTAAACATTTTCTTTTATTTACTTTTGTTCTGTTAATGCAGAACTTAACAAAATGTTCTTTGTAAAAGAGCTGTGAAGTGGGTTGGGGATTAGTTTTCAGAAAGAAAATATTATGAAGAATCCTGAAGGTAACAAAATAAGTGATAAGATATGTTAGGCCTTATTATTTCTTCTTCAAAATCCTTAAACTGCAGATTTTTCAAATAATAATTAGTCTATTTTAGATGAGATAAAATATTTCCTGTATAGAAAAAGAATCCTTTTAATTGTACACACATTTTTTATTAAAGACTTAGCAGAAATAATAGGATCGATACAATTGAATCCTTTGATATTATTTCATTTTTTTGTTAATGATATTGGAAAACTAAAGAGTAGTATGATTTATTAATTTAATTGGTACTTTGTCAGAATCCTTTATATACCCTTAGCTACATGGAGGTGTAGTAATAATTGATGTCTAAGATTTTAAGTAAAATACTTCACTACAAGAAAAGTACAAAATGAGCCTTTCTTGCTATATATGAAAATAAGGAAATACTCAAAAACTGATGGAAACTTGTTGAAATGACAGAAGAACCAAATTGAAAGATATTACCATGGTCAGTGTTGGAACAATTTATGTAACAAAGTGTACAATAAAATAATGAATTGTAAACTTAGAGAACAAAGAAGAAACTCTAAACATCCGTATTTGTAAATGTAAAAGGTAACAAAATGTTTTCTTAGATAATATTCTAATTTATAGATGGAAAATTAATTATGGAACAAGATAGCTGTCATTTGGTATATATTAATTAATATAGGCAATATTTATAAGTGGAATCTAAAATTAGTAGACAAAATATGATGAGAAATATATTTTCATGGTATATCTCTACAAGTTTTTACCATTACAAAGAAAGAAGATACATATTTCAGAGTGGAGAAAAATGCAGATGTCATGTTAGCCAATTAATCAAAGTAAAATTAGCCATAATAATGGACTTTCAAATTTATGTGTAACTTCAAAAATGCCAATAACCAATAAAAACAGATGATGTTAGATTCTTTTTTTCTTTTTCACATATGGCAATTGCACACATTTGTGAGGTAATGTATGATAATTCTGTATGTATACAATATGCAATGAACAAATCAAAATAATTAGGACTTTCATCTCTTTAAACATTTATCGTAGATTTGTGTTGGAAAACTTCAAAATATTCTCTTTAGTGCCAGGGATATTGTTCAGCTGCATAGTGCTTGCCTGGCAAGTGCAAGGTCATGAGTTCGATTCCCAGTAACAACAGCAACAAAAATCTCTTCTATTTATTTATAAGCTATTAGTAGTCACCCTACTATGCTATGGAACACTAGAACTTATTCCACCTATGTAACTGTATTTTGGTAACATTATCTAACATCCCTCTATTCTCCTACATTTTCTAAATGCTAGTGACCAGTATTCTATTATGTGCATCTGTAGAATTTTTAGTTAATTTTTTATTTTTCAAGGAATCTCCATACTTTTTTCAGTAATAGTCTCCATACATTTCCACTAACAGTGTGAAATAGTTTGTCTCTCTCTGAAACCTCACTAGTAGTCACTTTTTTTCTTTTGCTTATTAAAACAATTTTAAATGGAATGAGATTTTATCTCATTTTTGTCATAATATACATTTTACTGGTGATTACAGAATTGAACATTTGTTCGTGGTTCTTGGCTATTTATATGTCTTTGAGAATGTCAGTTCTAATCATTTGTCCATTATTAACCTGATTAATTATTTTTTGTTTGTTTTTGTTGTTGTTTTGCTTATGAGGCTTTTAAAATTACAAAGCTGGTTGTTAATCACTTGGTAGATGAAGAGTTAGCAACTATTTCCTCTCATTCTGCATGCTATCTTTTAACTCCTTTGGTGTACAGAAATATATTGATTTTTACAGTCCTTCTTGTCTATTTTTCTTTTTGTTACATATGCTTTGAGAGTCTTACCCTTCCAAATATCACTGCTTGTATTGATGTGTTGAAATTGTTCACCCAAGTGTTTTTCCAATATTTTCATGGGTTCAAGACTTACATTTAACTGTTGAGACATTTTGAGTTCATTTTTGTTTATTGTGAGAGATAGGGATCTAGTTTTATTGCCCTGCATATGGATATCAACTTTTCCAAGCACCATTTAATAAAGATATTATCTGTCTTTACTTCAATATATTTTTGGATCCTTGGCCAGAGATGAGTTGCCTGTAAATGAGTATGTGTGTGTGTGTGTGTGTGTGTGTGTGTGTGTGTGCCTGTGTTTTTCTAGGTTTTGCATTTGCTTTTATTGTCTTAAGCATTGGTTTCATTGGTTTTTATTCCAGTACCACTTTCTTATGGTTACTATATTTCTAAAGTGTGTTTTGAGTTAAGGTATTGTGATGCCTTCAGCTTTCTTGTTTTTTGTCAAGATTTCTTTGGATATTCAAAGGCTTTTGTTTTCCACATAAAT
The DNA here is from genome assembly GCA_028451465.1 of Erethizon dorsatum. NCBI lineage: Eukaryota > Metazoa > Chordata > Mammalia > Rodentia > Erethizontidae > Erethizon > Erethizon dorsatum. Next base: position 84,055,619 of record CM051842.1, on the reverse strand, counting down.
TTTATATTTCCTTTCCTAGTTCTGTGAAAAGGCTAGCGGTATATTGATGGTGAGTGGATTGAATTTGTCATTGCTTTGTGAAATATTCTTTCACAATTTAATATCTTCTAATTCATGAAGATGGTTTTTCTTTCAATTCTTCATTGTTCTCTATTTCTTTCTTCAGTGAATTTAAATTTATACTGTAGAAATAACATTTTCTTAGCTAATTTATTGTTATTTATCTTAATTTTGTAGCTTTTGTGAATAGAATTAATTTCTTGATTCTATTCTTAGCAAGTTCGTTATTGTATAAGATTTTACTTGTATATTGATTTTGTGTCATGGAACGTTTCTCAACTTGTTTTGTAAGCTGTAAAGTGTTTTAGTTGAGTCTTTACAGTTTTCTCTATGTAAAATCATCTTGTTTACAAGCAAGGATAATTTCACTTCCTAGTTTTTTTACTTGAAATTTCTTTCTTATTTTATGATATTTTTGCACCAGATAAGACTTGATGAATGTAGACATCCTTGTTATATATTATCTTAGAGGGAAATTTTTACCATTTCCCAGTTCAGTTAGATGTTAGATGTGGTGTGGTGGATTGACTAATGGTCCACTTGTTACACCCAGCTGAACTGAATCAGCATGGTTGTGGGTGTGGAAGGCCCAAAAGAGCATTGTTGCCAACAGCATAGAAGAATAACTGGAGGAGAAGATGATGATTCCCCTGGAGAAGCTTGTTGCACTGGTTTTCCTGATATGAACTCATCAGTTCTTGTCTTCAGAGCAGCTCAGGTCCTCACTGTCTCTGAGGATGGCTGTGGTTCTTTTCAGGGAAGCTCTGGTCCTTACCTTGAGCATAGCTTCCTGCCTCCAATGCAGAACACTCAGCCTGCTGGCACATATCCTTCATCCCACTGGCACAAACTTTCTAGCTTCCACCACTGACCTTTGGGTCTTCCCAGTGCAGATCCTTGATACAGACTTGCATGAGACATTGTCATGGGCTCTAGGCCTCCAGTTGATCTCATGGAGGACATTGCCATGAGCTCTAGGTCTTCAGGTGGACTCCTGCAGGACATTGCCATGGGATCCAGATTCTCAGCTGGGTTCTTTGGATCTCTAGTGCATGGACAGATCTCCTTCACTCTTCTGCATTTCACTCTTTAGGTCAATAGTATAAAATAATCCTACAAATTATGTATCCTGTATTAAATATATTCCCTTGTATACCATAATTATAACATGTGGTTTCAGTATATTAAGCCTTTAATGTGTTGAAGTACATTTTTCTATACTTAATTTGGCAAGGTTTATGTTCATGAAATTTTGTTATATCATAACAAATGCTTTTAGAGCATCTGTTCAGATGATCCTAGAATTTTGCCTTTCATTCTGTTAATATAACTTATTATGTTTATTGATCTGCATATATTGAACTATCCTTAAACTTTAACATGAATCCAATATTATTATGCTATATAATCTTATTTATGTGCTTCTGGATTCAGTTTGTTAAAGATTTTGCTGAGAATTGTTGCAAATATAATCATTAGAGCTGTTGATTTTTAGTTTTCATTTCTGCTTTGATTTCTGTGTTGTGAAATTTTATTGCTAGGTTTGGTGTCAAGATACTGATGGCTTCATACAATGAGTTTTGGATGCTTTCCAACAAATTAATCTTTAGAGAATAGTTTTAGAATTGACATTAGTTTTTTCAAGTTTGATGAGATATACCAGTGAAGCCATCTGCTCCTGTGGTTTTTTTGTTGTTCTTCTTCACACTCTTCCATTATCATTACTTGTTATTTGTCTGCTCTGGTTTTCAATGTATTAGTGGCTCAATTTTGTTAGGTTAAATGTATGTAAAAAATGGTTCACTTCTTCCAGGTTTTCCAATTTGAGAAGGTAGAATTTTTCATAACCATCACTAAAAGTTCATTAATTTCCTATGGTATTTGTTGTGTCTCCATTTTTGTTTTTACTTTTACTAGTACATGTTTGCAGGACATAATGATTATATTTACTGTAGGGAATTGGTACATGTACATAACACATTTCAGTTCTCTGTTTTAGTCTTTGATATTATTTATTCTGATCTGCTTTATTTTTTGTTAGTTCAGCTGATGATTTGTTGATTTTGTTTCTTTTATGTTAGTTTTTCAAAAAAGTAACACTTTTTATTGATCATTTGTTTTTTAAATATTTATACCATTTGTTTCTGTTGTGTCTTCTAAAATTTCTTTTTTTTTTTTTTGTGGATACCAGGGATTGACCTCAGGAGCTCACGCACCAGCAGGTGCCTGTGCCACTGAGCGATATCACCGGCCTGTTTTTCATATGTGGGTTCCGGGAGTCGAACTCGGGCCCTCACTCTTGCCAGGCAGGTGCTTACGCTGCTGAGCCATCTCACCGGCCCTAAAATTTCTTTTTTTGTAATAAATTTGGTTTCATTTTCCTTAGATTTCTAGTTCCTTGATTTACACAGTTATGTTTATTTAAATTTTTTCCTTTTTCTTTTTTTTTTTTTTTGTGGGTACCGGGGGGTCGACCTCAGGACCTCGCGCACCAGCAGGCGCCCATGCCACTGAGCGATATCACCGGCCCCTTTTTCGTATGTGGGTTCCGGGAGTCGAACTCGGGCCCTCGCGCTTGCCGGGCAGGCGCTTAAGCCGCTGAGCCATCTCACCGGCCCCTAAATTTTTTCCTTTTTATGTAGTAATTCATTGCTATTTGCATTCCTCTAGTACTCGTTTTTCTTTATCACATAGTTTTTTATGTAGTGTTTCCATATCTATTCACGTCAAGAGACTAATGTCTCTCTTAATTAATTTCTTGACACATTAGTTGTTCGAGAGCATATTGTTTGTTACTGTGTCATTTCTTGATGCTGGCCATTCTTTCTGGAGTAAGCTCTCACTATTGTTTTTATTTGCATTTCTTTAATGGCCAGAGATATTGAATGTGTTCTTCATGTACTTATTTACCATTTGTACTTCTTATTCTGAGAAGTCTCTATTTTATTTGCCCATATTTATTGGATCTTTTATTTTCAGAAGTCTTATCTTTTGCTGTTCTTTATCTATTCTAAATATTAGTCTTCTTTGCAAGGAATAGCTGGCAATTTTTCCCATTCTGTAGGTTATATATTTACACTGTTGGTTGTTTGCTCTACAGAAGATTTTCATTTGACTCAGCTGCATTCATTGATTCTCAATGTTATTTTTTGTGACATTGGTGCTCTGTTCAGAAAGTCCTTGTCTAAAGCTGTGACTTTAAGAGTTTTATCTATTGTGTCTTTCAAGAAATTAAGTTTTTCTGTTTTAACACTGAAATCTCTCATCCATTTTGGATTTATTTTAGTATATGTTGAGATATATGGGTGTACATTCTATCTTCTGCATGTGGATATGCAGTTGAAGCTTGTATATCAATCAACAGATGAATTGATAAATAAAATATGTTTTTATAGGCAATGGAGTAGTATTCTGCAATAAACAATAAGTTTGAGTTGTTCAACACAAAATGGATATACCTTGTTCCCATAATGTTAAGTGAAATAAATTAGACACAGAATCTTTTTTTTTTAATGTGGGTACCAGGAGTCGACCTCAGGACCTTGTGCTTGCCAAGTAGTCACTTATGCCACTGAGCTATCTCACTGACCCTAGACACAGAATCTTTAATACTTCATGGTTTCTCTTATTTGAGAAGCAAAAATGAGCCAAAAAATCCCTGCAAAATAAGAAAGAGTAAAGTAAAATTTCAATAATTTAGAAATAGGAGGATAGATCTTTCATAAAAGTGAAGAGGACAAGAAGATGGAGATTAGTGTGGAGAAGAGAAAGAGAAATGGAATAAAAGGAAAATTATGATGTTGTTACATACATGTATCCACTCCCCAAGAGAAATGTAACCATTATGTACTGCAATCCTGTACTAATAAAACAAAGAGAGCGTATTGTTTAATTCCATGTATATGTATAATCCCTATAGTTCTTGCTGTTAATCTCTAGATGTATTTCATGCTTGTCAGAAGTGGCACATAAAATAATTTTCATATTTGGGAATTTCTGAAGACTTACTTTGTGGCTTATCATATGCCCTATTATGGAAAGTGTTCCATGTGCTAATGAGAACATTTTGTGTTCTGAAACTATTGGTTGAAATGTTCTGTGTCTGTTGGGTTTATTTTATATATACTGCAGTTTATCTCCTGTATTTTAAGTTTTAATCTGAATTATCTATCCTTTGATAGAAGCTTTAAACTTTTTAACTAATATTGTATTGTGATCTAGCTCTTCATTTAGATCTACTAATATTTTCTTTATTTTACTGGTTACTCTAGCATTTGATGTATATATATATATATATATATATATATATATATATATAGTTATTTCTTTGTTTTGAATTAATTCCTTCATCATAAAACAGTAGTCTTATTTGTCTCTATTTATAGGTTGAGACTTAGAGTCTAATGAAATAACTCTAGCTACTCCTGCTTGCTCTTGGTTTCCATTTGTATGGAACATTTTTTCATCTATTCACTTAAATCCTTATGTGTTTTTACCAGGGAGGTGAGATTCTTATAAACAGCAAATCATTAGAGCTTTTAATTTCATCCATTCAGCCAGTCTCAATCATTTGATTGGTTATGTTAGTCAGCTTTCCATTACTGCAGCAAATATATGAGATAGTCAAATTACAATGACAGTAGTTTTTATTTTAGCTCAATGTTTCAGAGGTTTTAGTCTATGTTTACTTGGTTCCATTGCTTTGGGCCTGTGGTAGGGCAGATTTTCATAGTAGTGAGTTCATGGCAGAGCAAAATATCCCTCACCTAATTGCCTGGTTGTAGGAAAAAGAGAGAAAGAGGAAAAGGCATGGTACCTGGTGACATAAGACCTTCTACTAGGCTTCATATCTTATCATTCCACAACCTATCAATAGTTTCACAAGATGGGCAGCAAACACTTAACAAACAGAACATTGAAGGACATTTTAGATTTAACTACAGCATTCTATGTGTAGCACCCAGAAACTCATTGACATCTTATTCAAAATGTGTATAGTTTATCTACAAGTTTTCAAAAAGTCTTAACTGTTTCAGTATTATGTCCAAAGCTTCTTCTTTTTTTTAATATGTGGATACCAGGAATCGCACTCAAGACCTTGTGCTTGCCAGGCAGGTGCTTATGCCACTGAGCTATATCACCGGCCCCAAAGCTTCTTCTGAGCCTCCAGGTAAATCAAACTGTTAGCCCCTGTAAAAAATTAAAAAGAAAAACAAGTTATATACTTCTAAGGTATACTGTCACAGGATAAACTTTATCTGACAGAAAGGAATAAGGAATCAGACAGGAGGGGTCAGATTGAAACAAGAATAAAACCCAACAGCACAGACATTAACACTTAAACCATCATGTCTAGCATCTGGCACAAATTATAATGAGATGTGGGCTCTGAAAAGTTCAGCCCTACAGCTTTTCTGGTTGTAGTCAGCTTAACCACTATCTTGGACAAGTTTGCTGTGCTGCATGGAGCTTCCTTTACTAGGTGTTCTGTATTTCTTGCATCTCCATTTTCAAAGGTTCTTCTTTGTAGCTACATCTATACTCTCAGATTCACACATTGCCCTGTTAGGGGCTTGCAAGGACTCTGGTTCTGATACAGAATCAATGTTATCCCAGGCTTTACTTTAAAATCCCGTTGGACTCCTTCATGATCTCACAACTTTTGCATTCTGTAAGGCAGTAAAAGCATCACATAGGTGAGACCGATGTCCACTACCAGCATGAGTTGTAACACAGTCCACATACAACATAGCTGCATTGGCCTTTGAGTATCTTGCTGGCTAATCTGGGGAAATGATTCTTCACTGTAATGGATGAGACAGGTACCCAAGCCTCTCTTACCAAAGACTTTTCCCTGGATAGTCCTTGAAACAAATCTCCATTTCTACATTTCTGAGCATCTGATATTTGTAGCTTTGCCAATGCTGAGATTCCTTCCACGCATCCTGCTTAGTGTTCAACCAACTGTATACCAACGAAGTACAAACCAATTGCAACCACTGCCTCCCCAGGTAGAATTTTACAAGCACTACTTCTCTGGCCAAAATACAAGTTTTTCAAATCTGCTCTGTTGCTTTTTTATCCCAATTCATACTGTGAATTTAGTTAAAAGCAGCAGATAAGACCCATGTCACTGCTTGAATATTGTGCTTCCTTGAAGTTTCTTCTAGTAGCTAACCATTCCTTCATCTTAGAACTCACCCTGCCATAAAATCTCAGGGCATGGAAAATACACTCAAATTCTTTATTATGTCACAACATGAGTGGCATGTACCTCAATTACCTATAGAAATTTTATTTCCATTTAAAACATTGTCAGCATAGCTTTCACCATTTCCATTTTAAAAACATGATGGTCTTTTCAGTCCCCATAAGAATCACCCAAGAAGTTCTACTTAAGCATACTAAATCATTTCTAAGCCTACTTTTTAAAGTTCCACATCTTCAGCAAACTCAGATCCTCAGGGTTTTCTCTTATCTGTAGATGTTGTCACATCAATATTGTTGCTCCCTCATAGCAAATTTCTGTTAGTCAGATTTATGCTATTGTAATAAATACCTGAGGTAATCAACTTATAGAGAGAAAAAATTTATTTTGATTCATGGTTTAAGAGATTTCAGTATATGTGCAGTTAGCCATGTTACTTTTGGTGATGTGCAAGACAGCACATCATGCATGTAAAAAAAAAAAATACAGAAAGAGGAAGGTACTGGTATATTACAGTGCTCTTTTAGGGCATATGCCCTGTAATATAAAACTTCCCATTAGGCCTCATTTCTTAAAGTTTTGGAAAATTGCCAATTGTACCATATGCTAAGACCAAGCCTTTAAGACACAAGTATTTGGGGGACGTTTCAATCCAAACTGTAGTAGGGAATTTAATCTTTTAAATTAAATTGTATTATTGATAAATAGAGACAAATTCCTTTCAACTTGTTATTTTGTAATTTTGTTTGTCCATTCATTCCTTCCTATTTTTTCTTTATTTTGTGGTTTTTAGTTGTCTGTAATAATAATATTTTATTCTTTTCTTTTGCACTTTTCTGTATCTATTCTTCTTTCAGTCTTTCCATGTTTGCCATTGTTATTTACTTTCAGTTGTAGGGTCCCCTTAAGCATTTCTTTAGGATTGCTCTTGCAGTGATACATTTCCTTAGTTTTTTTTTTTTTTTTTTTTTTTTACCTTGGAAAGATGTTATTTGTCCTTCTTTTCTCAAGTATTACTCTTCTGTGAATATTTGGCAAGGTTTTTCCTTTGATAAATTTAATGTGTCCTCCCATTCTTTCCTGGTATGTAAGGTTTCCACTATGAAATTAGCTGATCATCTGAGGAGTGGTCCCCTACATGTAACTTGTTCTCTTTTTCTCTAAATGCTTTTAGAATTGTCTCATCTTCTGCTTTTGACAGTTTGATTGTAACATACTTGGAAAGGAGACTATTTAGTGAGGTTTAATTGTTGACCTTTGAACTTCCTAGACCTGAATATCTGTTTCCTAATATTTGGACCTTTCATCTACTGTTTAGTTGACTAGCATTTCTATGCCATTGGCTATATGAACAAAAAATGTGATTGTTAATTCTGATACCACCTTGTATGAATTAAGAGGTGCCTAACAGATTAGTGGAGCACAGTTCTGGGTGCATCTGGATCACTGACATTAAAGTGACAAACTGAGCAGGAAAGATATATCCTAAATGTAGATGACACTATAAAAACAGGCTGGTAGCCTGAAAAGAAAAAAAAAAAAAAAAGGAAAGAAGAAGGAACTTCCATTTTGTTTATTCAGATGAGCTAAAATCTTTGCCATTGTCTTTGGACATTTGCCTTCAGTTCCTTTGGGTTTCCAAGGCAGACTCTTCAGACTTCTGACACAGTCCCTTTGATTTTCTGTCACAGACTTGCACTGACTCTGCAGTGTGCTCCAGACCTCAGCCTTTTGACTGGATCCCCTAGCTTTCTAGCATGCAGATGGACATTTTGCATTCTTCCATCTCAGATTCTGCAGACAGCCATTGTAAGCCTACTTAGTAAATCATGTAAAACAAAATGATATGTATATATTCCATTCCTCTAGTGAACAGTAACTGGTACAGAGAGGTTTCTAATTTCCAGAAATCTTTGCTATTTCATTCTTTATTAGCAGTATAACTGAAATTTTTAATAACTTGAAATATGGTGCATAAACTTAGATCCCTAAGTTTTTCTGTTCATCTCCCTTTTTGCTTAAACTTTTCTCATGTAGCAATAAATATTTCACCTTTCTCTAAGGAGTCATTAAAAACTCCATGTGTGCATGCTTAAAGTAATAATCTCCCATACAATCACATAAGACTGTAGGCAGTTAAAATAGACTCAGTAAGATGAAATTATCCATTGTGACTTTAGTGATTCTAGTAACCTGCATTAACCTCCTGCTTCATTTTGTTCTTTCAGAGCAGTCATTTCTTTAAAAGTCTCAATTTATTTTTTATTTTTGAATACATGGTTTTAACTATCCTAGATATTAGAATGCATCAGAAAAAATGATTTTTTCTCCAAATGATTTGGAAAATTTCTGTTTCTCTCCCTTGGAAATCGTTTTGTTCTTATTAAGAAGTGGATTAAGGGGCCGGTGAGATGGCTCAATGGCTTAAGCGCCTGCCCGGCAAGCGCGAGGGCCTGAGTTCGACTCCCGGAACCCACATATGAAAAAGGGGCCGGTGATATCGCTCAGCGGCATGGGCGCCTGCTGGCGCGTGAGGTCCTGAGGTCGACCCCACGGTACCCACAAAAAAAAAAGAAGTGGATTAAGACGTAGATTCATCTAATTTCTATGAAAATATGCTGGTGTTTTAAGTGTGATTCTTCCTCTTAAGGAACTTAATTTGCAAATATAGTTATCATGTGACACAACTTTATTGTGTATGGTACCATTATACAAGGGATACCATAAAGTAAAGAATAAAATATATATTAGAGAGAACAGGAAGATAGATCTTTTACAAATGGGCAGGGGACCAATAGATAGAGAAAGAGGGGAGGGAGTGGAAGTAAAGGGAATATAAAAAGTGTTTAAGATGTGTCATGTACATGTCTGAACTCCTCAGGATAAATGTAATCATTATATATAGCAAGTGTGTACTAAAATTAACAAGAACTAGCTTGAAAACTTGCCACAGACAGTGCACAAGATGTCATTCTAAATCTTTGCAAACACAGCCTATCTTTGGATGTTCACAGAGAAGAAAAGACCACCAGATTGACACTTCAGTATAAACTGGGATCTGTAGTTTAAGCCTACAAAGTGGTGCAGGTGAGCCATTCATTTGCTGTGTTAATAAAAACTGTCTTTAAAAAAAATAGTAAAAGGAATCTCATTGTCTGAAGATTGTGTTCATCAAATAATGGATTTGTCCATTTCCTAGCCTCTAGAGATTAGGGTTATGAATGAAACACATTAAGTGGGAACAAAATGACATTGGAATATTCCAAAGTAGCCACTGTGGCAGGAAGTAAAGAAACTTGTACTTTGAAAGCTTCATTGACCAACTAGGCCATCAAGACCTTGACTGCCTTGAGTTACTTATCTGGCTTGCAGATGACATGGGAAATTATTGAATGTGGCCACCTTGCCATAGCACTTCATATAGATATAGAGGAATTTGTGACAGTGGCTTGACAGTAGGAAAGCTAGTCCCTCAGGAAGGCCTCCGGTAGTTTCACTTATAAACATCCCCTTTGCCTTTATTTGGTTATCCAAATTTTCTGTTCTTTAACAATCGTACTGTGGGATTTTTCATCCTGAAGTATTTGTCCCTGAAACACTTGGATTTAATTTACAACTCAACTGACCAACCTGTGAAAGGGCCAGCTGAGTATCCTGAGTACCTGCCAACACTGCTCCTGTGTATGCACATCACAGTTGTTGACTGGGTTGACTAAAATTCTGTGGGTGCCATTTGCTGGTATATAAGCATATTCCAAATGTCCATGGTAGGTATTATAACTAAAACCCAAAGATGCAGCATTCCTTCAGCATTATAAAGGTAAGAAACAATAAATTTATCAGGATGAGAAAACATGGTATTATTTTCACAGCTCTAATACTGTTTGGGCCAGATTTAAGCCTCTAGTAAGTTGCCATTTTGCCCTGACACATTTGTCTTAATATCCTTGGAAAAATTCTCATATGAAAATTCCTCAGACTTGGTGGGTTAAAATAAATACCAATACAGAAAAGAAGTATACTATTAAATAAGAAAACAAGTACATTTTTTCTCTAACAATGTACTTTAGCATGAGATTTTGATGGCATTACAGTAAATAATTTATTATCTTTATAAGAAGTGATGAACAGATTAATCATGCTTGCTTGCTATGTAGTAGATAACAGTTATATATTTTCATTTTTCTGATTATTATCTATGCAGGTAATTATACCTCTTTACACATAATCAGAGTGAAGGTTGATTTTAGTTCATTCTCAGTGGTAAAATTATCAAGATTGTTTTCAACTAAATATTTTCTGTAGTATAGTAATGTTTCAGATCACTGTCGTATTCCATTTAGCAAGCGCAAAATAGTTTTGAATTAGAGTTATCACTGCCTGGGACTTTTATACTGTTAATTTGCAGGGAAAAAATCTTTGGAAGATTGTTATCCAAGTTGAAAATGAATTCTTTTGAAATATTTCAATTGGGTTTTGTTTTCCTTCTTCTAGTTCTAAAAATCTCTTGCCCTTTCACAATCTCTGCAGTTCTTGGGTTTTCTTCTATTTAATTTTCTTTTTTTGGGGGGGTACTGGGGGTCAACCTCAGGACCTCATGCGCCAGCAGGCGCCCGTGCTGCTGAGTGATATCACTGGCCCTTTTTTTGTATGTGGGTTCCAGGAGTCGAACTCAGGCCCTCGCGCTTGCCAGGCAGGCACTTACACCACTGAGCCATCTCATCGGTCCCCCTTTATTTAATTTAAGGTTATTTAATTTGTTCTAGTTGAACACAGCCTTTTCTTACCATACAATATGGTTGCACAATTTATCATTACTCTTTATGTGCATTGCCTAGTCTTTTTAATCTTATAGGTATAAGATGCTTATTTTTGAAAATAATAGAAATTTCTGCTGATATTGTACAATAGAAATATGTAACAGTTTTTAAAAGTTTTAATAATGGAGAATTAGTGAGCTGGCTTGAAAAGTTCTATGTTCCCATTATCCTCATGAGGTCAGAGATGCATTAGAAAGATTATTTACCTGGCAAAAGAAACTAGTCCTGGAGTGAAGTTCCCTTAAGAGACACATATACATAGTGCAGCATGACTACATATTTGATCACAAAAATTTGACATACACTACTTTTAAGTTTTGGATCACATTGCTGTATATATATACTCCTTCATGCTTGAATAAATGCAAAATTAGATTATAAAATGAACTTAATTAGAATCAACACTGGAAATAAAACTGTTATATCCTGATTATAGTAAATAACCTCTGATATTACTTCAGCCTGATGTTGTTGTTTCCTTAAATGCTACATTGTGGCTTATTTCCACTAGTTGTTCTCAAATATTTGCCAAAATTAAACTTTTATACTGTTTTCTCTGTTTTCATTATGTATCTCTTTATTTATTATGTATAATTACACTATGTCCTTCTTTGGCTATTGTAAATAAAGTATGATTAGGTGGCTTTACTTTTCTTTCAGCTTCTACAATTCATGGTGGCCATTCTGTGTTTTCCATTTCATTTACACTCCTTAAACTTCCTTTAAAGTCTGTTCAAGTGTATTTCCTTCCTCTACATTCTACTACTGCTAAAAAATTGTTTTTGCCTCCCCTTAGCTTTCCTTTATTCAGAGATTATGCTTACAAACAAAGCTTGCCAGTACAAAATTTTGAGTACCTCTCATCTTCACTCATTTTAAATTTATTTAATGTCTTGTCATTAAGATAACACATGCACAAGGTACAGAATCCACGTGGTACAAATGTCATATCTTAGCATTAATTCTCCCTTCCTTATTTGTCTCTCATTGGTTTGATCCTCATAGGTAAAAGCTGATTCTAGTTACATATATATTATACTAGAGCTAGTCCAGCATAAGTGATCATATAAGGTGTGATTGAAAAATCTGACAAATCTTTAAAATTGCAAAATTATTACAGTAAAAGACATTGCCATTTTAAAAAATATTTATTTTTATTATTAAATGTTTGCAGTATGTGCAGATTACATTCATCTTGGTGAGTGGGTACATGTACATAATACAACTTTATTCCTCTAATTGCTTTCAAAGTACTCTCCCTCAATTCAAACACAAGTAATATATTCCATCATTCTTGCTAATTTCTGAAGCAGTACTGGAAGTTGTATTTTATGTATATGTTTAGTTTCTTAGTTAATTTTTCCTCTTTGCTGAGACACAATACTGAACACCTGAACTTAAAGGAGGAAAAGTTTATTTTGGCTCATAGCTTTATTCCACAGTCAACTGGCTCCAAGGTATGAACAGAATGACAGATGGAAAGGTGCAGGAAAAGGTGCTCCACCCATGCCAATGAAAAGGAAAAAGAAAAGAGACAGCCAGAGAGAAGAATAGATCCTGCCAGTTCAAGCACCCTGTGACACACCTCCAAGCAGACCCCACTCGGTACCAGCAAATGCAGTTACTGAAGTTATTAGTGGGTGAATCCACTGATGAGTATTTCACTCCCATGACCCAATCACTTTCCAAACACATGAGACTTTTGCAGCCATTTTATTTTATTTTATATTTTTATTTTTTATGGGGTAACGGGAGTCAAACTCAGGACCTCGTGCTTGCCAACAGGTGCTTGTGCCACTGAGCAATATCACCGGCCATTTTTTTCCTTTGTGTGGGTACCGGGAGTCAAACTCAGGACCTTGCACTTGCCAGGCAGGCACTTATGCTGCTGAGACATACCACCGGCCCTTTTTTTTTTTTTAAAGATATATGTTGTTTTTGAATCCATGCTTTATTTTATTTTATTTTTTATTTTTTATGTGGGTACTGGAGGTCGAACTCAGAACCTCGTGCTTGCCAGCAGGCACTTGTGCTGCTGAGCGATATCACCGGCCCATTTTTTCCTTTTTTTAAATGTGGGTTCCGGGAGTCAAACTCAGGACCTCTAGCTTGCCAGGCAGGCACTTATGGTGCTGAGCTATCTCACCAGCCCTACAGCCATTTTAGATCTAAATGATAACTGCTATTTTTTAGTGGCTGTCTCAATGTCCTGAATCAATTCAAAGCATTTATCCTTGGTGATCATTT